>OY728143.1:290800489-292050489 GCA_963277665.1 Viscum album | reverse complement strand
ACATCAATAGTGAATTTATTTTTAATCCTAAGAAAACTAAAACAATAATTAATGTGGAATATATTATTATTTTGGAAAACAAATTTTCAATCATCGATTGATGATTTTATTTAAATACAATGATTTTTTTTTATTTTTAACGCATTAGAAATGTTTATAAAGAATTTGATATCTTTAAAAAAGATTATTTTGTCATGATAAATTCACTACACATGTATCATTTTAAAATCTATTCAAACAGGTATAAAATTATTCAATGATCATTTTTATTTATTTAATGTCAAATCATGTTAATGTTTTACACTTATATTAACCTTTTTGAATTCTAAAACACTAGTAATGAATTTTTATTCATATTAAGAGAAAATAACCCTTATTAATGTTACTAAAATTACTACATTCCACAAATTAATATTTTTTATTTTATTTAAAACATTATGAAAATTCATGATCATCTATTATATTTTTTATGCCACAATATACTATAATACACGTGTTTTTCATTATTATAACACCTTTAGAAATTGAAAATAAATATCAACTATAAAAATAGAGTGAAATTTAATCTTATAATATTTGATGTAAAATTACTTATTAATCTAGTTCTCTAACTTATGGATATACTATACACTCATTAAGATCTTCAATATATGAATCTAAATCCTATAAATTATGAAACTTTTATAAATTTCAATCACATGAACAAAAATTGATATAAGTATAATTTATTATTATACCTATGATGATGGAATTAGTGCACCATGAATGGGAAATTTTATTTTCAACTCATCAATAAATGATGAAATTTGTGATAATATATCCTCGTAATCATACTGCTAATTTTGACCACAATAATGCATACCACGCCCTATAGTGTTCACTATAAAATCATCCTCATCATTTGTGTACATCCATATATCTGTATATAAATCCACCACCTTCATTATATCAACTAAACATAATGGGATATCTCTAAAATATATCCATGAGTAACCATTACCATCACAACCTAGACATGTCTTATTATATCATCTCAATATATTGTAAAATATCGTTACTCCATAAAACTAAGCCTGTTGAAAATAAATTGATAATTTATGAGAAAATTTAAATATTCTCTATAGAAAAATTATTTTAAATTATAATTTTTCATATTTTAACATTGAAAATGGAATGTCTAATTAACCGATGATTCATCATACATGCCGACATCAAATTGGTGTGATCACCCTCCTTGTGAAACAATATGAACTGTAGAAAAAAATTACGTATTTAAATAAATGTTATATCATAAAAATTTAAAAATATAAATGAGAAAATAATTATAAAATGATATTATATTTAATCATTTAAACACATATGCTTCCTAGTCTATTAGGCGTGTCGTGCAGTTCCTTATTTTCTGAATTTTTAACAGAATAAATCTATAATCAACGTATTCAGTTATTAAAAAATTAAAATTTCATAATTATTTGCATATTAAATATAATAAATCTTTCAATAACTACTTCAGTTAACTAAAAAAAACCAAATTGAGCCACTATGTGTGAATAGATTCTATAGGGGCTCATTGTATGATGTATATCAAACCCAAAATGGTCAATAATTTTATCTATTCATCCATACTTATTATTCATTCCATAACATTAGAAATTTTTACATTCAAATATATGAAAATAACCTTGTCATTATTTTCTATTTTCGTATTTATAGAAAAATATCAGTGATCATAATATTAATTTAATAATTCTCATAAAAAATTATAGTAATTTTACTTGAACCACTAGTAATAATCTATAAATTGTATCATTCATTAATAAAACCCACTCTTGAGTAATTAGAGGCATTTATGTAGGATATCAAGACGTATTACCTAGAAAAACCTTAGTTCACTTACCCCCACCCTACCTGGATAAATGTTGTAAACAAATCATATATCCAATTGACCACCATAGTTTGTATTCCTAACCCCTACACCAAGACCAATGTGTATTCTAGAAGAGTTTTCAAATCCTTATAAATAGAACCACATAATTATATGACCAATAAAAAATGTTTTTATTAATAATTTAAATCCATAAAAATACATACATACAAAAAATAATAGCAAATTATTAAATAAATGGAAAACATATATACCCACATTACTCGATGAATCACTCTTATCCTTCTGTGATATAACTAAATTTTAAAAAATAAAATAATGGAATTTTTTTTACAAATAATTCATTAATAATTTCCTAAAAGTTAATATTTTTTATATGTAATGAGAAAAATATTATATTCAATGTTTCACTTATCTTTAGAATCAGTCATATATTCTGTAACTATCTCCTTGGACAATTATTATTGTTTATGAATGTAAATTAGAAATGGTACACTTCCATTTTTCAAATCAGATCAACCCAATAACACATCAACAATGTATATTTTATTGAATGTCCATAACAAAATTCATAAACGACCCTCAAAAGTATAATATACTAACCTACATCGATGGATAAAAAGCCAATACTTGTATTTTCTATTTCTATATTTACATCTGAATCAGTATTGAATTATTAAAATCTACTTGAATCTAAATACATTTAATTGAAGGCCGTAAAGAATTAATCTTGCACTAGTTGGTTGAGTTCTTTAATCTCTGTAAGAGTACATAATTCATGATACTCATGAATATTGAAATTTCATGTAAGTCAATGGATTTTTTAAATGAAACCCACATAAATTATATAAATAGGAAATAAATTAAATATATATATATATATATATATTAATCTTGAACCATGCATTATTATTTTTTCAATTATGTTGATGATTTTATTGATATTAGGAGTAAGGATATTCCTATTTAAACATAGTGATATGTTTCCAAAATTACAATAAAATAAATGATATGAATAAAATTTAATATATAAATAAATGTTAGATTAGATCAGTAATATAAAATAATGTATAAATAGAGTAATTTATGGTGTGTTAAATGACACAAATCATTGATATTGAGCACTTTAATAATTTTTCATATCCAGCATTTTCCATTATATAATTATATATTTTTAATTCAGGAGGGTTTATCCAATTTTCTGTTAACCTCATTAATATAAGAAACACAAAAATGAGTGTATTAATTCCTCAAATAACTATGGACATTAAATCTACCAAACATGATCTATTAGACTATAACATTATAAATTCCTTAAAATATCGGTCAAATGGATACATTCACATGAGTATCATGTGAGAACCAACAATTACATCACTAGTTAAATATTTGGTCATGTGGAACCTGAATTCATCAAAAGAAGGAGGATATAGTTTCACTATGTGACATAGATTAATTTTTTTGGTATTGAATCATTTCAAATCACTAGTGTGATTATTTTTTAAATACTATAATATATATCATTAAAACATCAACAAATGGATAATGAGTATGGACAGGTTAATAATTACAAAATAAAATCTGGACTAACTATTAAACTAGAACATGATTATCATGATTTTTAGCCCCTCTAATTCCCTATTCTCCATAATGAAATTCATTGAAATATTAAAAGATCAACCAATAGGTAAGTCCACTATATTAATTATTTAAATCAATTTATCTTTCTCTATCTACTCAAAGTTTACATTTTAGCTAACATTAATTCTGAATTAACAGCACAAACAATAAATGTAAAATTTTCACAATCCAATTTCATGAAATTCACATAGATATTTGGGATGTTCCTTTTTATTCTCAATGAGGTAAAAAATATTTCATAATATATTATCACACACATTGTTCTTAATTTGATTTATATCCCAAATATATCAGTAGAATATTATATTTTCAATTAGTTAAATCTTTGAATATATTTCTATAATTTCTATTTTGACTACACAATCTATTTGTATTTTGAATCAATGACAAATATACATCCAATAAAACATAAAAATAAATAAATGTGGTAATTTTTTATGGAATTGTTAGAATATAAATTGAACACTATACATTATTTATGGTGTTGTAATGTGTTCTCTATTCCCATAAAATGAAACCTAATATTTTTTGAACATGTGTGTTGTTTGAAAAAGATTATATCACCATTTTATTTTAAACATGAGTATTTCTTGAGAAATGTATTTTTCGTGATTTTATTGTATTAAGATAACATGATTTTTTTTTGAACATTATCTGTTAGAGTACACATGGATGATAATAATAATATATAAAAATGATACCTCTAGTATAAATAATTAATTAATTTCAGAATCATAATTTGACACTCCATTTTAGAAACATTCTTGAATCTAATCAATAACTAAATGTATATAAACATAAATCTTATCACCCATGCCTCATGGTCAATAAATAAGTGTTTAAAATAATAAAAATGGTTGCTTTATACATAATCATAAGAGAAGTCTATATAGAACCAAAACCAATGTTCATGCACTATGTGTCGCATTAACCATATATCCAAATGGTTGAAACCCATATTTTTACAATTCTAATAAATAAAATAAAAAAATATTGGTAAAATAAGGAGTGAATTTAATAAAAATATTTATAAGAAAAATAATCTACTGGGTGAGTTAACTTATCATATTTATTATTTTATGTTGAACTACCAGTCATCAATTTTGAAATTTTAGCTGACATGAAGAATATATTAATCCTTTATTTTAATGGGAATTAATAACCTAATATACTAGAGATCTATGTTATATGGTAAATAACCTACATGGAAGAATCCACGAACATTGTTCAACTTACAATCATAGTAGTATGACTCAAAATATTATCCCTAATCAAGCAGGCCTTATATAATAGCGCCAACAACAAATAAAAGGATGTTTCATTCCACTGATTCAATATCAAATAAAAATCAATTTTAATGAAATCTTATTTGGAAAAGGGAATAGACTCTTCACCATGTTGTGTATCTGTATTATAGTATATTAGTAAACCATTCATTAATTGACGTTCCCTAACAGTATCACATTTAATGAGATATTTGATTCAAAATTTTTCGAAATAAATACTAATAAAATATCATTTAAATACCTTGGAGAAATCAGTTCAATACTTTAACCCATTAAAATATTAAACAGAAAATATTTTTGGTAGATGTTTCCAACTGTTATCCAAATATGTTCTTATAGAACAAAAAATAATTTAAATATTAAACCAATACATATTACATATATATTTTAGTCAAATAAGATAATAAAAAATATTAATATATACCACAGTCGAAAAATAAAAATCATATATATGAATAATAAATATAAAAATATTATGATGATATGTTATACTATTTTATTTATGTTTTCATAATAAAATGTTGATCTTATGAAATAAATTATCTTATAATTATTAATTATTTTATAAATTATTATGTATTATTATACCATTTAATAATATAATATAAACACACAAAACAAAACTCACACACATATATTTTTATAATATAATTTCCCAATATATATATACATTTTTAAAAAATGTTTTATAAAAGAAAAAATATATATTCAGTTTACGCATCATACCTTCTAAATAATTTATATATTTTGTATAAAAATTTTAAAAATATTTTAAATTGTCAATATTTTATTAATATAAATTTCACTAATATACTATGAAATTTAAAAAATATTTTTTAATTACAATATTTCATTACTATATAAGCCCAATGTCAATTTAACAAAACAATATAAATGATTTACCCAAATCAAGAATACATACATAATTAATCAACTCAAAAATAATATTTTACAATATAAAAAATATTATAACATCCAATATAAACATATTTCATATAATATTTCAACTGTGATGCATTGAAGAAATAATATATAACTAGTATTAATAAATCTTTATTTAAATAATTGATTAACCCTCTCCTGTAATACCAATTAAGATCTCTCCATCTAAATGTAATGGGAGAATAATTTGTGGGGGATTAGGTTAGGGATGATGATTTTGAGGGGTTCATAATGTATTTTTTTTAACTATATTACTATAATAGAGACCTTAATATAGAGATATCTATTGGTAGTAATACAGACAAAAAATGGTGTTTTATTGATTCCTGCATGCACAACTACCTATTTTTATACTAGATTATATTCTATTAATATCATTAAAATATATAGTAAATCCTATTTGGTTTTATATTATTTTTTTCCTATATTCGGTGAACTTTTAATTACCCTTGTATTTGAAGCCAATGAATATCTACTTGAATTATAATTTTTTCTGTTTACTGGACATGCTATTTTAAAATAGATCACCATGAAGTAATTCATAGAGTTTTAACATTTCAATGTATTTTTTTTGAAATGGGTAATGATCCAAAGGCGCCCTCAGTTGTCTTGTTGAGTATTGTGAGTGTTGGGGGTCTCAAAATCAAATTATTGGAGGGTCTGCACAAGGAACAATGTTTTTATGAAATTGGGCATCCCACATAAAAAACTATACGACTGAAGATAGAGAAGAAATCTACCCCAAAAGGTTTTCACATTGTTTTACCAAACCATTCACCTATCATGCACGATTAGTAACACATAAGAAATACATAATAACCATTCCCCACATAGTTGGAAAATGGTTTTATCAAACTATATGGAACAACCATGTGAGGTGGGTTTATTAAATAGTTGTTGCAACATATTCTTCATACCGTTTAGACAGGCGATGTAGTCATCCCATGATCATCCATTATTTTAGGTGAATGTATATTTTCCACACATTTAACCATTTATTCTTTTTTTATTTTTCCTCCCTTCCTCCTTTCTTACCTAGTTTCTATTTAGTGATTACTCCTATCATATCTCAAACAAACTTCCATGATAGGTTCTCCTCGAACCCCCACATCTGGTCATAGAATTGAGGTCTGTTGGAAGTGTTAGACTCATTGAGTTAAATATAACCTACCCATTACTCCAATTTCTGTCTAAATTCAAATCCATTTCGCTATTTTTGTGTAGGCTCATTTCCCCTATTTTTAGAGAAATTTATTGTTTCATATATTTATCCAAACCTTCACCAAATATGAGGTGGATATCATGTGAGGTATCATATATAACCTTCATTTATGTGGTAATACCGTTATTCATATATATTTTGAAGCATTATAGCTATTTTTTGTTCCACCATCCATGTTTTTCTGAGCATCCCCATCATATTTTGTTCTTCATGTCCTATTAATACTTGAATAATGATATACATATTTTGATAATTTTTGGGAGTTTAGAGAGTGGTTACACTGATTAGAGAAATCCATTTGTTGTCTTTTTTAGAAATTGCACTCTTTAAAAGAATCATATTCTCAATTCTCCACCTAATCATTTGGATTATCTTTTGTAATGAATTCACCTTGAACATTTAGTGCTTGATTGAACCAAGGGTGACTCCAACATGTGTTTCGATACTATATAAGGAATTTACCATGTAGATAATCCCCTTAATGACCATGAAACCTTATTCTAGGATCATTGATCTGTATAAATGAAATTATAATTCTTAGGATATTACATGGGATGAATGGGTTTGAACAATTTTGATGAATAATTCATAATAGTTACCCATCCTAATAAGAATTTCATGTATTATATGAAATTATTATGTATGGGAGGAATGTGAACACTTTTCCTGTGCTTTGTTAAATGCTTACATAAGAATGGTATTTGTTGTATGTAACAGAAACTTTCTAATGATACCTCAGTGTTAAATGGAGCCTGAGGAACCCCATTACCATTTAGAACTCTTATGGATGGAATTTACCAAGTAAAAAAATACATCCCTTGAGCTTTTAACCTTTAAAATGATTCATGATCCATATTTATTGAATTTTTGTGCATTAGTGACTTGAAAAGTATGAATTGAGTTGTGAGAATCATACAAGATGTAATTTACTTATTTTAATAAATGATATGTTTTATATAGAAATGATTATGAATGATTTAAATATAATCTTAAATTATTTATTTAGTTAAATTAAATGGATTGATTATAAGGGATGAAATTCCAAGCCATTTATTATGATATATATTAAATACTTTTTATAATTGTAATAATATTTTTATAATTAAACATATCTAAAGGGACATATTAGATGTATTGAATCATGTTTCATTTTTGTAAAATGAATATTAGATAATAAAATTAAATTTATAGGTAATATGTTACATGAGAGGTAATATAGTATGTATTAATTTATAATTTTGATTGTGTCACTTATTATGTATATATGTTCTCTTTACGATTGTAGATTGGAGTTAATTCTCTATGCTAGTTATATTTATTTTACACCTTTAAAGTTGTGTTATACAAAGGTAAGGTGTGTTGATGATGAGACGGAGTACGAATAACCTCAAGTTTTTCTATAGGATCATGAGTCGGTAGTTGGTTATTTATTTCAGAATTTTTTTACAATTCTACTTATACTTGTGCATCATTTAGTTTTGAACACTACCTGGATTACACATAGAAAACATTGGTGGTGGCCTACTTAGATTTTTTTCTCATGCCCTACTCAGGCAACACATGGAACTCAAAAATATTATTTGGCTGTAGGTATGAATAAGGTAAAGGCCCCTACTATAGTTTGATGATATATCTCTCTTATAGTTAGATCATATGAGAAACATAATAGTATTAGACTTGAGAAGCTTGTGGAGCAGTTTCTTGTTCCTTTTCATTTTATCCAAATCTATATGATTCTTGTAAATGCCCATTCATTTTTTATCAGCATGTCTTGCATCCATATATAAAACAATGAATTTGAAACTTTTGATATTTTTATCATGTGTTCTACTATCAATTTCTTCCACTTGTTAATTATTAAGCTATATTTTTATTCTTTCATAGTTTATTCATTCCGTAGGTTTATATTTTCCTCAACTAATAGCTATTATAGATTGTAACCATTAATCCATTCTGACAAGAGGTTATAGTCTTTACATTTTACTACCTTTAAGTCGACACTATTAGTTAGTAGCATATGGTTTATGAGGCTATGCAGTTAGGGCCATGTGATTATATAGAATGAGTAATGGGTTATGTGGATATTGGGTCAAAATTTCACAATGTGGTTTTAGAGAATTTGTGTTCTTTTTTATTATATATTTTTTATTTTAAAGGAGACTATGAGTTAAAGAGATTTTAAATTGAGTCTATTCTTGGGCATAAATAACCCATGTATTTGGGTATCCCAAATTACATTATATCAAAAATTACATTTATTGATTATTCCCATTGTATTTGATAGGAAATCACCATTGGAAGAAACACATGATTTATCAGGTCATTTATAATGGTAAGAATTAAATGAGTTTTTTTACCTTGTCCAGATAAAATGATGTCATTTCATACATGAATAAATATTAGGATCAATATGAATAATATTACATGCATCATTCCATGACATGTTAAATTTGTAGTATTCATATTCTTGTGCATATTTACAGTTCCATGAATATGAAATCAGTTGTACAGAACTCTCTTGTGGGTATTCGGAAACCTGATTGATTCATAAAGTTCCTACATTATCATAAGAGTGTTTTCTGGAATAGGTTAATTCATACACCAAAAGAAGACAATTAATCCATATTGGGGCATTGAAAATTGGTCACATGGGATGAAACATGTTTTTTTATTCAAGTGTATTCCACATTTGGTTTGATAAGGCATATGGTCCCTTATCGATCAAAAAATGCTATACTATATTATTCATACATTTTATGTAATTTAAATACGAAAATAAGCATAAATTCAGAATGAAAGTGACTCCAAATGTGAAATTCATTTGAAAATATGCTACCTTATTAAATAACTTGTTTTTTATATGTATTATACTTGTATTGTTATTATCATTCTTCATGTGTTTAAAATCTATGAAAACTAGTAAGTAACTATATAAATATGTAATGAGTAAAATTTGATGAAAATATTGGTTACAAATAACTGGATCCTTTCATAAGATTTGAAGTTTATCAATGCTTTATAATTGGGAAAATGTAAACAAAGTACTTGAAAAATTTAATATTACCAGTGTATATCTTGAAATTATATGTATTTTAAATTTTTCTAATTTTTATTAGAAATTTTTTGTTTGACACCATAAAAACTTTTAATTACTTTATTAACTTCCAAAATAAACCCATATAGATTAGTTAGTGAATGATTCATATGATATAACCTTATGAGGGTGTTTTGATACATTAATACTAAAGAAAAATCTATTGGGGTTGTTTTTGACAATCCCATGAAGGCATAATGGGAACATCTTAGGTCACATCATCTATTATGAATTATTGGTTTTTTGATATAGCATGGATATTTTTCATTGATATTTTAATTAACTAAGGAAATAATTTATTTTTTTATAATTTTTTTGATTTCATTTTTTAAAATCCTTTAAATATTTAAATACCATGTCTGAATATATGAAATTACATTGAAATTTAGACCTAGGTGGTGTCCTTCATTTGAGTTATCATGTAAGGGTGTTTTTTAAATTTTCTCTATGTGTTTTCTTGGGATGGATCCATGAGTATTTATCATAGCCCATTTACTTTTAAAAATGTATTAATTCATAATATATTGAGTGTAGTGACCTTCCTGTTATAGTGACCTAGTGGTAGGTTCGATGCATGTACATCAATAAGGGGCAAGACAGAGGTAATTATGAAACATAGAGATTGAATTGCTTGATAAATTCCCTGATATTTATGATTCTTGGATTCATTTTGGTGTCATTGTCTTGTGTAGGACTCTTAACTTCAAAATTAAACCCCTATATAGACCGTGGTCATGGTAACCTTGACTTTTTATATGGGTGTGGGAATTAATTTATTCTTGTTTTTAGAATATCAGAAAAGCGAAGGGCATGTTTGGCCACATTTTAGGTCTATTGATATTTTTTTCTCTTTCCTAAGTTGACTTAGGTGTCTTTACTTGTGTTTTATAATCATATAAGACAATGAATGTTAAACTACTTTTATGCATGGGAAATTTTATAATTGTATTCATAGGGTGGACATGCATAGGGATTGTTTCTAGGTTGTGGCATACTTATAAATTTTCTGTAATTATGAGTTTATATAATATAAACATATCTAGTTTCTTATTGTTGTAAAATGAGCCAATTGAGTTCACATAACTCATTGATCCTTGTGTTGTTGAGTGGATAATCAATTCATCTCTAGAGTAGAGTGTTTTAAGGGTTAAAGTAACAATGAACTTCCAATGCTCAGAATGGAATATAATGTGGATTGGGTGCCTTGAAACACCAGTCAAGCTAGACGTTTTTTTTCATGCCAGCTTACTTGGGGGTTCTATGTGTGACTCAGAGAGATTCACGCAATCATATAATATGAAACTAGTCCATATCACTTATTAATGGCTATCCAGTCTATTCATTTGATGTCATGTAGACTCCTAAGGTGGGAAGTATTGGTTCAATTTTGGTGAATGCATTCACTTCATTGATTTAGGTAAAAAACTAATGATGACCATTTATAAATGGTCAATTTTTAAAATTCCTATGGAATGGAATGTTTTGGAATTATGACAGTTCTTTCTGGGAAGAAATTTTTTGATGTGGGTGACTATGTATGAATCCTTTGAAGAAACAATGCTTCTATTGGAAAAAAATTAGTGGTTATGTTATGAGATCAAATGATAGATTGGGTGGTAAATTTTGGTGATCTGTTAAAGAAGATGTGTCAGAAGGAGAAGTCAAGATTCTATCGAGATGTTGATGAGTAGTGGGTTGATTGTTCTTACTGTTATATTACAATTAATATTAAAATAAAACTAGTTCACATTTTCTTATTGAGGATTATTCCACTATATTGTTGTCATAAATGATTCACTCAGAGAGTGTCAATATCATTCCATGGATTATGTTTAAAATAAATTGCAGTTCTCAAGGTGGTTTTACCCATTTTTGACAGCTAGCTGCATTGTTTTGATCAAGGATTGGTTGGTTTGCAGTGGGATATAAGTTCCCATGTACTAACACCTGGGATGGACTTTTGGAAACCATAAGTTTTGTATGATATGACCAATAAGAAGATGGAAATTTGGGAACAATAAATTATCTAATGTGGATGTCTTGGACTTGTAGCAATTTATTTTTGTAATATTAGAGTATAAAATAACTAATCTAGGTTCCATGGAAACAAGTTCATTGAAACTAAAATTTCCATGTACTTTTAGTTTGTCTCATCGGTAATGTTAAATAAGAGGTGATCCCAGCGTCCTAAACCTAGTTTACAACCCTATTCATTCTGTGACATGAATGATTAAAGGGAAATTGGTGTTTTAATCAAGAAAAATCATCAGAAGGTAGGTAAGGTAATTGTGGAGTTCACTCATAGTTAATTCAAGATTCATTGGAAGAAGGTGTCTTCGTTATATTGATAGTATGCTAGACTTATAATATGAGGATTATGAGGATGGTCAAATATAGGTGTCTTGACCCATTATCCTCATTGTTCAATGGCATGCTCTAGAAGAACCATTCACAACACACTATCAGGTTAAGTTAGATGTGGTTATAAAAGGTTGGTGGGGTCATTCAAGGAAATCCGAAAAAACTAGTATCTATTTGGTCATTAAAAATTAAAAATTTTTCTTTATTATGGTAGGTTCCTCTTTAGACCTCGGGGAAAATAGGGTAAGATCAATTTTTTTGTTTCAGTTGGAAAAGGAGTGTTGGATCAGGTTTTTATGGCTTATGTTCTATGTGATAATGTTAATCTTAATGGTGCTTTGGGTGATTGAAAATTAATCATGACTACTTGAACGAGGCTTCATGAACCCTGTCGGTTGGGTGTTTTTTTGTTGAAAAAGGATTCTTGTGGATCAGATGTTTTAATGTACGAAGGTTGTGATGTCTTGTGAATTTTGAAAAACACAAAAATCCAATGGAATTTTAATCTTGCTGATTGCTGGATGGGTCATTTTACATACTGAGCCTCAAAACAATGTTCTGAGAGAGGGAACACTTCATAGAACTGTTTATAGACTTTGGTAAATTTCCAAAGGGTTCTTCAGCTATCCCATTGAGTTTTAGGAGTGACGGGGTATTAAAATTAAAATTGGGGATGTCATTAATTGGGTGCACTATTTTTATTAAACCATGCATTCCCCAACATAAAATAGTGCAACTACATAGGTAGAGAAGATGCGCCCCAAAGGTATGCACATGAGTATCCCAAACCATACACCTAGTAATCACGTTTAGTGACACATAGGTTGTACCTTCATAGTATTCATGGAATTTTTAGTGTATAGTTTGGATGAACCATGAGAAAAAACCATTCGAGGTGGGTTCTTTAAGAATTTGTTACAACACATTATGATCAAAGGTTAGCCAAAATGTTCTCCCCCATATTCTAGATGTAATGTAAACCTTATCCCTCATTTAAACAGTTCATGTTTTTTTATATTTTTACTTAATTCCTACTTTCTATTCCAGTGGATGGTTTGAACATTATCCTCTGGTATGTCAGAAACTCCCCCAAGTTAGGTTATATTATATCTATGTTTTCAAGTTATATAATCGAGATCCATTATAAGCGTTAGAGTCCGTAAGGTAATAATAACCTCACTCATACCTTCTATTCATGTTTTCTTTTGAATCTGTCGTGCTAATAAGTGTATAATCAGTTGACTTATTTTTTGAGATATAAGACATTTCTCAGATTTCTCAAAACATAATTCTATATAAGACCAATATTGACTGACAATCATCTATTTCATTGAGGTAGGTGGTAATTTCATTATTCATTGAAGCTTCTTAGATATTCCACTATTCTTCATGAAGGATTTTTCTGAGTATCCCAATTATTTTTTTCTTGTCCAATTTATTAGTACCCTATGATATACATAATTTGATAATTTTTTTTGGATTTAATAGACTAGTTTCATATGTTAATGAAATAGATTGTGTGTTCTGAGTATAAATGAACCTTTTTTTGTTAAAACACGTATACCCTTTTGGCATCTTATGAATTTGACTTATCTTTCCAATTGAGTTTTCCTTGAAATGTGTGATCTTGATTGAACCAAGGATGAATATCATGTGTCTCTATAACCTATAAAATGATTTTACCATTTAGGTAATCCCCTTAATGAACACTTTACATTTTTATGACACATTTATCCTTATAAATAAAATATCCATTCATATATAATTAAATGCGATAAATGGGTTTGAACAAGTGTGATGACTAATTCCTAATATTTACCCTTCATAATATGAATTCCATTTATTATATTAAATTGTTCAAAACGGTGTTAATGACAAACCTTTCAATTTGATTTGATAAATAAATACATGAAAATGGAAATGATTATATGAAAAGAGAACTATATTATGAGACAAGAGTGAAAAATGGAACCCAATGCATCCTATTATTGTTTGGACCTCTTATGGTAGGAATTTCATGTGCAGGAAAATTCCCCCGTAACCTTGTGACCTTTTAAAAGCCATTATATGACATATGTATTGAATTACTATTATTTAGTGAATTGAATGGTATGAATTGAATTAGGAGAATTAAACAAGATGGTCTATCATTCATTTATGAAATTAAATAGAATATATAGAAAAGATCATGCATTATGGATTTCTCACCTTAAATGAGTCGATTGTTTTAATTATATGGATTCTTATACGGGTGGTAAGACCATGCTTTTGATAGTGATTTATGTTAAATGAATCTTTTAAATTGTAATGAAATATTTTTAATTAAACATAACTAAAGGGTCATATGATAGGTATTGCATCATGTGTTATGATTTAAACATGAATATGACCCAATTATATTTAAAGGGTTGGTAATGTGTTATACAGTAGGAAATTCGTCATGTATTAATTTATAAATGTAATTTTTCTTCTTGATATGTATATATCAGTTTGTTTAATGTGATGGGTCAGAGTTAATTCCTCAAGCCAGTTATATTCAATATAAGACTTTATGTAGCCTCTGATATGAATTTAAGGTGTGTTGAGCATGGAGGATATTCATACCACTAACATCGAATGTTGAGTAATGAATCTCACACCAATGAGACTATATGGGTGATTTAATTTACACACCACATTCCATGATTAGAGTGTTTCTGTGGAATCTTACTCACCATGTAAATTTTTGTCTGATTATGTATCTCAATCTATTCGGATGTCAGGAATGAAACCTAATTAATGATTTTATCGGTTAACTATAATGGTCATTAATGTTTGAGTTATACAGCAGTCTAGCCAGAATATTCTAATCCATGTATATAACCAAATAGACTTACACGTACATGGATTATATATATTTATGAAATATATAATTAATCAAATATATATATATATATATATATATATATATATATTATATAGTAACTATTTAAAATTCCAATCCATCCATGAGATGATGTAGGGAAACCTTCCAGGTATCCTTTTAGAACCTGGGTGTGCGGATGGTTATTTATTTTATCTTTTTTTACTATTCTGATTATAAATACCCATTGTTTAGTTTAATGAACTTCATGGATTACACGTAGAAACCATTGATGGTGTCCTACTCAGTTTCTTATCTCAAAACATACTTCTGGAATCATTGGCACCTAAGAAGATTGTTTGGCTATATTTATGAATAATTGAAATATACCACTATAGTGTGTTGATATGTCTTGCCTACAGGTGAAGCTTCGGAGTAGAGGATCGAGCTTAGATATGGGATGGTTGTGGAGAGTATTTTTTTTATTATTTGTATTCTATTTAGACCATTCTTGTATCTTAGTGTTCCATTTATATTAGCATGCCATGAAATCATGTATCATAAAATGACTGAGATTATTTTGATCTTTCTATCATTTGTTATTTTATCAATTTCATCACGTGGTTACATATTTAGTTAGCTTTTTATATACCTCATTTTATTTATTATATATTTTGATATTTTATTTCTATTATATTTATTATTGATTTTATCCACGGTTCCATTTTTATAAGAGGGTATAGATTCCCTATTGTACTACCTTTACACCCTTACTGATAGTTGGTTCCCTCTAGCATATAGGGAGGAATAATTGAGGCTAGGTGAACCACCATTTCAGGGATCATGAATTGTGAATCCTATGGTGAGTCATAAAAGAACACATCCAAACACTATATTTATCAATTAGTTTATATAAAATTATCTTAAAAAGGAACATTCATCTAATTAAGAATTTTATTATACTCTCTAAAACAATCAATTGGAGATACCATTGAGTGATGAAAGCTATATGCGAGTTTAATGTTTAATTTTTGGTATTTCATGTCATACCTATGGCTTGTCAAGAACAAATTTTGTATGCTTACCACCATGTGAGATTGGATATTCATCTTCAAATATGAACGACTTATACGGGATTGAAAGAACCTTTTTGGCAGGTTGGAATGAAGATATAGGTGGATGAGTTTGTGAATATATTCCTCGCTAGTCAGCAGGTTAAGGTAGAGAATCAAAGGTCAATGGTAATATTTTAGTCTTTATCTATTCATGTTTGGCAAAAAGAAAAAATTGATATGGATTTTTTGAGAGGTCTACCAAGGATGATTCAATACATGATTACATATGTATGATAGTGTATTGACAAATATATTCATCCAAATTCATGAATCTCATATGGTATCTGAGTTGTCTAAAATCAATATTTGATAGGTTTAAATGAGGCCGGACATACTAGTTTCGATTGTATCAGACCGAGTTCCATGGTTTAATCCTTGTTTTCTGAAATACTTATACAAATACATTGGATCTCATTTGACTATGAGTACAATGTATAATCCTTAGATGGATGGATAATCATAATGGATGATAAAAACATTGGAAAAAATGATTTTGGATTGTGTAGTGGATTTTGGTGGATCATGAGATGAGCACATAACATAGTTTTTTTCTCATACAAAATCAGTTATCATGACTTCATACATATGGATCTTTTTGAAGCATTTTATGGGTGTTCTTAATATTATCCACATTGTTTGGAGGAAACAAGAGATAAATCAATTATTAGACCGATCCCATTGCAAGGCACAATGCTAAAGATTCATTTGATAAGGAAAAATGGGGAATCCTCAGAGGCGATCAAACATTGAATTAAAATCATTATCGACCTCAATTTGCATTGGAGGTGATAAATCTTTATGTCTGAAGATTCACTCAAAGGTGTGAGAATCAACATTTTGGGATCCAGGTAATGTTATATTGTTGATACATATGCCAATTTAAAATACTTGAAGATGTTCGTGAGGTGGATTATCAATTTAAATTTACAATAAGAACCAGTTAACTGCATAATGCATTTAATTTATCATAGTTGAAAATGTATCATCTAGATCAAAACATTGTGTTTCAACGGTATCACGTTGACCTAGGTCCACATGATTTTTTGCTTCATGTATTTGTGAATATTTTATATAGGTAAGAGAATGACTTGTGTGTTAAATTTATTGGTATACAATATGTATATAAAAACTTGTTAATATTTGAGAAGATACATGGGAATGAGAGATTCAAATGGTCAATCAGCCTTTTAGAATATTTCGTTGACGTGGTGGTTTTATTCCCTTTCAAGACATAAATACCAACGTTATGGAGAATATAGAATCCCTGGTTTCTGGTAAGTGACACATCATTTACTTTTTTTAATTATATAAAGTAATTTGGGTATGTTTAGGAAGGATTTAATGTGTTTTTACCTGTTATTGGGGCTTTTGTGGAGGTTCATAGTTTGAGTATGGTTTGAAGAAACTGGGTAAAACTTCCATAAATAGTGCAATGGAAAAAATTGGTTATAGTGTGGGAACAAGGTTGACATATATATTTTCCAAATCAAGTGGCCACCCTTCTAAACCATTTAAACTGGAACAAAGTGTTCAAATACAATTTTTTCATGATTTTTCTATTCATGGAATCCAATTATCCTAATTGTTGACTTATGGTAGTATCTCTCATATAGGTGGATCATAGTTTGAAAAACCAAGTGATCTTACTATATAAAGTATATGTGTCCCTCCTTAAAATGTTTATATAATACATATTATAACCTTAATGTTTCAAAATCCACTAAACATGCCCTAATATTATTTCTACTCATCCCAATGGTTGTGGAGACCCTTCCCCATAACCCTAGAGAAATCATTTGGTGATTATTAGTCTGTTGGAGGACCAAATTCCTTGGTAAGTTTCTATTCATGGTACATTTCCATATATTTCATATTATTGACTCACATGGATTAATATATCTAATACATTTCATATATATCTATGTTTGTCGATTCCAATAATTATTAGATATGATTTTTTGGTTGATAGGGATCAATTTTTGAGGTGGGTTTTCAGAGTTTCAACTTGGTTTGACAAAGAATCTGTTCCCTTATTTATTTTCCTATTTGTGAAATATAGATGGATTCACTCTCAACATCTCTTGAATAGAGGTAGAATGATTTTTTTTAAAATCATTAAATTTATTTATTTTAATTTTCAAATTTATCAGAAATGCTTGATGGAAACCCTCTTCAGTAATGGTTATGTGAAATTTTTTAAAAAATTTATTTTTGTGTAATGTGCATTATTGTCATGATTTTAAATTATTGATTTTAGAAAATATTTTTTTCCATGTAACATGTTTATATATTATTTTTCAATAAAATAATTTTTAATTGAAATGGAACAAGAACAAAAATGTCTTACAATAATAGTTATTTTTATTTTACATCGTTTTTTAGCCGTCGTAAATAAAGGGGACATTTTAAATATTTTCATTCACATCGGTTAAAAATAGATGTTCTAAATATACAATGGATCATATTTTTTACATCGGTTATGTAAATATGAAAAAATCCCATGGAAGTTTTTTAATACATGGCATTTTTACAAGTCCGTGAAAGTTTACGATACTTGATTCTGAAGCCCGGTGTGCATGTAATCAATTTTTAAAGGTTAGTTTGGTTACGTTCAGTAAACGTATGAGTGGGTTTTTATAACATTTGAACTAGTTCTCATAATTAAAATCCCAGAGCACCATTGAACTCGCAACGCCAGTATTCTCTTAAGAAGTGTTTCACTTCGATGATAGTGAGTCGATGATAAAAGTTTGTTTTTTGGTTTTCGTGTGAAGTAATAAAATAATGTAAGAACATTTTGTTTTATTTATAACCGCCATGTAATGGTTGGGTGTTAGAACCTCCTCATGGGAATTGGGGGTGGGACCACCACACCTTAACCTCCATTGGGAGGTTATGGTGGTGGGGCCCACCCGAGCATAACCTCCCATGAGAGGTTATGATGTGGGGATCACCCAAGGCTTAAACCCCTATTAATGGAGGAGTGTAAAACCTCCTAAACTCCTCATTAAATGGGGAGAAACCCCTTGAACTTAACCACCTTAATGGGCAAACACTCCTTTAATTTAATTTGTGCCACCATTCAATCATTAATTAGGAGAGACGAGATAATTAATTAATTCTATCTTTTGGATTGTTATGCCAACTCCTCCCCATTAATTAAATGAGTCAAATCATTCAATTAAATCATTCAATTTGAATTTACGCCAACGAACATAATAGATCCAAATATATTATTTGGCTACGATTTCATTTTTTGGAGGAGTGGAGAGAAAAGAGGAACTTGGGAAAAATATTTTGGAAAGGTTCCCATTGAATAACCCTTCCAATGAAGAATGATCTACGTTAACTTTATTCCTCATAACCCCTTCGAAGCGGGATGTCTTTGACCGATATTCCCTCCTCATCGTCGTCAATGAACCGATGCACGAGCTTTGGTTGGTAGTGTCTGGAAGATGTGACTAACGACGAAAACATTATCTTTTTCTCGCGACATCATCATCGAGAAAAGATCAAATGTAGGGGGTTTTATTATATGATGATTTTATACCTCTTCTTATCTTCATCATCAGATATAATGGGTTTGTTGTGGACATGTTAATGATCAACTGTGTACTTTTTTGGGCCAATTGATACCTCCCTAAACACGGAGGGTGTAGGCCAACATAACATGGCCTGAAAACCTCTATCATTTTTCATTCTTGTGGAGTTTTTCGACATGGAGATGTACCAACGACTAGGCGACCAAGATGGAAACGACAAAGGCCATGCTACCCATGGCCTCCGTCAACCGCACTACCCCTGCAGCGTCCCGCACCACCTCAGGCTGAGCCTGTGCGGCCTGCCAGCTCCCCATCGGCCTACTGACATGCTATTTGCGCACCCCACGGTGGACCCGCGTGTTGCCCGTGCACCCCACATCCTGCCCGTGTGCTGCCCGCCCACCACGGGGCATTCCCGCGCGCTGCTTGCTCCCCCTTCCGGCCTACCTGCGCACTACCCACACACTTCGTTGGCCTTCTCTTGTGATTTCGGTGCCCCGCACATCCTGCCCATGCCCCGACTCATGGATGAACGTACCGAGCCGCGCCTCCCGCCCGAGCCGTGTCAGCCTACCCATGCCCCTGCTACCAGATTAACTGACCGATCCATGCCTCCTTCGCGAGTCGCGCCAGCCTGCCCACTCCCTGACCAAACCATCCGAAAAAGATCGGTTTTCCAGGACAAGCTGCCCGAGCCATGCCCCATGTGGTGCTGGCCAAACCGGCCCTGGGCTCCGGACCAAGTCTCCCACGCGACAACCATCAGGCCGA
Organism: Viscum album; assembly: GCA_963277665.1. NCBI lineage: Eukaryota > Viridiplantae > Streptophyta > Magnoliopsida > Santalales > Viscaceae > Viscum > Viscum album. The sequence goes on along the minus strand of OY728143.1, from coordinate 292,029,788 downwards.
ACCACCCCTGCAGTCTGTTGGGCTGGGCCCGGAAGACCGGGCCAAACCATGTGGCCTGACCTGGTCGACCTAGACCAGGTCGGCCCAGTCTAGGCTGGGCCGAGTCGGTCCGGCTGGCTAGGACTGCGCCTAGGCCCACTACAGACCATTACATTATTTTGGCCATACCACTAGCACCAGATGTCCATTTTACGAACCGTCAGTGGTGATGTTATTATTAGAACACGACGTTCCCTTTGAGAATAACCCACTAATGTTCGAGTTATATTTGAGATACGGTAAGGTTGGATTGTACACGAACCCAAATGGGACCCTGAGACTAAATGGCTAATAACTCACTGGTCGGGCGTCCGATCGACGCACCGTCTTTTGTGTTGATACCCCTATGATGAGGTGGCCCATTGAAATTATTCTACATGGGACTTCATGGCAGTTGATATATCGATACTTGGATTGAGGAGAAGACCCTCCTAGAATCAAGCCTACTTTTTGGAAACCCAGTGGCTGGCTGTGCACTGTATAATGTTCCTAGATCATGTGATAGTCTGATAGTTTTGATTAGTGTTCGTGGATCATGTCTTGGTCCGACAGTTCTATCATCTGTTATTGGATCATGTGTTGGTCCAAAGGAATAGATGGCCTTGGATCATGTGTTGGTCTGATAGCTCTGACTACTGTTCTTGGATCCTATGTGGGACCGACAGTTCTGACATCTGTTCATGGATCTTGTGTTGGTCTGACAGAATAGCTGGTCCTGGATCATGTGTTGGTCTGACAGCTCTGACTACTGTTCTTGATCCTATGTGGGTTCGACAGTTCTGATGTCTGTTCCGGGATCATGTGTTTGTCTGATAGAAAATCTTTTCCAGGATCATTTGTTGGTCCGACAATTTTAACTACTAGTCCTGGATCCTCTGTGGGTCCGACACCTTAGATGATTCAGTGGCTACATATGATCATCTCTATCTCTCTACAATAGTTGTAAACCTCTGTGAGCTGAGTCAGTGACTTCTGTGTTTTCTTCATGATTGATATGGGCTACATGATAACGTAGGTATGTGTATAGGCATATAAATACGCAATTTATATCCGTTTATTTCATACTCTGTGGGTTATCCATGGTGGATTTTGAGAGACCTAGGCAGTCTCGGGGTCCCTAATGAGTATTGTTATACTCACCCCTGCACGGACTGTGCCGACACCTCATTGTGTTGGATACAGACGATGGAAAGCGCTGACTGAGGCTAAGTGTACAAGGACTCGATGGTACACGAAGGTGGACAACACGAAGAGTCGTTACCTGGAGGAGACCGGCGTACGAGGAGTGATGAGGAGGCTATATGTACATACCCTTCAGGTAGGATCCTTGGTGGAAGAACTATGAGATTCTTGTCACCCTTCTGATATTTTGTACTTTCAGTTTCCCTGTACATTACAGTCAGACATGTATTTCAGGCCCCTTTACATTTCATCACTTCTTTTGTATACTGTTTACTTAGTGTTTTTCAGCCAGCTTACTCTATTGTGTGTGTTTCTAGTTTATAAATGCAAGGCCTTCCTAGTTTTATTGATTTACTCCTTCGGTGATAGTCGCCATCCCTTGCCCTATGGTAGGTGGTCTTTGGGTAGTCATGGCACGGGCCCCAGGGAAAAGGTCATGAAAAATTGGTATTAGATGAGTCTGTTCTATAGTAGAACATATGACTCTTATATTTTCAGTGAAGAAATTGTGTTAAGGGTAGTGAGTGTATTTTTCATTTTATAGAGTCAAGTGTTGTTGTGGTGGTTGATGTATCCATATAACAGGACCCTGACTTCAGATTTCTAACTCAGTGCACAAACAAACTAATATCATGTGTGTTTTAAGCATATCCTTTGTGATATCTTTGAGTTATCTAACCGGGTATAACTTATTGACTGTGGCACACCTGTTCGTTATCAGTATGCTACTACGTAGATAGCAAGCTATGGTTTCCGAGAGAGTACACGATGACGACCCATAAAGCGACGAGGTTCCAGTGTAGGGTCCTCTTGACTATGTTGGCACATTCGGGTGGTCTACCAGCAGTACCACCACCCGTTGGGTAGTATATGTCACCAGCCACACTGGAAGATAGTGCACACCGACTGAGCGCGTTACATGAGTTCCAGCGGCAGCGACCTCTAAGGTGTTCATGCGAGACAGATTACGAGGTTGCAGAGGACTGAATGGAGGTGATTACTAGAGTTTTCTGCCTAGTTGAGTCACTAGTATAGATGATGGTAATATTAGCTACTAGTATTTTTCAGAGAGTGACCATGATAATGGTCTGCATAGTAATGAGGCTTTAGTACGTGGACTGATGCCTGAGATGGTACCTTCAGGTAGTGTGCCAACTATATCACTGCATGTTGGTTAGAAGTTACAAGAGGTTGTACCGGTAGATGACACATGTAGGCTTAGTTCCATACACGTATTTCAACATCAGATACCCCTCAGGTTCCAAGGCGAGCCCGACTTAGAGGTGGCTGAGGACAGGCCTGAGGAGGTGGGTGAGAGTTCTCTAGAGCTTATACTGCTTTTTCAGGAAGACATATTGGTATATGAGTATTCATTGAGGTGTACTAATCATTACCAGTACTCGATAAATGTGATACAGTTATTGCTTTGGGTCTCGGAATACCAAGCAAAGTGTCATTTAGGACATCCGAGACAAGACCATTTCTTTAGATACTAAAGAGAACCATTGTGGTTGAATGTACATTGGCAGAGCGGATACAGCCTGTGAATGTTAGTAGTGGGAAAGCAGGAAACCGGTTCTAGTATCAATGACTTGGGCATGCAAGAAGTTTCAGGAAGAGCAAGTGACAGGGATAGATGAATTTTCAGGGCCGCAGACATGGAAAATGATCTAGGAAAGCAACATGGGGTGGTGTTCAATTCGACATGTTACAACCACCCACCTTTTTATTCCCCAGAAGGCTCAGGGATATGGAGGGTAGGGGAAGAGATTAGCTACATGTGTTCAAGGATATTGACCCAATGGATCTAGGAATGATTCGATGTACAACTGGTGTCTACTACTAGCTACCGTATCAATAGACCTAGATACCAATCATTCCTTCCTTCCACGAATCTTGTCCCAGAACTAGAGTTTCATGTTAAACCATTGACCTGACCCTCATGTCTGGAGATACCTTTGGGAGGAGACTCGATAATCAAACATAGGCCGATGGTGTGATCTGACCCTTGAAGTTAAAGTTTCAGTTGGAACCTCTTAATGTATGTGTCAAGTCCTTAAGATGTTTGTTTGGGTATGGACTGGGAAACCACAGTTCATACACAAATTGATTGTATTAGGAAAAAGGTTTTGGTTTATCAACAATGTTGGGATGAGGTTTAACTTAGTCGATGAAAAAATTGAAACCCAGGCAGCACAGTTTAAAATCATTCATTGGAGGGTGCAGCCGATAACTCTTGAGTCGGCCAGCCCTACCCTCGTGGTAGTAGGAGTTCTGAGTTATCAGTTCCAAACAGGAGTGACAGAACATAGAGAAATATTTTCCAAAGATGTTTATAGGATTCCCCCCTAGGGGTGGGACGTCTGCATTTTCTGGTCAGTACTGTAGATTCATTCCAGACTTCTCCAGAGTTGCAACACTACTATCAACCTTGATGAAGAAGGGGAAAACCTTCGTGTGGTCAGAGATATGCCAGCAGATCTTTTAGGAGTAGAAGTAGAGGCTGACTAAGTCCCCCATCTTGAGGCTTCTAGAGGAGAGCTTAGGGTACGTAGTTTTTGAGACGCATCAGGGACCGGACTCGGGTGTATTCTGATGTAGGAGGGAGCAGTGATCGCGTATAGTTATCAGAAGATGAGACAACATGAGAATTACTACGCTACCCATGACCTAGAGTTAGTAGTTGTGGTATTCACCTTGAAGATGTGGCATCACTATCTTATGGGTGAACAGTTTACCGTGTACTCTAATCACAAGAGTCTTAGGTATATCTTCTTTCATAAGGAACTGAATCTTAGACCTCAATGATGGCTTGAGTTACTCTGGGATTATGACTTCGAGATAGTCTATACTCATGGGAAGGGGAACATTGTAGTAGATGAACTCAGCAAGAGATCTGGTATACAGCTGCGAGGTGACCCAATTGAGCAGCAGGCTACCATACATATATCCCTTATAGATAGAGACGGAGCAACATTTCTACAATTTCATACAGTCAATACCCCACTTCTTCAGTGCGTCAGGGAGGTACAACAAGGAAACACTAGCTACGAGACACGGCGTGCTCAGATATCCACAGGGCAGACACCTAATATATTTTCTGAAGGTGGGTAGCACATCATGCTCTTCAAAAGATGTACCTGGGTACCGGCAGCACTTTAGGAAGAATTGTTGATGGAGTTCAACACATACCCTCTAGTGGTACATCCAGGAGTGGCGAAGATATACCAATAACTTAGGAAAAAACACTAGTTCCCATGTATGAAGAAGGTCGTAACATAGTTTTTCTTATGATGCCTCACTTGTCACCAAATGAAGGTGAAGCACCAGGTACCAGTAGGCTTGGTTCAACCATTAGAGGTACCATAGTAGAAGTGGGACGTGATATCCATGGACTACGTGATGGGACTTCAACATAAATCCATGGGTCACGACTCGATTTGGGTGATTGTCGACCGACTCACCATGTTGTGCCACTTCCTACTGATCAGAGAGCAGGGTTCAGTAGAGAGAATGTCACAGCTCTATGTGCATGAGATTGTGTGACTACATTGAGTACCTACATATATTGTCTCTGATCATGACATACAATTTACATCCCTCATATGGAAAGCATTGTAGGAGGCCTTCGGGACACAACTACATCTGAGAAACGCCTTCCATCCTCAGACAGATGGCCAGACTGAGAGGACCATTCAGACCCTCAAGGACATGCTACGTTCTTGTGTCCTCGACTTTGGACGCAGTTGGGAGGATCACTTTCCATTGGTGGAGTTTGTGTAGAAAAACATCTATCACTCCACCATAGGGATGTCACCTTCTGAGGCCATGTACGGGCAACCTTGAAGATCACCCATGTGCTGGACTAACCCTAGGGAGTCAACACTGGTGGGACCAGAGATGGTATCGGCTACCACTGATAAGTTTCAAATCATCCAAGAGCAGATTAAGACTTCACAGAGTACGAAGAAGTCATATGTTGACAGGATATGGAGGCCTATGGAGTTAGAGGATGGTGACCACATATTTCTAGAGGTATCACCTCGATGAGGCCTACGAAGATTTGGCTGAGGCGGTATGTTATCTCCGAGAATCATTGGACCTTTCCAGGTCCTCAGCATAGTTGGTGAGATGGCTTACCACTTAGCTCTTCCACCTCAGTTTCACCAGGTACACGATGTCTTCCATGTATCCCAGCTGAGGAGATACATGCACGACCCAACTCACATCATCGACCATGGTGAGCTGGACATCAATGACGTGGAGACTTTCACAAAGGGTCTAGTGGATATTAATGATCGACAAGAGCTAGTCCTACGTGGATGGTCGATACCTCTGGTATGGGTTTATAGAAGCACGAGAACCTCCAAGAGAGGACATGGGAGCAGGAGGTTCAGATTCGTACGCAGTACCTCCATTTATTCCCTTAGCTCGAGTCGTAGATTATGAGGATGTAAAGACCTTAGGTGTGGAGAATGTAAAGACCCGGAAATCCAGTGGACTTTTTATAATACATTGGATATTTACGATTCCATGAATGTTTTTGATGCCTACATCCAAGGCCTGATGTGCCCATAATACATTTTTAATGTTTTGTTTGGGTATGTTCAGTAAACATACGAGTGGGTTTTTATAACTTTTGAACCGGTGCTCAGAGTTAAAATCTGAAAGGCACCATTGAACTCACATCACCGATATTTTCTTAAGAAGAATTTCACTTCGACGACAGTGAGCCGAGGATAACAGTTAGTTTTTGGGTTTTTGTGTGAGGTAATAACATAATGTAAGCTCACATTATTTTATTTTTAACTGCCATGTGGTGGTTGGGTGGTTATAAAGTACTATTGGGAGTTGGAGGTGGGACCACCACACCTTAACCTCCCTTGGGAGGTTATGGTGGTGGGTCCCACCCGAGCATGACCTCACGTGAGAGGTTGTGACATGGGGACCACACGAGGCATAACCACTATTAATATAAAATGGTAAAACATCCTAAACTCCTCATTAAATGGATAGAAACCCCTTAACCATCACCACCTTAATGGATTCAACTACCCTTTAATTTAATTTGTGCCACCTCTTATGTAATAATAAGGGGAGCTGAGTAAATTAATTAATGGTATCTTTTGAATTGTTATGAAAACTCTACCCCTTTAATTAAATGAATCAACTCATATAATTAAATCATTCAATTTGAATTTATACCAACGAACATAATAGATCATATTCTATTATTTGGATACAATTTCAATTTTGGGTGGAGTGGAGTGAAAGGAGGAACTTTAGAGAAATATTGAGGGAAGGCTCCCAACGAAGAATGATTCCAATGAAGAATGGTATTCCTCAACGTTCTTCTTCGGAACCCCTATGTTGTGAGACATCTTTGACCGATCTTCCCTCCTCATCGTTGTCAACGAACCGACACATGAGCTTGGATTGGAAGTGTGTGGAAGACATAAAGAACGATGACAACATCGTCTTCTTCCCGCGACTTCATCATCAGGAAACAATCAAATGTATGGGGGTTTATTACTTGATGATGTTACAAAATTTCATATCATCTTCATTGGATATAAAGGGTTTGTTGCGGATTTGTAATGATCAACAACTTATTTTGATGAGCGAATTGATAACTCCTTAAACGCGGAGGGTGTGGGCTAACCTAGCATGGCCCGACAACCTCTATTGTTTTTCCTTCTTGTGGTGTTCTTCGGCATGGCGACGTAGGAATGACGAGGTGATGGATATGGGAAAAAAAACGCTACACTACCTGCAGCCTCCGTGAACAGCGCCGCCCCGGTGGCATCCCACACCGCCTCTGGCCAAGCCTCCGCGGCCTACCCACGCCCCACCAGCCTATATGTGTGCTACCCGCGTGATCCACAGCCTACCCACGCCCTACCCGCGTGCCCCGCAACCCACCCGCGTGCCCTGTGGCTTGCCATCGCACCCCTCCGGTATACCCCGCGGGTTACCCGCACACCCTCACATCGGGACCGCGGGACCTTCCGGCCTACCCGCGCACTACCCGCACCCCATACGGCTAGCTCTCTCCCTACCATGCGCCCTGCCGGCCTGCCCGTGCCCCGCACAGCCTGCCCGCGCCCTGGCAGTTGTCAAACCAGCCTGCCCTCTCCCCAAGACCATGTTCATCTCGCTGAGCCACTTCGGCCACCTGAGATGACTCGTGGTGTCCTTCGCGGTGTCGCTTGCCGAACCGGCTCAGATATCTGGCCTGAGCCACCCGAGCTGCGCCCCACGTGGTGTCGGCCGAACCGAACCTCGCCTTCGGGTCGAGTTACCCATAAGGTGACCTTCGGGCTGAACCACCCCTATAGTCCGCTCGGCCAGGCCCAGCAGACCAGGCCAAACCTAGTGGGCTGACCCTCTCAATGTGCCAGGTTAGTCCCAGCAGGTCTGACTGGGTCGGACCAACCTCATGCCCACTAGTGACCGTCACATTCTTTTTTCCATATCTTTGGAACCAGATGTTCATTTTGAAAAACCGTCTGCGGTGCTGGTATTCTTGGAACGTAATGGTACCTTTTATAATACCCCACCAGAGTTCGGGGTATATTTGAGATACGTTCATGTTGGATCGTACACGAATCTAACCTGGCCCCTGTAATAAAAGGCTAATAACTCACAGATCAGACGTCTGATGGACGTGTCACCTATTGCATTGAGACCCATATGACGAGGCAAACCTTTGAGATACATCTACATGAGACTTCGTGCCAATTGATGTATTGACACTTGTCTTGAAGAAATGACCCTTCTAGAAACCTGCGTGCTTTGTGGAAACCCTATGGCTGGCTATGCACTGTTGACTATTCCTGGATCATGTGTCGGTCCGATAGTTCGGATGACTGTTCCTGGATCATGTGCTGGTATGACAGTTCTTAATTCTATTCCTAGATCATGTGTTGGATCGTTAGAATAGGTGGTCCTAGATCATTTGTTGGTCGGACAACTCTGACTGTTGTTCCTGGATCATATGTGGGTCCAACCGTTCTGACTTATATTACGGGATCATGTGTTGGTCTAATAGAATTGCTAGTCCTGGATCATGTGTTGTTCCGAAAGCTCTGAATATTTTTCATGGGTAATGTGTGGGTCAGATAGATCTGTCTTCTATTCCATAATCATGTGTTGGTCCAGTAGAAATGATTCTTCTAGATCATGTGTTGGTCCCACAGTTTTAACTACTGGTCCTGGATCCTATGTGGGTCTGACAACATAGATGATTCATTTAATACATCTGATCATCTTTATCCCTCTAAAAAATTTGTATACCTGTGGGAGCATAGTCAGCGACTTCTGTGTTTTCTTCATGATTGATATGGGTTACTTGGTAACTTATGAATGTGTATGGGCATATACGTATGTAATGGTTATCCATTGATTTAATTCTCTGTGGTTTATCCTTGGTGGATTTTGGGAGACCTAGGTGGTCTTAGGGAACCTAATGAGTATCGTTATACTGACCCCTGGATGGGCTATGGCGGCACCTCGTTGTGTTGGATGCAGACGATGGATAACATTGACCATGACTGAGTGTACGAGGACTGGACGGTACCCGGAGGTGGAACTCACGATGATTCGGTACCCATAGGAGACTAACAGACAAGGAGTGATGAATAGGACATTTGTACATACACTTCAGTCGGGATCCATGGTGGAAGATCCGGGAGCTTCTCTTCACCTTTCAGTTGTTTTGTACTTTTGGTATCCTAATACTTTATAGTCGGTCTTGTATTTTTGAACCCTGTACTTTTCGGAAATTTTTTAATATAGTTTTACTTAGTGTTTTTCTTCCATCAAACTCTATTGTGTGTGTTTATAGTTTATAATGGAAATTCCTTCCCAGTTTTAGGGATTTACGCCTTTGGTGCTAGTCTCTAGCCCTTGGCCTATGGAAGGCGAGCTTGGGGTTGTCAAAAAACGGGCCGTGGGGGACAGGTCGTGATAGGTTATTAAATAAAAAACATAAAATAGCATATCTTACGTTATTTGTTTATATGAGAAATGTATAAAGCACATTAGGATGAATGGTTTTCACATCTGTTATTAATTAACAAACATAAAACATCATATACATCATCGGTCACATAAAAATTAATGTGGAAAACCACCATCAAGAATCCTTTTTAACGTCATTTAATAATTAAACTATATGAAAGGGATTCATGGGGAATGTTTTTTATGTTGGTCATTTTATAACTGATGTAAATAACCGTTTACCATGTCAGATCTTATAGTACTGACATAAAAACCCAACATAAGATATTTTCAATGGCAGTTATAAAATAACTGATGTAAAAACATTTTTTAAACATTTCATGTAACTCTTCCTCTCTACTACTCACCAAACTAGATAAATACATAAGGAAGAAGTAAATAGTAAAAACATCACCAACATTACAAAATCACAATTTCAACATTCAATTATTACAATATTAACTAATAAACCTATATCCTACCAAAACAACTTCCAAATACCCATTTATAATTACATCATTCAAAATTCAAATATTCACTAAAAAAATAAATCTAATAAATCTACTAAAATTATTTTCCCATTCCACTTGTAAATGTGTCATATCATTTTTATTATAAGGTTTAGGGTCATTAAAAAGATAGTAATTACAAGTAATTTAGTTAAAATTAACAATGAATAAAAATAATTTAATAATAACTAATATTTTTCAAGGAAATGAAATTTGGTTGAACTTTGTAAATGTTCCATCTGTAATTATTTCATATAAAATTTATAACACATAAAATCAATATTAATTTATTCTTTTTTGTTTACAACATTGTTTATTAAATGTGTTTTTAATTAAATTTAACACTTTTATGAAATATACCGAAAATATACTAATTATAAATGGAAATTCACATTTAATTTTATATATTATATCATTCTATTTTTTATTTATAATTTTTCGAAAGAAAGAGCACAACTCGTTAGAAAATAATATTAATGAAATAAGTTTTAAATCCATTATAATGTAATCAACTTTTAAGAAATTAAAACATACATTTCCAACACGTTTTTAAAATTTCTGCACACATCGCCATTGATAGAGAATATCAGGTAATGTTTCTTTTCCATTGGAGAAGAAAATCCTAACATCTAATGGTCACTATATAAATGATAATTTAATTTTAGAGCATATTTTGTTAAATGATAAATAACAATTTGTGAGATTTACTTTTCATACCTCTTATAATAAGGAACATTAATCACTACATAATTATATGTTGTTCAAATCATTCAGCAATATAAATTTTTCTAAGTTCCTTAATCAATATGGGTGCATTACGTTAAATCAACCGTGGGACCATCAATCAATATACATATATGTTTCCATTACTTTTACATATTTTATAATGATGATGGCTTCAAAAAAACATAAGTATAACTTTAAATTAAATTTAATGCATGGAATGATTTATGTTAAGACATACATGGAAACAAAATACACCACGTTGATGCCCAACATAGCCCCTATATCAAGATCCATGATATCAATTTTAAAAATCCCCACATTTATTAAATTACCACATATATGTGATTCCATTGGAAATGAAAAAACCTACAAAATTATATTAATATCTTTACAATCAATCTAGACTACTAGAATTTGTATTTGAATTCATAACCCCTTTTCTTTATTGTTGATGTAAAGGATTCATCTAAATAAATAGTAAAATATATTAAGTTACCAATGTTAAAAAAAATTTAAAAAATAAAATAAAATATAAAATATACACATACTTAGATGATAATATGTTGCAAAAGTCTAGATGGGAAAATTTAAATGTGGTTGATAATTCCTCCAGCTATCCTCACCATATCTATAGGTAATAAATACTACATCAGATATGTCTATAATATCCTGTACAATGACCCTATTCTTCTATATCTTTAACTATTTGTGATTAATTGTATCTCCTATGTAATATATTAACCCATATGAAACTATATGATAGGGAGGATCATTAACAAACAACTCACAATAACAAGGAATTAGTTGAAGAGGCGGTGTAGGTGTAGGATAATAATGAGGTCTATAAGCAGAGGTAAAAGAGTAGGTGGAAGAGTAGGATAATGAATGGAGTATGTAGGTGGAGGTGGAGGAAAAATAATGGGGTTTATAGGGGTAGGTGGGGGAGCTACCAGTGGTGGTGGAATGGGAGCAGTAGTCTGAAATTATCATTTCATGATGGAAAACATAGATTGTACTGATACTCTTATCGCTTCCTCCATCAATGCATTAATTTTTTTACTTCAACCTCCAAATATTTTTTTATAAAAACCCTCAATGGATCAGGATTAAGAACACGGTAACACTTTTCTCATTGATGCACTCATCAAGTATCCTCATACACAACCCATGTGTATAGGCATTCCCAATGCTGAAGATAGAATATATTGCCTCCCTTTAACTACAAATACAATATTTTTTTCTCTGCTCCACAAGTGGATCCTGTATGAATTATTTTTAAAAATTATATAATTATTCTAAAAATAAAAATAAATTTATTTTATTATGTTATTAAAGTAAACATGTTACAATCCACTCTTATACTACCATAGTTTCTTCTATAATATATTTTCCATTTTATCTCATTTGACCACTCTTCCATTTTTATTGTCTATATAGGGGACTGGCAGGGAAACCTCTCTAGATCATGACTCAGCTATGTGTATCTTTAAATTTTCATTCATCATTTGTTTTCCCAATAAAATAAACAATCCCTAAGATAAAGTATGAGGGCGTACATTTTTATATTTGATAACTTAATGAGATCTCCTCGATAGCTATAATTTAATAATAATAAATTCTAATTAAATCATTAATAAATTAATAATAATAACATTAATACAAGAAAACATCTGAATGTTTTCATTGAAATTAATAAAAACAATTCTTTTCTTATACAATTCAAAAATTCAATTCATATGTCTTCATCTATAAAATGATATATATGACATGAATTTTTATATTTCCAATGCACATTAATGAAATCAGATGTGAGGGTTGATTTTAAATCCCTCCACTTAAAAGAATCTATCAATAAATATTTCCTCTTCACTCCCATAGAGGACAGTATATCAAATGTGATCAGATAAGTTTAGAGAAAACATATTATTCTATAAACATTCAAATATTATTTAAACAATAAAAAATAATACCAAAATGATATCCCACTTCATGGAATATCATTTTCATCAATGTATACAACCATCCAATGGTCCTTCCTATAAGTAGGTGATAAGTTTTTTAAATGTGTGTTTCCACATTTACCAAGCCTCAAAATAATCTTTCCCTACATGGGAGTATAGAACGAATATTGGGTATCATTAAAAATGACATGTGCACATTCCTCTCGAGAGTTATGATCATGAAGCTCAACTCTATATTTTGGTGGTTATTTAACTGATTGATCGATCATTATCATTCATATCAGAGAAACAAAAAAGTAATATACAAATTTAAAGATCAACTATTACAATACTAATGTAAAAAACAAATAAAATTTCATGATACATAAATTTTAAATAAAACATATGACTTTTTTTAAATTTATTATACATAACTAAAATTATAACAATAGTAATGATATACGAAATTTCATGTAAATGAATGAAAGAAATCAGAAATTAGTGTAATAATATTAAAATGGTTGAACCTAATAATGCATTTATTACAAAAAAGAATATTTTTTAACATATAAAATTTATAATAATTGTAATTCAACAAAATTAATTAATATATACATTACGTAATGGTGATAATGGTAGACTATACAAAACAAAAATAATATAATAAAAACATTTTTATTTATTTGTTTAATACAAGTTTTAATAAATAAAAAATGTAAAATATATATGTTTTTATGAAATTAATAACAGTAAACGAGAAATAAAAATATGTTACCTATAATATTTGGAATGGACTAATTTATTGTCTTACCAATTTCATTCATCCTGATCATTCCGTATGTCACAAATCATACCCACTAGATGATCAACATTATTACATGTTAATCACTCCATTAAAGTTGGTATCTCACATAAATTAGCATCTTCATCGCGTTGATCATCACCAACATATTGTTTTTTTAAACAATAGACCACTGCATATATGATTGATCAATAATATAGAAATGGTTTTCCTTGTGTTTCCAATATAAAATAATCACATGTTTATTAAAATCTATTCATATTAATAGGTGTAATTATAAATTCACGGTGTCTAACAATGCTGTTACTGATAAACCATTTTCATTTAACTAACCAAAAATTAATTTTAATGTACACCAATATTATGAACTACACATCTATTGTCCAGATATTTTGTATAAAATGTATATCTATTATTATCATAACTAGACCATGTTATCACAATTAATCATGAACCACCCAAGAACAATCTTAATTTATTTGATTCATCTATTCTACTAAGAACAGTCCTTTTAGACCATGGTATAAATGTTTTTTAGGCTCATTCCAAATCCACATTTTTGTCTTCTTTGGATGACATTGTTTCCACACATTCACATAGAATGTTATATATGGTTTAGAATTGTTTATGTTATTCAAGATGTAAAAATGTAACTTGTTTATATGTTCACCTGACAAGGATTTTAATTTCAAGCCATGAATCCATTATCCCCTAATATATACTTGATCATGGAGAGATTGAGGAAATACAATGTGATGTGTTGTAGACACACAGCTCGTAAAAAAATCCACAACCTCCATAGAAATATACTTCTCAGTAATAGAGGCTTTAGGTCAATATGGATTCTAAACATTACCCTTCAATATCATTATATAACATTTAAAAGGATACATCCAAAATAGATAAAAAGGTACAAAACACCTTATTTATTTAACAAGATGATAGATTAAATGTACCATTAAGAAAAAATATGGAGGAAAATACATTTCCAAAAGACAATGTATATAAATAACATCATTGTACAAAATTTTCAAAAAATCCATATTAATCAACTTATTACAAATTTAATTTAAAAAACAACACACATTCATGATTGTTCTTCCAACACAGATGGGCCATATTCCACACAATGCAATAGGTAGATGTTGTAGAATCATGATGTTTTATTCATGATATTTCAAATATATCAACATTAAATCCTTCATGGAGACAAATGATTATACAATTAAAGAATAATATTTGCGGCACATTGTTACCATTAAAATTAAACAACACAACAGACAACAGTAAATTTTTTCCCTCTTTGAAAATGTATGTCACAATAGGGGTAAAAATGTTCTCCTTCAATATAGAGTGGGAGCTAACCCCAAACGTATTCCCATTAACGGTATGTCTAATATTTTACACACCCCATATTTAGTATTTCCATTAATATCTAATAATGTTTTCATCAAATTTTCACAAATATTTTTCTCCACATGAATGAAATCAATGTTATGTTTCACTTTTTGAAATCTCTAATATAGTATATCAAAAAACAATGATAATTTCTTCCATTTATGTCTATCATTACTATATTTATGTGTCATTCCAAATTTGATATCATGGATTCTCACCCTCTCAAATAACTCATCAATGGACAATTTTTTATGTAAAAATATCAATTTTTTTTAGCCATTGAATTTCTTATTTAATCTTTTATAAGCGGTATTCATAGGAAATGGAATTGAGGACCAATGCATATTATTATCCACCCTTGATAAAATATACAATTAGAGGTATGTTTATTTAAATCTAGACCCAATTTATGCACCATAACACCATATCCTGACAAATTTCCATATGTTGGGAAGTCAGTTATAGTGAACATAATCACTACATGCAGGTGAAAATATTCCATTCTATAAGAATCATACACCATAATACCATCCCCCCATAAGAGTTTAAATTCATCAATTAATCGTCGAATGAAAACATCAATATCGTATTAATGTTTCCTATATCTAGATATCATTAAACTCAAAATGACATATTTTCTCATTATATAAAATTCGGGAGACTCATTGTAAATTACCAATAAAATAGGGCACGAAGTATGTATTCTACTAAGACATCAATATGTATTCATTCCATCCTTTCAGAACCCGTGTATGAGATTTATAAAATCTATATCTAATGTTGGAAGCTGGTGATAATATTTCATTGAATGTGGACATTCACATGGATGGAATATTTTTCCATCACATATATTCCCTTAATCATGCCATCATAACCTTTTTTCATCATATAAATAAGAAAATAATTGTCCCAAATGTGGAATTATAATGAGTTACCAAAATACCAATGTATGGATCTCTATAATCTCTCAATCAGCCTAATATTTTTCTTTAAACATATACTATGATTTTCCACATTTAGGACACTCTAACATAAATTCATATACCTTCTAATATATCACGAAATAATTTTGGTATGTATGTATTTTCTTGTACCCCAGTCCCATCATGTATAATATTTTCATGGATATATAATTTAATTGGGACCATTTTTTTTCTTTAGGAATGATGTCATTAAAAAATATTAGTAGTTATGTAATACTCTTGTCACTCCATTCACGTTTATCCTTTGGGTTAATATATCTTAAAACCGATGATGAAACCATAATATCTGTATAAACAGTACACAACTGATTTTCAGCATTACCATATATACTCTGAATTTTTTGTTATTTATAAATTAGTTATGCTTCAATATCCCGAATCATTTTAGAAATTTTATCAAAGTGACCATCTTGCAAAGCTCCATCATCTGTATATCTAAAATTCTACCCATTTTCACTTTGCCAAATCCATGGTATGTAACTTGAATTAAAACATATAAAATTAAATTATATTTTACATCTCTACTTTTAAATATCTTCAAATTTAATAATTTCATACACGGTCAGAACAAAATGTTGTTGTTTGGAAGATTTAGTTTAGAAATTCCAAAAAAGATTGAAAACCTTCCTCATATTCATTTCCCATTTGACGTGTTATAATACAACTTCAACTAATTATTACTTATTAGAAATATCAAAATTATATATCTTTTATTGATAATAAAATATCAAAGTTTAATTAAATATGTCATAATTTGAAATTTACACAATTTTGAAAAAAAATTATGCATATTTAAAAAATATAATTATAAATTCTACAAAATATTGAAATGTAGGTTTAAATATAAATAAAAAATAAAAAAAATTATATATAGAGAAATAATTTTGAAAATAAAATATAGTAATATATGGAAGTTTTATATTTATATTAAAAACACAATAATTTGGATGTAACAAAATTTTGTAATGTAACAATATATACTGTTATTTAAGAATTATAATGATATTGTTTTTGACAAATATGATAGAAAACAACTTTATAAAAATAGTGCACTATACACTTGTCTGATTCATTATTTACCCATCACATCATGAGTTTTATTACATAATTTTTTATCTTAATTATCTAAAATATTATCCTAAAAATTCATTGGATGGTAGTGAATAGAAATATTTTCTTTGTTTTAAGTAATTATGATTTTCACATTAATGGGATTTAAAGTTCTTATTGAGTTTGTTGTAAAAAATGGTATTCTATAAGGTTGTAGTTGATTTATGAGTTTTAATTGTATATTGTTAAATTATGATCCACTTTTTGATATATATTTATATTAGAATAAAACTAGAGGCCATGAGAGGATCCTATATTGTCTTGGGAGGGTGGTGAATATATAATATTCAAGGTATGTTGATAGGTTGTTTATACGAATACCTATATAACATTGAATTCCTAGAACATGTTCACTTATTAAATTAAAATCAGACTAGTTAGTGGTAAGACCCCAAGTGAGCCACCCCATATGCATAGGCTAGAGGTGGGCGACTTCCAGTAAATATTTATTGGTTGTAGGATTAGTGGAATTTACCCTCTATATGAGTACTAAAAATAGTATAATAATATTAAATTATAAGTAATGTAATATAAATAAACTAAAATATAATAATAAATAGTTGACCAATTCAGTGCAAAATAAATAAGCTATCATGCATCAACACACTGTATTATAATATTATAATTCAACATAAAATATTTAATACATACAACCTGACCATATATGATGGGAATTAAATATAAAATTTCCCAACTCTTAATTGAATACTGAGTATATATTCATCACTAAGCACTTATACAAGTATTCCTTCATTTTCATAATCCAGAATAACCCAAAATTCAAGGTGTTATATAAATTGACAAGGCAATATTGTATATAACCAAGGTATCCATGACCATGGATATTAATATGGGGATTTCATATTTAGTAAATGTATTAAACCGAGTATCTATGCAAATTAACATGGATAATAATTCACAATGATTTCTGATAATGGATATGAAAAATAATGTCTAATAATGAGGAATATTATTCCTCATATTTTACCATGACCATGGATATTAATATGGGGATTTCATATTTAGTAAATGTATTAAACCGAGTATCTATGCAAATTAACATGGATAATAATTCACAATGATTTCTGATAATGGATATGAAAAATAATGTCTAATAATGAGGAATATTATTCCTCATATTTTAATTAATAATCAATGAAACACCATTACATATCATGAAGAATTTCATGATTAATGATTTTATATAACTAAAAAATGACCATCATTTAAAAAGATGATAACACAAGAAAATTAAACAACATATTGTGATATTTTTATAATCGAAATAAAAAAATGTAAATTTAGGGTACCCAAGAAAAATAAACATTGAATTTGAGGCACAAGAGACATACATGAGATTAGTGATTCAATTATATAGATGCACCGATAAAAATGGCGTTGAATGTGGCTGTCAAAACGTGGATAGAGGCCAGGGTTTGGAGGAATTGTTTATAGGGTTTCCATAAGAGAGAGAACTGATTCAATTTAGACCAATCAAAAAACATGAAAATGAATCTAAATGGGGAATCAAAAAATTGTTAAATGATTTATCATGTATGTTTTTTGGAAAGTGATCTGATAAAGTGTTTTTTATTAGAGTTATCATGTTATTTATTATATATTTGACAAGATAAAATTATTTATAATGTTGGTTATATAATAAATGATGTGATAAATCAAAGATGTTTTGCTTATAACTTCATTTATATAATAACTGATGTAAAAAATGGTCTTTATCAGGTTGGATATATGATAATTGACATGATAAAAGGTGATATGTTATTTATCACATTAGTTATATAATAAAAGATAAGGTAAATAAAGATAGTTATTTTTTTTGTTATATTATAAACAATTTGATAAATCAATTTATATGGATTTTCACTTCGGTTTTAAATAACCAAAAAAATATATTTTGAAGTGATAAATAATTTTTTTTACTAGTGTGGATAGGATTCGTTCATTGTCATATACAGTTTGAGTGTGTTCATGTGCATTTAGGGTATATAAAGGCATTATGTTCCCACATAACAAGGGATAGATAAGGGCATGGAGTTGTCCTGGTAAAAATGTTTCACCATGTGATGGACTATTGACAGGATGAATCACCACACATGAATATATGGAATTCCATGGATGCATTCATGTGTGGATATATAGATATTTGGATTTAAAAGCATGTTCCAAAAAAAGAAATATGATAAGTGGTATAAAAAAATTGTTTGGTTTTATTTCATGGAAATTATTTGGTTTTCAAAAATAATGTTGAAAAACATTAAAATAATTTATATAAATTTTTTATATAAATATTATTTTTTTATCCTAGTGGCATGAGTAAGGAATAAATTTTTTGAAATCATGATGATTTTTAAAATCAAACCCTACATTAAAACATGAGTGCATTTGGGGAAGTTTTTTATTGAGACACAAATAAATGAAAGGTATCTAATTTTGTTAGTGATGCATCATGATACCTTTGGAATGGACTGCAGAGTTAGATCTAAGAGTATTTGGTGATTTATTGAGTTAATTTATTTGTTTTATTTTTGTTGCTGGTTTTTGTTTCCTATATTATATCTGATATATTTCATTGTTTTTGTTTTTTTTTGTGGGTTATACCATCATTTTAATTTCATTGTTCACATGAATCATATATTAGTTTTTTATTTAGGTTATCTTGGTTATTATGTTTTGTTTTTAGATAGAAAATTATACCCCTACTATTATGAAGCATCAAAAATGTATTTCCACCCAATGATATCTTGGGGATATCACCTATGGTCAATTAATGTCACCCCATATTCCCAAGTTAACGGGTTATGAGAAGCATATTACATATTACTACTATGAATATGTTGAAACTATTTCTACATCTTATTTATTCAAACTAGATAATTTATTTTTTTATTATAAATATTTCCATATTTCTGCTACCCTTTATCTTTGTAATTTTGTTAATGATTGTTCAAAATAATGTTGATTATTTATAACTAGTCATACCTCAATAAATGATATATTTATGTATTATTTCAAAAACATACTGAAAAGGGAAGAATACATGTTTTTCACTCCTATAGAAAAGATAGGCTATAACAGTTTGTTGAATCCCCTTAAGTATCTTGCATGTATTCGTACTATATATTCCATATGATAAACTAATGGGATTTTTATGTTTGGATTAATATATCATATTTGAACCACTATAAAAACATAGTTTTATTATTATTTTTCCATTAATTAATTTATATTTTTTAAAACTATTAATTCATCCCATATTTAACCTTTTCAATGAAATTAGATGATAAAATACTAATTTTTAACTCCTATTAGTCTAGGTAATTAAAAAAGTCTATATAAAATTATTAATCAGTGATGTGGTTGGGTGTGAGTAAATATATTAGGCTATCATATTAAAAAAGGTACTAATTATTATTAGTTAGATTGATATATTTAGATATTCTATAATTAGGATACATGAGGTATTTTGAAATTAATTTTATTTATTATCATTATAAAAATAATTAATTTGAAAAAACGAATGAGATGTACACATTATTAGTTGACCCAAAATAGTTAATTTGTATTTGTTTGGACTGGTGAGTTATCATTTCTATAGAGCATTGGGATAAGATTTGAGTCACCAGCATCTGTTATCATCTTAATAATAATATCATGACTTGTGATGAAATATTTGTAGTTGGTTCTTAATTATAAATGAACTTGTTTTGGCTAATGGTTTTTAATTTTGTGTCACATAATTTCTAAATGGTAATAGATAACAATTTTGGTATCATTTCTAGTTTCTCATAGTATTTTATATGTCTTGATGACTAATTGCCCATCTCAATAAAATATATTTGGGCTCTAAGAAATGTTATGATCATTTATCAAATTTAAATGTCACTTATGTACTATATGAACAATGTTATATTTTTCATTTTGGTTCATCCTAGTTTTTTAGACATTTTTAATCCAATGTGTGGATTAACATGATAGTAATTTTAGAAGAATTGTTCTTATATTATTAATGGATTATTTTCAGATAAGAAATTGTTATATTCACTTAATGTAATTTATATTTAATAGTAATGGTTTAGTGGGATTGAATGTTATAAAAATAATTTATCATATTTGAAATTGATTTAAAAAATAATTATAATTTTATTTTAGAATTTTTTTACTGAGCATAAAAATTGTTAACCTTTTAAAAATAGAAGAAATATTGAATTTAGAAATTATATGTTTCATACCGTGATGATTGTTTTATATTAAATAGTTTAAATGTTTATTTTAAAATGACTTTTTTGGCATCATTTCCCTCTATTGGTAATGTAACATCCTTTTCATAAAACCATAGTTTCCTTATATATATTTTATAGTTAATGGACATGTGATTTTTGTGTGGGTGCTTCATGATAATTTTATTTGTGATTGACGGATCAAAAAATTGGTTCTATTTATTCAGAAATATTTTTTTAATAAAAATAATGATTGTAATGGGTATATGTTAGGAAAAATAATAATTATGAATAATATTCATCGACCTTAGATATTTTTCATGCATCACACATTCCAAAAAAAATATATCCACTCTAAAATAATATATAATTCATTAATGTAACAATTTATTGATGTATAAAAAAGGGATTAAGTGTTTATATATTAATTATTGGTACCAAACATATTCAATTTAATTGTGTATTTAAACAATAGTAATATAATTGTATATAAAATTCTTATATTAATAATAATTTAATTTAATTTTGTAGTTTTCTAGAGATGGTATATTATTTAATGATTATACATATGATTTTTGTAATGCCCCAAACAATGTTACCTAGATTCAGTACATTAGTTTATTACATTAGCATGATTATAAGAAATAAAATCCCAAATGACCAATCAGTTTATTAGTCTTGGAAAAATATATTTCATATGTGAACATTACATTACCAAAAATGAATAAAATACAACATAGGTAATCCTTTGAGAACACCATTATTGTCTTATATTAACCCTTCATAGAAATTATAATACACCTCATGGCATCATAGGAAAATAAATCATAAGAAAAGGGTGAGTTCAAATGCTCAATGTGGTTAAGAAACACCGAAGAAGATTTCACAAATAAGTATAAAATTTTATGGAAATGTATAAAATTCGAACACATGATCTGTAAACACCACCTTCAGACTAATTTGGAAATACCAATTCAAATAATTCCATTTAAAATTTCAAATTAATATTCCTCTAGTCATATAATAACATGTATTATAAGTAATTAATATTATAATGAGGGAATTCATAATGTCGGACATCATAACCATAACATCAAGGCCTCATTCCATGACCATACACATACATACTATCAAGGCCATGAGAGAAGACACTAGTTTTTCTCATTAGACCTACTGATCCATTGAAGTGATATTGTGGACCCTTCCCCCCACATACTAACTCCAATTCATTATTCATAAGAAAAAGAACAAACATAATATCAATATTCATTTTAAAACTAACAAACGTAATATTAATAATTTAACAATAAATCGTGAATGGTATCAAAATAAAACATCCAAATTCAAACATATCATAAAAATATAAATATAATGACTTCAATTAATCGTAATATCCAATAAAATATATTGATATAGATAAAAATAATCTTACAAAATCATTAAAACATTTTGATAGAAATGTCCCTTTTTTTCATTGAAATCTATTAAAAGCCTTGAAATTATAAAAGAAAAATTCAATTGAAAATAACTTTGTGAGCATGTAAGTGGAACTTCAAAATGATAAGGCTATAAAACTATGGTAAAATATTCTTACTACGTATTGGTTAGAAATTCATTCTTTCATTAATTTGTCAAAAAATACAAAAAGTATATTGTTTTGAAAATGATAGGAATATTCCATTAAAAATATTTATTAAAAATACTAAAAAGTGTATATTTGGAATTTGATTTTTTTAGAGATACAATAAAAATATTTTCAAATGTATTTAACATAACATAGTCATGGATAATAAATATGTCTTAGAAAGTAATTTTGTATAAACAACCACAAGTAATAATGTGATTGTGAAATTAACTCATACCATATGTCTGATAATCTACATATGTGTATGTAACTCATGTATAAAGATTTTTAACATATTATTAACTTTTACCCAAATCATAATAATATTTATGATATCATATATTTTGGTTCTATGACTTTATATTACTCGTTTATGAATAATTCCATGACAATTCAACATTTTTGGTAAAAATCATATTATTTATCGCATGTTTTTTGACTTTTTTTATTGATTGTATGACATGTATCATGATTTACATAATTAAAGAATGTTTAACATGGTTTATATATCATATTTATTCGTAATATAATAATTAAAAATAAATTTATATATGAAATGAAATACATCGTTCAGGTAGAGGTTGGTCGTACATACGGATGAACGTTGTTTATATTTTCTTATAAAATTGAGTTCAAGTAAGGGAATGAAATATAAATATATATAATACATATATATATTAGTAAATTTGAATTATTATATCATATATTTAATAATTATTCCTAATATATATTTTTATAATCATTCTTGAATATTCAACGTTCAAAATGAATTTCATTATGTCATGGAGACGGTATGCCATACGTACGCACGAGCGATGGTATCATTTCATTAATGGTTAAATGAAATAGAAATAAATATAATATTAATTTTAATGAAAGAATCTCATGTTATATTTATTATTAAGAAATTTAACTTCCTTATTATATCTAACTAAAGACAATATAGAGAGAAACATATTTACACCATAGCGTGGAGATGGCATGCCATACGTACGCATGTGCGGTGATATTTTATACTTTTTTGATGGGTAAAAAGAGTAATATGGTCTACAAATAATAATAGAAACATATCATAATAAAATAAATTTTTTATATATTATTTTATTATTATTAAAACTTAGAAAATTGAATTAGAAGAAGATAGAAGTTTGAATGAGTTTGATAAAATGATTAACTCTTTTTCAATAATCTCTTTTTTATTTTCACAAAAGGACACATCAATATTGATTTCATCCAAAAGTTAATTATATAGGGTGATGTATGGGAATTTTTTATAGAAAATTATTAGGGTTTGTCCGAGCGAAATTGATTGGAAGGTTTTAATTGAAGATAATGAGTAGTTCCCTTTTATAGGAGAGGTGAGTTGAACTTAATTTATTTCTAGTATATGATAAGGATGTATCTAAATACACTCAACTAATATGTTTTATACATGATTAGAGAATAAATTTAACCTTACCTATTATATTTAACCCCTAGTTAAATATTTTACCTCTTACCATTGACTTCTTTTATTTTACACAACATGATTAGTATAATTACTGTAAAATTAAAAAAAACATAAAAATGATCATTAATGAAATTTTTACACCATAAACGTTATTTTGTATAAAATTATGTTTTTATGACTACTATATCATTTAATAATATAATATTTATTTTGAAATTTATTTTATCTAATTTTAAAACTATTTAATACTTGATTGTTTCTAATGTCATAAAAAATGAATCATTCATAACAAGGTGAATTCAATCAATACTAACATGTCATAGTCATCCATAAAACTCATTTATGTCATCAAATATTTCATATATTATATATTTTTTATATTTATAATATCATTTATATGAATCTTTTTTTAACCACTAAATTATCACATCATTATTGTGTCATAATTCAATTTAATTATTTAATATATAAAAATTAAAAATAAATTCCCATGATGTAAGAAATTATTTCAGTATCCTACTGACAATTAACAGTATAATTTATCACTTATATAACCCCATATTAAATTTTTTTAGTAATAAGAGTCATGTTAATGATATTTTTACAATTACACGATATTAAATGTTATAAATATCATCGTCACACCCATGTGGCTTCAAACAGACAACATTACGTCCTAAGTGTTGTCTTCATTATCCAGGTCTCGTAAAATATGGCTAGTAGATGATTTAGGGTAATTTTATATTATTATAATATTATTTTTACCCTTAATTACCATATTTACCTTTAGTTGTGGTAAATAATATTAAAAAGATACCATTTGATAAAAATTATTTTCACCCAATTAGATAACATTTTCACCCTGATTGCAACCATGTTTGTCAGATATATGAAATTCAATTCATTGAAATGGTAAAATTATGTTTAATTCTATTTAGTAGATGTTCCTAGATGGCGGGTAAAAGAGATGTTCAATAGTTCAATAAAATTTTATATATGTTATTCTATTATGAAAATGATTCAAATGACCATGATTAGACTAACGTATATATTTTTCATCTATTTTTACAATAAAATTAATTTAAAGTGAAATAATAATTTAAATGAAAAATTCATCTATTAATGTAGTGTTTTTTACTATTCATTTAAAATTTAATGTTTTTAAAGAATACTAAAAATTCACCATCCATTAAATATGATATTCCAAATAAAAACTTGAATTCTATTATATCAAATTCAATTTCTATGAGTGTGAAATATTAATTTTTTATTATTCACAAAATGACAAAAAAAATTCTTCCTTTAAGAAAATATTATTTCTCAATATATAACCATTTTACTGAAACATATACATTTTATTATAAATGTGTATTATATAATTGAATGAATTGTGAATAAAATTTAAAAATTATTTATAATTATTTATATTATTATATTTAATAGATAATATATAAATAAATAAAATAAATAAATACGACACGAATGTGTTGTTTCACAGAATATCAATCTTGTATGTAACAAAACCCAATTCGATGTTGCATGCAACCCAAGATATTGATGATAATGTAACATGAAATCAGGGGGTCTTACATTTTTGTAAACTTCAATAAATTGTGTCCTCACAATTTGAAATTGTAATTCGAAAATAAGTGGTTGATAACAAGAAATAAAATTGTTGAAAACCAACATATGAAATATGGTTAATAAAATAATCTCATAATAAGTGGGAACCATAATTGAATAATCCAACCCCAAATTAGTATTTTTAATAATATAACACTCTTGGAATGTCGAGATACATATATAGAGGATAAACATAAATATTTATAGAGAGTGATTGAGGCCATCAATCACCAACAAGTGAATAATATATGTAAAATTGAAGGCCTCAAATCCATATTTATATGACAATTTAAAACACCATTAGTTCTAATAAACATATGGTAATATGATAAAAAATTGTTTTAGATACATTTTCCATGATTTGGGGGTTATTTTACTATATAGATAAGAACTCAGGAATGTGTACTTGATTTTTTTCCATCTGTCAATTTTATTATTTGATTGTGCTTTGATATATTTTCACATCATGTCATTCACCTAGAGATGTATTTTCAATTCAATTCTTTAAGAATTAATCAATTCTAACAAATCATATTGTCCATAAATATTTTATTCATCTCTTACATTTTTAAAAAACCAAAAGGATAGAAAAAAATTCAAATATATCATACATAAACCCCAAAAAATAATATCCAATATACTTTATCCAAATCAATCTATCTGTTTTTAAATATCATTATCTCAATATCAGAATCGTACTAAGGGATATCAATCACTCATAAATATATATTTCTCATGAAATTTAACATCCAATTGTGTCACTTTACATTGGTACCATATAATCTCCAATACTTAATGAAATAATAATATAGTTCAATGATTATATACTCCATAACACTTATAATAAATATATTATTGATAAAACACTAAAATAACATAATTTTTGAATCCAGGTACACAAATAATATATATTATTCCACCTTTATTGTAGCATCCTCCTAAGATCGAACATTATCCCTTTCATCCATATGAAAATTATTTTCTAGAAAATTTGGTCAATTATTTACATTTTTTTCATCTCATTAAAATTATACCATTGAATATTTATAGCTTATTTCATTCCCATACAATCTAGATCTTGGTGAAATTTCACTTTAAACTTTTAAAAAACTCATATTCATTTTAGAAAAGTACATGCATGTTTTTTCCCGCAATTATCAAATATAGTAAAATCCTTTTGTCCCTTTTCTATTTCTCCCATTATTTCAACATCCTCCCCTTGTTCTCTTTCACTCACTTAAGGTCAAAAGAAAATTATTTATCTATCTAGATAGAACATGAGATTATATTGTAATATGATGACAACGTTTCATTGACCAATGCCTTTGGGAGAAATAGATTTATCCCATCAATGAATCGGTCAATATTTCTTCCTAGTTTACGTATACTATATCTATTGTGACTTTCAAACCTTGTAAAGTTAGGTTCATACATTCCAAAATTTTCAATCTCCTTTGGTATTAGATTCATAATTTTTTTCCCTATATCTGCTATCTGTTCACAAGCGAAATTCATTTCTGTAAAACATTCCTAAAAATTCAGCCCTTTCAAACTTGAAATTTCGTCCCCCACTTTTGTGTTTTGGGTCAGAACCAACATTTCTCTACATCTCCAGAGAGACGATAAATATTCATGTTGACCTTATCCCATTCATCACACCCCAAATAAAGAAATATATTCTTTAAAGTGATTATCCATTGTTCATATATAAATGGTTTAGTATTCCCATTGAATTTTGGAGGTTTTTGTCTCATGAAGAAGTCTAACATTGATATTTCACATTGTGGATCAGGTCATTCCATATAGGTTAGGTTACTGTAGATACCCTATATTAGTCATCTAAATATATTTTTAAGGTTTCTAGAGCCTGTTTTATCTCCAAATTCAACATCATTATCACGTGTAGAGTGAAAATCCTTACACAGATTACATGCATTGATATAGTTTCCACTCCTTTCACTAGGATTAATTTATAAAAACATGGATAAACTAGTGTAGGATATGAATCATAATGCATAAATCAAAACCCGTAAAGTACATAACAGAAAACGAAATATTTAGGCATATCTAATCCATAATCATAAAATTTTTTCTTTGGGGACATATTTTTTATAATTTCTTCGTAATATTTTGTATAGAATTTTTGAATTATCTTAAGCATATCCCCCGGGAGTGACACACCCGGTTCCTATAAAGACTCGTTGTCATGTATTAGGTTACCCCAAGTCAAACATGAAACACATTATCAATGTTATTACTCTTGGTATATATGTTCTAGAACCTCATCCAGTTGTAGTATCGAGACATATATGTATTTTCATAGAATACACACATAATATATAAATTTTCAAAAGAAAATGATTTTCCCCTATACATATCCACAAAGCATATCTTGGGCTTATGATCCCTAATATGTGTTTTCTAAATTTATTTCCAATGTTTTTTGTAAACATACATTGATATAATCTATAATTCCCCAACCCTAGTTACCCAATGTCATTTCTTTATTTCAATACATTGGCTTGAATACAAGGAATCAAATTCTTATGGACTAATCATTTTACCTGTCTTGGAAAAAAATATTACATCTGTGAACTTCACCTTCCAATTCAAAGTATAAAAATATCACATATATTATCATTTTAGAACTCTCTTATTCTTTTATATAAACCCTACATATCAATCATAATACCCTTCCTTGCATCCTGGGGAAATAAAACATCATAAAGGGGTGATCTAAAATGATCAGTAAGGTTAAACAATATAGCATATGCCTTAATAAATTATTATAAACATTTATGGAAAGGTATAAAATTAAAATTGAATCCTTTAAAAATTATCTAATGCATAACATGGCAATTATAATGAAAATAATTCTATTAAAACATTAACATGGATATTAAACTACTCCAATAATCACATGTAATATCAATAACTATTATCATAATGATTGAATGCATAATGTTTTACATCATTACCATAATGTCAATGCATCATGCCATGAACAAACTCAAATAAACCATAAAAGCCTCATTAAAATGGACTAGATTATCTCATTAAACCTAGTGATGCATCTAGGGGAAATAGCAGGCCCCGCCTGTCACCTTCTAATTACAATACATTCCTCATATGAAAATAGTGAAACATAACATAAACATTATTATTGAGCCAATCATATGGAATATTTATATTTTATCCATAAATAATGAATGGTATCAAAATAGAACATACTCAGTCAAACATATCATATAATCTTCACTAAAATGACCTCAATTAATTATAAAATCCAACCAAATATTCTGAAATAGATGAAAATAATTTGACAAAATCATTAAAACTTTTTGATAGAAATATCCCCTTTTTACATTGAAATGATTTACAACCTGAAAAATTATAAAAGAAAACATTTATTTCAAAATAACATTATAAGATAATAATGGATGTTTCAAAATGATATAGGTATATAATGATAGAAGAACCTTCTCACACTATATATGTTAAAAAAATTATTTCCTTAATTTTTCAAAAAGGTCACAATGTACCTTGTTTGGAAGATGACTAAAAGATTCATTTCAGAACATTTTAAAATAATTATAACCTGTGTATAAATGAAAAAATAATAATTTATAGAGATAGTAAAAATTATTTGGAATATATTTTTTTGAGACATGGACATGAATAATTAAGATGTTTCTCTGAATACTTACATATAAACAACGTTGAGTGAAAATGAGATTTTTTAATTAACCCTTACCATATGTCTGATACTCGATGTATGTGTATAAAACTAATTTTTACTATTTGTTTACATATTATTAACTTGTACCATAATCATAATAATATTTATGATATCATATTTTATTGGTTTATGAATTTATATTATTCCTTTATTAATAATTTCATGTTAATGAAACGGTTTGGGTAATAACTATTTTCATTATCGCATGTGTTTTGAGTTTTTATTCTAGATCTTATTACCATGAACATTATTTAAATACTTATTTAATTTATAAAATTCTTTATATATAACATATATTTATAAAATAAAATTATATAATAGATAGATATAAGAAATGGAATACACCGCTCATGGAGACGGTAGGCCGTACATTTGTATGAACACTGTTTCCATTTGCATATCATATTGAGTGGAAGTAAGTGAATAAAATATAAATATAAATATATATATAAAATTTGAGTATAATTATTATGTAATATATTTAATACCTTTTATTAATATATATGTTTATAATAATTCATGTATGGTTAACGTGGAAGATGAATCTTATCACATTGTGGATATAGTAATTCGTACGCACGCACGAGCGATGATATAATTTTCTTAATGGTTAAATGGTATAAAATTATATGGAATATTAATTTTAAATAAATAATATCTTCTTATATATAGTATTTAAATATTTTTTATTCATCATTATACCCATTTAAATAATTTATATATGAAAAATAGCTTAAACCACAATGTGAAGATGGTAAGTCGTACCTACACATGCATGGTGATATTGTTTTTTGTAGGATGTGTAAAAGGGGGAATTTGGTTGTACCATAATCCTAACAGCATATCAGAATATATAAGATGATGGAGTTATTGTTTAAAAAGGTTAACACTTTACTAAATGGAATTAGTAGAAGAAAGAAATTTGAATGAGTCCGACAAGATGATGACATATTTTTCTTGTATCACCTTATGATTTTAAAAATTGAACTTTTTAAGATACAATAATGATGAATATTTTGCCTCTAGTATAAAGTAAAGGGTGTTGGTAGAATAATTGAGCATTATTTTTCTAGAAAAAGGGATTTTGGGTTTGAATTAAGCGGAAGTAGAAGGTCCCTTTTATAAGATAGGTGCGGGGTACATTAGGAAAATATTTAAATATTAATTTATTAGAAAATTATGTTTGGTTTCTAATGGATCAAAATTAATTTATATCTAGTATAATATGAGAATTTTTCTAAAACCCCTCAACTAATATGTTTTTTACATTATTAATTCATAAAATTATCTTTATCTTTTAGATTTAACCCCATGTTGAATAGTTTAACTATTTCCATGACTTCTGTATTTTCAGACCACATGGTTATCATATTTACTATAAAATTTCTAGATAACCAAATTTGGATCATTAATGAAATTTCTAACATTATACAAGTTATTATTAAAATCTATATATTTTTAGGAATTTTATATCATTTAATTAAATAGTATTTATTTTCAAATCTAAATTAAGTCAATTTTGACACCATTTATTACATGATTTTTGATAGTAAAAATACATGCTTCCATAAAAATAAGACATTAAATATATCATAACATGTCATATTAATCCAAAAAATACTTGGATAGAATCAAATATTTCAAATTTTAATTATTTTAGTATTTATAATATCATTTATTAGAATCATTTATTATTAATTCCATTATTCCTTCATAATTGGGTCAAAAGTTAATATAAATATTTAATTACTAAATAATTATAATAAATGGCCATGATGTATAAAATAAAATTAGTTTTTTAATGACTATTTATTATTTAATATATCACTTATATAACTCAATATTAATATTGTTTTAGTAATAAGAGTCATGTTTATGATATTTTAGGCTTTACATAAAATTAAATGTTATTAATATCTTAATCACACCCATGTGGATTAGAAAGGAAAAATTCATATCCTAAGGATTGTCTCGATTTTTCTTGACTCATACAATAATGTTAAAACAAGTGTAGGGTAATTTTATATTATTATAATATTTTTTACTTTTAATTACACTATTTTCCTTTAATTATGGTAAATAATAATCAAATGTTACTATTCATAAAAAATTATTATTTTACTATTTGGCCAAATTTTTCACTTTATTAAAACCATGGATGTTTTATTTTAGAAATTAAATTCAGAGAAGTGGTAAAACTATGTTTAAAACTAATTTAGAAATGTTTCTAGAAGGCAGGTAGAAGAAATGTTCAAATGTCCAATAAACATTTATATATCAATTTCTATTTTTAAAATGATTTCAATGACCTAAATTTTAATTATATTTGTATTGTGTATATATTTTGAAATTAAAATAAATTTAATATTGAATGTTTATTTAAATATAAAATTCAGTTAATAATGTAGTGTTTTTCATATTTCATAATAAATTGAATGTTTTCATAAAAACATGAGAAATTCTCCATAAACTAATTATGATATTCCAAATTCAAAAATGATTTAAATTTTACCAAATTTCTTTTATAATATGTCTAATATTAATTTTATTGTTGTTCACTAAAGGTCATAAAAAACAGTTCCTATATATAAATAGTAGTTCTAAACAGATAACTACTTTATCATAACATATACATTTCATTATAAATTTTTTTATTTATGTGACAAAATTATGAATAAATATTAAAAAGTATTTATTACAATTTATTTTACTATATTTAATGTATATGTTATAAATAATTCATTTAAAAAATAAAACACAACGACATGGTCTCAATGAATCTCAATCTTGCATGTTACGCAAGCCATGTTGGTGTTACATGAAACAAAAGCTATTGAAGATAAAATTCTGGGAAATCATGGGGTGTTACAGATTTTTATAATTTTTGGAATATATTTTTACGGTATTTTATAATTATCTAATAATTTGAATTTTTTTCCTATATACACTAACATATAGAATTAAAACATAGAATGTTAGGACTAAAAATTCTAACACCACATACCATTAACATAGTTACCATGTTATTTCAAATAAGAAATAACTCCAAAAAAAGTTAATATTGGTTATTTTGAATAAATTAAATTGGAATCAATTAATACATTAAAATTTAATAGATTTAGATATATGACTGATTCTCACTATTTAAAAAATTAATTGAAAAATAATACATTAATTATATAAATAAAATCCTCATTTGATGACTGGGAAAAAAGAAAACCCATTAAAATAACAGTGGAAAAAATTATAAAGTATTCATGACCCAAAGGGTTGAAAAAATGCATAGACAATCAGTAAAAAAATGTTAATACAGAGAATAGAAAAGGATTCATCTCCCCCATGAATACTAACACTATAGTAAGACTGGTCGTAGAGAAAGTGTACCCCCTAACACATATCGATGTATTTGGTAAAATAATAACACAATATAACGATGGTTTTTGGTACTTCATAACCAATACTAATTACATAATTAAATATGGTTATATTATTTCATATAATAAATGACATTTAATCCTTTGAATTTTAAAAGGGGTATAACAATACAATATATAACAAGTTTGGATAAAATATTATGTTTATATTATTTTATTCTGGTGGATAATACATAATTTAAGATTTTTTACATCTATATGAGTATGTTATTATATCAGAACCCACCATAAATGGAATAACATATTTAAAAACTATATCAAAATAGTGAAATTAAAAATTTCATAGAATGGTTTAATATTTGATGAGTGGGTTAAACTATCTTGTTTTATTTATTGATTATTCTCTATAAATTGTAACGTTCACATATAGAACATATCAATTTAAGCATACTAAACTAAAAAACATAATATATTTACTACGTAATGTTATTATTTTCCATTAATAATAACATTTGTGTTTTAAAATTTCTACAATATGATTAAATATTGATAAAATTTCTCTTATTTATGTTGAGTGGATATTTTTTAGATTTCACATTTACACAATGATTTATTATTTATATATGTTTTTAAATAATATATTTTACATTATTTATATATAGAATAATTGATGTAATTTTATTGACTATTATGTTAAATAATAATAATAATAATTTTTTCATGAAAAAATATGAGTCAGTTTACTTAGAGTGTGTATAAATTTGATCGAATAATAATACTATTGAATCTATATTGATATATAGGTTTCACCAAGTATTAGAATGATGAGTTTCATGTAGAAAATAATAATAATGTAACATTCCAATAGGATGGAAATTATTTTTACCAAGATGTTATTGAGAGTTTTGAATATAATATATTTCTATAATCCATTAATTCATATATAGATTCCACAAATTAATAATACTTTTGAAACACGATTGATTTTCTCATAATAGACAGAACCATATTATAGAAGTGATTTTTTTATCAAAAATATTATCTTAGGAGGAAGGTTTTATATATAGAAACAAAATCTGATAGAATACTATTTGAAATATATTAATGATATAAACAATTAGTAACATTTTTCAAGTATTAATGATGGGATTCATATTGATTTTACATATTATAGATACATATATGGACTATAATATCTACCACATGGATGTCCAAACCCCATTTTATAATGATAATTTCTTTGAGGACATGTATATTGTTGGACCCGTCCTATTTTTATCATGTTTTAATGATCACAAATCTTATACATTCTGTAAAGATTGGTTAACCCATTTAATTTTCCTCAATTCATGTGTACAAATGGTTGGTTTCTTTATGCTTTAAATAATAAAATACAATATCATAATTTATATATATTAAATTTGATTTATATAAAATATATTTAATTTCTTTTATATTGAATTTCATTTATGAATTATTACATCTAATTCATTATGTTGATATTAATACTTATGTCTATATAAATATATTTGGCTACGTATGAGAAACTGTGAGTCTGCCACTGGTTTGTTTTTTCGAGAAAGTTATCCAGACACCATGACCCATACACTATGACCCAAAACTGTGAAGCAGACATCGGGGCCTAAACACCATGACCAGACACCATGACCTAAACATCATGACTATACTGTGTGACCCACACACCTTGACCACACACCGTGACCAGACATCGTGTCCCAGATACTGTGACCCATATACTATGACTAGACACCATGATCAAAAACCATGATCGTAACACCAAATTTGTGGTTCTAGTTCGTAATCTCTATAAAATTATTCCATCATGACCATCTCACTGCCCAATGGCAAAGAAGGAGACACCATTTTTAGGGAAACCATTTCCATGTGACACCAATTCCACATAGAATGATACACGGTTCTATAATATTTTTTGTCATTTTAAATTTAGTTTCTAATGGTCATATTGGATTCTTTTAAATACACTGACATAATTAATATTTCCTTGTAGACATGTCACCTGACATTATGAGGTACGAGGTGAAGAATACATGCATCATGGTGGATTCAACACATGCACTCCAATAATAAAAATAAAATGTGTTCCCCAGAAACAATGTGTGTTATATAGTGATGAAGCTTGAATGGACACATGCAACCAGATACATATAAAGAACACATGAAGCAATCTAGAATAGTGAATTTGGAAAATAATAAATCTGAGTCAAGAACATCTTTTCAATAGCAACTTCACAAAGTACATGATTCAGATCTAATTGGAAACTAGAGAATCATACTTTTGATACTCAGTTTCTTTTAAGAGGATTCGATTCATACATTTTCTTCATCCTAGAAGTCCAAATCCTCATATAAAAACACTCAGAGCTCTTATATCCTTATCTCATCATCTTTGATTTCTTGTGTACGGTTTTTTAGTTTTCGATTAGTGTTTATGTATGTATTAAAACACACACTATCTCTTATAATAAACTGGTGGATATATGATATCCTTCATCTCTTATCTTTTTACACTTTTTACTCCCACGAATAAGTGTGGAAGAGGTCCATGTGTGATCTGATAGTTTATACCCACAAATTACTGTGGATGAGGTCATGTGACCTTGACAGTCATGTGCAGTATTTTTTTACCCGATACAGGTTGGGGATCATGTTTATTAATATAAACTACATGGTGGCAGGTGATCAAAAAGTGGAGTGGTTTAGGTATGCGATTGAGATTGAACCACTAGTTTTATATCCAAAATGATGTCTAATTTAGTTCTCCCTGTTTTGCTGGATAAATCAAAAATTACTAGATTTACTTTTATAGTTAATATTGAAAAGATGTTTTAATTTTTCTCCTTAATAGAATAGTTTTATAAGTAATATTAATAACTAATATTATGATTACTGATAATTAATCAATCTTTTGAGAAGTTATTTAAACAGTCAGACATTTATAACCATATTACATTGATTAATTGGGATGTATTTACTTTTATTAAGAAACCTTTTAAGAAAAAATTTAATTTTTTTTATAGATACTCAATTCACCCCCCCTATCGAATACTCTACTATGACCAACATTTATTATCAGAGGGGTTTGTTACTCTTATTAAGACTTGGTTTTTGAAACTATTGAATTGAGATATTAGAAACACTATAAATATATGTAAATTCCTATTAATTATATGATTCATGAATTTTCAATATATTTATTTACTATCGATAATAGACTAGAAGGTACTGCAACAAACAGACCACCATTCTACAATGCTACAAATTATCAAAATGTAAAATTAAAATGAAATTAAATTTAGAATGTATGTGTTTTAAAATTTTGTCTTAAATTATAGATGAGTATATGATTATTTAAGAGGATATAATCAAATGGTATGACCCAACCAAAACTACCAATAATAACAATTGTAAATCCATGAATGCTTTATATTTCTCCTTAGGTGATGAAGAATTTAACAGAATTTCTGTATGTAAAACAACCCATGAGAATTGGGATACATTGTCTGTTTCACATGAAGGAAGATCTAGTGTGAATTTAATGAGACTTAATACTTATACTATTCAATATGATAACTTTAAAATGAAACATGACAAGAATATTTCTGACATGTATCATAGGTGCAATAAATATTTCAACACAATTATTTCACTTCGATGAGAAGTCATTACCAAAGAAAAAATCATGGGGATTCTTAGATGCCTACCTAATATATGGAGAGGATCCTATGTCTCTATTATAGAATAATAATATATCATAATGTTAATTGTAAATGAACTCATTACGAAACTAATGGTTTATGAATAAGATCTCAAATCAACAAGGAAGAGGAGGATGAACCCAAAAGAAATTATATTGCATTTAAGACAACATCCTCTAAACAGAAATAGAAAGGTAAATTGGAAGCCATTATCTAATTTTCCAGATCTGAACAATCATCACCTAACCGTGATGAAGATATGTATCAATTATCCTGAAGGTTTATGATATTTTACAACAAGAATAAAATTTTCAGAAAGCCTACCTTTAATGGATGATATGATCAAAAATGAGGATAGAATATTGATTGAAAAAATAGTGATACGTATGAGGAGATAGTATGCTACGAATGTAAGAGATAGGGGCATGTAAAGGCTCACTGTCCCAAGATAATGTACATAAATAATTAAGAGGAAAAGATAGAAATTATAAAAAGGAAATGAAGGCAGCAAGGAGTGCTTTTGTGGATAGTTCAAGTGACTCAGAATATTCACATGATGAATAGGCTAACAAAGCCAATATGTTTTTTATGATAAAATCATCCGATATAATGCTAGAACCTCCAATAAACAATTCCTATTATTATATAGATGAATTCTATTCTTAATATATGTCTAATGAAGTAATTTTTTATTATTGTAATATGCTTGAAGAGACATGTAATGAACTAAAAGATAAATACAATTCATTTAATATACAACATTCTATTACCTGAATTGTTAAATATTACCATACTATATAAAAAGAGAATATTGTTCAATTACTCAAACAAAACAATGAATTAATGATGTCTAATGAGCAACTAAAAAATGACCTTAAAAGGTTTATTAATGGTAAAGACACCTTATTACAAATTATTGGTAAACAGATTGTTCCTAAATATAATACTTGTATTGGATATCAATTTATTAAAAGAATATTGGAAGAATTAATTTTTTCTCATAATCTAGGACACACAAGTTTACTCCCAGTTCGGGAAAATATTCAGGTAGTTCGAAAAATGATGCACTCTTTAATGTCTCTATATTTTTTTTGGAGAAAATAGAGATTATTTTTAAAAAATATTACATAATGCTTATAAGAAACCTATGAGACATATATTTGTTCCTCAAGCACTAGTCACTAATATTACCGGACCGAAACATATATGGGTACTAAAGGATATTTTCTATTGACTACATTGTCGAAAAATTTGCATAAATAGATCTTGAAAAATCATATGGTACATGGATAGTCGGTGTTCAAGACACATGACAGGGGACTGTTAATGCTTCAAGAACATAATAAAAATTGATGTTGGAAATGTCACATTTTGTGAAAATTCTAAAGGAAAAATAATTGGCCTTGACAAATTCGATAACTATAACTCAGATTTAATTTTCAATGTTCTTTTTGAAAATTAATTTATATATAATTTTTATTTCTTTTAAAACTATGTGATAATGAAATTCATGTTAAATTTAAAAATTATTTGTTTAATGTTTGTAATTATAAAAATGAATTTATATTTTCTACATTGAGAAATGAAAATTCATACTCTATTAACATATATTCTTTAGTTTATCAAAATTCGTCATGATTATGTGTATTTCAGAAAAAGTCATCGATTTTGAATAGGAGACTGGGAAACTTTATTATTAACTCCCTTATACATCTAACTAGAAATATCATAGTCAATGTTCTTCCCAAACGTGAGTTTCCAAATGGTAAATTGTGTAATCCATGTGAAAAGGGAAAGAAACACACAATTTCCTTCACACCAAATTATGATGTTTCAACATCTCATCCACTCGAACATGTTGACATGGATTTTTTGGACCATCTTGAGTTTCTATTTTAAAAGGGAAGCACAATGTTTATGTTCATTTAGAATATTTTTCTTGAAATAATTGGAATTTATTTTTGTCTTAAAAATTGTGAAGTCTTATCTCATTTCACAAAATATGAAAAAACTATAGAATATCTTAGTGGACGTAGAATTAAATCATTATGAAATGAGAATGGTCATATCAGACTCGTATTTTGTCTTTGTATTGATCTGGTCAATTGGAAATCCCGATCGTTTTCATGGGTATTTGATGAGATGAATCTTGAGTTTTGAAGTTTCATATATATCTAACCACCCTAATTTGCGATCCACATTGTTGTTTAGGAGTTTTTGAAGAAAGGGTGGTTACTTCATGGTTTGGGCCAACCGCGAGCCTATTTCCAGTTTTAAAAACCGAATTTGTTTTTTTTATAACTATTTTTTTCATCCTTTTTCTCCCATTATACTTTCCACTTGTCCTATACTGAATCATTAAAACTTATTTATCATTTTGACCCATTATATATTCACAAGATGGGTGAATTTGGGTTACTTATTTAGGTATTGGGCCAGCCCATGGGCCTATTTCCTGTTTAAAAAAATAATTCATTTCATTTGTATCATTTTTCATGTTTTAATATTTTTCATTGATTCCACCTCCCCCTAAAATCCAATAACCCTATCCTAACCTTCATAATCTATTTTACCTCTTTGGAGCTCATATGGGTCACCGATTAGGGAGACAATTCTCAGGATACCTCAAATCGTCTAGAATTGAAAAGGTAAATTGTATCATTCATAAATAAATAAATTATTAATCTTTTGGAAACCATTATTATTTCCCTAGTTCTTCTAGACCATAGGAGGGTCTCCAAGATGTTTCAATCCATTACCTTCTCTCTAGGGTTGCAGATCTAATGGAAGACGATGAGTTTTCTAGGGTGAAAGGTGAGATTCCTTCTCCTTTCTCCATCCTCTTCCCCCTCATTTCATTAATTCGTGGATTTATATTGTCCCATAGTATTGATAGAAATAGTGTTTTGTTATACCATGTTTTTTATATGGGGTTTCTGTTTGTTTAGGTCTGGTCTTTATAGTTTTACGGTTTATAAACCCACGATAGGTGATTTGGGGTGTGCGTTTCAATTACACCAAGGATTTGAGGTAGGATAACCCATGCACATGCCTTTATCATTCATGTTTCGCCATTTTAAAATTATCCTAAAATGATAAAAATGTTTATTATTGTTTTTAATCCTTTGGATAATTTTCTTGGTGTGCAAAGTGGTTGTTAAATCATTTCTTTGTGAAAAGGTAGTGTTGATTTTTCATGAAAGTTCTCAACAAGTGTTTATATAAATGTTCAGTTATCTTTTGAATATATTTTGTGACGTTTATAATCTGTTTTATGGTATTTTTAACATTTTACAGTATCTTTAATTCAAATATTACATTCAATTGATGTTTTATTCCATTTCACGTACTTAAAATAAATTGTTTTTTTTAAAAAGGGCATGACATGTGTTCGGTAAATTTCCTGGTTGGATTTTATGTGTGATATGTGATTTAGAAGATATTTTTTTGGATTTATAAATGAATTGGAAGAATGATAAATGGTATTTTTGGGTCCTTATATGGATTTCCAATTTGGAATTGTTTTTACAAACAAGTAGGTTTTTGGTTTACAACATATTTTGGCCCGAGTTTCCCAAAAATGGACCGTTTCACCTCTTTAGAAAAATGGTTGTGTTTTGAATATGTAACCTGAGTATTATAAGAGATTTATGAATGTGTTTTTCTACTGTAAATGGTGTTTATACACATCCTTAAAATAATAAAATTCATACTTTCGTCAAACATTAGTTTTGAGAAAATGTTTAAAGGCTCGTTTGGAATTTCCTTGAAATGAAAGAGTGTCTTACTTGTGTATACCAAGTTGTGCAATTGGGATTGTTTTATGGTCCACTAAATGATTTTATTAAATGTTTATAGGGCAGAAAAATATTATATGGTTTGGTTTTGATGTGTGTTTATAATTGAAAGAGTGTTTTTGAATGAGTATTATGTGTAAATCCTCAAAACACTTCATGAGATTGTTTTACCAAAATATTTAGCAGTTTTTTGATTCGTGTAAGAAATGTGAAGAAATATTATGGGATGTTTGTGTTTTTATGGTTTGGGAATAGAATTTGGATGTGAAATGAGTATTTTATAATTTGTCTTACTTTATTGATCACTAAAGGGAACCCAGGTATCTAGGTGGGCGGACATGTACTAGTATGCTAGTGATTCTGTGGGGGTTGGCCTCTGTTTCACATAGCAATATTGATGATGACAACACTAACTAAACTATGATGATGATGATGATTTGGTACCACTATGTTATGGGTATGTTCTCTACTAGTAGCTCGTGCATGAAAAAAGATATTTATTATGGTTACTTTCACCAAAATATGAGGTACCTGGGGCTCACAACTAACTAGTGCCAAGGGGTGTTCCCGTGACTAGTGCTCATTGGCTATTTTGTACTCACCGTCGCCATATAGAGTGTTTGGTTGGTAAATTAATTAGTATGTGTTATTAATTTAAATGTTATAATTATTTAAATAATCCCTCTTGAAAACTATTTTCATTTTGAAGTTTCACCTCTTTGAAAAAAATTGTTACTTGCATTTTTGTTTATTAAACATGCATGTTTTTGTCTAATAATTGTTATACCATGGAACCTCATTTGAAAACCATACATTCATATCATGAATTTAAAACTATAAATTTATGTTTCTTTTATTTTAATGAAATGTGCATTGGGAATAGAATATCGGGCTAACCTACTGAGTTTTAATACTTACGCCTATAGTCTTCATCTTTTTTTATCCCCGGTGTAGGTTTCTTCATTTGTTCGATCACATTGGGAGACATTTGATCTTTGTGTTGGAGAGTGACCAGAAGTGTCACAAGGAGTTAGTTGGTCATTGTGATTGTTCAGTTGAGTTGTTGGTTTTGTTCTACTTTTATTTTCTTGTACAAATAATATTTAGTTCAATTTTAATATAAATTTATTTTGGGTTGTATGTTTATTTCCGCTGTTTGTTTGATTGTTTATATATGGGATATATCATTCCATTGTGAACTATATTTATTCCCTTGGTTCTTGTCACAATCCCGGGAGGATCCGGAACGCCTCTCGGGACTTGTCGCGGGCTGGGCTGGGTGACCGGTTCATGGTCGACTCGGGATGGTTCGTGACAAAATGGTATCAGAGGAGGTCAGATCTTAGTAGACCTTTATTTTTAGAGCACCCTTGTTATTTTGGGAATGAAAAGGTATATGGAGTAGTATTTATGGGACTTGAGGGGTATGTTCAAGAAGAGCGTCGCGAACCCTTTCTTCTTCTAATCCTCAGGTTTTCATGGGAAGTCCGGTTTTATTAGTTTCCTTTGTTTTGGTTGATTTTTTGGTGATAGGATATGACAAGGGGAGTCTGACTAATGGCCTCCGTGAGCTCACAGGGCCTGGAAAGACATTTGGAGCTGGTGAATGGTCCTAATAAGTCTCTCTGTGTCGGTGTTGTGTTTGGAATATTTCCGCCAACCATATGGTCATGTCACCCACCGACACTAGTTTCTTTTTTGGGTCTCTTGAACCATTCTTGAAATCTGATTTTTTTAAAAATCATTGTATGAGAATTGTGGAAATGGGTTTTAAAGTAAGGATTAGATTTTGAAAAGTTAAAAAGGTGATTTTCAAAAATTAAATATAATAATTGTTTTGGAAGGTTGTGTTTGTGTGAAAAAAATGTAGTTAAGTGGAAATGATTTAAAGGGATGGGATTATCAATAATCTAAACATGTGGTTTGTTGAAATAAAATGTTTTGAAATATTGAATCATTTTAAGGTGGTTCTGGATCCTTGTTTTAAATGGGGTATTTTTTTATTTTATGAAGTTTTTGAATAGGATAAATTAGTTTTGGAAATTGGTTTTTATCGGTTGGTATTTTCCAATAAAGGGTATTGGTCTCAATGGAACTTAGATTATGAAAATATACCTTGCTGAATTTTTTTTTAAAAAGGGAAGGGGTTTTTTGGAATGACTTGGTTATTTTAAAAGTTGTTAAAAATGAAAAGGTTTAGGTTTTTAATAATACAGTTCTTAATGAATTGTGGTATTTTTTTGAGAAATATGAAATGGTTTTTTGACTTGGTGGTTGGTGTTCCTTTTGAAGGTAATTTTTTTTGAATGATGATGTTTTGTTTTAGCCTTTGGTGTTTTCATGGGTGCTCACATGCAAGGTTTTATTTATATCTGGAGGATGGCCTATATGGTATGGTGGTTGGGTTCCTGGGGTGGCATGGAAATGTGCATGTGGGTGAGACTTGATGAAACACCATTGGTGAATGTGGAAACCCACCAAGTTATTTTGTTTTTCAAAATTGTTTTGATCTGAAAAATTGTGGCCTTTTTTAAATCCAACAGTTATGTGGCTTGATTTTTTATTATCATATAAGAGTTGTTTATTTTTTTAACATCCATTTTATCTATAATTCATACGCTTATTGTATCTTTATATGAGATCTTATTGGTGGATCAGTTTTGGAGTGATTTTCATTGGGTTTCTAAAGATGTGTTTGATGTTGTGAGGTGGCCATGGATAGTTCTTCATTGGAAGTATTTCCTGCTGATCAACCTAAGGATTCATTTCAAATGTTAAATCCACCTATTTTGATGATGAATCAACCTGTTTGTTGGAATAGAGAGCTTTTTGGTATCTATTAAAAGTGGTTCTACATTCTGATAATTCATTTGGACAGAGCAGTTGTGTTCGGTGATGTTGACATGTTTCATCGTATTCCTTGTCTGTTATGCCCCTCGTTTGGAGTGATTCAAAAAATTTATATGTATATATGAGTTCTT
This sequence comes from Viscum album, assembly GCA_963277665.1. NCBI lineage: Eukaryota > Viridiplantae > Streptophyta > Magnoliopsida > Santalales > Viscaceae > Viscum > Viscum album. Next base: position 291,986,535 of record OY728143.1, on the reverse strand, counting down.
ATTTAGATGAAAGTTTTTTTGGTGATCAAGTGAGGTTTTTTTGAGTGATGTGATCATTATCACCTGACTGTAGTGCATCAAATGCTTCAAGAATCAGGGCTCCAGCCATAGACCTCAGAGTGAATCTTTTCACGCAGTCAGGAAATAGACAGAGGTGTGGAATGATCAATAAGGATCCTACCTCATCTGTTTTGGTAAGTTAGTTTCTATTTAAATGTTTTGGTTCCCCATTTATGTGAATTTCCCATTGTTGCAACAAGCGTGGTGGACTTATCCCCTCACACAGTATCTAGGGTTATGCATTCATGGATGTGGATTTTCGATCAATATCCCTATGTGGATGTCTTGTGAAAATCGGGTGTGGTATTGGTGTTACCTATTTGTAGGTGGAGTGTTTTGGGTAGTTTATTTGTTTTTTTTGTGGTTTTAGTGGCCAAATTATTGGGGCCCCTTCCTTCCCCTCCCCGAGTGGTGGGGGTCCAGATCCGTGTTGAAAGTCTTGGCCAATTTCTTATGCCCTCTATTCGGAAGTGGGTGGTATAGATGTCCATGTTGTAACCCTATTAACATGGTATTTTAGGTTTATATAGGATATTTTTTTTTCTTGTGTGATTGAGGCCCAATTCTAGCTCATGTTGAATTCTTGACCGTTCATTGCTAGTTGGTTTCTAATGGTGGGGTGATCCACCATGGGTCTCATGGATTTTTATCCAAAGAACTTTTATTATGATAGTTGTTTTTAATGTTGGGGATTCCATTCTGGACTCCGTTGGAATATATGGTTTTTTTGAGTGCTCTATGGTTTGGGTGATGGTTGGGTTCATTGGGATAAGGCCCAACAATCGGGTTCTTGGATTGGTTGTGGAGGGGGTGGCTTCATCGTTCCATTGATTCTCCAGACGTGGTTGTGAGATGTTTTTTGTGTGGTAAATAGTATTAAGATGAATTGTAGGTTATTGATATCTCATTAACTTTAGAGTTTGGATTATGTTGTTAAGGAATCATTAGGTGTTGATTTTTTTAGCTGGAAAGTGTTATGGATTTTCAGGGGCAGAAAGCTTCAATGGTGGGGAGAATTGTCACACCCGTTTTTTTTGTCTTTGTATTGATCCGGTCCATTGGAAATCACGATCCATTTAAAGGGTATTTGGTGAGATAAATCTTGTGTTTTTAAGTTTCATATATGTCTACCAACCGTAATTTGGGATCCCAATTGCTTGATTAGGATTTTTTTGTAGAATGGGTGGTTACTTAATGATTTGGGCCAACCGTGAGCCCATTTCCAGTTTTAAAAATCAAATTTTTTTCTTTAATAAATATATTTTTTTCATCCTTTTTCACCCATTAAACTTCCCACTTGTCCTATACTGATACATTAAAACTTATTTATCCTTTTTGACCCATTATAAATTCATAAGCAGGGTTAATTTGGGTTACTTATTCAGGTATTGGGCCAGCCCATGGGCCCATTTCCCGTTTTAAACATAAATAATTCGTTTCATTTATATATTTTTTCTTTTTTTAATATTTTTCGGTGATTCCACCTCCCCCTCGATTACAATAACCCTATACTAACCCTGATAATCGATTTTACCTCTTTGGAGCTCATATGGGTCGCAGAATAGGGAGAAACTGCTGAGGATACCTCAAATCATCCAGAATTGACATGGTAAGTTGTATCATTCATAAATCAATAAATTCTTACTCTATTGGACACCAATATTCTTTCAAAGTTTCTTCCAGACCATATGAGTGTCTCGATGAAGTTTCAATCCATTTACTTCTCTCTAGTGTTGCAGATCTAATAGAAGACGAAGAGTTTTCTAGGGTGAAATGTGAGATTCCTTCTCCTTTCTCCTTCCTCTTCCCCCTCCTTTCATTATTTCTTGGATTTATATTGTCCCCTTGTATGGATCGACATATGTTTTTGTTATAAAATTGTTTTTTGATGGGGTTTCTATATTTTTAGGTCTGGTGTTTATAGTTTTAGGGTTTATAAACCCGCGGTGGGTGAATTCGGGTGTGCGTTTCAATTACACCAAGGATTTGAGGCATGATATCCCTTGCACATGCCTTTATCATTCAATTTTAATCATTTTAATATACTATCCTAAACTGATTAAAATGTTTATTATTGTTTTTAATCCTTTGGATAATTTTCTTGGAGTGAATAGTTGTTGTTTAATCATTGTTTTATGAAAGGTAGTGTTCTTTGGTCATGAAAGTTCTCAACAAGTGTTTGTTTAAATGTTCTGTTATCATTTGAAAATATTTTTTGAGGTTTATAACCTATATTATGGTATTTTTATCATTTTACAGTATCTTGAATGAAAATATGACATTCAATTGGTGTTTTATTTCTTTTCACGTACTTAAAATAAATTGTTTTTTTAAAAAGCTCATGACATGTGTTCGATAAATTGCCCGGTTGGATTTTATGTGTGATATGTGATTTAAAAGTTATTTGGTCGGATTTATAATGGAATTGGATGAATTATAAATGTTATTTTTGGGTCCTTATATTGATTTCCAATTTGGATTTGTTTTTACAAACAAGTGGGTTTTTGGTTTATTACATATTTTGGCCTGAGTTTCCCAAAAATGGACCATTTCACATATTTATGAAAATGGTTGTGTTTTGAATATATATCCTGAGTATTATAAGATATTTATGAATGTGGTTTACTGCTGTAAATGGTGTTTATACAAATCCTTAAAAAATGCATACCTTCATCAAACATTAGTTTTGTGAAAATGTTTAAAGGCTCGTTTGGCATTTCCTAGAAATGAAGGAGTCTATTACTTGTGTATACAATGTTGTGCAATTGGGATTGTTTTATGGTCCATTAAATAATTTTATTAAATGTTTATATGGCTGAAAAATATGATTTGGTTTGGTTTTGATTTGTGTTTATAATTGAAAGAGTGTTTTGAATGAGTTTTATGTGAAAATCTTCAATACACTTCATGAAATTGTTTTACAAAAATATTTAGCAGTTTGTTGATTTGTGTAAGAAATGTAATGAAAGATTATAGGATGTTTGTGTTTTTATGTTTTGGTAATGGAATATGGATGTGAAATTTGTATTTGATAATATGTGTAACTTTATATATCATTATATGGAATCCCGAGTATCTAGGTGGGCGGACGTGTACTAGTATGGTAGTGATTCTGTAGGGGTTGGCCTCTGTTTCACGTAGCAAGTTTGACGATGACAACACTAACTAAACTATGATGATGATGATGATTGTGGACCACTAGGTTATGGGTATGTTCACTACTAGTGGCTTGTGGATGAGAACTGATATTTATTATCGTTACTTTCACAGAGATACGAGGTACCTGGGGCTCACAACTAACTAGTGCCTAGGGGTGTTCCCTTGACTTGTGATCATTGTGTATTTTGTATTCACCGTCGGCATATGGTGTGTTTTGTTGGTAAATTCAGTAGTATGTGTTATTTATTTAAAAGTTAAAATTCTTTAAAGTAGCCCTCAAGAAAACTATTTTCATTTTGAACTTTCACGTCTTTGAAAAAAATTGTTACTTGCATTTTTGTTTATTAATCATGAATGTTTTTGCGTGACAATTATTATAGCATGGTACCTCATTTGAATACCACACTTTCATATCTTGAATTTAAAACTATAAATTTATGTTTAATTTATTTTAATGGAATGTGCATTTGGAATAGAATATCGGGCTAACCGACTTAGTTTTAATACTCACGCCTATAGTCTTCTTCATTTTATATCCCTTGTGCAGGTTTCATCTTTTGTTCAATCACCATGGGTGGCATTTGATCATTGTGTTAGAGTGTGACCATATGTTTCACATGGAGTTAGTTGGTCATCATGATTGTTCAGTATAGTTGTTGGTTTTGTTCTACATGTAGTTTCTTGTATAAATAATATTTAGGTCAATTTTTATATAAATTATTTCGGGATGTCTGTTTATTTACGATGCTTGGATGATTGATTGTATATGGGAGAAATCATTCCATTTTGTACTCTATTGATGCCCTTGGTGCTTGTCACCATACTGGGAGGATCGGGAACGCCTCTAGGGACTTCTCGTGGGCTGGCCTGGGTGACTGGATCAGGGTCGTCTTGGGCTGATTCGTGACAGGTCATGAGTATGAAAATCAAGAGTTTGAATCATTTTGTTCACAAAATGAAAATATTCATAATTTTTGTGCCCCTTGAAGACCAAAATAGAATGAAGTTGGTGAAATAATAAGTATAACATTGCAATTGATTGTTAGAACCATGTGTAGTGAGTATAACATAGCTTTTTATTTTTGGGCTGAAGCTAAAAATACAACATGAAATATTAATAATAGTTTATTAGTTAGACCTATTCCTAAAAGAATTATATATGATTTATAAAACAAAAGAAAACACAATTTAAGTTAATTCAATGATTCTGGTTGCAAAGTCTATATCCTTAATAATAAAGACAAAACTGAAAAAAAATTTATCCAGGAGTGATGAAGCAATATTTCTAGGATATTAAATCTCTAGTAAAGCATATAGAGTATTTATTAAAAGAACTTAATGTGTGGAATAATCTAACAATGTCAAAATTGATGAAACAGTTCCACATGAGTCTAAGACCACTCTAGAGGACCTAGAGGATGATGTTTTGAAACAGGACATCAATTCAAAATCCACTAACCATCCTTTACAGGAATCTGTGTTAACTTCCAGTTATAGAAATTTTTCAGATTTAGATAATAATATATCCGAACCAGTTGAAGAACCTAAATTCACCAGTCCTTCTTTGTCTAGAGATGATAGAACTCTTAAGAACCATAATTTAGATTATATTGTAGGAGATTTTGTTAAAGGAACTCAAGCAACATATTCACATATAAATCATGTTGAACATCGAATCTTCTTCTAACAACTTGAACCTAAAATCATTATTGGTGCTATGAATTATAAATTTTGGGTGATGGCTATGCATGAAGAACATAGTTAGTTTGAAAGGATCAATGTTTGGAAACTTTTTGGCAGACCAAAATACTAATTTATCATAGTCACTAAGTGTGTGTTTCTAAATAAGGTAGTTGAAGATGGAAATATAGTTTGAAACAAGGATAGCTTGGTTTCACAAGGCTATAGTCAAGAAGAGGGAATTGACAATGAAGAGACCTTTGCACTACTCTCTAGACTTGTAGCCATTAGAATTTTGCTTTCTTATACCTCACATATGAATTTCAAACTATATCAAATGGATGTTAAGTGTGCATTCCAAAATGGGTATATATCTGGGAATGACTTTTTTGAGAAACCCCATGTGTTTACAAATCATCATTTTCCAAATTATGTCATTAAATTATCAGAAGCATTATATGGCTTAAAACAAGCTCCAAGAGCTTTGTATGACATATTATGTATTTTTCTTATTTACAAAGGTTTTAAAAAAGGAATAGGTGATCCTAAAATTTTTGAAAAATGAATTTACAATGATTTTGTAGTAGTACATATTTATGTAGACGATATTATATATGGATCTTCAGGAAATTCATTGTATGTTGAATTTTATAAAATGAGTAAAAACTAATTTGAAATGAGTTTAATGGATGAACTAAAATTATTTCTTAATATTAAAATCATTAAATATAATGTTGGTATTATTTTAAATCAACGAAAATAAACTAATGATTTTCTAAAACTTTTTGTCTTGGATATCTCTAAAATAAGTGACACTCCAATGAGTATTACTACTTAGTTGGTTCATGATGAAAATGGAAAATATTTTAATCAAAACACTTACATAGGAATGATTGGATTCTTAATCTAATTAAATTCTAGTGAAATTGATATTAGGTTTAGTGCATGTATGTGTTCTAATTTTCATGAAAACCCTAAGGAATCACATTTAAATGTTGCTAAGATAATTTTCAAATACCTCAAGCATATACCCTATAAAGGACTATTCTATCCAAGAGGACAATCATATGAGTTAGTTAGTTATTCTGATGCTGACTTTAGGGGTTATAACATAGATAGAAAAATCACCTCTGAAACGTTTCACTTTTGGGAAAGACACTAGTATCATGGTGTAGTAAGAAACAAAATTCTGTTGAATTATCTACTGCCGATGCTTGGTACATAGCTTCTAGTAGTTTTTTTGTACACATTTTTTTAGATGAAACACACATTACTAGATTATGGATATAAATTCAAGAATGTACCCATAAATTGTTTCAATACAAGTGCCATTAACATCTAAAAAATACTGTTTCACAATCTAGGATAAAACATATTGATGTAAGACATCACTTTTTCATAGACGATAATCTAACGGTGATATCAGTTTGGAATTCATTGGAACATAATATAATCTTGCTGATATATTCACCAAACCATTAAATTATGATATAATATATTACATCATACATTAATTGGGAATGATAAATCTAATGTAGTAAGTGTACTGTTTCACAACTAATTGTTTAATAATTTAAATTTTCACTAGTCTCTATTTTAAGATTACTGTCTAACGCTTATTGTTTTATAGTTTACTATCATAAAAGTTTATGTTTCACGTTTATGGTCTCATAGTTACTATCTCTCGATTATTGTCTGGCACAATACTATTTCAATCAATACAAATGCACCGTTTAAAAGTCACATAGTAATGATGAATCCATGAAAACTAGTTATGGTCTCACAATGAAAACTTGTTCCGGTCTCACCATGAATGTCTAATCTAGTCTCACCATAAAGACATTTTTTTATTTACAAATTTTTACCCATATCATTGTACATAATTATTTTAGTCTATTACATTCAAGCACATTTGAATTTGTGACACTTGATATCCCTAAAAGATAAAAACGAATGAAGTTTCACTCCTTTCTTCACCTGACCTCTCTTCTCTTAAACTATATCCAATCCTTCAACATTTATCACTCTCTCAAACTTTTTTTGAATTCTCAAAAATAAATTTCCTTTCTCATCAACTCCTGATAAGTGTGTATCAAAGAAAAAGATGAAAATAACACCAAAGATAGAGACCGATCGAACTTTGAATCCGAACCCGGGGGACGAAATAGTGGTACCTGAAAAAGAAATCTACCCAAGTGACTACTCTTATGTAAGTCTATATTTTTGGATGTACAAAAATAGAATTGATGGATGTCTTTGTTCACAAAATAGGAAGGAACGATTTTCCCAAAGCTATTCACTCTGTTATATCATTTCTTTAATTCTCTTTTGATATATAAGATGGTTTTGTTGTATGAAACTGAATCAATGGCCAAATATGACCCTTTTCTTTTAGGTTATGGGCTTCTTGAATAAGATTACCTCATGGGGGTATTTTTGAGTACATCCAATGAGGTACTCCTACCCCCATTTATTTCTTTGTTTTAGAAGAGGCTTTGGGAATCTTGACTAGTAATAAAATTAAAAAAGAGTTGTACCTACATATCTATAAAGTGAAACCAGAATTTTGTGTAAGTTTTTTAAAATCTGATTTGTCCAAGAAAAAAGATATTTTTCTAAACTCATGTGTTCTGATTTATTTTTAATATATCCTTAGAATAATGGACACAAGATTAACGTATAAATGTATGTTATACTTCATATGTCTTATTTGATAAAGGCATCCTCAATTTCAACCACCATGATCTACTCATTGCTAATATCTGCTATGAATCATGCTAAATGGTTTGTTGGACTACATGAAGATTTTATTAAAGAATATGAATTCTTTATCTCATATTTTATATTCAATAGAATGAAAATAATTTGGAATCGATGGAGAAAAGCATGGTTGGATGATAATGACAGGGTATATGATAAGTTCAACCTAGTTGATAATTATTCATGACCTATGGACATTTCGTATCCTGGTCTAGAAATATATGAGGTTGCAGACTATACTGTTGAGGAAGAAGAAGAAGAGGTTTCTGCACCTACTGGGGAATATGTTCTAGATAAGGAAGATAGTGGAACTCTTCCTCAAGTCATTATTGATAAAGATGTACCTGTTCATGAAGAAATTGTTGATCAAGAAGAAGAACCTGCTTCTAAATAAGAATCTATTGTTATTGAAAGGAGAAAGGATGTTATGGAATAGAAATTAAAATAAGAACTTTTTTAAGAAAGATGTTACTTATAAGGAACACGTAGAAGAAAAAGTTCTTCCCAAAATAATCTCATCTTCTTAAGAAAGAATAATGAAAAAATTCAGTTGGATAGAAAAGAAATGGGTGATGCTATTGGGGATGAAAATATGGAAATAGATCAAATATCTAAATCTATTAGTGTTATAAGAGATGCACATGTTTTGGGAGAGTAGAAACCTAATCATGAATGTGTTGGAGTGCTTAATCAAGTTGATCAATTCTCTTTGGATACATGATATAAATTCCCTAGATACTTTAATGTGAATGATTCTCATGATGTCTCAATTAATGGTATAGACCTTTATACTATATTTCAATTAAAATTAGTCTTTGATATTGCCTCTTCAAAGGATCTTCAGAATGTCTCGGCTCCTATTCGTGAACCTTTAAAAAAACCTTCAACCTTAGTGAGTTAGGATGATTTGGAAGTATTTGTAGCTAATTTATTGGCATGAGTTGAAAATATCATGTACACTCAACCTGCCCCTGTGACAAACATGAGTAAAAGAGATGATACCATTATGATATTAAAGATCATATGGAATATTTAGCAAAAAATGCATCATGAAATTCAAGTGTTCAGAGTTGAGAACAAATAGATAAGTGAGGAAGTGAATTCTCTAAGAGCTATGGTTGGAGATATGCAGAGAGTGTTGAAATCCGGAATAGATCCTATTTTCCATCCTGTTGAAGATGTTAGTGGTCAGATTCCACATGAAGTCCCCCCTAATTCATCCTGACCTAACTTCCTTAGGTGACAAGGTGGATGAATGAAACAAGAAAATAGTTAGAGAAATGTATGAGTTTAATATCGGTCTCAACATATTGACTGATGAGATTATGGGTTGTGTCCAAAGTGTTCTCAAACAAATGAAGTCCCTTAATTAAGCTGTTACACCTTCTAGTATCTATGGACAGTCATCTCAACCCTCCTTGGATAATGATGTTATTAAAAAGGATATTGAGGAAGAACATCAATCGGTGCTAAGTGGTTTTGACAAAGAGTTTTTATATGTGGTTGTCCAGAATAATAAAATTGGTCTTGATATGGTAGGAATTAATTCCATGATTTCAAATGATTCTCAAGAAGAAATTACTATGAAATTGGATTTCTAATTCAATAGGATTTCCTATAAGAAAGATATGACAATCCATTTCATGTACATTTTAGAGAATCTGAAAATCCCTCCTGTCACGCAATATTTCAAAACATGAGTTCAAAAGAAGAAGGATTTCACTCCTTCATTTAAAATGTTCCAGGAGAATATAGATGACTTTGATAATGAAATTCAGTATAGTGGTGAGATTATTCCTAACTACATCGAGTTAGAGAGGCCTTATCTTCATGTGCAGAACACTGATACTGTGACTCCTACAGTGGCACCCTTGCGACATGGTTTGCCTACCCTCTCATCCACTTCCCTTGCCTTTACCCTTATGTCTGTCTGTCAGACTCTAAGTCAGATCTGACCTATTATCCTCAACCAACAATTTCATCGGTCTTCCATTGTACCTACCATGGCCCCTTATGTTTTTGAATATCTCCCTCTACCTTCACATTCATTTGGTTCCCTCCCTTTTTCAGCATCTACCCATGATACTATGACTTCTCTTAATGTGAATTCCAAGGGAATATAGAAGACATGCATTGCTGATGAGAAGTGACCACTATATTTATATAGGAATATTTTTTTCAATTTTTTCCTTCATTTTGTAATGATAAATATTTCCCCATCTAATGCACTGTGAACTCTTCATGTCTATTCTATTATTTACTTTTGTAATCTTTTTCATAATCCCAAAAGTTATAGAGACATGGACCAATGCTCTATAAATTCACTCAAAGGGAGGGGAACATTAACTAAGAAAAATATCTCACTCACATGAGATGTTATCATAAAAAGGGGGAGATAGTTGGACACGTCTTTTTTTAATCATGATTTCATGATCCCAAATTCTATAGGTTCTGTAAATCATGTTTATCATGTTTAATCTGTACCAAATCATGTGTACAAATGGTTGGTTCCTTTATTATTTAAATAAACCAATCCAAGATAATAATTTCTATAAATTATTTTTCATTTGGGTAAAATATATTTAATTTGTAGTATAATTAATTTATTTTATGAATGATTATGTCTAATTAATTTTTTTGCTATTAATTCATAAATCTATATACATATATTTCTCAAAGTCTGAGAATCCATGAGTCTTCCACAAGTTAAGTTTTTCTGGAATGTGACCCACACACTGTGACCCAGGAAGCATGAATTGACAATGTTACCTAGACTCTGTGACCCAAACACCGTGACTGGACATTATGACTAGAAAATTTGACACAGTCATCATGAATAGACATAGTGACCAGACACTATGACACAAACATCGTGACGAGACACCGTCACCCAGATACAGTGACCAGATACTATGACCAGACATCGTGACCAGACAATATGATCATAATACCACATCTGTGCTACTGGTTCTTGATCTCTATAAAAATATTCCATTATTATTGTCTCACCATTCGATTGAAAAGAAGGATAAATCATTTCATGGTGGCACATTTTCCTTGTGACACCATTTGTAGATAGACTGAGACACCATTATTTAATCTATTTTTCATATTTCAATTTAATATCTAGCAGTCATATTTTAGTATTTTAAATACAATATCATAAATTATATTTTGTTTTATTCATGTCACTTAACAGTTCAAGGTACGAGGTGCCGAATACATGCATGCTATCATCTTCAACATATGCACTCCAAGAAAAAAGAATGGCCCAGAAACAATGTGTATGATATAGTGAAGAAGTATGAACTGAAAAATGAAACAAGATACATCTGAAGAATGCACAATGAATTCTAGAATCCATAAACAGAAATATTATAGATCAGAGTCATTAAAATCATTGAAATACCCAATCCAAAAACAACACGACCCATATATAAATGGAAATAAGAGAATCAGAATAGTGAAACTCTATATCCCGCAAGAGAACATGACTCTTACATCAGATTCATCCTAGAAGTATAGAGCATCATAAAATAACAATCAGAGCACTTATAACCTTGTCTCATCCTTTTTTCTTTATTGTGTACTCTTTTTAGCTTTAAAGTAGTGTGTGTGTGTCTCTATGAAAACATACATGGTATGCTGCACTAAATTAGAGGATATAATATATCCTTCATAACATTTCTTTTTACACTTGTTTACTCCCACATGTAAGTGTTTAAGAGGTCCCTATGTGGCCGGGTAGTTTATACACATGAAAAACTATGCAAGAGGTCGTGTGACCTGGACAGTCCTATACACTATTCATTACACTGATCTAGGGTGTGAATCATGTTTATTAATATAAACTTGTTTGTGGTAGTTGATCACCTTGTAGAGTGGATTAAGACTTATCTTGAGACTGAACCACTTGTTTTATATCTAATGTGCTATTTATTTTAGTTTTCATATCATTAATAGATAATTCAGAAATCACTAGATTTATATTGATCATTATTATTAGAATAAAGTTATAATTGTTTTTCCATATTAGAATAATGTGAAAATTAATATTAATATTTCTGAGAATCAATTAATCTTATGAGTGTTTATTTAAATAGTCAAACTTTTATAACCGTAATACTTTGTTTAACTAGCCTATATTTAATATTATTGGGGAACCTTTTAAAAACACGTTTCAAAAATAAATATTTATAAATACTCAATTGACCCCCCCCCCCCCTCATGAGTAATCTACTCAGACCATTATATATGATGAAAAATTATGTTTTTGAGGATGTATCGATGTAATTAATAAAGCATTTAAAAGATACAACATTCATTTTTATAAGAAACAAAATGGTAATATCCATCACGAACGAGGATAGATCTTGTCTGTAAATTATAGTTTGTAGGAGGGAAATTAAATTTTTTATATTGTGTGTGGATTTCATGTTTATCATAATATATTTTTAAAAAAAATTACAATATATATAGGATATGTTATAAAAATAATTATAGTATAACTTATATTATGTGGCATAAACACTAGGTATTAATATCTACCTAAATATTTTTAAAAAATATCATTTTTATTCCGAACACCTATATTGGTAAATTGTTAAAATCATTTATCATGGAAAATTACATGAATTGCTGATTCAAAATTTTTCTTATAAATATTGTTAAGAAGATTCATAATCCCTTCTATAATAATATAACAGTTTTATGTATGAAATTTTTTAAGCTTAAACAACATGTCCAATCAGTTCTTATACATTGTATACTAGATAAAATCTATAATAGTATTGTTCAGAATTAGTATATACCAATAAAACACTGGTGATTCTCATTATTATATTTTATAGAATATAATTATGTATATAAGAATGTCTATGGTTTATTTTAACATAACAAACTATATAACTCTCGATTTTAACTAAATGGAATATTTAACATAGTTTAAGGAAGAAAAATCAATAGAAAGACGTAAAAATTATTTTATTGATTATATCTTATTAGATTGATTTATTAGAGAGGTGATAAAATATTGTTTTATGAAGTTAAAAAATATAATGAAATTATCATTTTTCATAAAATATCTTGTAGAACATTTACATGAGAGACATATAAATTGCATATGTATTATATACATTAAGGAATAAATATAGTCCATGGAATTTTTATATTATGTATCCTAAAAATAATCATTATATGTAAATATTAGGAACATATATTGTCTAATATTTTATCATTATACTTTTCTATTATAGACTATTTATCAACACAACATCATTAGAATGATATATTTTATAATGTTAAAGTAATTATACTTAAAACGTTTTATTGTATTTAATTTATAGTAATTGTAATAAAATAATTTTTTCCAAATGCACCATTAAATTCAGCTTTGATTAAAAATATGATTAATTATAGATAAATACCACCATTACTGAAAAACATGAAAAAAAAACATATCCCAATTTTTTTAATAAGTAAATTAAAAATAAAAGGTATATTTTAATAATAACATCCTTAAATAGCAATGGTCAATATATATTTTTAAATTAGAGGACTATAATATAAAAATTAGTTAGAACGTAGTCTCAAATTAGTATCAGAGGAAGAAATCATTCCATAAAAAGTTACCAATTTTTAAAATATATCTATTTTTATATCCAAAATATTAAACCTTATGAGTAAACTATGATAATGAATAGTTATTTATCTTATGATATATAAATATATATGATATTAGCTTTAAATGATATTTTTAAATATATTTTTAAGGGGTATTGTATTTCATGGTGCAAGGAAGACATTTTCGGTATATATGATCATTAAAGGTATCCATTGAGATTATAATATATGTAAATTTATATCAAGGATTTAATAGATGATATGATGTAAAATATGACATAAAATTAAATAAAAAAACATTATATAATTTTGGAATTTTTGTGAAATAAATAATGTGTAATGATATAACTTTTATTGTACCATGTATAGTTCCTTAACTAAAAACCTTATTTTTATATTATCAATCAAAATATTTATGATTAAAAATTAATAATTTTATTTTGATAAAATGGTTCTTTTAAATATATATCATAATATTCGATACAGGGAGATTTATAAATGTTTTAATGAATAACAAAATAATTTATTATAAAATAAAATGTTATAGGAATATGATATTATAAAATTGTAATGTATAACATCATTTTTTGGCTTTCTAGAAGTTTTATGAAAATTAGAACAACACCTTTCATATTGGATAACATTATTTATCACTATTAATAGACCTAACCTAAACATAATTCAAAATTAAAATTGATTAAAAACAATCCACCAGCATTCTCCTATTAAACTCACATAAATAACACACAATATCTATGGAATCATTTATTAATCTTCCTAAAATATAAAAAAAATAATTACCCCCAAATTATTGATCACTTGGGTGTGGTTCTGGTCACTAGAAATACTCAAAATCAATATTTTAGAAGGATATAGGTAAATGTATTTTGTTCAAGGGGTACTACTTATATTTTATAAATTACATATTGTTTTTCATTATTAATAACTCAAAACATAGTTAAATATTTTATTTATATTTAAAAATGTACAATTATGTTGATATATTAATATAAAAATCAAATATTTATTTATTCTTAAACCTCATCTCATGTAACATTACAATTATATTTTCAATTATTTACCAAAATGGATGATGTTATTATATATCTTATACTACCTTAATGTATGGATAAAAGAAAATAATTACATGTTATATATGTAGATAAAGATTTATACAAATTTAATTCATGTTTATGAAATTATTTATTTTATTTGAATAGAATATTTAAAACCATTTTTTTATGAAAAGAAAATTTATTTATAATGAATGAACTATAAAACCTCTCTTTTAGTTAATAGAACTATATTGGATAGGTAACGAATATAAATTTGAAAAAAACAAGGGAAGAATTATAATTATATAACGTCAGTGATAATGATGTATACCAAATCTTTCACAATGAAAAAAATATTATGTCTTAGATATTGAAACAATTATAAAAATACGTGAATGAAAATTTATGAAAGATTGATTTAAAAAATAAATAATGACTATATAATAAAGAAATATAAATGATTAATAAAAAGTAAATTTAATAAAAAAATGTTCATTAAATTATTAATTAATAAATTATATTTAATAAAATTGTATTTTTCAGACATTCTAGGTGATGGAGGACTTTAGGTAAAGGGATGGCACCTAAATTGGTTTTATATTCCTAATTTATTTTAATTACATCACATTTACATATCTTTTATTATTTTATATTATTTCATTTATTATTATTATTTACCCCTATCACATATTTATTCAATTATGCCTATTTATTTTTTAGAATTTTTTTGATTCTCTCTTGACTTATGCTTATATATTTCTCTATGATATTGTTATAATACCTTGTTTTTTAGTCTATCGTATTATGCCTTTATATTTTATATAATACCAAAATATTTTTTTTACAAAAAAATTCCTCAGAAATTTATTTAAATATTAAATTTTGATGGGTATGTTTAGAATTATAATCCACTTAATTCACAGAGTATCATCAATTTCATATAAATAGATATATATAAGAAAATAATGAGTTTATCCTGACTACATTATAAATGTTTGGAAAACCCCTTGATTTTATCCTATGATTGCATTGTATTATGTTTGTACAACAATTTTATGACGCATTATTATTATATAATTGAGGCATCTTATGAATCAATTTTTTCATTATGTATCCTATGATGTCACTTACACTATATTAAAACTCATCATTTTATATCACAAATGTTTTTACCAATCCTAAAATATTAGCTCAACCATTTTCATTGATGTATGTCCATGAGAGATATCAAGTATCAATAAGAGTAAGATAAAATTAAGAAATGAAAATGAAATATAATATTATAAATGTATATATATTTGGTTCCTAACACATCCTCATTAAACAACCTCTTGGGTTAATAGTGAAGACATGAGTTACCATTTTATCCTACATTCAATATGATCCTAACTGGTGACAAGAAGTATGAAAAATAAAATTACTATATTAGTTAAACTCATTACTATGGGTTCAATTTTATTTCTCAATCAATTTGATTACATCATCATACTACAATTCATAAAACTAGAAAAAAATCATTATATAGACCAAAATAATGGATATTTAGCACATAACTACATATGGAAACACCATATTCTTGAACATCAAAAGACCATACATTAAAATGAATGAAAAGTATCAAATATATATTATCATTATGAATAAAATCATAAAAAACCATGAATGAAATAGGAATAAGAACATTAAAATTTTATAAATTAGTTTATATTTTTATATTATGTGTATATGAAAGGAGTAGTATTTTTATTGTAAAAAGTCCATTGGGAATGATGGAAATGTAATAGTATTTTAACTATGGTATATATAAATATTATATAAAATGAATTTAATCTTTAGATAATTATTATTATTGTTGTTTTTGTTTACGATCAATGAAAATATTCATTAAAATAACAATAAATTTGGAATGATCATATGAAAATTAAAAAATTGTGATGGTTTAATAAACTATTAGGGAACTGAATATATTTGTATATAGTTATATATAGTAAGAATATATGATAAGTATTATGAGTTTTTTTAAGTAAAAATGATGAAATAAATAATATTAGTGAATAATTAACTCCATATAATTGACCTTATTAATAAAATGAATTTTAGTGAATTAAAATATTTTTCCTAACAAATATTACCCTTTACAAATTCTAAAAATGAAAT
Organism: Viscum album; assembly: GCA_963277665.1. Lineage (NCBI taxonomy): Eukaryota > Viridiplantae > Streptophyta > Magnoliopsida > Santalales > Viscaceae > Viscum > Viscum album. The sequence continues at coordinate 291,970,042 of OY728143.1, read as the reverse complement.
TATGATTTTAAAAAATTTGAAATGATACATAAATCGGAATGTGATAACTAAAATTGGCTTTTTTTCTCACATTAATAAAAGTAATAAAACATGCCAAAATTTAAAAATTCCGTGACTTAAACCCATGGGTATTATAATACATTTTCTTTTATCATAACATTGATCGTCATGGCCAATATCAAAAAATTTATAAAACATTATCCATCATTTTATAAAATAACCACCAAGAAATGAAATTAAATTGTACCCTAAATGTAATTAGTGTAGTTCTCTTCTTATTTTACCTCTCAATAATCCCTAAAGGGGTTCATATTGTTCAGTGGTTTTATATCTCACGCTTATTGAAGATTATTTGTAATTTAAGGGTACTTAATATCTAATCTTACTTTATTTTTTAATCCATCTAAAATTACATTTCAATTAAATTTGAAATATTATTATGCTTCATTTTTAAAAAATATTTTTTCTATAATCAAGGATATATAATTATTGACTCTCATTATCCCATTTTTATATGTACTAACAATTATTAGGCACTCATATATCCATAAAATGTTTCCGAGACATATTGGTTGATACATGTTTGACCATGGGAATCTTTGGGTCAATTTTTGGACCTCATTGATCCACTTATAAGTGAAAATGACACTTTATATTAATTAAGATAAAGTAAATACAAAAATGTCATAAACATATATCTTTTAGGAAAACAATTTGTAAATAGGGTTATAAATGTTATATTGATGACTATAAATATTCATTAGAAAGATAAAACTATTTACAAAATAATGGTATTTTATTTATAATTTTTATATATTTAATAATTAAATTTATTTATGACACAATAATGATGCAGTATTTTCATTATTAATGTAAGAATTAAATAATTGGTATTACAAATGTAAAAGTAAACATATTTTTAATGTTTTGATGACATAAAATAATTTTATTGTTTATTATGACATGATTGGATTTTTAAATGATTTTGGATAGAATTAATAAAAATTTTAGGACTTTAAAAAAATCAAGTATTAAATAGTGTCAAAATTGACATAAAAGAGTTTTTAAACAATATATTATATAATTAATTCATATTATATTCATAAAAATCTATAGTTCCGAAATAGTACTTATATTATTATATTTGAATCATTAATACACCACTTGGGGGTATCTTGGAAGTATATAGTAAGTTTATTAAAATATAACATAAAAATACAAAGTGAAATGGTAAATGTCAAACTATTTGACAAGGTTTTAAATATAAATGTTAAGGTTAATATAGTGACCCAAACCTGTCTAAAATCTATTTTATGAGAGTTAATCTACCAATAATCACCTTATACATTGAATAATCCACTTTTGATCTATTAAATCCCTAATATTAATTTATTATAAATTAATACATTAAGTTTTTTCTAAAGATCCCCTCGTCCCCCTTATAAAAGGACACCACTTATAACCTATTCTTGATACATTTAAAGCCATTTGGATAGGCCAACCCTTGCCCAATTATCCTATAATATTCCCTCACTTCACATTATGGGCCTTAATTTGGCCATAAAGGAAACTTAAGGATTTCTTTTGATCAAATCAAAAGAAAGAACCCGAAGAAGAGGTAATGATTTCCCCACCGTCTTTCAAGTTCCTTTATTCTTCCACATCTTCTTTATTTTTTATTTCCACAATAAAATAACAAAAACCATTGTATTATATATAAATTTATGTTATTATAAGTATGGTACAACCATATTAAGTATTCTATCCATCCTTTTAATGACATGTCCCCATACGTGCATACGTACGGCCTACCGTCTCCACGTCGTGGTGTAATTGTTATTCAATATATTATTATTTGGATGGGTATAATAATGTTATTTATTTCATGTAAATAATGAATATAAAATGATAATGATTCATTATATATGATATAACATCCAATTGTATTTTATTTTAATATCAATAAAATGATATTGTCGCTCGTGCATACGTACGAATTACCGTCTCCACGAACACGATGAGATTCATTCCTCGTCATATCCATTCAAGACTAAATTGCATTTGATGAATAAAAATAATATTTATAGATATGATATAATTCTGTATATGAATAAGATACATCCCATCCATAATAAATATGGCTCATGTGATAAATAATATAAAGGAAAATGAATCAGTTAACACGGGAAACGACGATTATAATAAGATATTATCAAAACATCAATGTTAAAATATCATATATGATATCATATTAATGTATATTATTAGTGTATAATTAAATAAAAATTATTTGACCATTATACAGGAGGTTAAACTACCCTCGACCAATGAAAAATTACAAAGGGGTTTCTGATCTAACTTTTAATTTTGTGAGGGTTCCATTGTTCACCGCCTATTTATTGCATGTGGTGTGTGTACTTTCCATGATTGTATTCGTTGCGTACTATAATTTAATTTATGTATATTTAAATCATCATTGTATTATCCTTATTTCATGGGTGTATATTCCATATGTTACCAAATCGACAAGGGAATTTGAAATTTCAATTTCCACTCATTCGGCTTTACGCATACTTCATTGATTATTTTACTCCAAGATTATGTGTGGAATCACCATTCATTTGATTTTGTCATAATTTACACCCCCCTTTATGTGGATATACTTTTGATACACATAATCACTCCATTGATAAATTCTCAAGTCATCAATATGAACATGATAACGATAATTTTAACTAAATCTCCATTTGTTGAGTTAAATATCAAACTCATTGGTGTTGTTTTTACAAGAATATGTGTTAATGTCCTTTGATTTTTTACACTGAATATCCAATAATATTGAGTGTATATATATTTTTCACACATAATTATTTCATTGATTTACCCCTAACCTAAGGATACGATCTTTATGAGAGATTTCATCTAAATTTATATTCCATTGAGACTCCTTTGTTGTTATACAACAAATCACTTTTATATGGTGTATATAATGTAATTTGACATAGTATATCATGAATCCCTTTATTCTAATGATATTACAATGTTTTTATTACCTCAATAATCTGTATTCAACTTTCTCTCGTTTGGTTAGGATCTCTAATTAAAATACCATTTTAAAATGTTTTAATGATTTATTATTCTATATCTTTCTCATCAATGTCCATGTTTTAAAAATGGTTTTATGTAATTATTAATATGGACAATAAGGTTTTAAAATTAAAATTATTTTTGAACGTTTCAAAGTTGTATGGGACACTTTGATTCCAAAATCTATTTTTAAAATCGCTTTTTGACAAGTAGTGTGACTTTTTAATGTTTTCAAGAAAGGGGGGTATTTTTCTCAAATAGTTTTGATGATTATTTTCATCTGTGTCAATATCCACAATTATTATCGATTGAGGTTAATATGTTAGAATACATTCTTCCATATTGTATTAAATGAGTTATGTATGACTTTGGATGTGCTATTTTTATACCATTCATGCTTTATGGAGAAAGTATTGACATTTTCTATGCTATTTTTAATAAAAATGTTTATGTTATGTTTAAACCTATTCATATGGGGAATTCATTGGACTTAGTAAGTGATGGGTGGAGCCCTATATAGCTCTTATATGCATCGGTATGTCTCATGAGACAAACTAGTGTCTTGGTACAAGGCCTTGACAAAATATTATTTGTATTCTTGGCACGAGGCCTTGACTATGTGGTGATGATAGTTTTGAATTATTCATTCCATCATTATGAAAGTGGTTATTGAAATTTCATGTGACTATTCATCTATTAAAACATCCATGTGAATAAGTAAATGGAATTAATTCATTTTTTTCAATTTTATGCTGATGTTCATGTTTAAAAGGATACTGTTTTAGTTATGCATTGTCTTAACTGTTTATGCTTATTTATGAATGTTTCCGTTATATTGTTATCCGTACTGAGCATTTGAGCTCACCCCTTTCTATGTTTTATTTTTTCCTAGGATGTGATGAAGTCAGTTATGGGTGACTTATAAGCATAATATAGGATGTTTGGATGTTTCCAATGGAATAATTTAGTGTTGTTTATCTTTTCAAGTTGTAATGTTGACCTTATCAATGAATATATTATTTCCAAGGCTTCTAAACTAATCGGTCTTTTGGGAAATTATTTTCTTTTATCATGCCAATGTTATGTAATAATGCACCAACTCTGGGTAACTGGGGTAGGGAAGTTACATTTGGTATCAGAGGAAGTTTAGTACAAACCTTGAAAGATATATTTAGATAAACTCTAATTAGAGAACATAGACCTAAGATGGTATTTGAAGATTAGTATAGAAGAAAATCCTATAATTTTGGTATTGTAGATATTTTGTGAGTTTTCCAAGCAACACATCCATGTCTGGATACGAGCTGGTAGAGGCTGCTCTGACACAGATGTACCTAGGGGTAAAACTTGAAAACACCACATTGAGCTAGACTCCAACGGGAAATGGTGCATGACAACGGGCCTTATTGCACTCTTGATTACGACACTCTCGGGGGTTATTATTAGGATAATTTACATTTAATTTACATACTGATTTGAAGTATTTTAATATAATACGAGAATAAATGACAATGGGTAATCGTAAGGTTTTTCAAATTAAGAATATGTTGTCATGATATTATCTATATGATTTTGTGACTACTATTTAAAAAACAATGCTTTATAGTTTTAGTCAATTGACTTATTCCAAGGAAGTCATAGTGGCTTTGAGAATAATATAAAAGGTGGGAATAGTGGTGGAAATGAGAAACAAAATGGAATGTTGATAGGTGTAAAAGATATCGTGTTTAGGTCAAATCAGTTTTCCAAAAATTTGATCAACAAAATATATATTAACCAACTCCTAGACTCAACAAAGAGAAGAAAGGTGATGAATGATAAGAGCTCCAGTAGTGGAGACCATGGAAAAAAGAATCCTCAATTTCTATCATGCAGGAAATGTGGAAGGAGACACCGAGGAAAGTGTCTCAATGAAACAAATAAATGATTTACGTGTGGGAAAGAAGGGAAAAATGTGATGAATTTCTGAGGAAAAATGAAGAGTACTATCGGAGAATATAAAAATGGTCCCAATAATCAATTTACAGTCATTTTCCGTAAATGTAGGGGACCTGTCCATTACCCGAGTGAATTCCTTATTCTATAGGACATTTTCTTGGTCAGAGAAGAAGCAATCTGGAAATAAATGGTTGGAGAAATTTTTAAAAGTGATAGTACTTCTTATTGATGAGATTACTTTGGAATAATTTTCTCTTATATTTTTAACCATGCAGTTTGTCATGTGAAAATGATATTTGAGGAAGGCTTATCTTTTCTCTTTCAGATATAGTTATAAATAACCATTTAGTTTTATATGATCATTAGGTTTGAGTCTATTATAAGTTATTATATTTTGGGATGAAAATGCAAGGTATTAGATAACATTTGTTGTTAAATTATGTTATTGTTATTTTAAGGAATTTAACTCATTTTGGTAATGTTATAATATATAGTTTTTGAAAAATAACAACATGCAGACTGTGTGACAACCTATCGCGTCCGACAATGCTGTGGGAATTGAAACCACAACCAAAGTGCGATTGGGATTTATCACCTACCACTAGACTATGTGAAGTCCCTAGTTAGTGTGACTAATTATTATTAGTTAAATCATTTTACTCATCAATAATATGTTCATTTGGGATATTATGTCTTATCAAATGATTACCCTTAGTATAGAAAAATGTTTTGGTAATTAAGTGATAAATGTTATATTATAAGATGTTCGATTTTTTGGGAACACTATATGCCCAAGGAAAATAGAATACTATGGGATTTCGTTTGGGGAGTGAGGGTGGATTTTTTTCAACGTTTTTATTGGGGATTTATAGTGATTTGGGTTATTTATGGAAATGGTTAACCTATAATAGAGAATATTTGATTAGGTTATTTACATTTAAGTATGTGACATTAGTATTAGTTGATTTCATGTGGAGATACAATTTAACTCGGAAGACTACATAACCATATTCTTCTTAGATTTGGGTTTCAATATTAGTTTGGATTAAATTGAATGATTTAATGAATATTGTTTATTGAATGATATTTATTTAACTTTGGGGTATTGTTGGTTTAGTTTTAGAAATTATGATTAGTGTTTATTTCTCTAATGTAATATATTTTTGGGGGATCATTTGATCTAATACTAACTATTTTGGTTTTTATTAATCTCTAAATACAAGTTAAATATATATTTTATCCTTCGTGGATCATGTGATTCTATAGAAGTGTATTCTAGCTCTTCTAGTGTGACCATGTCTTCTTGAATACTCATCATTTAAAAATGAGTTCGTAGTAGAAATTTATTAAATAATGAAACATTACATAAAAATTAAGTATATATCTTTATTTTCATATTCAATCTCCGAAATTAATTCCTCATCCTTATGTATTGTAACTTAAATCAAAAAAAGGTTGTCCATTAACTTTTCCTACTGGAAAACTAATGACTGTTTGTCCCATCACATGTTTGTGGTTTTACTGCTATAAACATTCTTCTAATAATTTATTCTATCCCTCTCCATTAGAACATTACAATTAGTTTATCATCCACATCCATGTTGTTTTACATGGAATCCTAGTATAGGGTATCTCAGGTGACCTTTGTACTTTTATTTCTTTCATTTAAAGTGATAGTTTTATTGAAACTTATTCCGATATGGGACATTCCATTATATTACCAACACCAATTTTAAAAATTTTGAGGATGATAGTTTTTGATGGAGGGTATAATGTAACACCCCACACTTCAACTGTACACTTCTCTTTGAATAATATAGCAGCATGTGTTGTACGCAACATCAAGTTCTAACTCACGACAACCAATGTAGCCATTATGAATAGTAATACCCACTTTTTGAAATTTTATAAAATTTATCGTTCAAAATGGACTTCATTTTTGGATTTGGAATATCAAAATTAGATTTTGGTGAATTTTTGGAACTTTTTTGATAAATTTTATATTTTGATGAATATTAAAAATTACTAAATATTAATTAAAAAAACATTGTTAATCAAAATAATTAATAGTGATAACTTCTTAATTTTAGTGATTTTAGAGAAATATTAGATTATATTTTTACCATTTAATACAATTTTTTTCATTGGATATAAATTCACATTTAAATTGGACATAAGCAACTGTCAATCTTTTGATAGTTATTATCTCTTAAAAACACGCTTTTTGTTTAAAAAACGGGAAATAATTTTAAATTAATTTCTACTACTTATTTGTTTTAAATTTATAGAAATGGATTACATATTTAGTATCAGTGGGTCCAAATTTTTTAAATTGGTAACTTTTATTTTTAGACATTTTGAATAATTACTTCGGTAAATATTTTATTTACCGTGGTAAAAGGGTAATTCCGGTAAATAATGGTAAAAAAATAATATTATAATAATAATAAATTACCCTAAAACATGTCCTAACCCTATTTATTGATACATGTCCGACCATTGAGATATTTGGGTCGAATTTGGGACCCCATGGATCCACTTGTAACAGATAATAAAACTTTATATTAATTAAGTTAAAGTAAATAAAAAATGAGAAAAGCTTATATCTTTTAGAAAAACAATTTTTACATAGGGTTATTTATGTTATATTTTCAACTATAAATATTCATTAGAAATATAAATATATTTCCTACATAGTTTTATTTTATTTAGAATATTTATACGTTGAATAATTAAATTTATATATGACTCAATAATGATGAAGTATTTTCTTTATTAATGCAAGAATCACATAATTGGTATTATAGATGATAAAATAGATATAATTTGGACGTTTTGATGACATAAAGTAATTTTATTGGTTAATATGACATGATAGGATTTTATAAATTAATTTCCATCGAATTTTTATAATTTTTAAGACTTTAACAAATATCATATATTAAATAGTGTCAAAATTTACATAAAAGAGTTTTTTTAAAACCTATTATATTATTAATTCATATTATATTCCTAAAATTCTAAAGGTTCATCCAAAAGACATATATAATTATATTTGTATCATTAATGGAACACATGGGGGTATCTTTGGTGTATATAGTAATTTTATTAACCATATAATATAAAAATTCAGAGTGACATGGTAAATGTAAAACTATTTAACTAAGAGTAAAATATAAATGATAAGGATAATATAGTGACCCAAACCTGTCTAAAATATATTGGATTAGAGTATATAGACCCATCCCCACTTTATACTTTGAATGATCCACATTGGATCCATTAGAAACTGAATATGATTTTATTATAAATTAATACTTTTTGTTTTTCCTAAAGAGCCCCTCCTCCCCCATATAAAAGGACACCACTTATAACATATTCTTCATACCTTAAAAGCCTTTTGGTTCGGCCAAAACCTGCCCAATTATCCTCTCATATTCCCTCACATCAAACAAAAGGCCTTCCATTGGTATGAAATCCATCTTAAGGAGCCCTTTTGATCAAACAAATAGGAAGAACCCAAAGAAGAGGTAATGATTTCACCACCATCTTTCATGTTCCGTTCTTCTTCCACTTATTCTTTCTTTGTTATTTCGACTCTAAAATAATAAATCCATTTTCTTATATATAATTTATGTTTTTATAAATATGGTACAACCATATTCAGTATTCTATCCTTCCTTTTAATGACATGTCACCATACGTGCGTACGTACGGCCTACCGTCTCCACGTCATGGTTTAATTGTTATTCAATATATTATTATTTGTATGGGTATAATAATAATGGGTAATTCATGTAAATAAAAATATATAACATGATAATGATTCTGTATATATGATATCAAGTCCAATTAAATATTATTTTAATATCAAAATAATGATAGAGTCGCTCGTTCGTACATACAGATTACCGTCTCCACAAACGCGATAAGATTCATTCCCCATCATATCAATTCAAAAATTAATTCCATTTTATGCTTAAAAGTAATGTTTAGAGACATGATATAATTCTGGATATGAATAATATATATCCCATCCATAACAAATATGTCCCACGTAACAAAGAATATAAAGGAAAAAGAATCTGTTAACACCCGAAACGATGATAATACTAAGATATTATCAACAAATAATTGTTAAACGATCATGTATGATATCATATAAATGAATATGATTATTGTATAATTCAATAAAAATTATTTCACCATTATCCAAGAGGTTAACCTTCCCTCAACCAAGGAAAAAGTTCAAAGTAATGGGTTTCTTATCTCACTTTTAATTCCATGAGGTTTCCATAATTCACCACCTATTTATTGCATGTGGTGTGTGTACTGCCCATGATTGTATTCATTGTGTTATATAATTTAATTTATTTATATTTACATCATCATTTTATGATCCTTCTTTCGTGGGTTCATGTTTCGTATGCTACTAAATCGATAAGGGAATTGAAAATTTCAATTTCCACTCATTCGGCTTTAAGGATACTTCATTGATTATATTACTCCATGATTATGTGTGGAATCACTATTCATTTTATAATGAAATAATTTCCACTCCCATTTCTGTGGATATACTTTTGATACACATAATCTGTCCATTGATAAATTCTCAAGTCATCAATATGAACTTGATAAGAGTAATATTAACTCAATCTCCATTTGATGAGTTAAATATCCAATTCATTTGTGTTGTTTTTACAAGAATATGTTTGAATGTACTTTGATATTTTTTAAAATGAATATCCAATCATATTGAGTGTATTTTTATTTGTCACACATAATTATGTCGTTGATTTATCCTTAACCTATGGATATAGTGTTTATGAGAGATTTTATCTCAATTTACATTCCATTGAGACTCTTTTGTTGTTATACACCAAATCACTTTTATATGTTGTATATAATGTACTTTGACATAGTATATCATGAATCCCTTTATTATAATGTTATTAAAATGTTTTTATTACCTCAACATTTTTTATTCAAGTGTCTCTCTTTTGGTTAGGAACTTTAACTAAAATATCATTTTAAAATGTTTTAAAAATTTATTATTCTAAATATTTCTCATCAATGTCCATGATTTAAAAATGGTTTTAAGGATTTATTTATATGGACAATAAAGATTGAAAATTAGAATTATTTTTAATAGTTTCAATGTGGTATGGGACACTTTTATTCAAAAATATATTTTTAAAATGGCATCTTGACATGTAGTGTGACCTTTAAATGTTTTCAAGAAATGGGGGGTATTTCTCTCAAATAGTTTTGATGATTATTTTCATCTGTGTAAATATCCTTTATTATTCTAGATTGTGGATAATATTTTAAAATACAATATTCCATATTTTATTTAATGAGTTATGTTTGAATGTGGATGTTATATTTTTATAACACTCATGGTTTATGGAGAATGTATTGACATTTCGTATGCTAGTATTAATTCAAATGTTTATCTTATGTTTAAACATATTAATATGGGGAATTCATTGGACATAGTATGTGATGGGTGGAGCATACTATAACTCCTCTAAGCATTGGTAGGTCTCATTAGACAAACTAGTGTCTTGGCACAAGGCCTTGACAAACATTTATTTTTAGTTTTGGAATGAGGCCTTGACTTTGTGGTTATGATAGTCTGGCATTATGCATTCCATCATTATGAAAGATGTTATTGATATTGCATGTTATTATTCACCTAGTAAAATATAAATGTAAATTATTAAATGGAATTATTTCATTTTATTCCATTTTATGCTGAAGTTCATGTGTAAAAGACTTTTTTTAGTTATGAATTACCTTAAATGTTTATGCATATTTATGAAAGTTTCTTCTATATTTTTATCCTTTCTTAGCATTTGAGCTCACCCCTTTCTATGTTTTATTTTATCCCAATATGTGAAGAAAATAGTTATGAGGGACCTACATGCATAATATTGGAAGTTTGGATGATTCCAATGGAATAATTTAGTATTGTTTATCTTTTCAAGTTGTAATGTTGACCGTATCAATGTATCTAGTATTTCTAAGGCTACTAAATTGACCGGTCTTTCGGGACATGATTTCCTTGTATCATGCCAATGTTATGTAATAGTGCTCCAACTCTGTGTAACTAGGTTAGAGGCGTTACATTGGACCCTTTCAGCATAAAGGAAATTATAATAGAAAATATGAAAGGCCTCGCTAAAGTGACGATTGAGAGGTACCCTCACCTGTTTTCTCCTTAGTATGGAAAAGGAAATTTCAAGGGAAAAATTTCATAAGGGGGAATGTTGGGAGGTCACGTTCATTTATGAATGAAATTCCATTTCATTAAATTTCTTATGGATATAGAAAACACATTCACTCTTTTTTTATTTTTTATTGTGTTTTAATGACTGTTATGTGTCATCACTATTGATTATATAGTCATTGAAAAGTAATCATTCAACAGATAAAATATAAATTTAAAAAAAAATCATTTCGACACATGAATAGAAGAGGCTTGCCTCATCCAATGGACTCTAGACATTTGAAGATCATATGTCAGAGCTCACAAAGGAGGTAGAATCCTTGGTCATTCCTCATGACAAAGCCCATGTGGAGACTCAACACATTAATCTTGAATTGAATCACCTACAGAAGATGTTCATGTTTATAAAGATTACCAACCAAGTGATGTTATCCAAAGCTCTCCAATAGTTTGTCTCCATACCACAACATACATATAGGTCTTATATGGGTGTTAGAAGAGTTTATGTAAAAAGTTGTAAATTAATTATTACGTAATCCCTTTTTATAAATAAAACTCTTACTCCATCAATTTCATTATGAGAAGAATATTTCATAATGAAATATGAATTTGATAAATTTAATTTAGGGTAACAATTTTTCTTTTGATAACTGTATAAATTATTATATTATCCTATGATTTCTATTAATAATAATAGAATAACTAATCTATTATTAGTTATCATATCAATTCCTTATTTGTAGATAATTAACTATACAATTTAGTAAGAGATTCATTTTTATATGATAAAAATGAAAGTGTATTTTTAAAGAGTTTATTTTAAAAAATTAAATAATTTTTGAAATAATTAATACCTTAATAAAATATTATTATTAAATTAATTTTAGTAATAATAAATTATTATAAAATTTTAATGAAGTCAAATTTTATTTTTTTTAAGGTTGGAATTGTATTTTCGTTAAAACCTAATAATTTTTTGTAAACATCGGTTAAAATTTTAAAATTGATCATTCACATATTTAGAAAATTTTATAGATAAAATTAATTTTTTTTGTAATGATACAATCAAAATTATCCAATGGCGAATTTTTTGTAATTTTCATAGACCGATGATTTTCTTTGTAAAAATAAAATACTGTAAAAAAAAATATTTTTATGACATCAAAATAACCAAAAAATAGTGTAATAAATACAATAATGGATATTATAATCCCAATTTATTTTTTACCATTAAAATAATGTGATTTCAAATTTGTTTTATTTTTTTATATGGCCTTCGTGAATCCTCTAAAATATATAATATATAATATGATTTAAATTTCTTCCTTCTACAATGTGACTCATATTCACATAAGGAAGGGAAATATTGTAACATTTTCTACAATTGATGTTATATATTATTTTCCACTCCTCTTTGGAAAAAAACATGTGAAAAACAATCGTATGGTCTGTGGGTTTGAATATTTATTTTTATTGATTCCAAAACCTATGCATGTGAAATATTAAAGAGTACATATCTCATTTAATGTATATATCCCACCCATATACCCATTCCACTTCACTCAAACTCAATTATGTTCATCCAAACTCTTCTATCCACTCCGTAGAGTCCTTCCAAGGTTCCCCAAGCACCCAAAAAGCCTCTCCCATTAAGATCATATAATCAAGAAAGGGATTATCACTTTCTTTTCTCATTTTGTACCATCTTCCTTATATTGGTACACCATTTTTTTCAATTACAAATGATGGGGTATATTTTAATTCCTCTTAAATATTTCCCTTATTATGTTAGTATAATGGGATACCTATTTCTATCTAATTAACTCCTCCCATGTACAACTGTTACCATGCTAAAATGTTTCAACAATTATTCAATTTCTCATATTTTTTCAAGTTTCATTATGATGTTACACCATATATTTTAATATTACATGTTTTGATACTTGTATATATATGACGCACATACTATTATTTTCATGAATATATGATGGTTGAATCATTTCACTCTCATGAACCATTTTTATGAATATATATGTCATGCTGTTTGGAAGCCAAAATTGCACCGCCATTTAACGTGACCTAGTCTTCGTGTAGTGAATACCATGCCCATTTATATATCATGGGTTTTCACCATTATGAACATATACTTATTTATTATAAAATTGTATGTTTTCATTACACATTCCCTTATCTTTGAATAAATGATAATGTTGAATGAATCCTTGTATTATAATCTATGTGGTACACTTCAGTATGAGATTAAAATGTTCATCAAGGGTGTGCCCTGATAGTGCTACAATGAATTGTTTTATTTTTAGTATCATGATACATCATGTTGGGAAAATGGTTTACCTGATTATTTTTTGGAAATTTTTTCACCATGTTGGGACATGGTTTTACTTGATTCATTTATGTTAATGATGCAATATTTTATGTTGTTACTACATTTCCATGTTATTATAAAAATGTTATATCATGCCTTAATTTTTATGTTTCTCTTATACTATATCGATTAATATATTTCCTATAATGTATTTTATTTTTCTTTCAATGACTTTTTTATCCCTTACTAGGGTTTATAGCTCACCCATTTCGTACTTCTTTCCTCAGGTTATCCCTTGAAATGTTATATATACAGGAATGTTGGGGTCATGTAAAATAATTTTTAATTAAAGATATTTTATTTTATTTCTTATGTTCTCATGTAATTTTACTAATACCCACAACCAATATAAATATCTATCTTCAGGGTTTTATTAATTCCATGTTAATTTAATATATGAGGTTTAAGGGTGTAATAAAAAATCAGGGTTTTTATAACCACTCAAATATTCCCTTTCCCGCATCACTGCATATGAGCAATAAAATATATATATATAATGAAACCTAGACCTAATATACAGATTCAGAATACCATAAATGAATATATATAATATATTCTTCACATGTATTCTTGTTGTTGCATATATTTATGTACTCCAAAATCATCCCCCATTGTTACACACATTCTCCCCCCATATATATATATGCACACCTTGACCAATATATATATATTCACAACACCATGAACTAATATATAAAAATTTGGAACATATATATACACACACATATCTACATATAATAATACATGTATGTCCCCTATAAAAAATTTCAATGTATTTTAGACAACCTGAAGAAAGTTATAAATTAAAAAAAGTAGCCCAAAAAATTGTAAAAAAACTACTGGTAGAATAATGTTACATAAAATAACTATGGGTGAAATTAATTAGACTAAAGAACTTCAACATTGATGGTGGATTCCAAAACACAAACGAGTTCACCTTAATATTCCAATATCATGTCCTAATAATGAATGAAAACAAAAAAACGGGTAGAAAATTAACCTTGGGTTTGACCAAATTAATGGGAAAATAGGGACAAGATAAATAATTAACAAATGATGGGGGGGGGGAAGTAGATATTATGGCATGGTGTCTTAGTCAATGATAGAAAAAAATCATGAGAAAACAATGTTAGTATTGGATCCCACATGTAAGGTCAGTGCATATCTAATGAAAAAAATGGGAGTGAATTTTGCATGAGTTAGCTAGGAGGAGGGTCATGCATCTAGGTGGCGGTGTAAGGTTTATAATTTTAAGGTAAATTTTATAATTTTTTTAAAAAAATAACATAATGCACAGTTTGGGTCACATAGTTTTGAAAATAGTGCATGAATTGTGCATTCTCTACTGGGATTTTTGAGCAACATGATCATGCTGGACACATGGTTTGAAAAACTGTGCACTGATCATGTGAATCATATTTTTCAAAAACTACAGAAGACTCACATGGGTTTTGCATGATTACTACAAACTATGTACAAACCATGCACCTATTATAAAAACCATAATTTTAATATTCAAACATATAATGTACTAAAAAAAGTATGGATAAAGACAATTAAATAACTAAAACAATTAATATTTCAAGGTTGCGGTGATAAATTATATTTGAAACAAAAAATTTTAGTAACAAATAAATGTTTAAATTTTAATTTAATTTTTTAGAACCTATGATTTATAACTAATTTGGAAAAACATTTTTCATTCATTGACTTGTTTTATCATTCACTTTTTTTCACAAACTACACGCTCCATTAGACAGGATTTTTTTTTCAAATAATTAGTGGTGGCCTACTAATTATTTCTGGCACTATTCTCAAGCCTCTATTGGAACCAAATAATATTTCATTGATTCATGTTAGTATAAGGTAAAATGACACATAATAGATGGATATGTACGGATTTTGGGATAGAGCATGGATTATTGGACCAAACATGATTTAATGACTTAATGTTTTAATTTTCAGAATGTTTTAATTTTAACGTTTTCTTTGAAATATGATAGTAATAGATACATCTTTTTTATATATTGGTTTAAGGTCCTATTAATTTTTTGGTACATTCTAATGTGATGAATGGTTATTGTTATTTATTGATCATTATTAATTTGGTTGTTTTTTATTTATCATTATTATAATATTTATTTATTTATTAGATAATTATACTATGAAAAGTATGGAATTTTCCACAAAAATTACTATTAGACCCTAGTTAGTAATCTAAAGCCTCATCTTTATAGGGAGGCACACCAAAGGTCATGTAATAAATCATCTTGGGGAATAGGTCTATGGGATCATATGCTAGGATGTAAAAAAATGTTATTATATTTTTATTTATCTATTAAATTACTATTATGAATGGTTGATAATATTCTAGGATCTGTAAGGCCTTTGAAATGAGCTTACCAATGGGAGTATATGACTCTCATATGAGGAAAAAAATAACTCCCCTGTGATTGTTGTTATTAATGTTATATTGTAACATTTTGATGATTTTTCACCATAGTAAAATCACTTATTTTTTGATTTTTCTTGATTTATGAGATTTTACTCGTTGGATAATATGACATTAGGCTTTTATTTTATGAATCATTTAATGTACTCAATAAATTTATGTGGTCTAATTCATGTTATGGAAACATGATAGACCATGTTATGGTTGGGTTATGGGTAGTGAAATACCTTTTTGTATCTTTTATATTATTGATGATTTAGTTCTTAAATGAAAAATTATTAAAATTATATGATTAATTATTATGGTGAATTAAATGGTTAAAGTGATAATTGGGAGGATATTATAG
This sequence comes from Viscum album, assembly GCA_963277665.1. Classification (NCBI taxonomy): domain Eukaryota; kingdom Viridiplantae; phylum Streptophyta; class Magnoliopsida; order Santalales; family Viscaceae; genus Viscum; species Viscum album. Next base: position 291,953,604 of record OY728143.1, on the reverse strand, counting down.
TTATAAAATGAAATATGTATTTTGTAAAGGGAAAACTGTTTTTAAATTTATGACTTAAAAAATTGATTTTTTCACTAATTTATCCATGACATACGATAGGGATGGCTGAGGTTACTGATAATTTTTCGTCACACTTTGGGATGTATATGTTTGGTTGTTTTTTATGACTAGGTTTCCACAATTTTTTCAATAGTATGTAAAAAACATGTTATCTTTCTAAAAATGTTTTTCGAATTATAGATGGATTCATCCATAAAGATTCTTACCATTATGGTGACACAAGGAAATTACTAATAGTTCATATCTCATATTGGTACAAGATGGTCTATCAGTTTTGAGTGATAGGGTGGAATAATATTCCAATGAAAAATTCATTCATTTTATGAAATTTATGTTATGATAACCTAGATGGGATACACTTATTCTGTATGATATAACATGGGAGTTAAAATAAAAAACAATCAAATATTCACTAGAGGGTGGAATCCTGATCGAATTGTTTAGGATTAATTCTATCAATGTGAATCTATATCACAAAGAGACTCCTTCAAAAATGGGGGGTAACATTAAAACATACAAATATGCACTAACATGATATTGAAGTATAGGAAATGAAGTATGAGAGTATAGAATTTAATGGTTTCCATGAATGGTTATTAAATAATTTATTCTTATAGAATCTCAGGAAAAAGATAGATGAAGATATTTTTTTCATTAGACCATAAGAAAAACATCGTTGATGGATTATGGTGGTTTCATCACCAAATTCCCAATTTTTGTTGAAGAATTTTTATGAGATGATACAAATAAATTATAACACTAAAAGGACATAAATTAATTTATGATCAAGTCCTTGGGGGATATCTTTTATTTGAGGATGCTCACTTATGTGGTGAATGAGTCAATTATTTTAAAGGGGAACCTAAAATTGGATTATAGTGGCATACTAGTAAGATCATTTGGAAGATATAGTGCTGTCTACTTCAAAAATAAGAAGATATTTTTAGTGAGTTTTTAACTTTTTGGTGGTGAGTAGAGATTCCTGGGAAGATGAGCATCCTATAATGGGAGTTATCAAATGAAATAATTTCAGTAAGCCAAACATTGTAACATGAGAGGTTATTTACTTTAACCTACACAAGAGTTTAGAGATTTTGGAATGATAATTTACCAATATTGTATCCCTGGAAACATCATCCAATGTATTGTGGAGGAGGACTTAGGTTGATATTGCAGAACAAAATGGGATTTTTTTTCCTTATATCAGTTTGGAAGTCATATATCTAGGGTCTATACTAGGTTGGGTGTAGAATGTTGTTATTTAGGAAAAGATCATCCATTTCAGAATTGTACTGTAGTGCACATGAATCTTATATGAGTACATGGTAGTGGGAAATGACAGTTATAATTATTACATCGTACACCTATTAGTTTTATGGTTGGACAATCAACTGTCTAAGGTACAATCCAAGCCTATTCTACTATTTATTGTGAATTTTCAATACTAGAGGCTCATATAATTTTTTATACACTCATTAGGAAAATGGATAGGTTATGGAAGCTGAGTTATTTTAAGGTTTATGTTGATCGACACACCGTTTCAAATTTTATTGGAGGTTATATATTGTTTTAAATAGTGTTACCTTGTGATTTATGGGTACTATAGCCTTTGGGGGTTGTTTATTATAGACACATAAGGTTTTTACTAGATATAGGGAATGGATTTTTTGGGTCACATACGAAGATTATATTGATTTTTACTGAAGTACAATGAGTTTAATGTCACTAAAATGTGACATATATGTTCATTGTGGGGAATAGAATATCCAAGAATGTTATTCTAGGATAGTTTTTCATCTTTTTGGTTAGATCACAATCAATGTTTTGTGTCTAAAAATCAATAACATATGATTGGATATTAATATATTCCATCAAGAAATGGTTCAATTTTTGGACATGTTCCCTAAGGATTTATCATGGTTGTCACATATGAGAGTAGTTGAATTCATAATAGAACTGATTTCTATTTCTATTTTTGTTATTTTTCTCGTTGAAGACTAAAACTGTCATAAATCCATGATGTCAATACATATTTGGGGTAGTTATATGATAAATAAATTATCCACATATGTTCATCTTTATGGAGTTCCCTATTTTTTTTTCTAAGAATACTAATGGAATGTTACTTTTGTGGGAAAATTTCTATAAGTTAAAAAAGGGGATGATTAAGAACTATAATCATACTCTACACATTTATGATATTTTTTACAAGATAAAGGTAGAATATATGTTCTCCAAGATTGAGTTATTGTCATGTTATCATCAATTGATTGTGAGACCTTATGTTATACTATAAACTCATCTCATAAATAAGTATTGTTTTAAGAGTTCATTGTGAATATATTTGGTTAAACAAACTCATATTCTTTAAATAAAGATTTGATATAATGAGTCAATCAACATAGATAGATAAATTTATATTCGTCTTTGTTGATGACATCTTAGTGTACTCAAAAAATCATTATGATCATAAAAACATATTGACATCATAAAAATTACCCTATGAGTAATCAATGATATTAAAATAAATATAAATGAAAATCCTAGAGAAAAAATGGTCACTCCTTTTTAGAAGAAGGTGTGTTAGTGGACCCAATGAATGTATGAATTGTTGTTTTATGGGATCATCCCAATAATTATTTTTGAATATAATGCTTTTTGGGTTTTGTTGGATAATAGTAATGCTTCATCAAGGACATTTTACATTTGGCTAAACAAATCAGGGACTTAACCAAGAAGGATTTAATGTATGAGTGTCATGAATCATGCGGTAATTCATTTTATGTGTTAAAGATACATTTGATCCCTACACCGATTCAGATTCTACATAAACTGAATATTTAGTATACACTATTTGGTGATGAATCCATCATCAGGAATGAGGAAGTTTTGTAGTGGGGAGATCAAGACATGGAGTTCAAATCACAATCTTTGAGACCACATGAATATAACTACACTAGAAACTAACTCATATTATCAAAAATTATTTATTCCATGATGTGTTGGAGGAATTAACATTTGGGTGAGAGGTTGAATTTATATAATGATAGTAAGATATTCAAATAAATGAATTATTAGTTCGGTTAAAATCGCTTTAGGTAGTGATTGGTGCAATATATGAAACATTTTTACATCAAGATAGATTATATGTCATGAAATTGAAATAGTGTCTTGGATGCTTTGAGCTACAATACACAGGCATAGGCAGTACAATATTTCTATGGGGGATATGATGGACTTGTTATCTGAGATACCTATAAAAAAGATCGTTGATGATGATGATATTTTTGTTGTTCATGTATATGTTTCTGTACCTACTTGTTTTTGGGAGGATATAACATATGTGTTTCATTCCTTGAAGTTTGTAGTGAATTTTGGATTGAATAAAAAGTATGATTATCTTTATACAATGTATTAGTGTTACAGAATGAAGAAATAGATCAAATGTTTCTCGAGGCGATGTTATACACATGAAGAGGTGAAGTCTAATAATCATCATCATTTTTTAATATTAAATAACTATCCAATTATTTAATGTATGGGGGTTTATATAACAATTTACATCATGTAGGTTTTATTCTGTACACCTGAGAATAATGACATCATATGGGTGATGTTGGACTGGTAGATAATGGTGGACAATTTCTTACCAATTTTGGTAGCATTCACCATGCATTTATTTGGTTAATACAATGTTTAAGAAGTGTTATATATTCATGATGTATCATAGACTATAGTTTCATATCATGATCTAAGTTTTCCATTTTTCTTAAACCAAGACATATAGAAATAGATTTTTACTTTTGTGTTATTGGGTTTATATAATCACCAACAGATGAATTAGATATCAATTCATACTACTCAGTTTTTATAGGGCATGTAGAAATAGAATCAAGGATTCTGATTGAACATGTCGAGTTAAACTATAACAAAAATTATTTGGAAAACATCTATATGGTACATTATGAGGAATTATATGGTATTCCATGACAATCACCTATTTATTTTTTGGAAGTGGTAGAGTCAGAGGTATTGTAGCAATATGAATTGAAGGAGACGTCAGAACATGTTCAGTTGATCCCAAATAAGATAACTATAGAAAACAATATACAAAATCCATAGCATAAATTAAGTTATAGTCCTATTGATATTATTATAGTTAAACTTGTGTTCCTTTTTGTGTCATTGATGTTGGTCATTTTATGAATCAGAAAAAAGGAATGTTGTAGCTCATATATGTCTATCTATTTGATATTATGTAAAAGACCAGACCGATAGTAAATTTTTCAGATATTCCTGAATGGAATGGTGTTATTAATGACATATTTCATGTTTTAAATAATCATAAGTATCATCTTGTCCCATCACATCTTATTAATCATTATGATTTTGTTCCTGAGGATTATGTGTCATTCATGGAATGTCTAATTAATATTGTGTGTGATAGTGGTAAAAATCTTCAAGATTAGGTCGTACCACTGGTCAATGTGAATTGGTAGTGTTTTCATGTTAATGAGGAAACATGGAAGAGGGATGCTGATATAAAGGAGTAGTGGGATGAACTTTTCACGATGGAGGCTTAGTGATGTTTAGGAGTTTAGATCATGAATGATTTTTTATAAGGTGTTAAAATGTGTGACTCAAACCCTTCTATAGGGTATGTTTTCTTTTAAAATAATTTCTCAAACATGTCTAAAATGGTTAATGGAATTCCTCCCATGGTTGAAGAAGGTTTTAGAAGTGTCCCAGGGTTTTAGGACATGAATTAAGGATCCATAGAACCATACTATTAATTAAAAACACTTGAAACATGACTATTAATTTTTTTCATCCATTTCCAAACACCCAATAGGAGCTGGGTGCGCGATTTCAAAACCATGCATGCATGGCATGGAAGATAATTGAGGCATGATACCTCCATTAGAACTACTTCCACATGGAATTCTAAATTATGGTGGTGCCCCAAGAAACAGTGTCTGTTGGTTTAATCTACGATAGTGGATACCATATAGTAATTAAATGGTTTGGTAAACCATGAATCCAAATAATGAAAATCCTTAATAATATTCAATTTTCAATTTTCCCCCTCAATAAGGAAGTCATATCCCTCAATTTTCACTCACATTTATTCTCCAACAAATAAGAGTTCCATGTAAACCCTCCCAACTTCTCTTGGGGATGGTTATCCATTAGTAATAGGGAGTTTGGGGTTCCCTTTATAGTGAATGGAATCACTAGGTAGTTAACTAACATTGTTTCCTTCCATTTTTTGAAAGAATCCTAGTGTTTTTTTTTAAATTTTTTTATGCTCATGAAAATTATATTAATGTAATTCATGTCATTTTCATTTGATGTTATGTAACACCCCGAGCTTCCATGATACGCCTCTCTTTCAAAAATGCAATAGCTTGCATTGTACACAAGTTCGAGTTCTAAAACACCGCGACTAATCAAAGTAGCCATTATGAATAGTAATAAACACCTTTTGAAATTATAGAAAATTTATATTTCAAAATGGAATTCATTTTTGTATTCCTAATATTGAAATTAGCCTATGTTGAATTTTTTGTAATTTTCTGAGAACTTCAAAATTTTTATGAATAGTGAAAAATACTTAAAACAACTTTTTTAATCAAAATAATTTATAGTGATAAGTTATAATATTGAGTGGTTTCAATGTATAATTAGAATATAATTTTACCATTTTATCCAATGGTGTTCATTAGAATTAATTTCACTTTGAAATTGGACATAAACAATTGTCAATCTTTTGATATATATTGTTTCTCAAAAACACGCTATTTGTTGTGACAGCGGGAATTAATTATAAAATTAATTAATGAAACTTATATGTTTTTAATTTCCAAAAATAGACATCATTTTTGAATTCGGAATATCAATTGTATCTTAGGGTGAAATTTTGGCATTGTTCTGAAAAACTTTAATTTTTTATGAATAGTGAAACCACTAAGTGGTAGTTAAAAAACTGATTTTTTCATTTAAATGAAATATTACCACTTCTATGATTTGATTTTCAGAAATCCGACATACATGTTTTCATTAAGAAGTAAAATGTGGTTCAATGATATTAAAATAATTTTTGGTGAATAGTAACTTTTAAGTTCTTAATCGCGATTAGAGGTAATTAGTGTAGTTTAAGGTAAAAATAATATTTTAATAATATGAGATGAGCTTGACACATGTCCTACCCTCATTGGATGAGCCATGGCCGACCAAGACAATCCATGGGTCAACTTGGGGACCCCATGGAGCCACTTTGGTTGGAAAATGACATTAAAAACATTTTATTTAATGTTAAAATAAAAATGTCACAAACATGAGTTGTTTTACTAAAACAATTATTACATGGGGTTATATAAGTTAACATTTTGACCATAAATATTCATTATAAATATAAAAGGATTTCCTAAATTATGGTTATTTGTTTAGAATTTTTAGACATTAAATAATTTAAATTTTTAATGACACAATGATGATGCAGCGATTACCTCATTAATTAACGATTTAAATAAAATGAAAAGATAATGTAATATTCAAGGCTTACACTTGTCCAAAGCCTATTTGATGGGTAGATTTCGAACCCTTATCACCTTAGCCTGGAATTATATAAGGGTGGGACCTCTAAAATCTGAAACTCATTTTATGATAAAGTGACTTTTCTTTACTTTCGAAGAGTGCCCCTCCTCTCCACTTATAAAAGGCCCCCACCTCTACCACATCATTCACACATTCATGCCATTTGGATCGGCTAACCTATGCCCAAATACTCTCCCAACCTTCCCCCCTTACTCCTTGAAGCCTCACGTTGGGCAGAACTCTTCCCAAGGAAGCCATTGTCTCAAATCAAAAAGAGTTACCCGATTTTGAGGTAATGTCTTCTCTAATGTTATTTTGTTTTATTTTGCTTCTCCAAACCCATAAACTCTTTTTATTCATTTCTTTTGTAACAACACCAGTATCATAAATATACTAGGATTTTGTTATAAGAAGTATTCGAGCTACACTTACACACACCTACATCTAATGGTTAAAGAACATACGGTTTCTGTGGATGGCGAATTTCTGCCTCACGAAACGATGATTGTTCAACACTCATATAACAACTTCAAATGTGGCCATTAAGATGTCACTATATTTATATATGATATATAATATGTTTATGTTTTCCTTATACTTCTGTATTTCTCATTTATGGAATACTTTATGATTTCCATTATGGGTAAACGCGATAATTTCATTTTAGGATGTGCGGACTACCGCCCCCTCAAAGTGATGTGAATCGTTAATACCATATGTGGGATGTATAAAGGATGGAGTAAATGATATTATATATGATATTATACTGGAAATATATTATACCTTTATATAATTATGATTTCAATCCATTAAATACGAAATAGAAATGAAAGTAGCATTCATGCGTACGTACGACTTACCGTCTCCATGAACGGTGCATTTCATTTCATACCTCTAAATGTTACGTAATATTATGAATGAATGTATATACAGGATATATATGATATATATGACATCTAAATCATGAATATAATTCTGGAGATAATGGATATTCTACCACATAAACAACTTGTAATTATAATAAGTTTATTATTGACTCAAGTACCAATGATCGACAAAACGACTGTTATTAACATAAATAATTACAAAATGTTCATAACATTGTAATAAGTGATATAAAAAGGATAATGAAATTGAAAATGGTTCTTAATAAAGTAGATATTAACTCTAGTTTATTATTCCGGAGGTTAAAGAATGGTCGAATCAAGCCGGACACAATGTAAGGGAACTTCTTAACCCAATTTCCATTCTTTGGGTTAATCTCATACTTTCAAATTATCTCATGATATTATTATGTCCTATATTGTATTTGTACTTTAGTTATGTTTACATATATTGAATACACATAATAGATCTATTTTATTTTAAAAATGATCTTTGTAAGGACATCGTCTCAATCTCCTTTCATTGATTCATATTTTGTTTTATACACAAATTTCTTTTATACGTTGTATAAACCCCTTTGACTTTTACGTTTATTCAAAAGGATTCTTTTTTATACGAAGCGTTTTACTAAATGAAAAAAAGGGAATGTTTTTCTTTCCGTACATATGTGACGAAAACGACTTCTCCGCCGTCGTAACCATTATTTGAGTTTCGGCTTCCTCTACAAGCCGTAACTTTTTTTAATGAAAAATAAATACAAAGTTTTAACTTTCTTTTATTTTGGTATTGAAAATAGTTTTGAAAGCGTTTTTATTATATCAATGTGTTGTATTGATATCTTGTGATTGAAATGTGGAAATGTTATGTTTACTTTATGAATGTTTTATGTGATATTATTATGTTATGGTTTATGATATGTTTAAACCTATTCATATGACGAATGCATTGGACTTAATAAGTGACGGGTGGAGCCCGCTATAGCTCCTCGATGCATCGGTAGGTCTCATGAGACAACTAAACGTGGAATTGGCTGAGGCCCCTTCCCAATCTGATTTATGGTTTTGGCCGAGGCCTTAATCATTTTAGACGTCTTGGCCGAGGCCTTGACAAAATGTTTTAGAATGCCTGGAATTATGCATTCCATCATTATGAAAGTGGTTATTGATATTGAATGTGATTATTCGACCCGTAGAATATCCATGTGAAGAAGTAAATGGCATTATCTTATTTTACTTTTGCCATATTATGTTGAAGATCAAGTTTAAAAGGCTTTTATTTTAGTTATACATTGCCTTAAATGTTAATGTTTATTTATGAATGCTTGTGAAATATTGTTATACTTACCGAGCATCTGAGCTCACCCCTTTCAATGTTTTAATATTTTCCAGGATATGAAGAAGTGTTTTATGAATTACCTGCATGGATTGTCAGAAGAGGATATGAGTGTGGTCTATGGAGACTTTGTTATTGTAGTTTTTCACTTTATGATGTAATGCAACGTTGACGAATGTATCTAGTGTTTCCAAGGCTACTAAACTAATCGGTCTTTCGAGACTTGATCTTTTGTTATCATGCCAAAGTTACGATGTAACGCACCGGCTCCGGGTAGCTGGGGTCAGGGCGTTACAGTTGGTATCAGAGGCAGTTTAGTACTAACCTTGGAATCTAGATTTAGATAAACTCTGATTAGAGAACATAGCCCAAAGATAGACTTTGAGGATTAGTATAGAAGAACTTCCTAGAATTTTGTTATTATATAGATTTTGTGAGTTTTCCGAGCAATACATCCTTGTCTGGATACGAGCAGGTAGATGCGGCTTTGGCACAGATGTACCTAGGGGTAAAACCCAAAAACACCTCTTTGAGATAGACTCGAACGAGAACTGGTGCACGACAACGGGCCTTGCTGCACTCTTCGTTACGACACTCCCGGGGGATATGCTTTGGATAATTCTCATTTTCAATACAAAACACTATGAAGGGTTATGAGTATATATTTCCTCAATGAAAACATTTTTATGATTATGGATTACATCCATAAATAGTTCAATTTATGTTAAGTGTTTTACAAGTATGGAATTATGTATTTTGATTCATAAACTAATCTAGTTTATGCCATTGTTTAGAAATGGAACCTAGTGGAAGGAATGGAAACCGTATCAATGCACGAACTCCGTGTAGGGATTTCCCTCCTGCTCAAGATAATTATTTTGGATCTGGAGATACAACTGGTAGTGATCAACTTATTACCATACTGGGGCAACTCACTCAAGTTATGAATAATAACCTTACTCGTATGGATCACCCTGATCCACAACGTGGAGGATCAATGTTAGACCGCTTCATGAGGCAACAACCGCCAACATTTAATGGGGTTACAAATCCATTAGTAGCTGAGAAATGGATAAACTCCTTAGAGAAAATATTCCATGCCTTGGGGAGTAGCGAAAGGGAGAAGGTTGTCATGGCAGTTTACCGCCTCACTAGAGATGCCGATCAGTGGTGGTCGCTCATTCAAAACACAAAGGAAGATGATGAAGTATCAAATATAGAATGGATGGAGTTAAACGTGCTTTTCCTATAAAAATACTATCCTCGTGACCATCGAGCAGATCTGGAAATACAATTTTTTAGTCTGAGACAAAAGGAGGATGAGAATGTCGCAAAGTATGAGGCTAACTTTACAAGGTTAGCGAGGCATGCTACATATTATATAAGTAACCCAAGGAGTAAGATTGATCGTTTCTTTGATGGGTTAAAACCATTTCTCCGTCATGAATTACTCTCATAATCCTTATCATCATACGAAGATATTGTCTCATGTGCTATCAAGACAGAAAAGGAATTCTCTAAGTCTTATGACAACAAAGTAAAGCAAGAGAAGAAAAGAACGGTGGAATAAGAGACGGATAAAGGGAAAAAGGGAAAGAAGGATTTTCCATTATGTGATAATTGTGGGAAGAATCACCCCAGTGCTTGCCTAAAAGGAATGGGAGTTTGTTATAAATGTGGAGAAAAAGGTCACCAGGCTCGTGATTGCAAGGGAATGAAAGAGGCTATCAATGTTGAATGCTACAATTGTAGGGAAATGGGGAATTATGCAAATGAATGTCCTAAGCGTCAGGGAAACTTACCTCAGAAAAGGCCAAGGGATCAAGGACAATCTTATGTTGTGACTACAGTTGAAGCGGAATAATTAATGTATTGGTGCTTTTGGACTCATGGATTATATTCTGGTTCTTAGAATAATGTGATATATATATAAGGATTTTACTACAGTGCTTTTTGTTTCAGTAAGGTTTTAATATGATTAAGGAAATCATATTTTTAGTATGTGACAATAAGATAAACTTTACTTTGTCTAGGGAATCTAATGTTACAATTGATTTTGGAATTTAAGGACCCTTTAGAGAAAGTCTGGACGGAGGTATTTTGGATAACTATAAAGGTTGGAATGGATTAAGTTGAAATTTGGATAGTATTGTTTAAGGTTAAAACATTTCTAAAGTTTATTTTTGGAATATTATAATACTATAGTTTTAGGAAAAGGACGACCTGCATGGTGGGGCATAAACCGTCATGTCGAACAAAGCTGCAAGAATCGAACCCACAACCATAGTGCGACAGGCCTTTATTCCCTACCACTAGCCTACAAGGATTCCTTGGTTATTACAATATAATTTTACTAATCTAAATGGTATGTGTTAACATTCGGAACCTTATACAATTAGGATAAGTATAATATTTTTGAGTTCTATTATCTTTTTGAGTGAAAGATGAGTTGAAGTTTGAAACTCTAATTGTCAAGCATAAATATATATATACCTATCTCTTATTCAATGAATAAATTAATTCTTAAACTTTAGTAAAGGGATATTAAAACAAAAAATGTGTTATCCTAATACCTTATGTCTTGTTGAACTGATGATATTTTAAATCAACATAGATTAAAGGCTTTGAGCCCTCAATTTGACAGTTGATTGTGATTGATGACCACAATCGCTCCGTACAAATATTTACGTTTTTCCTCCAATTATATGTCTCTAATTTCCACCAATGTTCTCCTTATCGAGATCATAATTTGGTAGTGACTTTCTTATTTCCATTTCCCCCTTATTAAGGATAAATTTTATTAACCTTATTTCCGATGTGGGTTTTCCACAAAGGTATTTTCTATTTTCAACCTTTTATTTTCAAAGAAAAATATCAAATTGCGAGGACACAATTTATTGTAGGAGGGGAGAATGAAACACCCTGAGCTTCCACGATACGCCTCTCTTTCAATAAAGCAATAGCTTGCATTGTACACAAGTTCGAGTTCTAAAACACCGCGACTAATCAAAGTAGCCGTTACGAATAGTAATAACCACTTTTTGAAATTATAGAAAATTTATATTTAAAAATGGAATTCATTTTTGTATTCCTAATATTGAAATTAGCCTATGTTGAATTTTTTGTAATTTTCTGAGAACTTCAAAATTTTTATGAATAGTGAAAAATACTTAAAACAACTTTTTTAATCAAAATAATTTATAGTGATAAGATATACTATTGAGTGGTTTTAAAGTATAATTAGAATATATTTTTACCATTTTATCCAATGGTGTTCATTATAATTAATTTCACATTGAAATTGGACATAAACAATTGTCAATCTTTTGATATATATTGTTTCTTAAAAACACGCTATTTGTTGTGACAGCGGGAATTAATTATAAAATTAATTAATGAAACTTATCTGTTTGGAATTTCTTAAAATAGACATCATTTTTGAATTCGGAATATCAATTATATCTTAGGGTGAAATTTTGGCATTGTTCTGAACAACTTCAATTTTTTATGAATAGTGAAACCACTAAGTGGTAGTTAAAAAACTGATTTTTTTCGTTTAAATGAAATATTACCACTTCTATGATTTGATTTTCAAAAATCCGACATACATGGTTGTCATTAAGAAGTAAAATGTGGTTAAATGAGAATAAAATAATTTTTGGTGAATAGTAACTTTTAAGTTCTTAATCGCGATTAGAGGTAATTAGTGTAGTTTAAGGTAAAAATAATGTTTTAATAATATGAGATGAGCATGACACATGTCCTACCCTCATTGGATGAGCCATGGCAGACCAAGACAATCCATGGGTCAACTTGGGGACCCCATGGAGCCACTTTGGTTGGAAATGACATTAAAAACATTTTATTTAATGTTAAAATAAAAATGTCACAAACATGAGTTGTTTTACTAAAACAATTATTACATGGGGTTATATAAGTTAACATTGTGTCCATAAATATTCATTAGAAAGATAAAATGATTTCCTACATTATGGTTATTTTTTTAGAATTTTTAGACATTAAATAATTTAAATTTTTAATGACACAATGATGATGCAGCGATTACCTCATTAATTAACGATTTAAATAAAATGAAAAGATAATGTAATAATCAAGGCTTACACTTTTCCAAAGCCTATTTTATGGGTAGATATCGAACTCGTATCACCTTATCCTAAATGTATATAAGTGTGGGACCTCTAAAATACGAAACTCATTTTATGATAAAGTGACTTTTCTTTACTTTCCAAGAGTGCCCCTCCTCTCCACTTATAAAAGGCCCCCACCTCTACCACATCATTCACACTTTCATGCCATTTGGCTCAGATAACCTATGCCCAAATAGTCTCCCAACTTTTCCCCCTTACGACTAGAAGCCTCGCGTTGGGCAGAACTCTTCCCAAGGAAGTCATTGTCTCAAATCAAAAAGAGTTACCCGATTTTGAGATAATGTCTTCTCTATTGTTATTTTGTTTTATTTTGCTTCTCCAACCCCATAAACTCTTTTTATTCATTTCTTTTGTAACAACACCAGTATCCTCAATATACTAGGATTTTGTTATAAGAAGGATTCGAGCTACACTTACACACACCTACATCTAATGGTTAAAGAACATACGGTTTCTGTGGATGGCGAATTTCTGCCTCACGAAACAATGATTGTTCAACACTCATATAACAACTTCAAATGTAGCCATTAAGATGTCACTATATTTATATATGATATATAATATGTTTATGTTTTCCTTATACTTATGTATTTCTCATTTATGGAATACTTTATAATTTCCAATATGGGTAAACGCGATAATTTCATTTTAGGATGTGCGGACTACCGCCCCTCAAAGTGATGTGAATCGTTAATACCATATGTGGGATGTATAAAGGATGGAGTAAATGATATTATATATGATATTATACTGGAAATATATTATTCCTTTATATAATTATGATTTCAATCCATTAAATACGAAATAGAAATGAAAGTAGCGTTCATGCGTACGTACGGCTTACCGTCTCCATGAACGGTGCATTCCATTTCTTACCTCTAAATGTTACGTAATATTATGAATGGATGTATATACAGGATATATATGATATATATGACATCTAAATCATGAATATAATTCTATAGATAATGGATATTCTACCACATAAACAACTTGTAATTATAAGAAGTTTATTATTGACTCAAGTACCAAAGATCGACAAAACGACCGTTATTAACTTAAATAATTACATAATGTTCATAACATTGTAATAAGTGATATAAAAAGGATAATGAAATTGAAAATGGTTCTTAATAAAGTAGATATTAACTCTAGTTTATTATTCAGGAGGATAAAGAAAGGTCGGATCATGTCGGACACAAGGTAAGGGAACTTCTTAACCCAATTTCCATTTTTTGGGTTAATCTCATACTTTCAAATTATGTCATGATATTATTATGTCCTATATTGTATTTGTACTATCATTATGTGTACATATATTGAATACACATAATAGATCTATTTTATTTTAAAAATGATCTTTGTAAGGACATCTTCTCAATCTCCTTTCATTGAGGCATATTTTGTTTTATACACAAATTTCTTTTATATGTTGTATAAACCCCTTTGACTTTTACGTTTATTCAAAAGGAATCTTTTTTATACGAAGCGTTTTACTAAATGAAAAGAGGGAATGTTTTTCTTTCCGTACATATGTGAAGAAAACGACTTCTCCGCCGCCGTAACCATTATTTGAGTTTCGGCTTCCTCTACAAGCCGTAACTTTTTTTAATGAAAAATAAATACAAATTTTTAACATTCTTTTATTTTGGTATTGAAAATGGTTTTGAAATCATTTTTATTATATCAATGTGTTGTATTGATATCTTGTGATTGAAATGTGGAAATGTTATGTTTCCTTTATGCATGTTTTATGTGATATGATTATGTTATGGGTTATGATATGTTTAAACCTATTCATATGAGGAATGCATTGGACTTAATAAGTGACGGGTGGAGCCCGCTATAGCTCCTCGATGCATCGGTAGGTCTCATGAGACAACTAAACGTGGAATTGGCCGAGGCCCTTTCCAAATTTGATTTATGGTTTTGGCCGAGGCCTTAATCATTTTAGACGTCTTGGCTGAGGCCTTGACAAAATGTTTTAGAATGTCTAGCATTATGCATTCCATCATTATGAAAGTGGTTATTGATATTTCATGTGATTATTCGACCAGTAGAATATCCATGTGAAGAAGTAAATGGAATTATCTTATTTTACTTTTGCCATATTATGATGAAGATCAAGTTTAAAAGTATTTTATTTTAGTTATACATTTCCTTAAATGTTAATGTTTATTTATGAAAGCTTGTGAAATATTGTTATACTTACTGAGCATCTGAGCTCACCCCTTTCAATGTTTTAATATTTTACCAGATGTGAAGAAGTGTTTTATGAATTACCTGCATGGATTGTCCGAAGAGGATATGAGTGTGGTCTATGGAGACTTTGTTATTGTATTTTTTCACTTTATTATGTAATGCAACGTTGACGAATGTATCTAGTGTTTCCAAGGCTACTAAACTAATCGGTCTTTCGAGACTTGATCTTTTGTGATCATGCCAATGTTACGATGTAACGCACCGGCTCCGGGTAGCTGGGGTCGGGGCGTTACAGTTGGTATTAGAGTCAGTTTAGTACTAACCTTAGAAGCTAGATTTAGATAAACTCTGATTAGAGCACATAGCCCAATGATAGACTTTGAGGATTAGTATAGAAGAACTTCCTAGAATTTTGTTATTTTAGAGATTTTGTGAGTTTTCCGAGCAATACATCCCTGTCTGGATACGAGCAGGTAGAGGCGGCTTTGGCACAGATGTACCTAGGGGTAAAACCTGAAAACACCTCTTTGAGATAGACTCGAACGGGAACTGGTGCACGACAACGGGCCTTGCTGCACTCTTCGTTACGACACTCCCGGGGGATATGCTTTGGATAATTCTCATTTTCAATACAAAACACTATGAAGGGTTATGAGTAAATATTTCCTCAAAGAAAACATTTTTATGATTATGGATTACATCCATAAATGGTTCAATTTATGTTAAGTGTTTTACAAGTTTGTAATTATGTATTTTGATTCATAAACTAATCTAGTTTATGCCATTGTTTAGAAATGGCACCTAGTGGAAGGAATGGAAACTGTATCAATGCACGAACTCTGTGTAGGGATTTCCCTCCTACTCAAGATAATTATTGTGGATCTGGAGATACAACTGGTAGTGATCAACTTATTACCATACTGGGGCAACTCACTCATGTTATGAATAATAACCTTACTCGTATGGATCACCCTGATCCACAACGTGGAGGATCAATGTTAGACCGCTTCATGAGGCAACAACCGCCAACATTTAATGGGGTTACAAATCCATTAGTAGCTGAGCGATGGATAAACTCCTTAGAGAAAATATTCCATGCCTTGGGGAGTAGCGAAAGGGAGAAGGTTGTCATGGCAGTTTACCGCCTCACTAGAGATGTCGATCAGTGGTGGTCGCTGATTCAAGACACAAAGGAAGATGATGACGTATCGAATATAGAATGGAGTGAGTTCAAAGATCTTTTCCTATAAAAATACTATCCTCGTGACCATCGAGCAGATATGGAAAGACAATTTTTTAGTCTGAGACAAAAGGAGGATGAGAATGTCGCAAAGTATAAGACTAACTTTACAAGGTTAGCGAGGCATGCTACATATTATATACGTAACCCAAGGAGTAAGATTGATCGTTTCTTTGATGGGTTAAAACCATTTCTCCATCAAGAATTACTCTCACAATCCTTATCGTCATACGAAGATATTGTCTCATGTGCTATCAACACAGAAATGGAATTCTCTAAGTCTTATGACAACAAAGAAAAGCAAGAGAAGAAAAGAACGGTGGAACAAGAGACGGATAAAGGGAAAAAGGGAAATAAGGATTTTCCATTATGTGATAATTGTGGGAAGAATCACCCCGGTTCTTGCCTAAAAGGAATGTGAGTTTGTTATAAATGTGGAGAAAAAGGTCACCAGGCTCGTGATTGCAAGGGAATGAAAGAGGCTATCAATGTTGAATGCTACAAATTGTAGGGAAATGGGGCATTATGCAAATGAATGTCCTAAGCGTCAGGGAAACTTACCTTAGAAAAGGCCAAGGGATCAAGTCCAATCTTATGTTGTGACTACAGTTGAAGCAGAATAATTAATGTATTGGTGCTTTTGGACTCATGGATTATATTCTGGTTTTTAGAATAATGTGATATATATATAAGGATTGTACTACAGTGCTTGTTGTTTCAGTAAGGTTTTAATATGATTAAGGAAATCATATTTTTAGTATGTGACAATAAGATAAACTTTACTTTGTCTAGGGAATCTAATGTTACAATTGATTTTGGAATTTAAGGACCCTTTAGAGAAAGTCTGGACGTAGGTATTTTGGATAACTATAAAGGTTGGAATGGATTAAGTTGAAATTTGGATAGTATTGTTTAAGGTTAAAACATTTCTGATGTTTATTTTTGGAATATTATAATACTATAGTTTTAGGAAAAGGACAACCTGCAGGGTGGGGCATAAACCGTCGCGTCGAACAAAGCTGCATGAATCGAACACACAACCATAGTGCGACATGCCTTTATTCCCTACCACTAGCCCACAGGAAGTCCCTGGTTATTAAAATATAATTTTACTAATCTAAATGGTATGTGTTAACATTTGGAACCTTATACAATTAGGATAAGTATAATATTTTTGAGTTCTATTATCTTTTTGAGTGAAAGATGAGTTGAAGGTTGAAACTCTATTTGTCAAGCATAAATATATATATACCTATCTCTTATTCAATGAATAAATTAATTCTTAAACTTTAGTAAAGGGATATTAAAACAAAAAATGTGTTATCCTAATACCTTATGTCTTGTTGAAATGATGATATTTTAAATCAACATAGATTGAAGGCTTTGAGCCCTCAATTTGACAGTTGATTGTGATTGATGACCACAATCACTCCGTACAAATATTTACGTTTTTCCTCCAATTATATGTCTCTAATTTCCACCAATGTTCTCCTTATCGAGATCATAATTTGGTGGTGACTTTCTTATTTCCATTTCCCTCTTATTAAGGCTAAATTTTATTAACCTTATTTCTGATGTGGGTTTTCCACAAAGGTAATTTCTATTTTCAAACATTTATTTTCAAAGAAAAATATCAATTTGCGAGGACACAATTTATTGAAGTAGGGGAGAATGAAACACCCCAAGTTTACACGATACGCCTCTCTTTCAATAATGCAATAGCTTGCATTGTACACAAGTTCGAGTTCTCAAACACCGCGACTAATCAAAGTAGCTGTTATGAATAGTAATAACCACTTTTTTAAATTATATAAAATTTATATTTCAAAATGGAATTCATTTTTGTATTCCTAATATTGAAATTAGCCTATGTTGAATTTTTTGTAATTTTCTGAGAACTTCAAAATTTTTATGAATAGTGAAAAATACTTAAAACAACTTTTTTAATCAAAATAATTTATAGTGACAAGTTATAATATTGAGTGGTTTTAAATTATAATTAGAATATATTTTTACCATTTTATCCAATGGTGTTCATTAGAATTAATTTCACTTTGAAATTGGACATAAACAATTGTCAATCTTTTGATATATATTGTTTCTTAAAAACACGTTATTTGTTGTGACAACGGGAATTGATTATAAAATTAATTAATGAAACTTCTATGTTTGTAATTTCTTAAAATAGACATAATTTTTGAATTCAGAATATCAATTATATCTTAGGGTGAAATCTTGGCATTGTTCTGAAAAACTTCAATTTTTTATGAATAGTGAAACCACTAAGTGGTAGTTAAAAAACTGATTTTTTTCGTTTAAAAGAAATATTACCACTTCTCTGATTTGATTTTTAAAAATCCTACATACATGGTTGTCATTAAGAAGTAAAATGTGGTTCAATGAGATTAAAATAATTTTTGGTGAATAGTAACTTTTAAGTTCTTAATCGCGATTAGAGGTAATTAGTGTAGTTTAAGGTAAAAATAATGTTTTAATAATATGAGATGAGCTTGACACATGTCCTACCCTCATTGGATGAGCCATGGCCGACCAAGAAAATCCATGGGTCAACTTGGGGACCCCATGGAGACACTTTGGTTGGAAATGACATTAAAAACATTTTATTTAATGTTAAAATAAAAATGTCACAAACATGAGTTGTTTTACTAAAACAATTATTACATGTGGTTATATAGGTTAACATTTTGACCATAAATATTCATTAGAAATATAAAAGGATTTCCTTCATTATGGTTATTTTTTTAGAATTTTTAGACATTAAATAATTTAAATTTTTAATGACACAATGATGATGCAGCGATTACCTCATTAATTAACGATTTAAATAAAATGAAAAGATAATGTAATATTCAAGGCTTACACTTGTCCAAAGCCTATTTGATGGGTAGATTTTGAACCCTTATCACCTTATCCTGGAAGTATATAAGGGAGGGACCTCTAAAATCCGAAACTCATTTTATGATAAAGTGACTTTTCTTTACATTCCAAGAGTGCCCCTCCTCTCCACTTATAAAAGGCCCCCACCTCTACCACATCATTCACACATTCATGCCATTTGGATCGGCTAACCTATGCCCAAATACTCTCCCAACTTTTCCCCCTTACTCCTAGAAGCCTCACGTTGGGCAGAACTCTTCCCAAGGAAGCCATTGTCTCAAATCAAAAAGAGTTACCCGATTTTGAGGTAATGTCTTCTCTAATGTTATTTTGTTTTATTTTGCTTCTCCAACCCCATAAACTCTTTTTATTCATTTATTTTGTAACAACACCAGTATTCTCAATATACTAGGATTTTGTTATAAGAAGTATTTGAGCTACACTTACACACACCTACATCTAATGGTTAAAGAACATACGGTTTCTGTGGATGGCGAATTTCTGCCTCACGAAACGATGATTGTTCAACACTCATATAACAACTTCAAATGTGGCCATTAAGATGTCACTATATTTATATATCATATATAATATGTTAATGTTTTCCTTATGCTTCTGTATTTCTCATTTATGGAATACTTTATGATTTCCATTATGGGTAAACGTGATAATTTCATTTTAGGATGTGCGGACTACCACCCCTCAAAGTGATGTGAATCGTTAATACCATATGTGGGATGTATAAAGGATGGAGTAAATGATATTATATATGATATTATACTGGAAATATATTATACATTTATATAATTATGATTTCAATCCATTAAATTCGAAATAGAAATGAAAGTAGCGTTCAAGCGTACTTACGGCTTACCGTCTCCATGAACGGTGCATTTCATTTCTTACCACTAAATGTTACGTAATATTATGAATGAATGTATATTCAGGATATATATGATATATATGACATCTAAATCATGAATATAATTCTGGAGATAATGGATATTCTACCACATAAACAACTTGTAATTATAAGAAGTTTATTATTGACTCAAGTACCAAAGATCGACAAAACGACCGTTATTAACTTAAATAATTACATAATGTTCATAACATTGTAATAAGTGATATAAAAAGGATAATGAAATTGAAAATGGTTCTTAATAAAGTAGATATTAACTCTAGTTTATTATTCAGTAGGTTAAAGAATGGTCGAATCAAGTCGGACACAAGTTAAGGGAACTTCTTAACCCAATTTTTATTCTTTGGGTTAATCTCCTACTTTCAAATTATGTCATGATATTATTATGTCCTATATTGTATTTGTAATTTCTTTATGTGTACATATATTGAATACACATAATAGATATATTTTATTTTAAAAATGATCTTTGTAAGGACATCATCTCAATCTCCTTTCATTGAGGCATATTTTGTTTTATACACAAATTTCTTTTATATGTTGTATAAACCCCTTTGACTTTTACGTTTATTTAAAAGGAATATTTTTTATACGAAGAGTTTTACTAAATGAAAAAAGGGAATGTTTTTCTTTCCGTACATATGTGACGACAACGACTTCTCCGCTGCCGTAACCATTATTTGAGTTTCGGCTTCCTCTACAAGCGGTAACTTTTTTTAATGAAAATTAAATACAAAGTTTTAACTTTCTTTTATTTTGGTATTGATAATGGTTTTGAAAGCGTTTTTATTATATCAATGTGTTGTATTGATATCTTGTGATTGAAATGTGGAAATGTTATGTTTCCTTTATGCATGTTTTATGTGATATGATTATGTTATGGTTTATGATATGTTTAAACCTATTCATATGAGGAATGCATTGGACTTAATAAGTGATGGGTGGAGCCCGCTATAGCTCCTCGATGCATCGGTAGGTCTCATGAGACAACTAGACGTGGAATTGGCTAAGGCCCTTTCCCAATTTGATTTATGGTTTTGGTCGAGGCCTTAATCATTTTAGACGTCTTGGCCGAGGCCTTGACAAAATGTTTTAGAATGTCTGGCATTATGCCTTCCATCATTATGAAAGTGGTTATTGATATTGCATGTGATTATTCGACCAGTATAATATCCATGTGAAGAAGTAAATGGCATTATCTTATTTTACTTTTTCCATATTATGTTGAAGATCAAGTTTAAAAGGATTTTATTTTAGTTATACATTGCCTTAAATGTTAATGTTTATTTATGAAAGCTTGTGAAATATTGTTATACTTACTGAGCATTTGAGCTAACCCCTTTCAATGTTTTAATATTTTCCAGGATGTGAAGAAGTATTTTATGAATGACCTGCATGGACTGTCAGAAGTAGTTATGAGTGTGGTCTATGGAGACTTTGTTATTGTAGTTTTTCACTTTATTATGTAATGTAATGTTGACGAATGTATCTAGTGTTTCCAAGGATACTAAACTAATCGGTGTTTCGAGACTTGATCTTTTGTGATCATGCCAATGTTACAAATTAACGCACCAGCTCCGGGTAGCTGGGGTCGGGGCGTTACAGTTGGTATCATAGGCAGTTTAGTACTAACCTTGGAAGCTAGATTTAGATAAACTCTGATTAGATCACATAGCCCAAAGATAGACATTGAGGATTGTATAGAAGAACTTCCTCGAATTTTGTTATTATAGAGATTTTGTGAGTCTTCAGAGCAATACATCCCTGTCTGGATACGAGCAGGTAGAGGCGGCTTTGGCACAGATGTACCTAAGGGTAAATCCCGAAAACACCTCTTTGAGATAGACTCGAACGGGAACTGGAGGACGACAACGGGCCTTGCTGGACTCTTCGTTACGACACTCCCGGGGGATATGCTTTGGATAATTCTCATTTTCAATACAAAACACTATGAAGGGTTATGAGTATATATTTATTCAAAGAAAACATTTTTATGATTATGGATTACATACATAAATAGTTCAATTTATGTTAAGTGTTTTACAAGTATGGAATTATGTATTTTGATTCATAAACTAATCTAGTTTATGCCATTGTTTAGAAATGGCACCTAGTGGAAGGAATGGAAACCGTATCAATGCACGAACTCCGTGTAGGGATTGCCCTCCTGCTCAAGATAATTATTGTGGATCTGGAGATACAACTGGTAGTGATCAACTTATTACCATACTGGGGCAACTCACTCAAGTTATGAATAATAACCTTACTCGTATGGTTCACCCTGATCCACAATGTGGAGGATCAATGTTAGACCGCTTCATGAGGCAACAACCGCCAACATTTAATGGGGTTACAAATCCATTAGTAGCTGAGCAATGGGTAAACTCCTTAGAGAAAATATCCCATGCCTTGGGGAGTAGCGAAAGGGAGAAGGTTGTCATGGTAGTTTACCGCCTCACTGGAGATGCCGATCAGTGGTGGTCGCTGATTCAAAACACAAAGGAAGATGATGATGTATCAAATATAGAATGGAGGGAGTTCAAAGAGCTTTTCCTATAAAAATACTATCCTCGTGACCATCGAGCAGATATGGAAAGACAATTTTTTAGTCTGATACAAAAGGAGGAAGAGAATGTCGCAAATTATGAGGCTAACTTTACAAGGTTAGCGAGGCATGCTACAGATTATATACGTAACCCAAGGAGTAAGATTGATCGTTTCTTTGATGGGTTAAAACCATTTCTCCGTCAAGAATTACTCTCACAATCCTTATTTTCATACGAAGATATTGTCTCATGTGCTATCAAGACAGAAAAGGAATTCTCTAAGTCTTATGACAACAAAGTAAAACAAGAGAAGAAAAGAACGGTGGAACAAGAGACGGATAACAGGAAAAAGGGAAAGAAGGATTTTCCATTATGTGATAATTGTGGGAAGAATCACCCCGGTTCTTGCCTAAAAGGAATGGGAGTTTGTTATAAATGTGGAGAAAAAGGTCACAAGGCTCATGATTATAAGGGAATGAAAGAGGCTATCTTTGTTGAATGCTACAAATTATAGGGAAATGGGGCATTATGAAAATGAATGTCCTAAGCGTCAGGGAAACTTACCTCAGAAAAGGCCAAGGGATCAAGGCCAATCTTATGTTGTGACTATAGTTGAAGCGGAATAATTAATGTATTGGTGCTTTTGGACTCATGGATTATATTCTGGTTTTTAGAATAATGTGATATATATATAAGGATTGTACTACAGTGCTTGTTGTTTTAGTAAGGTTTTAATATGATTAAGGAAATCATATTTTTAGTATGTGGCAATAAGATAAACTTTACATTGTTTAGGGAATCTAATGTTAAAATTGGTTTTGGAATTTAAGGACCCTTTAGTGAAAGTCTGGACGGAGGTATTTTGGATAACTATAAAGGTTGGAATGGATTAAGTTGAAATTTGGATAGTATTGTTTAAGGTTAAAACATTTCTGAAGTTTATTTTTGGAATATTATAATACTATAGTTTTAGGAAAAGGACAACCAGCAGGGTGGGGCATAAACTGTTGCGTCGAACAAAGCTGCAAGAATCAAACCCACAACCATAGTGCGACAGGCCTTTATTCCCTACCACTAGCCTACAGGAAGTCCCTGGTTATTAAAATATAATTTTACTAATCTAAATGGTATGTGTTAACATTTGGAACCTTATACAATTAGGATAAGTATAATATTTTTGAGTTCTATTATCTTTTTGAGTGAAAGATGAGTTGAAGGTTGAAACTCTAATTTTCAAGCATAAAAATATATATACCTATCTCTTATTCAATGAATAAATTAATTCATATACATTAGTAAAGGGATATTAAAACAAAAAATGTGTTATACTAATACCTTATGTCTTGTTGAACTGATGATATTTTAAATCAACATAGATTGAAGGATTTGAGCCCTCAATCTGACAGTTGATTGTGATTAATGACCACAATCACTCCATACAAATATTTACGTTTTTCCTCCAATTATATGTCTCTATTTTCCACCAATGTTCTCCTTATCGAGATCATAATTTGGTGGTGACTTTCTTATTTCCATTTCCCTCTTATTAAGGCTAAATTTTATTAACCTTATTTCCGATGTGGGTTTTCCACAAAGGTATTTTCTATTTTCAACATTTTATTTTCAATGAAAAATATCAAATTGCGAGGACACAATTTATTGAAGGAGGGGAGAATGAAACACCCTGAGCTTCCACGATACGCCTCTCTTTCAATAATGCAATAGCTTGCATTGTACACAAGTTCGAGTTCTAAAACACCGCGACTAATCAAAGTAGTCGTTATGAATAGTAATAACCACCTTTTGAAATTATAGAAAAATTATATTTCAAAATGGAATTCATTTTTGTATTCCAAATATTGAAATTAGCCTATGTTGAATTTTTTGTAAATTTCTTAGAACATCAAAATTTTTATAAATAGTGAAAAATACTTAAAACAACTTTTTTAATCAAAATAATTTATAGTGATAAGTTATAATATTGAGTGGTTTTAAAGTATAATTAGAATATATTTTTACCATTTTATACAATGATGTTCATTAGAATTAATTTCACTTTGAAATTGGACATAAACAATTGTCAATTTTTTGATATATATTGTTTCTTAAAAACAGGCTATTTCTTGTGACAGCGGGAATTGATTATAAAATTAATTAATGCAACTTATATGTTTATAATTTTATAAAATAGATATCAATTTTGAATTTGGAATATCAATTATATCTTAGGGTGAAATTTTGGCATTGTTCTGAAAAACAT
Organism: Viscum album; assembly: GCA_963277665.1. Taxonomy (NCBI): domain Eukaryota; kingdom Viridiplantae; phylum Streptophyta; class Magnoliopsida; order Santalales; family Viscaceae; genus Viscum; species Viscum album. The sequence goes on along the minus strand of OY728143.1, from coordinate 291,928,493 downwards.
CAATTTTTGATGAATAGTGTAACAACTAAGAGGTAGTTAAAAAACTGATTTTTTCATTTAAATGAAATATTACCACTTCTGTGATTTGATTTTCAAAAATCCGACATACATGGTAGTCATTAAGAAGTAAAATGTGGTTCAATGAGATTAAAATAATTTTTGGTGAATAGTAACTTTTAAGTTCTTAATCGCGATTAGAGGTAATTAGTGTAGTTTAAGGTAAAAATAATGTTTTAATAATATGAGATGAGCATGACACATGTCATACCCTCATTGGATGAGCCATGGACGACCAATAAAATCCATGGGTCAACTTGAGGACCCCATGGAGCCACTTTGGTTGGAAAATGACATTAAAAACATTTTATTTAATGTTAAAATAAAAATGTCACAAACATGAGTTGTTTTACTAAAACAATTATTACATGGGGTTATATAAGTTAACGTTTTGACAATAAATATTCATTAGAAAGATAAAAAGATTTCCTACATTATGGTTATTTTCTTAGAATTTTTAGACATTAAATAATTTAAATTTTAATGACACAATGATGATGCAGCGATTACCTCATTAATTAACGATTTAAATAAAATGAAAAGATAATGTAATATTCAAGGCATACACTTGTCCAAAGCCTATTGTATGGGTATATTTCTAACCCTTATCACCTTATCCTCGAATTATATAAGTGTGGGCCCTCTAAAATCCGAAACTCATTTTATGATAAAGTGACTTTTCTTTACTTTCCAGGAGTGCCCCTCCTCTCCACTTATAAAAGGCCCCCACCTCTACCACATCATTCACACATTCAAGCCATTTGGCTCGGCCAACCTCTGCCCAAATACTCTCCCAAAATTCCCTCCTTACTCCTAGAAGCCTCACTTTGGGCATAACTCTTCCCAAGTAAGCCTTTGTCTCAAATAAAAATGAGTTACTCGATTTTGAGGTAATGTCTTCTCTAATGTTATTTTGTATTATTTTGCTTCTCCAAACCCATAAACTATTTTTATTCATTTATTTTGTAACAAAAACAGTATCCTAAATATACTAGGATGTTGTTATAAGAAGGATTCTAGCTACACTTACACACACCTACATCTAATGGTTAAAGAACATACGGTTTCTGTGGATGGCGAATTTCTGCCTCACGAAACGATGATTGTTCAACACTCATATAACACCTTCAAAGGTGGCCATTAAGATGTAAATATATTTATATATGATATATAATATGTTTATGTTTTCCTTATTCTTCTGTATTTCTCATTTATGGAATACTTTATGAATTCCATTATGGGTAAACGCGATAATTTCATTTTAGGAAGTGCGGACTACCGCCCCCTCAAAGTGATGTGAATAGTTAATACCATATGTGGGATGTATAAAGGATGGAGTAAATGATATTATATATGATATTATACTGGAAATATATTATACCTTAATATAATTATGATTTCATTCCATTAAATACGAAATTGAAATGAAAGTAGAGTTCATGCGTACGTACGGCTTACCGTCTCCATGAACGGTGCATTTCATTTCTTACCTCTAAATGTTAAGTAATATTATGAATGAATGTATATACTGGATATATATGATATATATGAAATCTAAATCATGAATATAATTCTGGAGATAATGGATATTCTACCACATAAACAACTTGTAATTATAAGAAGTTTATTATTCACTCAAGTACCAAAGATCGACAAAACGACCGTTATTAACTTAAATAATTTCATAATGTTCATAAAATTGTAATAAGTGATATAAAAAGGATAATTAAATTGAAAATGGTTCTTAATAAATTAGATATTAACTCTAGTTTGTTTTTCAGGAGGTTAAAGAAATGTTGAATCAAGTCGGACACATGGTAAGGGAACTTCTTAACCCAATTTCCATTCTTTGGGTTAATCCTATACTTTCAAATTATGTCACGATATTATTATGTCATATATTGTATTTGAAATTTCTTTATGTTTACATATATTGAATACACATAATAGATCTATTTTATTTTAAAAATGATCTTTGTAAGGACTTCGTCTCAATCTCCTTTCATTGAGGCATATTTTGTTTTATACACAAATTTCTTTTATACGGTGTATAAACCCCTTTGACTTTTACGTTTATTCAAAAGGAATATTTTTTATACGAATCATTTTACTAAACGAAAAAAAGGGAATGTTTTTCTTTCTGTACATATGCAACGACAACGACTTTTCCGCCACCGTGACCATTATTTGAGTTTCGGCTTCCTCTACAAGCCGTAACTTTTTTTAATGAAAAATAAATACAAAGTTTTAACATTCTTTTATTTTGGTATTGAAAATGGTTTTGAAAGAGTTTTTATTATATCAATGTGTTGTATTGATATCTTGTGATTGAAATGTGGAAATGTTATGTTTCGTTTATACATGTTTTATGTGATATGATTATGTTATGGTTTATGATATGTTTAAACCTATTCATATGAGGAATGCAATGGACATAATAAGTGACGGGTGGAGCCCGCTATAGCTCCTCGATGCATCAGTAGGTCTCATGAGACAACTAGACGTGGAATTGGCTGAGGCCCTTTCCCAATTTGATTTATGGTTTTGGCCGAGGCCTTAATCATTTTATACGTCTTGGCCGAGGCCTTAACAAAATGTTTTAGAATTTCCGGCATTATGCATTCCATCATTATGAAAGTGGTTATTGATATTGCATGTGATTATTCGACCAGTAGAATGTCCATGTGAAGAAGTAAATGGCATTATCTCATTTTACTTTTGCCATATTATGTTGAAGATCAAGTTTAAAAGGATTTTGTTTTAGTTATACACTTCCTTAAATGTTTATGTTTATTTATGAAAGCTTCCACAATATTGTTATCCTTACTGAGCATCTGAGCTCACCCCTTTCAATGTTTTAATATTTCCCAGGATGTGAAGAAGTATTTTATGAATGACCTGCATGGATTGTCAGAAGAGGATATGAGTGTGGTCTATGGAGACTTTGTTATTGTATTTTTTCATTTTATGACGTAATATAACGTTTACGAATGTATCTAGTGTTTCCAAGGCTACTAAACTAATCGGTCGTTCGAGACTTGATCTTTTGTGATCATGCCAATGTTACGAAGTAACGCACCAGCTCTGGGTAGCTGGGGTCGGGGAGTTACATGTTATATTATCAAGAATATTGTGTCATAGTTTGAGGAGTGTTTTTCAACAAGAATAATTATGGCCATCTATAATATTTCTCCCATAATCATGATTTTATCCTTGTGTATGTTGTTGAAATATTGAATTTACATTCAACATTTTTCATTGGATGACTTAGAAACAGAATTTAACCTTTTAATTAATGTGTGAGACCCTTCAAAGACCCCATGTATTATGTGGTTGATTTTGATACTAGACTTATAACTACCTTTGAGGTGTCCCAATCCAAAAGTGTTTTTAAATAAAAAATTCAGCTGATTATGGGATTTAATTGGATGTAACTGTTTTTATTATTTTATCATATCTTAGTGGGTTGGTTGACATAACATGGTAAATAAAATTTTTATTACATGATAAATATAATTATTAAAAAATTGTAAAGTGTAATGTTCATGATATTAAATAGATTTTATGAACATTAACACGTTGATTCAAATGAATAAATGGTTTAGGATTGAAATTGGTCCACAAAGGACCATTGGAATAAATTAATCTTGTAATGGGTGCACAACGAGTTAAAAGTTCGTATATATATTATATATTTGAATATTTTATTGATGAAATTATTATATATTGTGGACATGATGGTTCCATCCAATCCGTATAGATGTTGGGCATTATACTCCTTATCCTTTATATATGATGGATTTGGATGACTTTTGGAATACATTACATGATATGATGGAACTAACACACCATAAACTTTTATAGGAGGTTGACACGATGATCTAGAATATATGTAAATTATATTGGGTAATGATAATTGGTTCAATTCTTTTTTTCATCAATAAATGGAATATTCATTAAATATATTAATTTTAATTTATGTATTTAATAATTATGATTGAAAAAATACTCTAAAAAAAAATTTCATTAATTTAATTGATAAATTATTCCCCTTTTAATATACATAAAATATACTATAATTAGATTAGATATTGAATTAGACATAATTAGTAGTGGCCTAATAAGTTGGACTCAATCCCTGTTCGGGCCATCATGGGTACCCGAGAGTATTTCATGATTACATGTCTGGATAAAGGAAAATTCTTATTGATTTACCTCTATATTGAGATTTTGGTATTGATTTTGGATAAGGGTATTAGACATAATGTGGGACCAAAGTTTTATATTTTAATTGTGTTTGTTATTTTGTTTTTTACTTTGAATAATGGTACCAGTATGACATGACATGTTTTTATGTTTTTGTTGTGGAAACCTTTCAAGTATTTCTACCTTTTTAAATGATGAATGGTTATTTTTAGTTATTGCTCATTATTATATTATATTATTTATTATTTAATATTATTATAATTCTTTCATTTATTATGGTTTCCTATACTAATAAATAGAGTATATTCTCCCAATAGTCCTCATTAGATCCTCACCAATTGTTGAAAACCTTCAACAGAGGGGATGAGAAACTAAGCTCATATAACTTAGTAGGATAGGGAACTAGTTTAAGGAATCATGATATGACATGTTACATTTCACTTAATACTAGTATCATGAATGGTACACTAGTCTATGATAACATCTTGTAGTTTTTTAAATATCATAGCTATTGTTAGAGGATAATGGGACGGGTTTGAAGGACCCAAAGGAATGCAATGCAGGTGATATGAAGATGAACAAGGTTTTAGAGTTTTTTTCTTATGATACCATAATGATATTGACGGGGTAATCCTAAAATATTATATTGACCATTATTCATGCATTGACGATTAGATTTATTCTTTGAGCAATTGGTCTATTATATGTTTATGATAAGTGACCCTAGGGAATGTGAAATGGGTCGAGAGAAGTTTCCATATAATTCCCCATGTGTTAACCGACCCAAATTTATGATTTTAATAGAATGGATTGGGTTTTTTTATATTCCAATTATATTTTAGGTTTATAGTTTTACAAATTTTGTAAAACCGTTACATTATTTAATGAATACAAACACAAAGTGTCCATTTTTTCAAAAACAAAAACACAATTCATAAGTTCACAATCCTATTTATTTGAGGTCACACATTCTTTATTCAATGAAAATTTAGATTCTTTATAGATATAATTCATAATAGATTCAAATCATCCATAGTTCTAATGAGAAACAGTTCGAAACAAAAGATTATAATAAAAATATATTACATGATATTGAAATAATGGAAACCTATTTCATATGTGAAAAAAACCATTTAAAATGTTATGATTTTTCACAATAATTTATTGAGAACATAAATAAAACCATTGTATTTGTAAGAATAAACCATTTATCAAAGGAAAATGTGAAACAAATGATAATAATAAAAACCAAATAAAAGCATAATGAGTAAAATGAAAATTCATGAAAAACATTCATTAAGAAAAAAAATGTCACCTATAATAGATCAAAAACATTCATTAAATAATAAATTAAAATATTTCGTCAAATAGTTTATCATGAACAAATATCTTAAATTATATTATCATATTCATAAACCATATTTACACATGTTTATCCCATGTTGAATATAACTGAATCCTAATTAATTCTATAGTATTCACATCACTTATTATATTTGACAATTTTCACCATAAAAGACAATATCATTAACAAATACAATATATATATATTTATATCATGAATAACCATCATCATAACAATGATCAAACTCACATTTCATCATAAATAATTCTTAATTACAATATCATGAAAAATTATAATATCTAATCTTTTCATCATAAACCATTTAAAAAATCATTTCACCCCTCAAGAAAAGAATAATTCTTTTTCACATTAAAATAGTAATACATTTCCATTTATTTTTAAAACGAGTTAAAATTAAAACTTACACACAAATTGGAATTTAATTTTTTTACAAATCCATAAAAACATGAATATTATTATGTTTTTAATGAAAAGTCGTGATGTTTGGGAATTATACTCATCTTCTATAAATTAAAAAATAATACATTTTCAGAATTCCAAAAAAAATCAAAATGACCGAAATCATAATAGTTAAATAAATATGCCACTTAAACCTTAATAAATAATACAAAATTAGTTGTAAATTTTTTTAAAATATTTTTATGTATAAATAATTTTTTATTAATTTGAATAAAAGTAAAGATGATTGATAGATATTCAAAAGGAATTAATTAATGATTTGGATTATTGAAAATTATATATGATTTATTCCTAAATAAAAAAAATTTATATCTATTTATATTATAAATTATTTTGTATTTAATTTATGATCATTATTTTTTAGTTAGTAAATCAATAATGTTGATGTTATATGTTTTTAGGATGTTTAGTTTGTAATCCCAAAATAACTTCAGTTTGGAAACCATGGTGAAGGGGTTCTTTATAGAAAAATATAAAGATTATTAATAATGAAATATTTTTCATAAATATATATATTAAATATTATTTTCTAACTATATAAGAAAAGTATAAAATAAATGTAAATTACATAAGTTCATGGTGGATTTATTCCCCACGTATGCACGAGTAATGTTATCACTTTCCCCCAAATACAAATGTAATAAGGTAAGTGATATATTATCATTAAATAATCATAATGATATAACTAATTTCATATATATTCATATTTTCTATTAATTTAACCACCCATATTAGTCGTTGATTAAAAATGAAACTCATTAATTCATGGAGGTGGTAATACACACATACACAAAATTAATGATTTCATTTCCCATATGATAGAAAAGTAGATGAAAAGGGACCAATCATAAACATAATATAATTTATATATATTGAATATACATATCTTTTAATATAATAATATTTATATATTACTTGATGGATTTAGAAATGAAATAAACATTATAATACTCGATTACGATTTATGCCGCTTTTTTGAGAAATCTCTTTTGGATTACATATTAAGACTTATAGGTTGGTGTTTCGGTGAGATTAAATTCTATATAAGATGGTATATATGTTTATTAATTTATTTGGGAATTATATGGTTATGTTATATGCCTCAATATTTGTGATAAATATATGGGTGTTGATAAGCTGTATTATAATTGTAGTGGGTGTAAATCGTGAAAAAACATTAAATAATAATATATACTATGTATTTAAAGATGTTAAATATATTTAATGTTAAATATAATAAAATATAAGTATAATAACATCTAAATAAAAAAAAATGAAATTTCAAATGTTTTAGATATCATTTGAAATATTATCATTTTGTTTAACACACCTTGTTAACCCTTGTAAAATTTTTAATAATTAATGTCCATTATATTATTTGAAAAGAGTCATAGTGGATCATAAATGTACCCTTTATGATATCTTATATCACATCCCGTAATGGTATTTTATTATTGTTGTTTTTATTATTTTATAATGATTTATAAATTCATTATAATCATTTAATATAATTTAATGTTATTTTCAAGAACAATAAAAAAAATATATTTTACATCATTAAGAAAATAGTTTAATTATAATTAAAACAATTAAATCATAAATTATAATTCATAAGTATATATAAAAAATTTTTATACCATCACAAATCAAAATTGTGTCTCTTATAACCTTTTTAAAACTGTATTTTGATATTTGCAAAGCATGTGAAACAATTTTATTGATGTTTCCTAAACATTTAAATTAAATAAATTATTTCAAAAATTAAAACATATATTATTAATAGAAAATTAATGTATTATAATTAATTATGGTCAAATTTAATGATTATTAAATTATATTTACTATTATCCTAATCCTGAAAACATTTTTACAATATAAATTAGAGAAAATATTTTTTTTTTAAAATAAAACAATTTTTCCTTAGTAAGACAAAAAATATGTCAACAAATATAAACCATAATATTAAATGATAGAAATGGTTAAATAACGCTATTATAATCACAAATAAGTGATTCATTTTAAGGTATTTTTGGAATTTTCTTTTTAATTTTATTTTTAACTTATTTTCCCATTATTATGATAAATCATTTTAAACTAGATATTATATTTGTATTACAAAATAAAATAATTTTTATTATTACCAAATTTTTACATGATAGTTAAAACTTTAAAATCCATTTTACATTATTTAATATTTATACATTTCAGAAATCAATTTTAATATATGACGTCAAATGAAAATGGAAAACAATATTTCGAAAAAAATTATGCATAAAAAATATCTCGTACAAAAATAAAATATATTAATTATTAATATGGAATAAATTATATTATTTTTAGTAAAAGTGGTAATATTTTACTTTATAAGAAAATGAACAAACATAACATGTGTTTTAAATAACATTATTTTAAGAAAATAATTCATTTTTAAAAATGTCAAAATTTATTTTTGAAGTATAAAATGACTTTATTCTTATTACAGGCATAATAATCATAATTATATGAAGTTTAATACATTAAATTATATATATAATTTATTATTTATATAGAATCACATATCAATAGTGATTAATTTAATCTATAAACATAGAAATACATTGTTCACATAAAAATAGTTTTATGAATATTATATTCCTTATAATTCAGTGTTTTTATAATCATTTGAAAAAAATTGATAATCAATTTAGGATATATTATTTTTTATTTTATCGAGGAAACAATTAAATTTCTATTTCATAAAATGGTTATTAATATTCATAAACTCCAAACCAATGATTTGGACATCAAAATCATGTAATAATATTTCTATAGTGTATTATTATTTTTTAGAAAAATATTATGTATGTACGACATTATTAAATATAATAATAAAGGAAATTTAATTAAATAATCTTACGTTGTTTCAATATAACCCCTTAAATAATTTTCATCTATAAAATTATAATTCACTTCTCCCAAAATGAAAATAATATATAGATAATACTGTCAACATTAATTTATATATACAAACCAGAAACCTTATTTTCTCAATAATGAAAGTACAACTATAAGAATTAGACCAATAGATGAGTATTTCAAAGATTAACATGATATTGTTTCATTAATTTACACATAATAAATGAAATATTTGAAAAATTATTCTGCCATAATTATAGGGAATTTGAGAAAATATACGTAGTTTATTTATTTCTACTACTCAAGGGTAATTTCATCCATTGTTTTTACTTCAATGAATTTGAACATATATCCCATGTCATGGTATAAGTGATAAATTATTAAGAATAATTTTCATAAAAGGAACACTAAAATTAATTTTCAATAGAATTTATAATCTATAAAAGGATGAAATTTATTCCAACTATTTCGGTAAATTACCCAAAATGAATATTTTAACACATGTTAAGATAATACCAATGTTAATAAAAATCAATTCCATGAAATAGTATATTAATCTTTATAATTTAAATTATAATAACCAATATTCCTCTTAAATACTTACAGGAATAACAAATACCATGTACAAATTACCATAATATGCTCAAAATAAAAGAACGTGGAATCCTCAATCATTATTTAAATACTTTTCACTTATATATAAAAATGTAATAGAATTCATCCCAAATTCCTGTCGTTCTAAATAAAATGTTAAACATAAGAGTTATATATACCGAAATCATATAATAAAACCAAATAATTAATATCACAAAATATTCTTGATCACTATAAAATCATATTACTTAATACCTAAAAAGGAAAACCATGAATTTGTGATTATTATTTTCAATATAATGTTAAACCAAAGATGATATTAATTACTATTATATTATCCTCTACCAATAACCTCATAAACTATGTAGATATCAAAACCCTTGTTCTAAAACCTACTATAACACTAAGAACTTTAAAACCCCCATAATTATGAGTTTAATAGAAGAATTTAATTTTATTACATTATATTGATTTTTATTGGATTATAGTCTTAAATAATTATTATGAAAACCATTGTCATTGTTATGTATTAATTCATCATTTATCACAAAATATTACACATAATACAACCCCAAAGATATATAATTATAGTGTCTTTTGGTAATTAGGTACATTAGTTGACAAAAAAAGAAGCGGTAAATCATAATTATTGAAAAATTATATAACTTGTTAATAATCTTATCTTATACATAAAACATCATGGGGAAACCAAGGGGAATAAATAAGAAAGTAGTGAGCTTTAAATCCCAGTATGGGAATAAACATTGATTAATAATAATAATGTACTAAATTTAAGATAATAGTGTTTCAATGGGGAAAAATTGTATGATAATACTGATTATGAACAAAGGGTAATGATATAACATGATAACACAAAGGCAACATGGTAATTTTGTAGAATCATCATAAATTTAATAATATATAGGTGTCATGGATAACTATAAAAATAACATAAAATGGTGGAAAAGGTCTTGTTATATATTTGGTTCACCCTAAATCCCATTCATGATGTCTTGTGAGATTAAAAGATTACCCAATTCATTAAAGAATTGTATAATTCTGGGCCACCTGTCACTTTCATATCATATACATACAAAAGCCTTCCATAAAAATCACTCAACAATTGATCAAATTTATTCATAATAAATTCATAGATCAAGGATTTTGTAAAACACATATAAGGATTTACCCATTAAAAGTAATATAGTTGTGTCTAGGTGAATACCCTTGACTATAAATAGTGATGGTATTCATAAAAAAAGTTTGGCATAGATAAATTGTCTTGAAAATTCAGAGTCACAATGAAATTACATAATGATTCATAAAATTATTTAATGATAGATAAAGAGGTATATAATCATTTTGAAATTAAATGAATAGTAATTTTTACATGAAAAAACCATTCCCAACATTACGAATTAGGAATAAAAAAACATGATGGATATTCATGAATAACGTAGAGATACAAATAATGATTTACCTTGAGATGAAAAATCCAAATGACTGGGAGGAGATTCTTGAAAGATTTTGGGAATAATTAGAGGACTATATAAAGTTATTAGAGAGTAAGGAAGTGATCCAAGGTTTTTTAGTGAGGAGTAATGGGAGATTGGGATGGTTTATATATGAATGTTGAAGGGAGTTCTTTATTATTTATCAAACATAGATTTGCGACCCTATATAAAAATGTAATAAAAAATATAAACATTCCTATGATTTTTCCCATTGTTTCTTAAAAATTATAGTGGTATTAATTATTTTATATATCCAAGACAATTAATTACTAAAATTTTACCCATGTTGATGTATAAGTGAGTGATGTTCGTAATGAAATTCTTTCAAACCCATAAATTATAAAATATGTTTTGGAAGATTCTTAAATGCATAATGAAATAAATAATATAAAAAATGAACCCATTAATTTAATAAATAATAATATATTTTTTCCTTGATACATTTTATTTTAGTCATTACATTTATTTGGACATTATGATGTCATAATACACCGAATATATTTTATCCTATTTAAATTTTTACTATAAAATTTGAATCTCTTAGAATATTATGAAAAATTCAAAAATTGATAATTTTGATGTTATTATTAAAACAAAAATATTTATTTTATCCGAATAATTTTTAATATATAATAATTTTATATTTTTACATATAATTCACATTTACTGAGAAATGATCGTATTTTTTATAGTAACATTTTTCAAACCCTTATAAAAATTACAGTTAAAATCATAATAAATATGTTTTCAATTACATTTAATAATTATTATTTAATACTAATATTTTATCAAAATACTTTTTTATAATATATTAATTAATAAGAATATATGTTTAATATGAATTTCATATTACCAAAAAATATATATATTATTCATTATCATATCGAATGAAAATGATTTATAAAGGAACAACAATAAGAAGAAAATGAAGATATTATTCAATTTAAATTTCCATATTCATATTCATATTAATAGGGTATTGAAACATATCCCATTACTACTATCTAAAATACCTTAAGGGTAAGGTTTATGGAAATGATATTTTTCATGGGGGGGGGGGGGGTGGCGTTCATAATTTGGTTCATGATCTTGATGTACTTGAAATTCTCCCATAATCAGTTTCTCTCATTCATTAGTTGTTGGATATATGCATATGTTTTTTTCATATGAAAATTATAGTTATTATATATCCCTTCAAATATCCTATAAATGGGATCCATAATGTATGTTCTAGCTTGTTGAGGCTATCACGTTCCTTATCTATGTTTATTTGATTTATCACAACCCTATATTAATGTTAACCATATATTTATTGTTCAATGTCTATATTATTTAGGGTCATGATTATTAAAATCCATTACAATATAATAGGATAGAAGAAAACCAAATAATGTAATGTTTTTCTATAACCACCATACATAATAGGTAATTTAATTTATCTACAAAGAGAATTTTATTTATAATTGTATGGGTCATTATAATCTACCTCCCTTCAAAAATATTACCATAGACATTTTAATTTCACACAAAAAAAATTATGAAGTTAATTTTTTTCTATAAAACAAAACAATTCCCACATTTCTTTTTCAAAATTATTCTTTCTTCAAAACACATTGATGAGGCTCATTGTGTGATTTCTCAGAACATTATCTCTAAAATCTACGATCATTATCGACTCCACCTCATATGATAGATAACTCTCCAATTGATCCTAATATGGATTCATCAAATTTGTGGTTCATATTGATTATTTACTCAAGATGGATACATGAAACACATCAAGTGCCTAATATATGTTAGGTTGTAGTGCTCTTCAATGTGCTACCTCTTAGATTTGATCAAGGATATCAAAGGGAATGATGTACCATGGAAGAAACCATGCCTTATTCCAAAATATCATAAATTATTTCCATAGTGATATTATGAGGATTAAATTATTTCTATCCTCAAACTATAGGCATCTTCAATGATTTTCATCATGTCTCTTCTATCAACTATAACTAGGACTAACGTGTTGTTGAATGGTCTTAAAATTTTCCACCATTTCCTCAACCATTTTAGGAACAATCATTTTTTTCCTCAAATTCATCACAGGATGATAGTGGTCATAACCTCTTCCTAAAAAGGGCATCAATGGGGGGGGGGGGTTTGGATTCTTGAGCGCAAACTATTATTTTATGAGATCTCCACTAGAGGATGAAGCTGATCACATCCCCCATTTATGTCAAATAATAATGATCCCAACATGTCCTTAGGTGTGTGGATAATCCCCTCAGTTTAGCCATTGGCTTGAGGATGATAAGACAAGATGAAATTGAACTGGATATTTAGAGTATGTTAGAGACTCTTCCTTAACATAGTTTTGAAACATAGATCTCCATAAAATACAATATTTAGGGTGGTTCAGTGAAGTTTCACCACATATCAAATATATATCCTTGTATGTTGACCTACTAAGATATATTCTCATATAGAAATTGAGTGGTCATAATTTATAATATGATCCATGAAAACTCATTGATCATCATTTCCTTTTTGATGTATTTTGTAAATTGGTGGAAAAATCTATTGTTAAATATTTCCATTTCCATGTTGGTATGGGTTATGGTTGCATCATCCCCTTTGATTTTTTTCCTTTTATTGTTTAGTTTCTTTTATAAAAGACACGTTAATGTATATTCTATGATCTAATTATTCAAATTACACCACAAAAAGTTCTCCTAGAGATATCGATAAATAATTTTAACTAGGGATTAATGAATAAGGTCAAGCTATGTGCATATTCCAAATTCATATTCATTAATATAATATTTTAGGGTACATATATAATGGAAACAAACTATACAACCCTTTACTCATTAATTATAAGATTTAGGAATTCCACTTTTATTATATCATTTTACTTATGATTAATTTCCACATAATATATTTGATAATATTTTGTCTTCTCAATAAGTGATGTTTGAGAAATAAATTTTGAAATTTTTGATGTTGTTTCTTAATTTATGATTCCCATATCGATCCTTTTTATGTCTAAAATGATCAAACCCCTCGCAATACTTATCAATAAAAAAACTTCAAAATCCATACTACATAAAGAATTTTTCACATTATATACCTTCATAGGATTGTAGTGGATTGAGTATTCGTAGTCTTGAAATAGAAAAAATCATATTAGATGGGGAATATTAAACACATTTTTGGGAATATATACTTCATGATCTTATGATATGTATATTTTTCAATCTTATCCCCTAGTTGATAATTCCTATATATTTTTAATAATTCAATTACGACGACCAACTCCATATCATTTTTCTGTAGTCATTTTAATCATATTTCATATTCCTTGAAGAAAAGACATTTTATTTTTCATCCCTCATTAACACACAATAAAAAACATTCTTCGAAGCATCAATGTATACCATGAAATTTCCACCCATGTGGGAAGTGCTAGTATAGGAGAATTGATGAGTATCATTTTCATCTCTATAAATCAATAATCACATTTGTTATTCCATCCAAAAATGACTCCCTTCTGAGTTATCTTTGTTAGAGGGTTTGAATAGTTTGATAAAGATCTCATAAATATATGATAATACCCAATAAACCCATAGAAACCATTTTTTTCATAGATGTTGACATCATCCATCCATCAGTTTCTTATTTCGTTCAGGGGTCCATTGATATCCCATTAATTATGATAATTGTCTCCATGAATCTGACTCACATAAACGAATACAGACATTTGTAGTAGTTTTCATAAATATGATCCTTTAATAATATATTTATCTTTGTTCCTAGATGCTTTTCATTCTACTCCTCACTTTTGAAGTATATTATAAAATCATACAATAGGACTACTACAAATATTTTTTGGTATTCTATAAATACTATTAACATCATGTATATGATGCTTACTAGAGAATTTGTGTGTCTTTATATAATTACTATGATTTCATAGTGCCCGTAACTTTTACTGAAATAAATATTTGGGATATCTCCTTCTTCATCTTTACTGCATAAAATCTCAACTAAAGATTTACCATAGAGATGTATTGGGCACCACATATTTGATCAAAAAATTTCTCAATATATTGAAATTATATATTTTAATTATTGGGATCTTTTTAATATCATGGTAATCAATGAAAAGGATCATGGAATGATTATTATTCTTGAGGAATAGGAATTGTGCACCCCATAATAAATCCCTTGGGAATATAAACCCTTTACTTGTATTATATTATTTTTGTTTGTTCAACTTCTCAGGTTTAAAAACATTTATACTATATTATATATTAGATAATAGAAATTTATCAGTTATAATTTCAATTAAAAACTAAACTAATTTAAATTATGAATGAATTGATATTATTTGAGAATCACACTAGTGTATTCCCACATAATGAGATTAAATTCAAAGATATTGACTTCCATAGAATAAAAGTTTTTATATACACATTATTTCTTATATGTAAAATATATCGATGATAGATAGGTTTTTTTAAATATGATTCGTCATTCTGCTTAAACTTTTATATAATTAGATGATGATTTACAATACATAGAGTGACTATGATCTCTCATTAAATTATGTTGGGTCTGTGTAAGGAAATCCCATTTATACGCAGAATTGAATCAAATTCCACTAATGGGAGTATCACATGATTTTATAAGAAGTTTGGCCTAAAAAATTTGATATGGGGAGTTACATAATTGGGATATCATTATTTCTCTATTTTACATTTTCTTCGATCGATTTACATACAAGAATATTTAATGGTTAATTAATAATTTAACATAACATACATGAAACTATGGAATAAATATAATAAAAATCAAAATTGTTTAGTTATTCATGAATGAATAACTATTCTACCTTTCAACATCTTTTGTTTGAACAATCCTTGGAATTTTTAATTGAATTAGCTTTCCCTTTTTTCCTTAGATATCATTATAAATAATTATCTCTAACCACCGTTGGAAATGTTTATTAGTTTGCAATTTTCCATAACATGTAGTTGAAACATTAGAAAGATGCATAGGTTTTAATGGACAATTCCCCAAATTCTTTACATTTTTGGTTTTATTGTATCGACAATCACTATCTAGGTTCCCTTAAATCCTACACCTAATGTATTTTCTCACCCCTTTAGGAAATTTTCAAGGTTCTTATTACCTCACTCTTGAAAATTGTTATGTTGAAATTTCTTACAACCATTATATTTTTCTATCACACCTCAAGAATTAAATTATAACTTCCGCTTTTTATCTAGGTGAAACCCTTGAGATTCAATAATCCATATTTAAACTATGAGGCAACTTTAGACAATTTCCTAATATCTATCAATGCCTCATATTTTTAGACATTTTCATTTGTTCAATTTTATCCCAAATAAATAATTAGTAAACTTTTCATTCAAAGGTAATGAAAATTATTGATTTCTATCATGAATGTCTTCTGTTATTTCTTTATACACGTTGATGGATTCATTAAATATTTTATAGTAGTAAAATTAATTCCATTCCATTTTATTTTTGAGAGTAGACATAAAATATTTTCTGAAAAAAATATTATGGAATTACTTTCACCCCAAAGTTCAGATATCTTACATGGTATTTATATTTTTGATAATTTTTCACCACTGATTAGATTATCCTTCCATATGGTGTACGATAATTATAAAATTTTCATTCATAAAAACATGAAGTATTGAGAAGATCTTGTAAATAGATTTTATCCATTTCCATCTGATTAAGGGTTCAGATACTCTATTGGTTGTATGAGGCTTTTATTGCATAATGGTGTTATTTGGTGATGGTTCTTTCTATGGGGGATTTCTAATTTCCTTCTAATTTAGGATTATATTATGAACCTAGGTAAACTGAGATAATATTGTTACAATGATTTTAATTCTTTCACCATTCGGGTTCAACATATCATATGGGTAGTCATCACATTTCTATTATCAAATTATATTTAATTAGTTCCTCCAATTTCTAGCCATTGTATATAATAAAATGAAAATTATGGATGTGTATATTTAAACTATTAGACACATAACCCCAAACCCAATAACATTAAATGGAAAACTTATTAATTAAATGTATTTCATTAACATATAAATTTATAGGCTTCAATATATGTTATCCCTAATCTAAATCCTAACATATACACTAATGATTTTATTTAACTAATAATTTTTCATAAACATTGTAAAAAGTTACCTATGAATATCCCCAATGAGTGTAAATCCATAATTGAAGAAATATCTATTTTCATGTATTATTTCCAAATCAAGTATATCTTATTGTTTTTTTAGATTCAACTTATTGGTACATCTGTTTTAGAGCCACATCCACTTGTCTTATCCACACAGAAATTTTTTAGACACAACTTACTCTATACATTACCAAAATATAATAATGTTTTCATATTTTTATAATTATACATATCTATTTATAATTAATTTTATAATTGTAATACAAAAATAACTAAATATTCCATTGATACAAACTATGACAACCATTAACTTTATTACATCTTAATTAATTATATATTAAATAATATTACACATAATATAACCTAAATTGATAATAAAGATATGTATTTGTGTAATTAGGTATATTACATTAAAACCTAAAATAGTGTGTTGATTTTCATTATGGATGACTTCATTAACATATTAACAATTTTCCATCATACTTAAAATAACATGGGATAACACATGGACATGCATAAAAATGTGGTGAGTTATAAATACCACAAAGGTAATAAAAATGGAATGACATGAATATAGAATAACATATTATATATTATTAATATAAACAAAACATAAAGATGGTGAGAATCATGAACATTAATAAAGCAACATGATATGACATGATAAAATAAAGGAAACATGGAAAAGAGGAACAAACATTAAACATGATACCATAAAAATGGGGCAATGCTAACGACAAATAATTTATAAAATTGTAAAAGTTTTATTACGATGGATTAGGTTCACAATATAATACCTTTAATGATGTCTTTTGTGAATAAAATAATACCAAATTTATTATAGAAATAGATAATTCTGTGTCCACCCATCATTTTCATGTCTTGTACAGGACATAATTTTCAACATAAATCATTAATAATTGGATTATATTTAAACATATTTAATTCCATTATCAAGGAGTTTGTAATAAATACATTTGTGTCCCTAGTAAAAGTAATATAAGTATGTCTAGTTTAATACCCTTGAGTTGAAATAGTGAAGTTATTCACAATAAAAAATGTTTTTCATTGAAAAATAACAATGAAATTTCAGTATCAAAACGACATCACAAAATGATTAATAAAATTGATTAATGAAAGGAAAAATGGTCTATCATAATTTTTAAATCAAATTGAATTTAATAAGGGAATATGAAATATATATTACAACATTAAGAGTTGTAAATAAAATACAAAAAATTTAGAAGATGCTGAATAAAGGGGACAAGGAATGAATCTCATACAATGAGAGAGGGATTACAAATTCTTGAGAGGAGATCCTTGAAAGAATGGGTTATTCATTGGAAGAAAATAGGGAGGGAAGGGAAGAGTAAATATGTGTTACACATTATTTTAGTGAAGTGTAATTGGAGATTGAGTAGGTGTAAATATGAAAATTGGGGGGATTTAGTTATTACATTCTAAAAATAGGTTTAGACCTTTTCATAATAAAGTAATAAAAACCATAAAACATCCCATGGTTTCATCAACAAAATAGTGGATTTAATTATTTTATAATTAAATGGAATGAAAAGGGTAATATATTTTCCCTGGTTATAATGAAATGGGTAATGTTCTTATGGAAATTATTTTTAAACCATTAAATATAGCATAGGTTATTGAGGATTAATAATGGAATTATAAATTAATTAGAAAAACCTAAAAAACATAGTTTTATAAATTGTAAACATAAATTTGGTAATGGATAAATTTTATATCTTTTATTACATCACTTTTATGTCAATATTATGTCATAATAAACATCGCATATTTATAAAATATTTAATTTTTGACCTAAAAATATTACTATCATAGAAAGTAATGAAAAATTAACCATTGGATAAATTGGACGTGATTATTCAATATATAATAATAATTTCATCAAAAATAATTTTATTAATATATTAATTTTCACATTTAAAATATAATTGATATTTATTGAGACATTATATTTTTATTGACAATAAGAGTTTTCTAATAATTATAGAAATTAAATTTTAAATCATAAAAATGATATTACCATTTATATTTTATAATCATAATTTAATAAAATTATTTTATTAAAAATTATTTTATTTAAAAACAACATTTTGTATTAAAATAAATACCTTAATTGATATTTTATATTACCCAAAAATACAAGTTGTGATTTTTTATAAATATAAATATCATTTATAATGTAGATTCATTTGAAATAAATATAACCATTATTATATTGAAAATAAAATTTTCATATCAATATTATTATTTTCTTGATAAATATCAATTTATTACAATAGAAAACACATTAAGGGTATGGTGTGCGATCATGAGATATTCTTTGGGTGGTTCAGTGTATATGGTTTCATTCATTATCTCAATGACCTTGAACATCTCCCACAAATAGGTGTTCTCATGCTTTAGTTAATAGAAATCATCTTGGTCATTGAGAATGTAAAATATTAATGAGTTTTTCTCCCTCTAAAACTCTTAGAAATGGGATTCAAAGGGTTCTATCATACTGGTCGAGGTCATCATATTTAATGTTTGTGTCAATTGGATTTATCAAAACCCTTTATTTATACTAATCATATGATAACTATTTGGAAGCTATATTGACATTTGTTTTGATGAATAATGGTCATTTAAATAAGATAGTCTATAATAGGACCAAATATTTTCAAGTGTTTTAAATTACAATAACACATTATAACAAATTTAAATCAAATTGAAATGAAATTTTATTTAGAAAATTTCAAGTCATTATAACTATTAAAATAATTCCATTAATTAGGGAACACTTACACAAAGTCTACATTTTTTCAAAAAAAAATATAAATCATAATTTCATAGTATAATTCATTTATGAAATAATTACATCATTTATTTCAAATTTTATTTATTTAGTGGAAGGAATCAAAATAGTTTTTACTCATCCTTTAACCTTTGATTTTTTTTTATTTTTTTATGCTAATAAAAATATCAGTAAGGGATTTGATAAAATAGAAACCAACTAGTTTATTGAAAAAAATTAATCCATAAAAATGATAATTTTATTCAATATAAATATTTGATCCCATAAATAATAAATATACAACTCCTAAATAATAATTTTCCAAAGAAAAACATTTCAACCATTAACATGTATATGAAACAAATTAAATAATCACACGATAATGAGAACTCCGAAAGTAATTTAATTTAGAACGAAAACACGCACCTTTTTGTGTCACTATATTTTTCAAACCAGATGAAATATTACAATATCCATGAAACCACTAATTATCACAACTTACGTGTCATAGATAATCATATTCAAAACATGTATTAACTTATGTTTGACAAATATCAAATATATTATAGGCTATGTTAATTAAATATGTGTAATGTAACAAACCTAACTCTAGTAACATAGAGAAAATTTTCAATTTGTTACATTGGAATAGATAATGGGGATATAATACCAATTGATCAGTCAATTTACTATTTTTGGGGAGCCAAATAGATACTCGATAACCATATTACATTAGGAATATCAAATAAAACATATTAAAAATCAAATTCATGATATTATTGAAAATCTATGGAAGAATTCATAGTTATATACTGAAGAAATATAGAAATATAAGGGTGATATCAAATGATCAATAAGGTTATGTAATATAAAATTTACCATTAGTAGATAATTAATAATTAATATGGTAGGTTAAACAAATGATAAACAATCCATTTAATGAAAGACATGATAATAAAATGAATCCATGTATAATATAAATTCTATAGTATAATGGATAATAATAAAATAATTATCAATGAATGAAATTATTATTATTGGACATCATTTTATCAGATAACATGATATTTATGTATTCATAATCTTTCCCCAAGATAGTTTAAATATATGGGTATCTATAACTAAATCCCCCATATAATTTGGCCAACAGATATACCTCACGAGACGGGTTTGTTCATCAAGGGGATTTATATAACTAGACCCCAACAACCACAAAAATTTATATTATATTCATTAAACACTGAAAGGAAAAATAAATTTATAATAAATATTCCGTGTTAAAAAATATTCATATTGATTAAATAATATGGATATCTTAATATTTTCACCATTTATTCATATAACATTTATAGTAAAATATTATATGTAAACCTATTATAATTTTTTTATAATAAGAATTTTCATAATTCAATGAATATGGATATTGAAGGAAAGAATTGAACTGGAAAATGATTACAAGAACGTGAATATTTGAAGAGATGATTAACAACACAAAAATTAATCTATATTGATAATATCACTACTTTTCATGGTCAAACTGAAAAAAACCAACTAGGAAATGAATTAGGATGAAATCATTAAAATATATTTTATGTAGAGTATATGAAAATTAATGTTTAATTTTATTTTATGAATACATATAACTTAAAATTATAAATATAAAATTCTTAATGAAAACACCATTTTCACTTTATAAATCACTCTTAATAAAAAAATCTAGAATGCAATAAAAATAATTTTCATCTAAATAACACTGTCATCTTGTATGGAAGATTCAATGTGTCCAGCACCCATGACAGTGGGAAATTATGTTCATAATAATTATTTAAGATTATTATATACATAACTATTTATATAAAAGGTCAATAAAACTGAAATCTAATTTAATAAATCAATTTAATAATATGAAACCCTTTATATACAAATGTTTGAAAAATATTGATATGGATGAAAAATATACCCGGATAAAAGTGAAATAAAATCTGAATTTATTTTCATAATTCAATATGGAATGATTGAAAACCTTGGATGAATATATTTAAACTTCATAAATATCTCATTGAAAAAAATTGTTTTAATTTATTAAGGGTAAAATTATAAAAAAAGTTCATCAAATATAACGGTAATTCATAAAATTTGAATTTTCAGATAACTGTTTACGACATTGGATAAAATTTAATTCTAATCCATCGAATAATTTACAAGAATTGAAACATTAATCATAATAATTAAATATTTTCTCAGGTAAAATATATCAAATTTGTATTATATACACCACATGAAAGTGAATATGTGAATAATAACAAATATGTATCAATTGAATAGAAACTGAGATGAAATCCTTTATATGACACATCCCATTAGTTGAGAGGATTTATCATATTGTATAAATATTTTCCAAATTTGATGAATATATACCAGAATAATAATAAAATTTAGAAAATAACATATTATTCTCTAATATCATCTTAACACTCATTCGTTAATAATATTTCATTATGAACAATATTTCGGCTATTAATTTTGTCTTTTTCTCTTTCACGTTTTGTCTTGGATATTATGTTTTATGAGTATTTTATGTAGTTAAATAATATATGAAATGATATTAATGTCATAAATATAATATTTACACATTATATAATTTTTTATAATTATTATTTAGATCTACACTAGGAAAATGTATCACATCGCTTTATGGTGATCGTTGGTTGTACTTATAAACGAGTGAGAATATCATTTACTTATTGGGTGTAAGGAATATAATTAGATGATATATTAGTTTTTATGACTTAATATAATTTCATAATTATCATATATATTCAGTATTTCAATCATTATGACTATACAAGAGTGTCAGTGATGGCAAACAATATACATCGGCTCACGAGGTTGTAGTCTACTATGAAAATTAGTGATTGTTTTGTTTCCCATTAGATGGTGAATGAGATGGAAAGAAGTTATTAAAAAAAACAATTAAATATAAATATTTTTTGTATAATGTTGTTATTATATTGTAATATTTATGAAATAATTGTTTTTTTAAATAAGAAAAAAACAAGAATGTGTTTGGTGAAGACAAGTAACTTCTCCTAGATTAACCATAATTGGATCCCTTATTAAGGACCTAGGGATATTTTTTGGGGAAAACCATAAACAATAGAATGTTTATAGGTATATAAAAATATGATTTTTTCAAATTTTTACTGAGTTAAATGTTTTTATGTGCAGGAATAATTATCCAATGAGGTTCCCTTTTTAATTGAGGTAAGTGAGACAGTGATAATGTTTCAAAGGTTCTAAATAATTCAGGGAATCATTATTTAAACTATAGAACCATAATAGAACATATATTAAGGGGAGGAGTATAATATAAAATAAAAATTAACCAATGTTGTTTCATAACATTTTTGGTCATTATACCGTTATCTTTATAGATTAAACCCATAGTAAAACTATTTTAACATTGACCGTAGTTATTTTTTTTACACTTTTTAATTTTATATATGACATAAAAATAGTTTTAAAATAATTAATAGTAATACATATTATTATTATAAATTTTGAATCAATTTTATCCAATTAAATTCATAAAATTTGAATGATTTAATTTAAAAATAACGGTTCAAAACATGATAAAAATTCGTTTTTCATGAAATGCATTTTTCAAGCATAAGATTTTCATAAATTAAATGTATGACTTTCAATAACAATTTTATGGATTTAAATTAATATCGTTAGATATATAAACTATAAATTTAATTTATTTCATTTCCCAATAAATATTACATTAATTTATTAAAATGGATTCACATTTTTCCATTTTGTATAAAAATAGTTTTTGAAAATTATACATTTTATATACAAATGATCTAATTATAATTTATATAGAATAGATAGTTAATAAATTTGTAACTCCTCATTTTTTATCATATTATTATAATTAAAATTATTAATAGTTAAATACTTCTTTTTTTGTTATTTATCAAATATTAATTGTAACAATTATTTTAAAATTATATTAAAGGAATATTCTGACTATGTAAGAATAAAATTGATATACACCATAAAATATTTGAATTTTTTCAACATAAAATATGAAAAATTGAATTTTATTATATTATAATTAAAATATAATATTAACTTATTATAATTTTTGAATGGGAGTTACATTTTTCCCACCATAAAAAATCATCCTCAAAATTTTTATGGATGTTACATTTGAATCAATGATGGTGGTCTTCTTGAAAACATCTTATGGACCCCATATTTTTTCATACATTTCTGGAAATATCCAAAGTACCTTTACAAGTAGAGTAATATTACTCTTCAATGTTTTCTCTATAGTAATAACAATTGAGATGGGATATTCAACTTTTAATTTATTAGGTTTTAATTATATATATTTAGATGTGAACAGATGTACTGGATGTCCCATGTACTTCAATAAAATTGATTTATAAAAAACATTGTTTAATTTAGAAAGGATTTGTGGTCTTTCTAATCAATTAGTAATACTAAAATTATTTCAATAATTTCAAATGGTATAATGTATCTTAGTATCAGTATCCTTTTCTAAAAGAAACATACGACACCATTCAAGGAAGATACATTAAAGAATACATGATCCCCACTTGAAATTCTATATATTTACTCTGATTGTTGGAGAAATTATTTTTTTTGTTTTTGATACAAAAATATGAGTATGAATAATATTTATTTTTATTTTTGTATTCTTAATAATATATAGGCCTAAAATTTTTCTTGTACCGGCTTTATAACAAAAATATGATGTAAAACATCATTCTCCATATAATGCTTCATTTAGTGAAATTTGTATGAATGAATGTAAAAAAATATTTAGGTAAAATATTAAAAATAAAATATAAATCCCATATACCTTTAAAATCATGTGAGAAAAAGCTCAACATGACTTATAATGTCTTAATAGAATTTTCTGTCATTCCATCAATTTTAAGAATGTATGAGGTCCTCAGATGAAGCTCAAAATAGAGTGACTTCTAACGAACCTTCATGCATTTTTATTTAAGATGGGGGTACATAACTGAAACAGTTAAAATAGTTATAGGTTTAGGTCTTATTACATCATTATTATATAGTTTTCCATGGTTCTCAATAGAAAAATAGTTACTTTTATATGGAAATGATTAAAATTGGTTTGATGACCAATAATATCCCATATTGTAACATTCATTATTGGGTTATTTAGAAGTCCAATGGAAAACCCAGAATCATAATAGTTATAGGTGGAATTTATTCTCTAGTATTTTGTCTCTAATCATTCACCTATTGAAAACACATGAATCTTGATATATAATATACAATTTCTATCTTTATGGTATCACCTAAAAGGTTATTCACTCAAATTCCTATAGAGAACGATGCTAGCATGGTGTATTGAGAAATTTGAGCTATAAGAATCATCCCAAAATTACATTTTATATTAGGTGTAGATAAGACAAATAATATCCTTCAAAATTTCCAAAAAATATCCTTTAAAAATGATGTCTCCCAATTTCCCATAATCCACAATATTAATTTTCATCTAAAAATTCTCATCAACATATTCGAAAACAAAATTCAATTACAACTGTATTGATGTCATTTGAAAAGTAGATGTTTTATCCCATTCATTAATAATATTCATATCATTCAATACAAGATCCATGAATATTGGATCTTTGTTAATCATTATTTTAGAATGAACTCCACGATCATTCCTTCTCAATGAATCTCCTACATTAATATTCTTACCTTGTTGTAGTGTATTAAAAAAATAAGTTATTTTGTTATTATATAGATTTAGGTTTCTTTATATTGAAATATCTCTATGAAAACATGTATTTTATGTTCTTATGGGTGGTTTATACCACACAAATTTCACTGAAGAGATAATTTTTCAATAACATTAAGAAAATGAGTATGACTTCCAAGTCAAGATCATGAATTGGATAGATCAATTCATATTAAATTTTCATCCATGATAAATAGGTAATAAATCTATCATTATAAATAAGGATATAATTCCCTTATTTTATGAATCTATATATAATATAGATCCATAATTTTAAAATAGTTGATTCAAAATCAGAATATTGCCCAATCTACTCGTAAAATTAAGTCACACATTCTTCACATTAATTTATCCATGTTAACAAAACCCAATTACATGTAATATTGGTTAAAAATTTATCTAAAGAGGTAAAATCTTGATAGAATTGCTGGTAGTAACCTACAAAAGAAATGAAACTACATCACTCATTTATATATATTGGTGTAGGCCATTCATTGAAAAGAATTTTCATCAAAGGATAAACTGAGATTCCAACATTGGAGGTAATATATCATTAATTTTTTTTATAAATATTTAATTAACACTTTCTAGACCTTAAATATGATTCTTTTCTTATATGATTTAATTGAATTTTCCACATATGATTCAGATTATCCACAAATATTTTATAATACACCATGATTGCATTAATTAATAGAAAAAATGTATCAAAATATTCCATGCATACTCTATTCATTATATCCATTAAAATATACGGTACAATAGTGAATTAAAATTTATTTACTGTTAACTCATAATAACTATACATCATTCAAAATATTCCCGTTATAATATATTCATTCTTTATATAAAATTGTCAATTCCCAAAACAATTTTCATTCTTCGAAAAAAATTGAGCTTTGTGAAGTATATCGAATAATACATCAATATGAGGATGAGTATTGATGTTATTTATTGTAATATCATTGGATTCCCAATAATAAATTCACAAAATCATTGATCCATATTTCTTATAAATGAAAATAATATTAGACCCCCTATTTGAAAGACAAGTTTTGAATGAATCCCTTACCAAAAAATCAACTAGTCATATCTTCAACTACAATAACTCAATAATATCCATTCTATTTAGAGTCTTTTATATATTTATTTTCCTAGGATTAAATTAGTAAAATTCTCGAATTCACACTCTGGTAAATTAGGAGGCATCATTTTTTGTTGAATCACTAGATTTCAGTGGTCTCATTATTCCCCAATAATTTATAAGAGATATTAACCTTATTAATTAAATTGTACAAAAATAAAATCCCAAAAAAAAATTCTTCGATATTTCTTACTAATGTTTTTAAATAATCCACCACAAATTCTTATACCATTTTTATTATGTTGTGTAAAATTATCACCATTTACTTTTTTTAATCATGACGAACATATTTATCCAATAATTTTACATTAAAATCCTGGCATTCCTTTTGGTATATTTTATCTCAATCCATACTATTATATATCATGGAAAATTATTCATCAGCATCACACTAATACAATATACATAATGTTTATCCATTTATTTTCATTACATCCCATGTCCAGAAATAACATTTCAACAAACATAGTCTAATGCTCTGCTGCCACAAGATTAGAATTCCTGCCATATAATTATGGATTATATTACATGTAGTAACCCAAAATATGATAATACATTCATGTAATATAATTATAAATCAAATCTGTCAATTTCCAGAAAATATCAATGTTCTAATTAGTTTTTACACTAGTTGTGATAACTTTTGTAGATGGGAAATTTTTTTTTTGTCCATGAGTGTAAAAAGAATTATTTATTCCAAGTGAAATTCCTAAACAATACCATATACTATATTTACACCTAAAATTATAACTCTTTAGTCATAATATATAAATCCAAATGTGTCTTAAAAATTACCATTACCAAAAAATATATTAACTGCTAATATTATAATCATATGATAAGTTTATTTTAGAATGAAAAAATGTTTTCAATTCCTCCATAATGTATTGTAATGAAAATGAAAATTAACCAGAGAATATACATTATGAATAAAAAAATTGGTGGACATTAAGAAACATTTTTATTAACCATGTGATTATCACGTTAATTCATAATACTCATTTTTTTGATTTTTTACCCTATAGTACAACTATGACAGAAACATGTTGAAATGTAGAATCTAGGTAGAGATGTATCTCTATGAAAAGAAAATATTCCTCAAATTACCAATAATTTTGGATGATATTCCAAAATTTTATATTTCCTAAAATTACTTCATATTGTTATTTTACCGAATCTATATTTTTAGAAATGTAGTACACTATTTTTATACTAAACCTACTTTTATACCTACTATAACAACCTTGAATCATTTAACCGAAATATGGTGTTATTGTTCATAAAATTTCTTATTTTTTGGGTTTCTAATAAAATTAGATTGATCAGTTTAGTAGTTTTAGAGATCAAAATATATACATAATTGTACTTTTACATTAGGAATAGAATATGAAACATTAAAAAATGATAATAATAACCTTGCTTTAAAATATATAAATGATTCAATTTTCTATTCATAGGGATATGATGCAGAATAAATATGAAGTCAAATTATTCATAAAGTTACATACATTATAAGATATAATGAGTTTATGAGGAATTATTAATATAGGTGGGAAATAATAGAAAAATATTCTTTTTAATCAATAACTTTTATATCAAAATGCCTCCATTGATAATATCAACGGAATAGTGTCATGAATACTAATAAATATATTTTAAATTAAGTAAATGATTAATATTATGCATCTTGATCTCAAAATACCTAATATCTACATTAGAATGACCATTTACCAATAATATATAAAACTATAAGAAAGTATATAGAAAAAAAAACATTTCTTTTTTCCAATTGTTTTGCCTCATGAGAACTGTTGATACATCGATGCAGTGTCTATAATTGGTACCCATATATCATTACAATTTAAATACATTCCTCATATATTAAATAACTAAATAAATTTATAAACAACAATATTCTTATTAAATGACCATATGTAAAATTGTAATATATTTAATCAAATAAAAATATCAATGATATTTCGAATGTTGATATTTATGATAAATGTAATTTCTAATTGAAAATGGTCAAATCAATTTGAATATGTATTGATAAGGTAAAAAACCACTAAATTTATCTTGATGGTTATTGTATATACATCCCCTAGTGAATGTAAATATTATGTGTCTATAAAAAATAAGTATGGTCTCACTATAGCATATCACCAATAGAGTATATGTAAAGTATTTTGTTTGTTTGTAATTGATGAATAGAAATACCATAAAAATATAATTAATTGTTCTCAGAAGAACATGTCCTTCAATCCTTCAAACTAACATATAAACTCATAAAAATTTTAGAATACTAAAAATATTCTTTGAAATGATTTATTTAATATTTTAAAAGAAGCCTCAAATCAATGAGTGGCTATAATGGAAAGATATTCTGTTCATGACAACTCAATTAAAATATATATATTCTTTTGAAATTTTTGATAAAAATATTGGAATAAATTAAAATTTCTTTATTAGCTTTTTTGTACAAAAAGGAATTTTAGAAGAATTATTAAAAATATAGATTTGACGAAAAATATACATAATTAAACGTGAAACAATATATATTTTTATTTGATCATTGAATTTATTGAATCAATATAAAAATAGAAGAAAAGATGAAATAAAATATGTAAACCCATATAAATATAGAGTATAATAAAATTATTCATTCTTATGAGTTATGGATGATTAAATTTCATCAGTGAAAATATAGGCAATCCTAAAAGGAATGGATATTGTTAAATAAATTCTTACCTACATGAAAAATTTTTAATTAAATTTACTAGAAATAAAAAAAATGAATAGAAACATTAATAATAATATATAAATTTCTATACATGTAAAATATATCAAATGGTTATCATGGACACCACACTAATGTGAATATTTTAATAATAAGAAATTTGACTTCTATGATAATAATGTCTCCTATTTATTTTGAATTTTGAAATTGTGGATTGTGTGTTGTTTCCTGGTTGTGTTATTTTTGGTGTTTTATGAATTATTATCTAGTATTTTTTTATGTTCTCACTAATCCCTAAAGTTATTTATTCTGAAAATGTAAAAAATGATTTGAATGAAAAAATATGACTCAATAAAATTAAAATTGGGATGAAATATCTTACATCACTTAGACCTTTAGTTGAATATTATTTAAACTCATATATAATGTTTTTAAACATGTTAATAATTTACAATATAATAATATTAGTATTTATTATATCATATATGATAAAATTATAACATAGTATCACATATTCATTAACAATATTTCATTATTAATATTATTTAGTGATTTAACTGCATCATTTTCTCATGCATGTTTTGTCATGGATTCTCTGGCTGTTATGTATATGATATTCTTCCATAAAATAGATATTTACATTTTTTTATAAATATCATATTTAATAAATATATATATTTATAAAATCATTATTGAAACTTGTATATTGAAAATGGACTTTATATTTATTTGGAGTCAATATGCCATACGTAAGAATGAATGATGTTATAATTTCTATAATTTGAGAAATGTAAAGAAATTGGATGATGTTTTAATTTTAATGAATAAATATCATATCAGTATTATCATACATATTCATTATTTACCTTATTATGACTGTCTATGGGAGTCAGTTATGAGAAAGTAATTACACAAGTTTATAATGTCGTAGTGAACTGTATACATGAGTGATGTATTTGATTCCCTTTTGGATTGGAAAGAGATGAGGAAATACTATCTCATAAGTATAATAATGTACTATTAAAAAGAATACTTTGGTTTTATTTTTATGGAATTTTTTATACATAATTGAATGTGGTAATACCACATGTAAAAGAAAATTATTATTATAAATAAAATTACATTCCCTTAGAAGAACCAATTTTAGATCTCTTATTATAGACCATAGGGTTAGAATTTTTGGAAGAAAAGGATCTATAGAATGTGGATAAGGTTATAATTGAGATATTATGAATAGGTTTTATCTATATCAATTGGTTTTGATGTTTAATGATGTGTGTGTCGGTAGTACCTTTTTATAATTTAGGTGAGTGGGACCCCAGTTAGATAAGATGGGCTAAAATAGTTGTTGTCTAAGAAGCAACATACACTGATGATTCTTTTAATGATTTGTACATAATTAAATGAGTTGAGGATGGTTCAAACCCTCTTCCAAACAATGTTTTTAATACTCAAGATGTGGGATCATAAAATCCATCGATTTGATGGAAAACATGGTAGATTTTGTTCATAAAGGAGTTAACCAGCAAATCCAGAAGGAACATCCTATTTTTAAGGAAGTCAAGGTAAACCGAAAAGGTATGATGATTCTTCTGTGGATTTAAAAAATTGTAAATATTCATCTAATTTTATTTATGATCCTACACAGCCTATGAAGAATTTCCATGTCAATGGTGATGCCAAAGATACATCTACCCTTTATTAGGACGGATATGTTTCCTCTGCAAACCGGGTTCAGGACTTTATTCCTGCTGTTAAAGAGTATGATACTCTAGGAATAGAAGCTGATACCTAATACATGAATTATATAGGATACCAAAAGGATGAGGAAGGTTTATAAAAGGTTTCTTATAGAATGACCTATTACATTTATAATAATATGTAGGAGGATGTAACGGAAACATCAAATATCATTGAAATGCTAGTAGAAAATAGTGAAAGAGACTGTCAACAACAACAAATAAGGGAAAAAAAGATAGGGACTCAATGGATTCAAAAGAACATCACCATGAGATGATGACATCTTGTCAAAATACATTGGCAGTGACTCAAGATCAACATAATTCAATGAAAAATTACAATTCAGAAATGGAGGTGTAAGATCTGGAAGAGACTGGGCAAGAAGCCATGTCATGGAAAAAAGTATGATACCCTAGAAATCAGGGGAGAGGTTGCAGTCATGCTGAATGGGATGTCAAAAATGAGGAAACATGTCCAGTGGGTGAATCAGATGGATCTAACATTGAATGTTTTCTTCTGAAAATTGAAAGAGTAAACAAGCATTACAACAGGGGCCGTAGACAAGGACATGGTCGAGGCATATATTGGAATTCCATGAGTGAAGAAGAACACATGATTGCAGATAAAATAAGAAAAAACATGATATGTGATTGAATTTGATGAGGTCATGTTGCCTTGTCTGACCCATTTTTCCATTTCCTTTGAACATCCCCTTTTTAAAAATTCAAATAAAATGTACTTTTCCCCTTATAAAAAATATAAAAAATACAGTTTTAGGAAACAATATTTTAATAAAATAATTATTTTCCTAAAAATATCCCTTTTCCTATAAATGGTCTTATATTCATATAGATCATATTTATAGACACTAAAATTTATTTTTAAATAAAAAATAAATTATTATAAATATATTAAGGAATACTTAAGCACAAGATTTTCAATTTTTTATAAATTATTATTTTTATAGAAAAAATTTAATAAATTCAATCATGGATTTTATTGACAAATTATGTTCAAAATAGATATTCAAACTATGAATTTATAATTTTTATTTAGTGAAATATTTAAATGATAATTATATTATTGTTTTATTAAAATATAGTTTTCAAATACTATATGTGAAGCTGTAATGTCACATTATTCCTTTATAAAATATTGTATCCTCTAAATTTTTATGGGTATTACCTTCTAAAAAAATTAGGGTGGTTATTTTCATTAACATCATATTGTTTTCAAAGTTTCTCTACGCAATTTATTATTTCTAAAATGTACGTTTAATAGTATCATTGTGAAATTCTTAAATATCAATTCTCTGATACAAATAATATAGATATGCTCTTCATAGAAAGTTATATCATGTGAAAATATAATTTTTTTAAATGTGAGAAGACAAATTTTGTATGGAATGTACTTCCATAAAATGATATATAAAAAAATCATTAAATTTATAGATTCTCTGTGAAATTTGCAATCAATAAGTGACCCTTCCAATTATTACTATAATTTAAAATTTTCCAATATAGATGAAAATCAGTTTTCTTTTCTTTATAAAACTTTTAACACCCGTCCACAGAGATATTTTCATGAAAACATGCTCCCTCTCTTTAAATAAAGAATATATCCACAAGTTTACAGAATAAATTTTTTTCTATCATTATGATTCTTTTATATAAGTCGAAATAGCCTTTAACTTTTTTTTCTCCATAAAATGTTTTGGTCCTAAAAGTTTACATTCACCAACATCATCTATATAAGTTGTATTATGACATCGCATTCCTTATCATTCTTAATATGGATCTATTAGAGTAATTTAATGGAATCTATTGTTATAATATTAGTGTAGAAAGTTTAAATAATGATTTCATATAACATAAAATAGAGTAGAGGATGTACAATTTACCTATTATAATAATAAACAATCCATCAATTGAAATTCCTAGTATCATATACAAAATTATATAATGTCATGTATCTAACCAAAAAAAAACAACATACATAGACACATGCATTCGGTATATTACATTTTTTTCATCCTTGTTTTGATGATAAATATTATCATTCCTTATTTTATTAAAGGATTTTATTTTTTATATAGACATTTTATAATATAAAGGGTTGTTTTGGAATAATTTTCCTTATGTATGAGAAATATTTTTTTTTGTATTATTCAATTCCAAAAATGTCTCACCACTAAGAACTTTTCACTTCCAACAATGTATCACATCCAAGAATGTATCGCCAACAAGTTTGTATCACTGCCAATAATTTATCTCCATCAAGAACGTATCACTACTAAATGTGTATCATTAATGGGACTATATTTTCCAATGTTTTGGAAATACTATCAGTTTACTATAAGTCAAATTCATAATATAAATTTGGTAAAGTTTAAAATGAATCACCATCAAAGGATGACTCACCATTTAAATATAAGTTTTAATAAGTGTAGGGATTTCCTACTTTTGAGTTATGTCACTATTTGAATCAATCACAACCATAATGTCTCACCATTATAATGATTCACCACCAGATAAAACCAACATTCCAAAGACTCACCACTTTTTTGATTTTTAAATTGTAATTTAATATTTCTAATGGATACATTATTCAATTTAATTCCAAAACCAATTATTATTTATATTTTTAATCCTATTTATGATCCTCTTTAAATAATGTTTCATCTCAGAGTATGTGAATAATGGATGCCTAGATGATTATTTTTGTTGATTCATGATGCTATGAAAAGATTAATAAGACCACCTTATATTCTATGAAATTTAATATTGATAGTGACAGACACACACACATTGTGTGATTCATATGAAATGTCGTGTGATAATACATTAGAGAATTGATGAGTTCCATTGGATGGGAACTTATATGTTATTGTATTTCTTTACACGTCAATTAATGACCAGATCTTAAAATAAAAAGAGTATATAACAATAATTTCAAAGAAAAATATCATAATCTGAACTTGAGCTACATGTCAATATAATATTATAGAGTTTTGAGCTTTTGATCTTATCCAACAGAACAAAAAAATATTTCTACATATATTTACATTATTATATTCAAATCTCATTTATATTAGAAACAATTTCTATATAGTCATGTTTATTACATACACCAGGTCTCTTAAACATAATCCAAAATATACTAGATGTCTTCTAAATACTATATTTACCTTTATTGACAAGTCTCGGTAGATATCTAGTGGTATAATGTCTTTTATTTTATTCCCAAAGCATTGTGGAAGAGGTAATGTGTCAAGTGGACAATTGTTTTACGATTTTAAACTAGATCCTAGTTGTGGATAATATATTATTTTATATAATCCTATTGGTACTAGGTTATTTACAATTTTATAGGATGAATATTCATCTTGAGACTAAACCACTTGTTTTATTCCTATATGTTTTTTTCATTGTGTATGTTGTTTAAGATTCATGTTTTTGATGAAATCTATATTTACAAGAATCCAAAACTATAATGGTTAGTTTTAATTGTAGTTCATATAATGTTTTAATTTAGTAAATTTATTTCAAAATGATATTTAATATAGTAAATTGATTTAACTGAGACTTAATCAATATTTCAGAAATCTTGTTAGAGTTCAAAATATATATTGGCATTCTATTTTAACTAACTGGATTTTTTTATTTAATAGGGGGTTTTAATTTAATTTTTTTATAATAATTTTTATTGTGTACTGAAATCACCCCTTATTGAGATACAAACTCTAACCAACATTGGGTACCAATATTTTTTCCAAAATATTTTCAACTATATTTTTTATTAGTTTTAATGATTTTAAATTTATCTTAATTGTAAATTTAATTAATTAAATGGATATTATAAAATAAGTGTATACTACCAATAATGTTTATTTATTTAATTGTAATAGTAATAATTAGTGGAAAATAATGATTAAAATGCATATATAGAGTTTTTTGAATTGAAATTCAGACAGCTATAGAGGATAAATATGAATTTACTATAACAACTACATTTATTTGGGATGATCTTACTTAATGTTCCTATAATAATAAATGTAAATGTATGAGTTCTATTTTTTTCTAAAGGTTATTAAGAATTTAATTGGATATCATTGTTTAAAAATACTTTGAAATTTGGGATATTGTATATATTTCATATGAAGGTAATGAAAATTTTAAAAAGATGAGACTGAATAAATATACCATTAAATATGCTAATTTTAATATGAATACCGATGAATTAATTTTTGAAATGTATCTTAGGTCAAAAAAGAGTTAGTGAACACCATGACCTCCCTTGGATATCCTCTGTCTGACGAGGATCACATTACGAGACTACTGAAATTACTTATTAAAAAATGGAGAGGGAAATCAGTGTTAATAAGAGAGTCATGTGATAATAGAAAAATTCATGTTATATAATTAATTATAATTTTAAATATATATGATGAAGGAATTAATGTAAATAAATATTTTTATAAAGAACCCAAATGAAAATCAGTAGCATTCATGTCTTCGACTTTCAAAAAAAAACCTAAAGAAAAATGATCCTATAGAGAGCTCCAATGATGAAGAATCACCCATGAAAAGTGAAGAAGATATGGCCCATCTGAAAATAAAATTTATGAAGTTTTATAAGAATAATTATTTTGGTGATCCTAGTTATAATAGAATGTATAACAATAATTGAAACTAGAAAACATATTGAAATATAGAGGACAAGTCAAAGGACATAACATGCTTAAAATTCAAGTGAACTAGGCATATTGATGAAATTATCCAAAAGTTTAATAAAAAATGAAATACGAGAAAAAATATAGAAAAAACAAATAAATGCAAGAAAGAAACATGGAATTACTTTTATGAAAACTCTAGTGAATTGGAATAAACTCATAAAGATAATCATGATCGAGCCAACTTGCGATTCATTAAAAATGTTTCTGAGGTACCAACAAATTTGTCTATTCCTAATTATGATCTTTAATTAAGTGAACATGATGATAATGATATTTTTAAAAATATAATTTTTTTAGTAATGTATAATTCTTGAGGAAATATTCAATGAACATAATGATAAATATAATGATATTCAAAAATGGCATATTTTATCATCTAGTTTTAAAAAAGCTCCTTCTAATGAAAAAATAATGATGATTATTTGTTATAGGAAAAAAATAAACTGAAAATTTATAATGAGATAATTATGATATATTTATAAATAGTTACTAATTATAGAGAAACATCAACGAAAATATTAGAAAAAAAAATTAATCTTAAGTATTTTTCATTTATAGGACACCAACATGGATAGTGAATAATCATTTAGATTAAATTTTTACATAACTCTAAATATATATTATCTAATTAAAGTCATTACTATAGAGGATCTAGAAAATGTTTTTATTTTAAGAAGATTATGACCTGTTTATATGAAACTCATTAATAAAATGTCAGTTTCTAAATATTTACTTACTAACATATCGAGGACTAATAAAATGTACATACCAATGTATTTGGATGTATAAACTATATTTGTTGTAATGATTCTTAAATAGATTCTATATATGTCAATGGTTCTAATAAAATTGATGTTCGAGGAATATAGAAGGACAATACTCAAACTTCAAGATCCTCATAAAGGATAATGGTGGTCATGTAACATTTTGTGATAATTCTAAATGAAATAACCTCATCCTTTTATAGATTGGTAAACCCAAATCTATTTTAATTTCAAATGTAATATTTTTATATGTTTTGATGTATAGTTTTATTAGATCCTCAAAATTATTTGATGATCATATTATTGTTAAAATTGAAAATAATGCATGTAATGTATTTCATTATAAATATGATTTAATTTTTTACTAATTTAAATAATGATATTGTTTATGATATTAATAATGATTAATTGATTTTTCAAAATAAATCCTTCTTGGGTACCATTCATATTTATTCTTGGAATTGTTTTATAAGACTCATAAATTATAATGTCAACTCACATAAGAGATTACTAAGAAAAGATTAGTTATAGATCATCAAATATGTTAGTTGTTAATCGATAAAGTTTGTAACCCATGAAAAAAGAGAAGTACAGGAATATTTATTTTAAATTATTGAATGAATATCCAACTTATCAATACCTTGAGATGGTTTATATGGATTTATTTGACCATCAAAATCATCTAGTATTAAGGGGACTAACTATGTTTATATATTAGTAGATGACATATCTATGAATAATTGGGTATTATATTTAACTGAAAGGAGTGAATAATTTTATTATTTCACCAGGTATATTAGATCTGTAGAAAAAAAATAAAACATAGAATTAGGACCTTAAGAAGTATCCATGGTCATGAGTTTTAAATTCAAGACCATCCATTTTCACACTAAATGGTTATAGTAATAACTTTTCTTCTCCAATGAATATTTAACTAAATGATTTGTATAATGAAGTAATATAAAATATCATGAGACATCCAAGACTATGCTAAATGAATATGACTTATCTATCTACTTTTGGGTAGAGGATATAAATGGAACAAAAAATATTATAAATACAGTTTTAATTAGACCTATAATCATAAAAACCCATTATGAGACTTGTAATAGTAGAAATCCTATTATAATTATATTACTAATTTTGTTGATAATGCATTTATTCCTAATACTAAGGATAATCGTGATAAGTTTTCCTCCAAAAGTGAAGAAAACATTTCCTTGAATATTTTACTTCAATTAAATTTAATAGATTTTTTGATAAGAGGAACAATATTTTTGAAGATTCTATTAATATCAAATTTAATGAGATATATCCACGTGAGCCTAAGTCATATTTAGAAAACCATAAGGATGATTTACCTTATTCGAACATAAATTCCAAGCCTTTTGACTATACTGGAATGAAGTAAAAAATCATCCAGTTCTGATGAACATCTAGAACCCAAAACTGAACCTATAGACAACCAAGAGGTGGGAATCCCCAATATTTTTTAGAGTTTTTAGGAATTTTTAAAACCACACTATATTAATAATTAAATCAGGGTAATGAATATTTTAGAATAATTATATCAATTTTAAAAATATAAATTTGGAAACTTCTTTGTGGCCAAAATAAATCATTACTATCATCACTTAATGGGTGTTTTGAAACAAGGCTATTGAATCAAGTGCTATAAAGTGAAATAAGGCTAGAATAGTTGCTCGTGGTTATTGTAAAGATGAACAAATAGACTATGAAGAGACCATTTCAATAGTAGATAGACATGAAGATAATATAATACTTCTAGCCAATGTAGCTCATCTAGTTTTCAAACATTATCAATTGGATGTCAAAAGTGAATTATATATTATTATAAAATAGATGGTTATTTGTTAAAATACATGTAGATTTCTAAATCACTATTTTCCAAATCAGGTTTCTAAATTAACAAAAGATTTATATGTATTGAAACAATAAAAAAATATCATTGGATACTAGGATTATCCATTTTCATAGTTAAAATTAATTTTAAAAAGTTTAACGACTCATATAATTTTAGTAAATTGAACTGTAAAATATGTTTTAGTTTTAAAAATTAATGTGTGTTATATTATTATTAGATCATCTAAAAATTTACTATGAAATTATTTTTAAAAAATGATGGAAAATAAATTTGAAATTAGTTTAATTGGTGAATATAAAATCATTTTTACATTTTAGAATTTTTAAAATATAGATATAATAAACATTAAAAAATTTAAATATACTATGTACATTTTTAAAACATTTTAATTTGTATATCACTAAGATTTGTGATACTCCTATGAGTTCCACTTATAATTTGGATCTTAAACAAGATGGAAGACTAGTGGTTCAAACTAGTTACAAAGTTATGATTACATATATTATCTACCTTACTGCTACATGACCTGATATTATGTTTATTGTGTCAATGTGTACTCACTGTCAATAAAATCTAAAATATTCTCACACAGTTTTTATAAAATTAATTTTTAAACATATTATA
Source organism: Viscum album (assembly GCA_963277665.1). Classification (NCBI taxonomy): domain Eukaryota; kingdom Viridiplantae; phylum Streptophyta; class Magnoliopsida; order Santalales; family Viscaceae; genus Viscum; species Viscum album. The sequence goes on along the minus strand of OY728143.1, from coordinate 291,888,923 downwards.
TATACTATTAATTTAAGACTATTCTATTTAAGGGGACATGGATTTTACTTGGTTAGTTATTATGATTCTTATTTTTATCATCATAATTATGATAGAGAAAGAAATTCTAGATCATATAACATTTTATGAATGTTCATAGTGTCTCACTGTAGTAGGAAACAAATTTACGTTCCACTGTCTTCTGCAGATGCTAAATACATAGCTTCTGGTAGTAGCTGTGAAAACATTTGGTGTATAAAACTCACATACTAGAATAAGGATAATAATTTTATCATGAAACTATATATTGTTTCAAAGAAAGTGAAATAAATATTTCTATAAATCCCGTGTCATATTCTAGTACACCAAAAAATGATGTAAACCATCAATTATTGAGATATAATTTTCAAAAGGGTGATACCACACCAGAATACATTTCTATATAATGTCATCTTACTATTATTTTTACTCATATTTTGAATTCTAAGATAATTAATTTTATAAAACTTGATTCAGGTATGATTAGTTTTTTAGCTTTATTTTGGAGACTCACCATTGACATTTTATCACTATTGAAATTATCTCATCATTGAGATTTTATCACCTTTGAGATTTTATGACCATTTTGATTTCTCATCATTCAAATCTTTTCTCTGTTGAATACTTCTCACCATTGATAATGTATCACTATTGAAATTATATCTTACCTTTGTCAAATTTCACATTGTATGTTTTTAAGCTTCCATTTTAAATTTCATCATAAAATATATATTTATTTCTTATTCAAATCAAATTATTTTCATACTTTTCATTTTTTATTTTCATTTTTTGAATCCATAAATCCCAAATCAAATAATTTTGTTGATTTTTGTAAATTTAATGCACTTTTTACCTCACAAAATACCCAGAAAAACATGTTTTTACTCATTCTCTCTTGACTAATGACCTTCCACCGCCTTCGCCGAAGATATTTAGCCGATATGTATTGTCATAATGAACTGATCTCTTGAGTCCTCTCTAGAAACATTTCATCTCAAATAGAAGATGAATGGTGAATCTACTATTGATACTATAGATCCCATAAATCCCAATATTTCACGGTGATAGGTTTTTTCTAAAAAACAAGGTCTGGTTGAGTTGCTACATTAATTTAATTTTTTGTGCCAAAATTTCTACAAGTAAAAATATTGATAGAGTGGTTTTCTTCTAAATAGATTCCATTTAATCATTAATTATTGTTTATGTTTTATCAGTAAACTCAGTTATTATTCGGATAAAATGATGGCCAAGTAAGAACCAAAATCAATAGCCATAGAATGGTTTTCTCTTCATGTCTGTGGGATAAATGCTTAATTCTTCCTTGTGAAGGAATATCTAAATACCATCAAGGGGATATTATATAGTGTAGTAAGACCATTGTGTATTAATATTATTTAGCTATATTAACATGGGATATAGTTTAGATAAGACTATTTACTATTGATATTGATGTTGAATGCATGATCATTTTCTAGTTCATCCAAAACATGTTATGCCCAAGAAAAAAAATATTTTCCTACATTGAGATATCAAAATTATTATATATTCTATTTTATGATACGTGGTTATAAGATAACTATTGCAGATATATCATGCTTCAGATTTTTAAAATAACAAATGTATATTTAATATCAATTTCATTAATATAACTAATGTTTATCTCAACAGTGATGGAGGCCACATTTTTAGTTGAATAAGGTTAATAATCTCTTGTACAATGTTATGGTTTCTACATAAAAAGAGTTATTTATAGATGGATTAAAATAAGATGGAACACCTGGATAAAGAAATGTTTCAATTATAGTGAAAATAATTGAGATGAGTTTCATCCAGTTGACCATCCTTCATGACCCGTTGAATGTATAGATCAATTTTTGGAAGAAAATGAAGTAGTGGAGTACAGTGGTGGGGAATCATAATTTTCTAACATTGGTGAGGAGAAAGAATTTTTTCATGGTTATGGACGAAGTGATATGATCATCTATAAATTACCTCTTACTATAAACATTCATTCTCTTAACCCTATTAATAAACTCCCAGAAAGAGGGAAACTTTTGAATGAAATAACTGATGAAGAATAGATTGATATAGCATGTGATGATATTTTAAAAAGAAACTCTTAATCTTCAGAAGAAATGAAAATGATTAAAATGGTGTTTAATAAAAAGATGGGGATGATGAAAATAGAAATATAAATGGAAGTGGAAATATAGATGATGATGATGATGATGATGATAATATAGGACATGTACCATATGGTATTACAATCCATTTTGAGAAGATGATGTTGAGATACCTCGATATATTCTTTCATCAGCAATTGGATCTTCTTCAAGATCATAGGAGCGGTCAAACTATTATGGGATAAAAGGACATAGATTCTAGAGAAGAAAGAGATGAATCTTTTTAGGGGTAGGAATATATTTTTCTTGAATATAGGTGTAATGGACCAGACCTCTATGTCCCATTCCCTTGTCAAAAATAATGCCACAAAGTGTCCTGGAGGGTAAAATGGACTTTTCCCACACTTTCTAGAATTTTGAAACTACACACCGTGTAGTTTGAGTACACGTCGTGTACTCCCTTGCCGGGTATACCCCGTGTTGATGGCAGTTTCCTTGTCATATGAGATAAAGGGTTACACTCCATGTGCCCAATACTACATGCCGTGTAGTCCCTCCCCGCGTACGCGTAACCATGTGTTGACCAGTCAATAGTTGTGTGCCGTGTTGGAACCGTGTGAAATAAATGGCTACACGCCGTGTATCCAAAACTACACACCATGTAGTACTTCCCTGCGTACGCGTTACCAGTCAATGGTCATGTGCCATGTTGGATTTGTGTCCATTCGATGTGGAATAAATAAATTACACACCATGTGTCCGAACTACACGCCGTGTAGTCCTTCCCCGCATGTGCATTACCCTCAAACCATGTGTTGACCAGTTAACAGTCGCAGAGCTGTGTTGGAAGCCGCGTGGCGACCACATAAAATAACTAAGTACACTCCATGTACCATGAAGTACAAGCCGTGTAATTTTTATTTTCTCTCCTATAAAAGAAGGGCCCCCTCCTCCTTTTGAACTCACCCCTCTCCTCCCCTTTCCTCTTAGCAGAGCTCTCCCAAGAGACTCAAAGGCTCCTTTTCTTCCATAACTTTTTTGTCCGAGCTCCGATTTACGATCCGTCAGTGGCCAAAGGATTGTAACGACGAGGGGAATCTTCTGAGCATGGATCTGTTGTCTTTCCTTTGGCCATTCCTTTTCGACTTCCACCCAAGGATCTTTTTCCTGGACCCGACAGAAGAGACGGATGCCGACAGACGTCTTCTATGGTTGATCCAGTGGAGCGTTGCGATCAGAACCTATTGAGGCCATGATCTTACCTTCATCTCTCTAATTTGTGCATCATGCGGGGTGGGAATCCTATTTTTTTCATGATAAATAGTTGAACCATTAAATAAAGATAATAATTTGTTAAAGATGGGGATGGGGATGTTGTTATGTTTATATTTTTTTATCCTATTGATATGTTATGAATTGAATAGGCTTATGCCTACTGAAAATAACGGTCTTTGGGGGCCTTTTCATGTGAAATTAAATGTTTCCCTATCTTTCTAGACCGTTTTTGTGGATGGAATCTTTGTGGAATGTAGAAATTGGTTTATCACATTGTGTTTGATGTTTAAAATCTAGAACCCTTGTGTCATCACCCCAGTTAAACAAAATTGAATAATGAACATGGGGATTTTGTCTAGGTTACTAGTTTTTGAAAGGGAGGGAAGAATCCTGGGTTGTTACGAATAGAACAGGCAGCAGGGCTGCAGGGCGATGATGTTGCACGAACCTTGTTTTTTGGGTTGTTGTGGATCAGGTGGTCAGCGGGGCTAAGAGAAGTGGTATTAAAGGGATAATTATGTATGATGCAGTTGTGGTTATGGTAGTTGGCAGCGGGGCTACAGGGATGTGTTTGAATGTGAACAGACTATGGGTTGTAAATAATAAATAAAAAGTGAAAGAGTTAATGAATGGTGGGTCATGGTAATGGAACTGGATTGATAATCAATTGGTTGTTGGTTGATAATAAGGACTTGGTTGTTTTGCTTGTGTTTTCCTAACTTGATTTGTGGATGGCAGGGATATGTTTTACGAACGATCGATGTGGTTGGTTGTGGATAGTTGCCCAGTAGTTAAGGAACTAAATAAACTAATTCTGCCGAAACGTGAAAACATGAATGGGGTTGGGGTTGTTTGTTGTATGTGTGCTTCGTAGTAGCAGTGCCGAGGCACGTGCTCAATTTCTCTTTTTAGAAGCCATAGGTTGCGCTGTGTTTTTGGTATACATATATATATCTGTATCTTTTGTGTTTTATCACACCCCACCCATGTTGAGCACTTAGTGCCGAGCAATCCCATTCCATGAGAGAGGGTGTTTTTCCCTTAGTTATTAGCTCCTTCCTGCTCCTTCTCCCTAGGTTGTGATGGCTTGAGGTGACCTTACACCTAATACTCTTTGGGTAGGTATCGATTGGGGTGATTTTTTCCCAAGACTCTTCGAGAAGGTTATACTATTTCCCAAGAATCTTCGGGATGAGGCCCAGGTGTGTGTGGGTGGGATACATGGTTGTGAGGCCCAGGTGTGTGCGGGCGGGATACGTGGTTGTGAGTCCCAGGTGTGTGCGGGCGGGATATGTTGTTGTGAGGCCCAGGTGTGTGCTAGCGGGATGTTTGGTTTGTGAGGCCCAGGTGTGTGCGAGCGGGGAGAGTGTGGCAGCGTTAGGACGTTCGCCGTTAGGAAGAGCAGCTAACAAGTGGGAAATGGTGCAGGGTACCCAATACTCTTGTTTCTTATATACTACTACCTGTTGTGATTATGTTTTTGGTGAGTGTGGCTGGTGAGGTTTGGTGGATGGAATTCCTTGCTAGGTTTCTTCTGTTCTTCTCACAGGACATTAGGATGTCTCACCACTTGTGCACGAGTGCATTATGTTTCGCGACTGTTTATACTTGTATGCTCACCCTACGATTACTTTCATGTTTCCAGGAGGACTACCAAGGTCGTGCGGGACCCTACTAGTTGGACAGTTGGAGTTGTTGCAGTTTATTTACTCTTGTTTTCTTTTGGTATTGTACATTGAGTTTTCTTGTACTTGTACCTTATTATAAAATTGTTTAATCATACATGTGGGATTGGTTTGGGATTATTTATATACACTTTTTCTTTTCCATTTTGGTAGTTTACATGTCCTATTTCCCGATCCTAAATAATAAAAAGGGTAATTCCTCCCATATTTGTGAAAACTCATACCCTTGGTGCTAGTCGCTACCACGGGGCCTACTGGAGGCGGGACTCGGGGGTCATTATCTCCCATTCACAATTTCCAGCTCAGGAGGGGAATCTTTGGTGGGAGGGGGTCGTGACAGAATGGTATCAGATGTGATGGATGAGAGATATGTTGAAGTCTGGAGTTAGGTACAGTGGGGATTTCATGGGATGGAAGGGAAAAAATGTTAGTTAATCATGGTGCGTGACATAGGCCAGGGAAAAACGGCTAGGACATGAGATTTTAGGCCCCCCCCCCCCGTGATCCGATGCAAGGACTTTGAGCCTACCGAACAACAAAGTGACACTAAATTTATTGTAGGGTAGAGACCCTAGGGAAGTTACATGCATCATCATGATTGTGTTTTACTTGAATTGGGTGTTCTGGGAAAGAAATTGAAATAAAACGATAAAATAAAACCTTGAGAAATTTCCTTACTACTTGGGCTTAGGCGATCCTTGTTTACTGTATAGCTATGGCACCTGGACGTCATCCCCAGGTGGCTCAGACGGCCGAGGTCCAGATGATTCAGGCGGTCGAACAGTTTAGGATTGACTGAGAGGAGGAAGATAGCTAGTGGTAGAAGACTCTTCATTCATTCCAGCGGCAAACCCTAATGATGTACGAGGGTAGTACTTCGGATACGGAGATGGAGGGGTGGCTTGAGGAGCTAGGGATCACTTTTACCTTGTTCCATGCTCCTAGGGATTACTGGGTTCCCGTAGTAGTCAGTCAGCTGAAAGGTGCGGCGTGACAGTGGTGGACACTCTACCTCGGAGAGAGGATAGAGGCAAAGGTTCCATGAGATGACTTTGAGAAGGAATTCCGAGAGGAATTCCTTTATTCCATGATCAAGGAAGAGAAGCAGCAAGAGTTACTCTCCCTTCAGCAGGGTTGTATGTTAGTACGAGTGCTAGGGATCAATTTCAAGGATCTCTTGTTCTTTGCTCTGAATCTCTTTTTGGATGAGGAGTCTCGGGAAAGACGTTGGGAGGAGGCGCTTCATCCTTCGCTCTAGTATGCTGTCACCCCCTTCACCCTTCTGACATACATGGTGGTACAGAAGAAGGAAGGGGTTTTAGAGAGGATGCTCTCACTTGGAGGTGCACCCTGAGGGGGGATCCAGTCAGGCTAGTCGAAGGGGGAGGCAGTCAGAAGCAGGTCTCCTACGACGGGACCTTCCAGTTTCAGGCCGGTAGGGAGCAGGCCCCAATAGTTCCTGTACAGATCATCGGGTCCTCATCCCTTTTTCACAAGACCAGGACTGAAGTGTTTTTCTTGTGGAGGTTCCGGGCACGTCCAGTGTTGGTGCCCGACCAAATCTCAGTATGGTGGGGTGGGAAGGTTCAACACCCACCTTAGCAGCACCATTCACCGGAAAGACACTTCCAGCAGCAACAGGCTCCAGTCCCTCTGAGGGGAGATGGAGCAGGTGGTGGCCAGCCACATGGAGTTCCTCAATGATTCCAACTAGGATGTGGTCGAGGAGGCGAACATCAACAGAGAGGCAGAGGAGCTGGGCGCAAATAGTTTCATGCATCAGAGGCAGCTTCTCTAGAAGGACCTGGGATCAATAGAGATGTATTTGGGTTTTCTTGAATGAATTATTTTATGTTTTGTTTGGGAGCATTACACTCCATTGTTGGAACTCTTTTTGATCATTCTTCGGTCCTGGACCTTGTTTTTGTGAGTTATTAATGCTTTGTTGTTTCCCGCTTTTCTTTAAATGTACGTGTAGAGCCCTATCATGCGGGGAGGGAAAGACCTTACCACTAATCGAGACGCATTAATGTGGATTCGATTAAACCCATGTAGTTGAGTCAGTTCCGCCTAAAGCAGATAATATCTCGACATGGGAGAAGGAATTCCCCATGCCATGTTTTTGGGTAGTGTGTGGGTTGTACGGTGTTGGGGGTAGTGTAAGTTGGAAAATACTAATATATGGAAGTGGGAAGGCCCAATCCTTAATCGAGACGCATTAATGAGTATGCGATTAAACCCATGCAAGCGGGTCAGTGCCGCCTAAAACGGATAATATCTCGACATAGGAGAAGGAATTTCTAACAAATATGATTAGGGTTGTTGGTTGGGTTCCTGTTATAACAAGAACCCTAATAGGTATTTTTTGGGATTCTCTGGGGAGGTTTTTGAATTCTTGAAGAAGATAATGTTTTAAGATTTGTCTAATGTAATGGACCGAACCTCTCCGGCCCATTCCCTTGTCATAGAGAAGGCCACGAAGTGTTCTGGAGGGTAAAATGGACTTTTCCCACACATTCCTGAATTTTGAAACTACACGCTGTGTAGTTTGAGTACACGTCGTGTACTCCCTTTCCAGGTATACCCCATGTGGAAGGCCGTGTCCTTACAGTATGAGATAAATGGGTTCACGCCGTGGCCCCAATACTACATGCCATGTAGTCCCTCCCCGCGTACATGTAACTGTGTGTTGACTAGTCAACGGCCATGTGTCGTGTTAGAGCCGTGTGAAATAAATGGCAACACACCATGTATCCAAAACTACACGCCGTGTAGTCCTTCCCCGCGTATGCGTTACCAGTCAACAGTCGTGTGTCATGTTAGAGCCGTGTCTGTTCTGTGTGAAATAAATAAAGTACACGCCATGTTTCCAAACTACATGTCGTGTTGTCTTTCCCTGCGTGGGCGTTTCCCTCAAATAGTGTGTTGACCAGTCAATGGCCGCAGAGCCGTGTTGGAAGCCGGGTGGAGACCACGTAAAATAATCAAGTACACGTCGTGTACCATTAAGTACATGCCATGTACTTTTTCTTTTCTCGCCTATAAAAGAAGGGGTCCCCTCCTTCTTTTCAACTCACCCCTCTCCTCCCCTTTCCTCTGAGCAGAGCTCTCCCAAGAGACTCGAAGGATTTTTTTCTTCCATAACTTATTTGTCTGAGCTCCTAATTACAATCCATTAGTGGCCACATGATCGTAACGACGAGGAAGAGCTTCCGAGCTTGGATCCTTCATCTTTCATTAGTCCTTTCCTTTCTGACATCCCCCCAAGGATGTTTTTCCATTACCCAAAAGAAGTGACGGACACTGACTGACGTCTTCTAAGGTTGATATGGGGGATCATTGCGATCAGAACCTATTGAGGTAGGGATATTACCTTTGTCTCTCTAATTTTTTCATCATGCAGGGTAGTTATCTTCTTGTTTTCATGAGAAACAGTTGAACCATTAAATAAAGATAGTAACTGGTTAAAGAACGGGGATGGGGAAGTTGTTATGTTTGTCTTTTTTATTCTATTGATATATTTTCAATTGAATAGTCTTATGCCTACTGAAAATCACGGCCGTTGGGGGCCATTTATTATGCAATTAAATGTTTCTCTACCTTTCTAGACCGTTTTTGTAGATGGAAACATTGTGGAATGTGGAAATTGTTTAATCACATAATGTTGGCTGTTTAAAATCTGGAACCCTTGTGTGATCACCCCATTTAAACAAAATGGAATAGTGAAAATAGGGGTTTTGGCTTGGTTACTGGTGTGTGAAAGGAAGGGATAAATCCTGGGTTGTTACGAATTGAACAGGCAGTAGGGCTGCAGGGCAATGATGTGGAACAAACCTTGTTTTGTGGGTTGTTGTGGATCGGGTGGTCAGCAGGGCTGTGATAAGTGCTATTAAGGGGATAATGATGTACTCTGCAGTTGTGGTTATGGTAGTTGTCAGCGGGGCTCCAGGGTTGGGTTTGAATGTGAACGGACTATGGGTTGTGAATAATAAATAAAAAGTGGAAGAGTTAATGAATGGTGGGACATGGTAATGGGACGGGATTAATAATAAATGGGTTGTTGGTTGATAAGAAGGACTTGGTTCTTTTGATTTTATTTTCCTAACATCATTTGTGGATGGCCAAGATATGTTTTACGAATGATCGATTTGGTTGGTTGTGGATTGTTGCCCAATAGTAAAGGAACTAAATAAACTAATTCTGCTGAAGCGTGAAAACCTAAATGGGGTCATGGTTTTTTGTTGTATGCATGCTTCATAGAAGCAGTGCCGGGGCACATATTCAGTTTCTCTGTTTAGAAGCCATAGGTTGGGCTATGTGTTTGGTATACATATATATATTTGTATCTTTTGTGTTTTATCGCACCCCACCCATGTTGAGTACTTAGTGCTGAACACTCCCATTTCATGGGAGAGGGTTTTTCCCCTTAGTTACTAGCTCATTCCTTCTCCTTCTCCCTAGGCTGTGATGGCATGATGCGACCTTACACCTATGACTCTTTGGGTAGGTTTCAATTGGGGTGGTTTTAGCCCAAGACTCTTCGGGTAGGTTCTACTGTTTCCTAAGAATCACCGGGATGAGGCCCAGGTGTGTGAGGGCGGGATATGTGGTTGTGAGGCCCAGGTGTGTGGGGGCGGGATACGTTGTTGTGAGGCCCAGGTGTGTGCGGGCGGGATACGTGGTTGTGAGTCCCATGTGTGTGCGGGCGGGATCTGTGGTTTGTCAGTCCCAGGTGTGTGCGGGCGGGGAGAGTGTGGTAGTGTCCGGATGATCGCCATTTGTAAGAGTAGCTAACTACTGGTAAATGGTGTGGGGTACCCAATACTCTTGTTTCATATATAGTACTACATATTGTGTTTTTGTTTTTAGTGAGTGTGGCTGGTGAGGTTCGGTGGATAGAATTTATTGCTAGGTTTCTTCTGTTGTTCTCACGGGACATTAGGATTACTCCCCACTTGTGCATGAGAGATTTAGGTTTCCCTACTGAGTATGCTTGTAAGCTCACCCTACGTTTACTTTCAGGTTTCTAGGAGGACTACTAGGGCCGTGCGGGACCCTACTAGTCAGACAGTTGGATTTGTTGCAGTTGTTTTACTCTAGTTTTCTTTTGGTATTGTAATTTGAGTTTTCTTGTACTTGTACCTTGTTATAAAATTTTTTAAACATTCATGTGGGATTGGTTTGGGTTTATTGATATACAATTTTTCTTTTACTTTTTGGTAGTTTACTTGTTCTATTTCCCGATCCTAAATAATAAAAATGGTAATACATCCCATATTTGTGAAAACTCATACCCTTGGTGCTGGTCGCCACCCCGGTGCCTACTGGGGGCGGGAATCGAGGGTCATTATCTCCATTTCACCATTTCCAGCTCAGGAGGGGCATATTTGGTGGGAGGGGGTCATGACAATAAGCCATTTGATCCTTAAATTAGAGGATACATCAGTGATATCACGTATTATGTTTCTATGGATGACAGGAAGACTTCGTTGAACAATTATTGGATGTGTATATGAATGTTTGTATTGTTTTTGATCAAATATATTCTAAATATATGGGAGTTGAACCTACTGTATTGATAATACAATTGATTTTAAGATATCTATTGATTCACCTATTATAGAACCATATTAGGATGTGTCTACAACTACAAATCAAACAGTAATTAGATTTCTTATTATGTATTCTGAAGTTTACAGGGACATGATAATTGAATAATGGGTCAGGATTCTGTGGTGTCCACTAATGAATAGTGGACAAAATATTCTAGAAGTAGTGGATCCTAACAGAAGATAGTTGAATGAAATTTATGTTATAGGATGTATGCAGAGGTTTAAATCTTATATAAATACATTCTTACCCACGATTGAGAGAGTTTTTCTCTTATTTTTCCTACTATTCGAGTAGACTATTTCACTAGAAGTAATTTAGAACCCTTTATAGAAATTATTCTTTTTGAATTTTGTGTTTTTATACGAAATTAAATTCAAAAAGTCAGTATGTTAATTGAGAAATATTTTTTTAATTAGAGATAGAACATATTTAACAAAAAATGATTCACCACATTCAAGAAGAAGAGATAGAAAATAGCAGGCATTCCATTGAGTTGGACTTTGTGAGATCAACATTGGAAGAGATGTAGACATATTTTTATACTTATATGGATTCCTTACATTACATTGGGGATAATTTTCAGTCACTACCTTTATCCAGTATAAATAATTTTTTTATAAGATTCTTAGGTCATTTGTAAGGGAAGAGCATAGTGATGCATCAGGTGGTAAACCCACCATACCTTAGGAAACATTGATATTGATGGAACATGACTTTGATCACACACTTATAATTATTTAAGAACAAATGAAATATCTGAAAGCTGTAAAATATATCACCAACCAATAAATCATATATTATTTCTAAATCATATAATCTAATCATGAGTTGAATGCTTATTTCAATTATCTAGCTAAAAATCTAGGAATGCCTTCTACTAATCAATATATTAAATTGAAATGAACCAATTGAAATAAATGAATCTAGTTACACAAAATTTTATAAAAGAGAAGAAATATTTCACCAGTTCAATGGAGAGTGGTGGTAAATGATCATGGATTTCAAAAATCATATGAAGACAATTCAGCATGTTTATGGAAGTTTTTTTGGATCCTGAGGCCATTACATTAAAAGATCACCTAAAACATCAAGATTGTGATCTATAGTTCATAATATAAATGTTTCTAGGGACCGCATAAACCCTTACCATTACATTTTCATCCATTTCCTCCTAAATATAGTGATTTTTGGTAGCACGATAGACAAATTATCATTAGAGAAACCCATTATCTAATAGATGTTCCTTTAACTTTTCCCACAAATATCTTAGCTAGAGCTGATTTTCCAACAACTATCCCTCAATCTCAAATAGATACTAATGTTGAGAATTATACTTCACATGAAGGGATGAGAAAAGTACATCCTAAGAATCATTTATCATTATACTTTTTTTGGGAATGTTTTTATGTAACTTTTAGTTTAATTGTTTTGGCTATATTTCTATTGATTTTTATAATTATAATTCTTTAAATTATTTTTAGTATTATGTTTCTTGTTTTTTCACTACATTACCAATGTTATTTATACTATTATGAAAAAAAATAAATGGAGATAATTTTATTTTAAATTTCATAATTTTGTAGTATTATTTTTATAACAAATTTTTTATTTTAATACCTTACTCTTATTAATTTCCATATATATGTAACTAAATTTTTTATACTATTTTGTCATTTAATTCATCATATTTATTGAAAAAATTTATTTCTTTACCATTCATGCAATATTACTTTTATTCCTTATTTTTGATCATCATATTTGACTCTATGGTATATAAACCCTCATGATATACATTTTATGGCTTTATTTATTAATCTTCGACACAATGTGTACAAAATTCCATGATATTTCAACCATCAATGTTGGGGAGACTGTTTGACTTCTTATATTAAACATAAAACAAATCATTTTTCTTATGCTATTAATGAGTGTATGTGTTATAGTGTTATTTTATAATATGTGTTTTTTTGGAATGAATTTTGGTTTAGTATGAGAAATAAATACCATTGAGGTTGAGTCACCAGCAAGAATGTATCACCACCACAAATGTCTCGCCTCTAAGAATATCTCAACAATATGAATGTATCACCAACAAAAATATCTCACCACTATGATGATATTTTAACAACGAGTTGGAAACACTAACCATCGGATATGAGTCACCTCCAGAACAGAAATATTTTATAGTATGATATAAATCACTGCTAGAGGAATAATAAATGCTGGACTTAAAATTAGATAAATTGTTGTGATTTCCTACCACTATGTTGAGTAACATCTTGACTCAGACACCACCAGAATGTTCATCATTTTAATGAATCACACTAATCATAATCACCCTTTTAATGTCCATATTCGTCATTTTATAAATTTTTTTGATTCTATATTTCTAATGAAAACATTATAGAATTTATTTAAACAAATTATGGATTGTTCTAAAACCTGTTTGGGAGGTTAAGTAATTAATTAATCATCCTTGAGTATGTGGATAAAGAATATCATGATGATTTAATTTACTAATACATCAAATATTAAAATATGAATATGTCTCCATCAAATTCTATGGAGAGGACAAGAGATAGAGATAGACACACACATACACTCATGGTTGCACATGAAATGTCAGATGAGATCATAGTATAGAACAAGAAATTTGAAATTTTCTAAGATAATACATGCTTATTAATTCTATAAATTAGTTGTTAAAGAGTGGATAACACAAGATATGGATTTTATAAAACTCTTTTCTATATCAATGATTAGAAAACTGACTCGAGCTACATCTCAAGATACCTTTAAGGTCCCACTATCATCATATCTTAACAAATAAAGAAAAAGAATATTTCAATTTATCTTTACAAGATATTTTTTTTACTTAATTTACAATTGGATTAATGTTTGTATTTTCTGTGTATTACATCCACACTATATCCTATTCATAAATTATAATTGACCACTTATTTTAAACCTGTGGTTGAACACTTCTCCACTATATTCCTTTAGTTTGGTCCACATCATAATAAAATGGAAAAATAGAAAAACATCAAAACACTAGGTAATTTGAACTACACCAAATAAATTACATATACTAGAATAATATATATTATATAATATAAAGGATTTGATATCTTACTTGTGGAAATCCACTGATATGAAATTTGTCTCAATTCGACTTTAGATGGTGAAACAGATTCAAAACCTCTCTTTTTTATTAATAGGTATCAAAACTAATGATAGGGAGTTGCTATAGTGTATAATATAATGGTATAAGGAATGTCATAAATTGATAGTTAAATATTTTTAATTTATTCAATTTTTTTATGGTCACACCCTTTAGCCATGTGGTTGATCAAACAGTACCCCGACTGTGCAATATCCTCTACCATAATACATTCTTTTAATGGAATGTTATATACCAATAGAAAAAACATAAACATCCCATTTGCACCCTCTACATAATCCATGCACTTCATTTTGTCCTGGATTCTCTGTAAAGACATATATTGTGGCCCTATGTGGTTCAATGAAAATACCTTCAGGGTTTTACATTAACTGTGAAAAATGTGTGGTCGGGTCTATATTAACTATGTATCTCGGCCATTTCATCGAAATTTAGAGGCTCTAAAGAATATAATGACACACTAAATTCCACCAAAAACTCACTAAGACCATTTAAAATTATTTAATTATGGAAACAAAACTAAAACTAGTGGTTTAATACCATTAATTGAATATCAGATCTTACATTCTTCCCCCCATTAAACCATCTCATCCCCAAGTTTCCCTTCCAAGTGTGAAAAAACATCATCTGAGTATAACTATATCGATTAATCTTGTACATACTGTACAATTTCCCTTGTCTCATCTTGTAAATTACCATTATTTCATTGTTCTATAACATGGGGAAAATATCATCAAATAAACTTCATGCTCTAGTCCAGAATATAGAATTTATTCTCTTCGATGGAAGCATCCACCTTTAACTCATCCTCGATATGATGAATGGTATGGGATAGATCCAAATAGTACTAACAACATTGTGAATCATGGAAGACATCATGCTTGTCCTTATACTTGTGATTTAAATACAACCTTATAATATAAACAAGATTATCTCCATGACACCAATTTTTTCAAAAAAATGATATGAAATATTTCCATGTCGTCTAAACCATTTATTCCCTATTCTAGGTAAAAAACCTCAGAAAACATGAATCCCAACATCAAATACTACTAGTTGATGATTTTGATTCCAATAAGACATTTTCTTGGACTAGTATGTACAAATATGATTCCTAATAAGATAAAAATTATAAGATGTATCCTGAATGTGTGATGAAATAGTAGTCTTACTACTCCGAAATTTTACTTGAACAAGGGTGAACAACATGGCCTACTATATAATGCATTATAGGGATCCATATGTATAATCATATATAAGATGATATAGTAAGATAATTCAAAAATAGGTATATGTTTTCCCATGAAACCTCCACATTGAAGGACAATTGATTGTGTCATGTCCACATAAACTGTTATTTTTTGTTCTAGATGACCGTTACTTTGAGGGTAATAGGACTCCCTCAAAAGAACTAACAATTCAAATTTATACTTTAACCTATGCAAGAACATTGATGTGAAATGAGAATACCTATAAAAATTATAGCATTAGGGATCCCTTGTAGGATTATAATCTCATGTACATATAATCAACCATGTTTATCCACTGAGAATGACTCTATGATAGGAAATAGGCGAGTCACCTTTAGGAGCCTATTGAGGATTAGCATCACTATATCACTACCTCAATTGGATCTCATTAATCCAATGAAAAAGTGTATCTAGGAATCCTTCCAGTTAAAATCTTGTATGTAAATTTGATTTAGAATCTCTTTTGGCTTCTAGTGTTCTAATGTCACCTGCTGACAGGTCGAACACTGAGTAAAAAAACCATCTATCACCCTTTGCAATATAATTTCACTAATTTGGTCGATGTAGGCAATGATACATATTTGTAATCCCATGGTTTTTAACCCAAATAGAATCCTGAGAAACAAGAATCAATTCCTAAAAAATGTATGTATGAATCCAAATGATGACATTAATGAGTAAGACTCCATCCATATTGTAACACCCCAAGCTTCCATGATACGCTTCTCATTCAATAATGTAATTGCTTGCATTGTACACAACATCGAGTTCTAACACACTGCAAGTAATCAAAGTAGCCGTTATGAATAGTAATAACCACTTTTTAAATTTATAGAAATTTTATATTTCAAAATGTTCTTCATTTTTGTATTCGTAATATTGAAATTAGCCTATGTTTATTTTTTTTTATTTTCCGAGAACTTCAAAATTTTTATGAATAGTGAAAAATACTTAAAACAACTTTTTTAATAAAAATAATTTATAGTGATAAGTTATACTATTGAGTGGTTTTAAAGTATAATTATAATATATTTTTACCATTTTATCCAATGGTAGTCATTAGAATTAATTTCACATTGAAATTGGACATAAACAATTGTCAATCTTTTGATATAAATTGTTTCTTAAAAACACGCTATTTGTTGTGACAACGGGAATTAATCATAAAATTAATTAATGCAAATTATATGTTTGTAATTTCATAAAATAGACATCATTTTTGAATTTGGAATATCAATTATAGCTTAGGGTGAAATTTTGGCATTGTTCTGAAAAACGTCAATTTTTGATTAATAGTGAAACCACTAAGTGGTAGTTAAATAACTGATTTTTCGTTTAAATGAAATATTACCACTTATGTGATTTGATTTTCAAAAATCAGACCTACATGGTTTTCCTTAAGAAGTAAAATGTGGTTCAATGAGATTAAAATAATTTTTTGGTGAATAGTAACTTTTAAGTTCTTAATCGCGATTAGAGGTTATTAGTGTAGTTTAAGGTAAAAATAATGTTTTAATAATATGATATGAGCTTAAAACATGTCCTACCCCCATTGCATGTTCCATGGCCGACCAAGACAATCCATGGGTCAACTTGGGGACCCCATGGAGCCACTTTATTTGGAAAATGACATAAATACCTTTTATTTAATGTTAAAGTAAAAAATGACACAAACATGAAATGTTTTACTAAAAAAATTTTTACATGGGGTTATACAAGTCATATTTTTGATTATAAATAGTAATTGGAATGCTAAAAATATTTCCTACATCATTGTAATTTTTTTATAATTTTTAGACATTAAATAAATTAAATTATTTATGACATCATGATGATGCAGCGATGACCTCATTATTTAACGATTTAAATAAAATGAGAAGATAATGTAAAATACAAGGCTTACACTTGTCCAAAGCCCATTGGATGAGGGGATTTCGAACCCTTATCACCTTATCCTCGTATTATACAAGTGTGGGACCTTTAGAATCCTAAAAGCATTGTATAATAGAATAACATTTCATTACTTTCCAAAAGTGCCCCTCCTCTTCACTTATAAAAGGCCCCCACCACTCCCACCTTATTCACACCATCAAGCCATTTGGCCCATCCAACCTCTGCCCAAATACACTCCCAAAATCCCTCACTTACTCCTAGAAGCCACACTTTGGGCAGAATGATTCCCAAGGAAGCCTTTGTCTCAAATCAAAAAGAGTTACCCGATTTTTTAGGTAATGTCTTCTCTAATGTTGTTTTGTTTTATTTTGATTCTCCAACCCCTTAAACTATTTTCATTCCTTTCTTTTGTAACAACACCAATATCTAAAATATACTAGGATGTTGTTATGATAAGGATTTGGTTTACACTTACACACACCTTCGTCTAATGGTTAAAGAACATACTATTTTTGTGGGTGGCGAAATACTGCCTCACGAAACGATGATTGTTCAAATTCTTTTAACACCTATAATGGTGGCCATTTTGATGACACTATTTTCATATATGACATATATATTATTTTTATGTTTTCATTATGCTTCTGTATTTCTCATTTATGGCATACTTTATGATTTCCATTATGGGTAAACACGATAATTTCATTTTAGGAAGTGCAGACTATCGCCCCCTCAAAGTGATGTGAATCGTTAATGCCATATGTGGGATGTATAAAGGATGGAGTAAATGATATTATATATGATATTATACTGGAAATATATTATACCTTTATATAATTATGATTTCATTCCATTAAATACGAAATAGAAATGAAAGTAGCGTTCATGCGTACGTACGGCTTACCGTCTCCATGAACGGTGCATTTCATTTCTTACCTCTAAATGTTACGTAATATTATGAATGAATGTATATACTGGATATATATGATATATATGACATCTAAATCATGAATATAATTCTGGAGATAATGGATATTCTACAACATAAACAACTTGTAATTATAAGACGTTTATTGTTGACTCAAGTACCAAAGATCGACAAAACGACCGTTATTAACTTAAATAATTACATAATGTTCATATCATTGTAATAAGTGATATAATAAGGATAATGAAATTGAAAATTGTTCTTAATTAGGTATATATTAACTCTAGTTTATTATTCAGGAGGATAAAGAATGGTTGAGTCAAGTCAGACACGAGGTAAGGGAAGTTTTTAACCCAATTACCATTCTTTGGGTTAATCTCCTACTTTCAAATTATGTCACGATATTATTATGTCATATCTTGTATTTATACGTTCTTTATGTGTACATTTAGTGAATACACATAATAGATATTTTTTATTTAAAAATGATCTTTTTAAGGACTCCGTCCCAATCTCCTTTCATTGAGGCATATTTGGTTTTATACACAACTTTCTTTTATACGGTGTATAAACCCCTTTGACTTTTAAATTTATTAAAAAGGTTATATTTTATGATTATGTTATTTATAAATAATTTAAAAAAATAGATATTTCTCTCAAATATATTAAAATCAAGTGCAAATGTATACGTATTTAACGCAAGCATAAAAATGTTTTCAGAAAACCTGACTCTCGAGTGTGGTAGAAAGGAAGGGATTGGGCATGGACCCATCATGGCCTGTAATTAGTTGAGCAGTCTCAGAATTAGTTATTTTGTTTTCAAAATCTTTCATAATGTTTTCAGAAAAACACTGGAGTGTATCTAAGCAATTTTAAACGTAAGTATCTTCTAAAAAAATTGCATCGGTAGGTCTCATGAGACAACTAGACGTGGAATTGGCCGAGGCCCTTTCCCAATTTGATTTATGGTTTTGGCCGAGGCCTTAATCATTTTAGACATCTT
The DNA here is from genome assembly GCA_963277665.1 of Viscum album. Taxonomy (NCBI): domain Eukaryota; kingdom Viridiplantae; phylum Streptophyta; class Magnoliopsida; order Santalales; family Viscaceae; genus Viscum; species Viscum album. The sequence continues at coordinate 291,869,954 of OY728143.1, read as the reverse complement.
GGTCGAGGCCTTGGCAAAATGTTTCAGAATGTATGGAATTATACATTCCCTCATTATGAAAGTGGTTATTGATATTGCATGTGATTATTCGACCAGTAGAATATCCATGTGAAGAAGTGAACGGAATTATCTCATTTTACTTTTGCCATATTATGTTGAAGTTCAAGTTTAAAAAGCTTTTGTTTTAGTTATACATTGCCTTAAATGTTACTGTTTATTTATGAAAGCTTCCGCATTATTGTTATCCTTACTGAGCATCTGAGCTCACCCCTTTCAATGTTTTAATATTTTCCAGGATGTGAAGAAGTATTTTATGAATATCCTACAGGGATTTTCAGAAGAGGATATGAGAGTGGACTATGGAGACTTTGTTATTGTAGTTTTTCACTTTATAATGTAATGTAACGTTTATGAATGTATCTGGTGTTTCCAAGGCTACTAAACTAATCGGACTTTCGAGACTTGATCTTTTGTGATCATGCCAATGTTACGAAGTAATGCACCATCTCTGGGTAGCTGGGTTCGGGGCGTTACAGTTGGTATCAGAGGCAGTTTTGTACTAACCTTGGAAGCTATATTTAGATAAACTCTGATTAGAGCACATAGCTCGAAGATAAACTTTGAGGATTAGTATAGAAGAACATCCTAGAATTTTGGTATGGTAGAGATGTTGTGAGTTTTCCGAGCAATATATCCCTGTCTGGATATGAGCAGGTAGAGGCGGCTCTGGCACAGATGTACCTAGGGGTAAAACCCGAAAACACCGCTTTGAGCTAGACTCGAACGGGAACTGGTGCACGACAACGGGCCTTGCTGCACTCTTGGTTACGACACTCCCGGGGGATATGTTTAGGATAATTCCCATTTTATTTACAAACCACTATGAATTGTTATGAGTATATACTTCCTCAAATATAACCTTTTTATGATTATGGATTATATCCATAAATAGTTCAATTTATGTTAAGTATTTTACAATTATGGAATTATGTATTTGGATTCATAAACTAATCTAGTTTATGCCATTGTTTAGAAATGGATCCTAGTGGAAGGAATGGAAACTGTATCAATGCACGCACTCCGTGTAGGGATTTCCCTCCTGCTGAAGATAATTACTGTGGATCTAGAGATACAACTGGTGCTGATCAACTTATTACCATACTTGGACAACTCACTCAAGTTATGAATAATAACCTTACTCGTATGGATCACCCTGATCCACAACGTGTAGGATCAATGTTAGACCGCTTCATGAGGCAACAACCACCAACATTTAATGGGGGTACAAGTCCGTTAGTAGCTGAGCAATGGATAAACTCCTTAGAGAAAATATTCCATGCCTTGGGGTGTAGCGAAAGGGTGGAGGTTGACATGGCAGTTTATCGCCTCACTGGAGATGCCGATCAGTGGTGGTCGCTGATTCAAAACAAAAAGGAAGATGATGACGTATCGAATATGGAATGGAGGGTGTTCAAAGAGCTTTTCTTAGAAAAATACTTTCCTCGTGACCATCGAGCAGATATAGAAAGGAAATTTCTGAGTCTGAGGCAGAAGGAGGATGAGAATGTCGCAAAGTATGAGGCCAACATTACAAGGTTAGCGAGGTATGTTGTAGATTATATACGTAACCCAAGGAGTAAGCTTGATCATTTCTTTGATGGGTTAAAACCATTTCTCCGTCGAGCTTTAGTATCACAATATTTCTCATCATAGGAAGATGTTGTCTCGTGTGCTATCAAGACAGAAAAGGAATTATCTAAGTCTTATGACAACAAAGTAAAGCAAGAGAAGAAGAGAACAGTTGAACAAAAGACAGATAAAGTGAAAAAGGGAAAGAAGAATTTTACATTATGTGATAATTGTGGGAAGAATCACCCTGGTACTTGCCTAAAAGGAATGGGAGTTTGTTATAAATGTGGAGAAAAGGGTCACCAGGCTCGTGATTGTAAGGGAAAGAAAGAGGCTATCAAAGTTGAATGCTACAATTGTAGAGAAATGGGTCATTATGCAAATGAATGTCCTAAGCGTCAGGGAAACATACCTCAGAAAAGGACAAGGGATCAAGGACAATCTTATGTTGTTACTACAGTTGAAGCAGAATAACTAATGTATTGGTGCTTTTGGACTCATGGATTATATTCTCGTTATTAGAATAATGTGATATGTATATAAGGATTGTACTGCAGTACTTGTTGATTTCAGTAAGGTTTTAATATGATGAAGGTAATTTTATTTTTAGTATGTGACAATAAGAGAAACTTTACTTTGTTTGGGGAATATGATAAATTGATTTTGGAATTAAGAGACCTTTTAGAGAAAGTCTGGACAGAGGTATTTTGGATAACTATAAATGTTGGAGTGGATTAAGTTGATCTTTGGATAGTATTGTTTATGGTTAAAAAATTTATAAAGATTAGTTTTGGAATATTATGATACAATAGTTTTAGGAAAAGGACAACCTGTAGGGTGGGGCATAACACGTCGCGTCGGAAAAAGCTGCAGGAATCGATCCCACAATCATAGTGCGACAGGCCTTTATTTCCTACCACTAGCCTACATGAAGTCCCTGGTTATTACAAAATAATTTTACTAATATAAATGGTATGTGTTAACATTTGGAACCTTATACAATTAGGATAAGTATGATATTTTTGAGTTCTGTTATCTTTTTGAGTGAAAGATGAGTTGAAGGTTGAAACTCTAATTTTCAAGCATAAATATATATATACCTATTGCTTATTCAATGACTAAATTAATTCTTAAACTTTAGTAAAGGTATATTAAAACAAAAAAATGTGTTATCCTAATACCTTATGTCTTGTTGAACTGATGATATTTTAAATCAACATAGATTGAATTCTTTGAGGCCCTCAATTTGACAGTTGATTGTGATTGATGACCTCAATAACTCCCTACAAATATTTACGTTTTTCCGCCAATTATATGTCTTTAATTCCCACCAATGTTCTCCTAATTGAGATCATAATTGTGTGGTGACTTTTTCATTTCCCTTTCCCTCTTATTCAGGCTAAATTTTATTAATCTTATTTCTGATGTCGGTTTTCTACAAAGGTATTTTCCCTTTTCAACCTTTTATTTACAAAGAAAAATTTCAAATTGCGAGGACGCAATTTATTGAAGGAGGGGAGAATGTAACACCCCGAGCTTCCATGATACGCTTCTCATTCAATAATGTAATAGCTTGCATTGTACGCAACATCGAGTTCTAACACACTGTAACTAATCAAAGTAGCCGTTATGAATAGTAGTAACCAATTTTTAAATTTATAGAAATTTTATATTTCAAAATGAACTTCATTTTTGTATTCCTAATATTGAAATTAGCCTATGTTGAATTTTTTGTAATTTTCTGAGAACATCAAAATTTTTATGAATAGTGAAAGATACGTAAAACAACTTTTTAAATCAAAATAATTTATAGTGATAAGTTATACTATTGAGTGGTTTTAAAGTATAATTAGAATATATTTTTACCATTTTATCCAATGGTAGTCATTATAATTAATTTTACTTTGAAATTGGACATAAACAATTGTCAATCTTTTGATATAAATTGTTTCTTAAAAACACGCTATTTGTTATGACAGTGGGAATTAATTATAATATTAATTAATGCAAATTATATGTTTCTAATTTCATAAAATAGACATCATTTTTGAATTTGGAATATCAATTATAGCTTAGGGTGAAATTTTTGCATTGTTCTGAAAAACTTCAATTTTGATGAATAGTGAAACCACTAAGTGGTAGTTAAATAACTGATTTTTCGTTTAAATGAAATATTACCACATCTGTGATTTGATTTTCAAAAATCCGACATACATGGTTGTCATTAAGAAGTAAAATTTGGTTCAATGAGATTAAAATAATTTTTTGGTGAATAGTAACTTTTAAGTTCTTAATCGCGATTAGAGATAATTAGTGTAGTTTAAGGTAAAAATAATGTTTTAATAATATGAGATGAGCTTGGAACATGTACTACCCTCATTGTATGTTCCATGGCCGACCATGAAAATCCATGGGTCAACTTTGTGACCCCATGGAGCCACATTATTTGGAAAATGACATAAATACCTTTTATTTAATGTTAAAGTAAAAAATGACACAAACATGAAATATTTTACTAAAACAATTTTTACATGGGGTTATACAAGTCATATTTTTGATTATAAATAGTCATTGTAAAGCTAAAAATATTTTCTACAACATAGTATTTTTTTTATAATTTTTAGACATCAAATATATTAAATTATTTATGACATCATGATGATGAAGCGATGACCTCATTATTTAACGATTTAAATAAAATTAGAAGATAATGTAAAATACAAGGCTTACACTTGTCCAAATCCCATTAGATGAGGATATTTCGAACCCTTATCACCTTATCCTAGCATTATTCAAGTGTGGGACCTTTAGAATCCTAAAATCATTGTATAATAGAATAACATTTCATTACATTCCAAAAGTGCCCCTCCTCTCCACTTATAAAATGCCCCCACCACTCCCACCATATTCACACCATCAAGCCATTTGGCCCAGCCAAACTCTGCCCAAATACTCTCCCAACATCCCTCACTTACTCCTAGAAGCCTCACTTTGGGCAGAATTATTCCCAAGGAAGCCTTTGTCTCAAATCAAAAAGAGTTACCCGATTTTTTAGGTAATGTCTTCTCTAATGTTGTTTTGTTTTATTTTGCTTCTCCAACACCTTAAACTCTTTTCATTCCTTTCTTTTGTAACAAAACCAGTATCTAAAATATACTAGGATGTTTTTATGATAAGTATTTGGTTTACACTTACACACACCTTCGTCTAATGGTTAAAGAACATACTGTTTCTGTGGGTGGCGAAATACTGCCTCACGAATCGATGATTGTTCAAATTCATTTAACACATATAATGGTGGCCATTTTGATGACACTATTTTCATATATGATATATATATTATGTTTATGTTTTCCTTATGATTCTTTATTTCTAATTTATGTCATACTTTATTATTTCCATTATGGGTAAACGTGATAATTTCATTTTCGGAAGTGCGGACTACCGCCCCCTCAAAATGATGTGAATCGTTAATGCCATATGTGGGATGTATAAAGGATGGAGTAAATGATATTATATATGATATTATACTGGAACTATATTATACCTTTATATAATTATGATTTAATTCCATTAAATACGAAATAGAAATGAAAGTAGTGTTCATGCGTACGTACGGCTTACCGTCTCCATGAACGGTGCATTTCATTTCTTACCTCTAAATGTTACGTAATATTATGAATGAATGTATATACTGGATATATATGATATATATGACATCTAAATCATGAATATAATTCTGGAGATAATGTATACTCTACCACATAAACAACTTGTAATTATAAGAAGTTTATTGTTGACTCAAGAACCAAAGATCGACAAAACGACCGTTATTAACTTAAATAATTACATAATGTTCATATCATTGTAATAAGTGATATAATAAGGATAATGAAATTGAAAATGGTTCTTAATAAGGTATATATTAACTCTAGTTTATTATCCAGGAGGTTAAAGAACGGTTGAGTCAAGTCAGACACAAGGTAAGGGAACTTCTTAACCCAATTACCATTCTTTGGGTTAATCTCCTACTTTCAAATTATGTCATGATATTATTATGTCCTATCATGTATTTATACTTTCTTTAAGTTTATATATAGTGAATACACATAATATATATATTTTAATTAAAAATGATCTTTTTAAGGACTCCGTCTCAATCTCCTTTCATTGAGGCATATTTGGTTTTATACACAACTTTCTTTTATATGATGTATAAACCCCTTTGACTTTTACATTTATTCAAAAGGTTTTATTTTATGATTATGTGATTTATAAATTATTTCAAAAAATAGATATTTCTCTCAAATATATGAAAATCTAGTGAAAATGTATATGTATTTAACGCAAGCTTAAAAATGTTTTCAGAAAACCTGACTCTCGAGTGTGGTAGACAGGAAGGGATTGGGCGTGGACCCATCATGGCCTGTAATTAGTTGAGCAGTCTCAAAATTAGTCATTTTGTTTTCAAAAGCTTGCATAATGTTTTCAGAAAAACACTAGAGTATATTTAAGCAATTTTTAATGTAATTATCTTCTAAAAAAATTGCATCGGTATGTCTCATGAGACAACTAGACGTGGAATTGGCCGAGGCCCTTTCCCAATTTTATTTATGGTTTTGGCCGAGGCCTTAATCATTTTAGACGTCTTGGCCGAGGCATTGACAAAATGTTTCAGAATGTCTGGAATTATACATTCCCTCATTATGAAAGTGGTTATTGATGTTTCATGTGATTATTCGACCAGTAGAATGTCCATGTGAAGAAGTGAATGGCATTATCTCATTTTAATTTTTCCATATTATGTTGAAGTTCAAGTTTAAAAGGCTTTTTTTAGTTATACATTGCCTTAAATGTTAATTTTTATTTATGAAAGCTTCTGCATTATTGTTATCCTTACTGAGCATCTGAGCTCACCCCTTTCAATGTTTTAATATTTTCCAGGATGTGAAGAAGTATTTTATGAATGACCTGCAGGGATTGTCAGAAGAGGATATGAGAGTGGACTATGGAGACTTTGTTATTGTAGTTTTTCACTTTATGATGTAATGTAACGTTTACGAATGTATATGGTGTTTCCAAGGCTACTAAACTAATCGGTCTTTCGAGACTTGATCTTTTGTGATCATGCGAATGGTACGAAGTAATGCACCGTCTCTGGGTAGCTGGGGTTGGGGCGTTACACATATCAATGATATAGACTTGTAATATTTTTTATCCTGAAACACTCCATTTAATCATATTCCTTAGGGATCCAACTAACACCTCATATTTTGTCTCTACAAAGATGAATATTTCATTGAAAATGATTATAGTACATATATTCCATGATGGTTTTGATAAACATTTATAGAAAATTTTATGAAGTATCTATATTGGTCTAACATGTAACATTTAATAACCTTACCTCATATAAATCAATTAAAAACCTATAATCCTCATAACATATCAAATAATACATCTATTAGAGAAAAGTGACATTGGTTCGTCATCGTTTATTGATTAAACATTTTACAATCCTACCAAATCCAAATGGTTTCATCCACCTTCTTGGGGAGAAGTGCTGGTGAACCACAAGGAGATGTATTGGGCCATTAAAACCCTTATCGTCTATGTAATCAAAATATCTCATGATCTCTTGAAATAATGTAGTGTTCATATAAAAATGAAGAATGAAAATAGGTGCATCTCCTAAAAGTAACTCAATGGATAACTCTATCAATCGCTTAGGAGGTAAACCAAATAAAGAATCTGGGAAATCTCCCATAAACAGATATAATATAGATAGAAATTCATCATAATATAATCCCTATTCATCGATATAAAAGAATTCAATCTATGCCATCACAATAACCTATCCCCTGATTCTATGTTCTTGATCTTCATGCATGGAAATCCCACATAACAATATAAATATAAATTTAATCATGAAATGATTTTAAATATTCCCACATGTGATGTAAATCCATGTAGTAATGATAATTAACTGACCAATCCATCCTGAGATTAACATTGAAACCACACATATTAGGGAAGAAGATGTTCAATATAAAACAATAGCCTCTTGTCTCAAGGGTGAACTCACTACATTGGTGTACCCTCATAGAATATATAACCAAACCGGTGTTAAAGTTCATCACCCCATATATGAATTGAACTTCATGTGTGAGTATTTTCAAAATATCCATATGGATGAAATAATTTGATGCTCATATATCAAAAAAAATTATGAGGTATATTCTCCTAAAATCATACGTTGATTTGTAGAATGATCAAGACTCTTCTCCCTCAGGACATGTTTCACTGTTTGAACCTGGCCCATTCTTCACACCTATGATAAAACATTTATTCCTTGAGCAGGAATGCTATGCTGAATCTGCATAACTAGTGTCTGGATTCCTACCTAATTTAGAGTTAAAGATCCCACTCTAGGACCATTATTCATAGATGATCCTCTCTCACCATCCACTAGAGCGAATGTTCTATACAATCAATGTAAATCTCTAATCCCATCATAAGATCGGCACTGAACTTCCACCTTCTCATATTTAGGTTTCAAGTGCAACTACTTCCTGAACTGATGAAATTATACAAAACTCCTAATATGTGAACAATAACTAGTACATCCCTCATGAGCGGTCTTAGAGTGATTCTTACATGACCTAGATATTATACTACTATTTAAAGGATCTGTTCTACTACGATATGAATCTCAACATTCCCTCAAGTTTTTTCATTGAAAATATCCTATATTAAAATAACATAATTTATAGTCATCCAAAATAATTCACTTGATAATACAAAGGATACCTGAGCTCCTCCTCAAAACATATCTCTTTCACAAGCGTATCAACAGAATATATTAGAAAAAAATTGTTCATTATCTGTAAAACTGGTTGAGTATTCCATTACAATAGGAGAACCTTATTTTAGGTTCATGAAGTCCCTACCAAGACCATCCATTAGTTTCTTAGGAAAATTGTATTAATATAATTCTATTTGAAAACATTCCCATTACTTACACTGATGACAATTTTCATCGGTGATATTATCCAATCATCACCTGGTAGAACCTCAAATAATATACATGGAAAGAATCACTCTCTTCTCAGGATATGTATCAAGGTGATCGAAGATGGTCAACAGGGTCTCCATCTCTGAATATATAGTCTGAAGACCTCCATCCCCTAAAATTATGGGAGGTGGATTATTTTAGAACTTTCATGTAATCATTTCCATTCAAGAGGATAGTCCCTGAGCTCCTTTTATGGACTACATAATCCATAGATATTCCCCTAAAAATTTTCAATCATCATCCAAATTGGTAAAAACTAGAGTTGCCTTAGGTGGAATGAATATATTTATCATTTTCATCTTGTATCTATCCACCTCTAGAGCTTGGTCCTCACCACCCAACTAGAGAATGGAAATTGGATGTTGTGGTGTAATATCTATACATTTTCCAAGAACACAACATTCGTTGGTTTTTATAATAAATAGATAAAAAGGAAAAATATTTATAGTAACATGAATTACTATAAAGGGACAAAACCACCCTTCTTACTCCTTAATTTAGTTCAAGGTGATAATAATGGTCATAAATAAAACAAGAGACACTACCTAATTCTAACTAATATAGTCTGGTTTTGGTCAAGTGTTGTTTTCATTGTAAGGATCCACATATATGGAATACGAATTTAATGTTATAGATGAAATCACCACTTAATTTGGAATTGGAATCCACATTTAATGGAGACCATACATATATTCAAGATTTATGAATTCTATAATTTAAAAAATTTATTAGTTAAATGAAGTACCCTTCAAAAATTTATACAATTAAATTAATTATAAATTGTAACATGTAGTTTATTTAAAATTATATAGATCTTTACATTTGATAGATTAATGAAACATGTATCATAATATTATTTTACTAAATGAATTTTCATTCTTAATTTATATATGTATAATAACTTTTTATATTAAACATTATATTTAATTATTTCATATTAACTATGATTAATGTATATGTTACCTCAGTTAAAAACTAAAACATGTAATAATATATTATTTAAGGATACATCATCAAATTATTTTGAAAAAAAAAATTATTTTTATGTATAAAAATTAATAACCAATTATCTAATATCGGTTAACCTATAGAATCATTAGTCGAATAGTACATATATAACTTAAGACTCATTACACATGTATCATGTAGTCAGGGAATGAAACCTACATGTCATTGAATAATGCATGAATTTTGATTTATACATGGTTCCTAAAATAATTAACTATTAATTATTCGTGTCCATATTGAGAGAATTATAAAATAAAATCCATCATCGTGATAATAAAATCATCACATAACATGTGTTTCAATCAATTGTGGAATAAAATAATGTAAAATAAATAAACCAAAACATCCAGACTCATCCAATAGAATTCTGAGTATTCCTCATATGTGGGTTGGACACTCCCATGAATGGGTTCATTATGAAATCATGACACATCATAGTCCTCATTATACATTCAAAAAACATTATGTAAAATAAAATAAAACGTTGATACCACACTATAACATTCCGTCCCGGGTCCAACAAAATGGTTCCATGAGTCTGTGGGTCACAAGGACTCAATCTCCCCACCCCCTATGTTAGATTATTTTGTCTAGTAGAGTGGTTATGGCATGGTATAGTGAGGATACAATACCATCACAATTAGAGAAACACTATGGTATAATACATGAATGATTAAACAATAGAAGAATAATAAATGATAACCATAATTGTGGATGTAAGACATATATATGACATTAATAAAGATTTCATCAATAGTAACATATAGTATCATATTAAAATGAAGTAATATAATGTATCTAAAAAAATAAGAATACATGTTAATATGAACCCAGTAAAATACATGTATCAAACTAACAGAATGACCAAAAAGGCTGTCTCCAATACCAGCATGATTTGTAGATTGACCCTATGCTTCCTTACTCAAATTCTATATTCAATCAAGCATAAAAAATTGGGATATTTAACTATTTCCTAAAAGAATCCATACATGTTTTCTGGGTACAATTAGTGACTTTGATAAGCAATGAGATAAACATAGTATTCCACTACTGATGGTGTCGAAAATAAAAATAACATATATGTATAACCCATAATCATGTGATGTTATAACAGCTATGCAGAAATATAAGGAAAAAGTCCCCGGTATAATCTCTAAATGAATTAGGAAATTATATATGAAAATCAATATTTGTAAATAATCATCGTTACGTATTAACCATCTCTACATAAGCCATATGTGATACAGATAACTCAACTTCAAGGGCTATGTCCTGAGTTGTAACACCCCAAGATTTCCTAGTACATTAATTTTTCAAAGAAATTCTATAACATGCACTACACGCAACATCGAGTTCAAGCGCACCACGACTTACCAAACTAGATGTTCAAAAGTGGTTATGAATATTTTTAATTGAATTTTTAACTCTATATAATCTGACTAATTTTAGAGTCTTTATATGAGTTTCATAGGCATAGTGTAAGAACAAATTCAATTTTTCATATAAAAGAATTATTTATTTCAAAAAATGCACTTTTACCTCGTTTTAATGATGAACCCATTATAAAACCAATATTTGAAACATTTATATACTATATTTTACAAAATAAACTTCTTTTTTAGAATCGGGACATAATAATTTAGTTTTAATAAATTTTTGGTGCTTTTCTGATAACTTTGATATTTTGTTGAATAGTGAATAATATAATATTTTAATAGAAAAAAATTATTTATCAAAAATAGTTATATATTTAAATTATACATTTTAATGGTTTGGAAGTATAAATAGATCATATTTTTACCATTTAATCAAATACTAGTCATTGTTATTAATTTCACTTTGAGATTGGACATAAAAAAGTGTCAATCTTTTGATAGATATTGTTTCTTAAAAATACGCCTTTTGATTTGACAATGAGAATTAATTAATGAATACAAAGTCTATGTTTTTAATTTGGTAAAATTTTCTTCATTTTTTAATTCAAAATATCAAAATTAGCTTAGGGGAATTTTTGGTATTTTTCTGAAAACATTCAGTTTTTGATGAATATTGAAAAATACTTCATTTTAATTCAAAACAACTTTTTAAATCAACATAATTTATAGTGATAAATTATACTATTGAGTGGTTTTAAAGTATAATTATATTATATTTTTACCATTTAATACAATTTTGTTCATTTGATGTAATTTTTCATTTAATATGGGAAAAAGCAACTGTCAATCTTTTGATAGTTATTATTTCTTAAAAACGTGTTTTTTAATTTGGCAATGGGAAATAATTTTAAATTAAATTCTGCCAATTATTTGTTTTTAAATTAGAAAAGTGGATTCCATATTTATAATCAAGAGGTCCAAATTTTTTAAATAGTTAACTTTTATTTTTAGACATTTTGAATAATTATTTTGCTAAATATTTTATTTACGATGGTTAAAGGGTAAATCTTGTAAATAATGGTACAAAATAACTTTATAATAATATTAAATTACACTAAAACGTGTCCTAAACCTATATTATGGCATATTTCAGACCACTAGCATATTTGGGTCTATTTTGGGACCCCATGGATCCACTTGTATGTGATAATGACAATTTATATTAATTAAGTTAAAGTAAATACAAAAATGGCAAAAGCATATATATTTTAGAAAAAAATAGTTACACTGGGTTATATATGTTATATTTTCGACTATAAATATTAATTATAAATCTAAAAATATTTCCTAAATAATGGTGTTTTATTTAAAGTTTCTATATATTGAATAATTAAATTTATTTATGACACAATGATGATGTAGTATTTTCTTTATTAATTAAAGAATCAAATCATTGGTATTATAAATGTTAAAATAATAAAATTTTGAAAGTTTTGAAGCCATAAAAGAATATTATTGGTTAATATGACATGTCAGGATTGATTAAATAAACTTTTTTTTAATTAATAATGTCATTAAGACTTTAACAAAAATCAATTATTAAATAGTGTCAAAATTGACATAAAGGAGTTTTTAAAACAAATATTATATTATTAATTGATATAATATTTCTAAAAATATAATATTCGGTAATATGACTTATATGATGATATTAATGTTATTAGATAACCATGTGGTGTTTTCTTGGTAGTTTATTGTTATTTTATTAACAAAATAATAAAAAAATACAAAGAGACATGCTAAATGTCAAACTAATTAACTAAGAGATAAATCTCAACGATAAGGTTAATATAGTGACCCAACCTGTCTAAAACCTATTGATTCAGTGGATTTCAACCCATACCCACCTTAATCTATAAATAAATTTGTTTTGTGCCATTTGAACCCGAATATGAATTAATTATAAAATAATATTTTATGTTTTTTCTAAGGTGCCCCTAACCCCTCTTATGAAAGGGCACCCCCCCTTCTCTCAAATTAATACCTTCAATGCCTTTTGGTTCAGAAAAACCCTTCCCCAATATCCTATCAACTTCCCTCACTTCATCCTAGAGGCTTTATTTTGATCATAAAGGCAAGCTAAAGAGCCCTTTTGATCAAATCAAAAGGAAGAACCCGAAGAAGTGGTAATGTTTTCACCACCCTCATTCTAGTTCCTTTATTCTTCCACTTCTTATTTCCTTGTTATATCAATTATAAAATAATAACTCCAATATATTTTATATTCTTTGATGTTCTAATAAATATGGTACAACCATATTCAGTATTCTATCCATCCTTTGAATGACATGGAACCATACGTGTGTACGTACGACTTACCGTCTCCACATCATGTGTAATTGTTAATTCAATAAATTATTATTTGGATTGGTATAAAAATGATGTTTAATTGATATAAATAATGATTGTAACATTGTAATGATTCTTTATATATGATATACTATCCAATTATATCTTATTTTTATATCAAAATAATGATATTATCGTTCGTGCGTACGTACGGATTAACATCTCCACGAACGCGATGCGATTCATTCCCCATCGTATCCATTCAAGAATTATTTTAATTTGATGACTACAAATAATATTTAAAGACTTGATATATTTCTATATATGAATATGATACATCTCATATATAAATAATATGACTCACATAATAAAGAATATAAAGGAAAACGAATTCGTGAAGACCCAAAATGACGATAGTACTAAGATATTATTAACAGAACTATGTTAAAATATGATATATGATATCATATTAATGTATATGATTCTTGTATAATTTAATAAAAATTATTTCACCATTATACATGAGTTTAACCTAACCTAATCCAAGGAAATATACAATGTAAGGGTTAATTTCACAATCTCTTCACTATCCGAGGTTGTTTTTATGTAAGTATCTACTTGGACTTATTTATCATCCACATCCCTATTTCTTAAAAATATATTTCAAAACATTTTTACTATTTACTAGAAAATGGGTTAAATTCATTTATAACCTTATGTGTTTTGAAAGTAATATTTCCGTCATTTTTCAAAACAAGGTACTTTTTGACCTTTTTAACAAATTTAAGGTAAGAATGTTCTTTTTAACTTATACGGGGTATCCGGTTATTTTCTGCCGTTATAACATCATCAAAGCTTCCCTTAAAATCTTTTAAGAAAATTTTCAAAATAAATGTTTTCTTTATAATTATGTGACTCTTAAATGATTTCAAAATATAAAGAGATATTTCTCTAAAACGTTTTTATTTCATCTATGTCAATATCCTTTGATGGATTTTATCTTTATTTGAAGTTGATTTATTATGATACAAAACATCATTATTGTATTGAAGGTTTTATGATATGTTTGACTGGGGATGTGCTATTTTTATACCATTCATGGTTTATGGTTAATGTATTGACATTTTGAATGATAGTTTTAATACGAATGTCTATGTTATATTTCAACTGTTTCATATAAGGAATGTATTGGACTTAGTAAGGGATGGGTAGATCCCAATATAGCTCATCGATTCATCGGTTGGTCTCATGAGACAACTAGACGTGGAATTGGCTGAGGCCCTTTCCCAATTTGATATGTGGTTTTGGCTGAGGCCTTAATAATTTTCTAGATGTCTAGGCCAAGGCTGTGACAAAACGTTTCAGAATGTCCTCCATTATACATTCTCTCATTATTAAAATAATACTGATGGTTTATGTGGTAATTAGACTAGTATAATACCCATTATTATATTTTATTATGGAATTATTTACTCAGATAAAATTCCTGCCGTAAAAGTATTCATGTTTGTTATTGGTAAAGTCATGTGGTTTCAATTATTCACCATTCTTAATATTTATGTTATCTTCTTCTTTTCTTCTTACTATTACTGAGCGTTTGAGCTCACCCATTTTTATTTTTCATTTTCCCAGGATATGAAAATGATAGTTATGAGTGACTTGGAGGAATTATTTATAAGTCTAGGATGTTTCTATTGGAATAAATTCATGTTGTATTTCTTTTCAAGTTGTAAGGTTGAACTTATGTATGAATCTTGTTTCCAACAATAATAAACATATCAGTCTTTCAAGACCTGATTTCTATGTTATCATGCAATTGTTATGTAATAATGCACCGACTATGGGTAACTGGGGTTGGGGCATTATAGATGTTATCAGAGGAAGTTTTGTACAAACATTAGAAAAGATATTTAGATAAAATCTGATTAGAGAAAATATCCTTAAGATAGACATTGAGGATTAGTATATAAGAACTTCCTTTAATTTTGGTATTATAGAGATTTTATGAGTTTTATAAGATATACATCTCTATCTGGATATGAGGAGGTAGAGGCGGCACTAGCACAGATGTACATAGGGGTAAAACCCGAAAACAATGCATTGAGCTAGACTCGAATGGGAACTCGTGCATGACAATGGGCCTTTTGCACTTTTTGTTATGACACTCCCTGGGGATATGCTTAGGATAATTCTCAATTTCTTTACAACCCATTATGAATGGTTTATGAGTATATACTTACTCAATGAATAAATATTTATGATTATGGATTATATCCATACACTGTTCTATATACGTTAGGTATTTTACAGTTTTGTAATTATTCATTGCCATTCATAAACTGACCTAGTTTCTGCCATTGAATAGAAATGGTTCCTAGTAGAAGGAATGTGAACTCTAGTAATATGAATGATACAAAGAGTAATAATATTCATATCTTTCATAGTATTAATCCATCATTTAGACGGAAAATAATCTCCCATGTACTCTTAACATATGAAGAAATAATATCATGTGTTAATAATATAATAAAATAATTATCTGAGTCCTATGTCTTGGAAGGGAATCTAGAGATGAAAAGGATAGAAGACAGAAATACTGATAAAGGGAAGAGGGAAATGAATAAATTTCCCATATGAGATAACTGTGGGAAGAAACACCCTGGAACTTGCCTGAAGGGAATGGGAGTTTGTTATAAGTGTGGAGGAAAAGGACACCAAGTACACGACTGAAAGGGTAAGAAAACAGTTTCAAATTTACAATGCTTCATCTGTAAATAGTTGGTACACTACACAAACTAATGTCAAAATCATCAGAGTATGCCCCAAATGATGCAATTGGATAATAATCATGTTATGATACTACCACGGATGATGAGGAATGATTAGAGTTCTTATGTTATTATTAAAGAATTATGTCATTTGAGTGTTGTATCAATTTTTTACTAGTTATAAAATTTTTGGAGTATATAAGGATTGTACTACAGTACTATTTCATTAAGGACGTGAGATTGGGTGGAACAATGAAAAGTGACTCAATATCAAGTTAAATTTTTAGAAAATATATAGTTGAGAGAAAGATAAACCATAATATGGTTCTGATACCAACGTAGTGATTTTGGAATAATACATGATTTATTTGGATAAATTATATTGGATATTCATGACTACCTTAAAATTGATTAATGATTTGTATATTCCATCATTTTTTGAGTTTAAAACATTTTTGGATTGAACGAGTTTATATAGTATTCGATAATGAATAAGGGATCATGAATGTAATCAATAAGGATTTATTATAATTCAGGATGTTGCAGTGTTTTATAACAATACATGATGAAGGTGTTCACATCTTATTACGGAGAAAAAAAGATCTTCATTGTGTTTAACATCCTTATAAATTTTGGACCGTGAGTTTGGAAAGAAGTATTGTGGATAATTCTAGTTTGAGATTATTTTTGGATTTCCATAAAAGGACAACCCGGAGGTCAGGCGGCAACATGTCGCGTCCAGAAAGGCAACGAGACTTGAACCTATAACCAAATGGCGATAAGGGCATATCACCTACCACTGGTCCATGTGATGTCCTGGATTGGATAATGTAGTTTTTTTTAAAAGGTTTGGTTGATGAATTATAAATTCATTTTTTTGGAACCCTATACAAATAGGATAAATTGAATATATTTATTTAAGTAATGTTATCTTTAAGAGTGAAAGATGAGTTTGTGGTAGAAATTAGTTAAAGGATGGAACTCGATTGGTCATGTATATATTTTTCTTATTCTCTTATTTTATTATGAAATTAATTATTAAACATTAGTGAAGGGATCTTAAAACCAAAAATGTGTTATCCTAATAAGTTTTGTTTTTTTTAACCAATGGTATTTTAAATCATAATAGATTGATGAATTTATGGCACTAAATTTTAAACTTGTTTATGATTGATGACCTCAATAAGTACCTATTAATATTTATGGTTTTCCTCCAATTATATGTCTCTAATTTCCACCAATGTTCTCCTAATTGTTATCATAATTTGGTGGTGACCCTTTCATTTTCATTTTCCTCTTATTAGGACTAAATTTTATTAACAAAATTTCCAATGTGGGATATCCCAAAGGTATTTTCTATTTAAAAACAGTTATTTTCAAAGAAAAAATTGAAATTGAGAGGACGCAATTTATTGAAGGAGGGAAGAATGTATCACCCCAAGATTTCATAGGACATTAATTCATAAAAGTAATTCAATAACATGCACTACACGCAATACTGAGTTCAAGCGCACCACGAATTACCAAACAAGTCATTGAAAAGCGGTTATGAATAATTTTAACTAAATTTTTATCATTATATAATATTTATAATTTTAGAGTACATATTATCAGTTTCTTAGTCATAATTTAAGAACAAATTCAAATTTTCAGATAAAATTAGTATTTATTTCAAAAAATGAACTTGTACCTCCTTTTAATGATGAAGCCTTTTTAAATCCAATATTTGAAACTTTTATATATTTTATTTGACAAAATAAACTTCTTCTTTAAAATTTGGACACAATAATTTAGTTTCAATAAATTTTTGGTGCTTTTCTGATAACTTTTATATTTTGATGAATAGTGAAAAATACTATATTTTAACTGAATTTTTTTTTAATCAAAAAACCTTATAGCGTTAAATTATAAATTTTAATGGTTTGGAAGTATAAATAGATTATATTTTTACCATTTAATCCAATTCTGGTCATTTTAAGTAATTTCACCTTGATATTGGACATAAACAAGTGTCAATGTTTTGATAGATATTGTTTCTTAAAAATAAGCCTTTTGATTTGACAACTGAAATTAATTAATTAATGAAAATTCCCTGTTTTTAATGTGGTAAAATAGAGTTAATTTTTAAATTCTTAATATCAAATTTATCATAGGGTGAATTTTTGGTATTTTTCTGAAAACATTCAGTTTTTTATGAATATTGAAAAATACTAAATTTTAATTAAAAACTGTTTTTTGAATCAAAATAATTTATAGTGATAAATTTTACAATTGAGTGGTTTTAAAGTATAATAAGATTATATTCTTACCATTTAACACAATTCTGGTCATTGGATGTAATTTCACATTTAAAATGGACAAAAACAATTGACAATCTTTTGATAGTTATTATTTCTTAAAGACACGCTTTTTGATTTGACAACGAAATTAATTTTAAATTAATTTATCCCACTTATGTGTTTTGAATTTAGAAAAATGAATTACATATTTAGAATCATGAGGTCCAAATTTTTTAAATAGTTATCTTTTATTTTTAGACATTTTGAATAATTACTTCAGTAAATATTTTATTTACCAATGTTAAAGGCCAAATCTGGTAAATAAAGGTAAAAAATAATATTATAATAATATTAAATTACCCTAAAACGTGTCCTAACCCTATTGGATGATACATATCCGACCATGGGAATCTTCAGGTCGATTTTGGGTGCCCATGGAGCCACTTGAAAGTGATAAGGACACTTTATATTAATGAAGTTAATGTAAATACAAAAATAACTTAAGCATATATATTTTTGAAAAAAAAATACTTCCATAGGGTTATATATGTTATCATTTCGACTCTAAATATTAACTAGATATCTAAAACTATTTATTAAATAATGTTATTTTATTTATAATTTTTATAAAATGAATAATTAAATTTATTTAAGACACAATGATTATGCAACATTTTCCTTATTAATGAACAAATCAAATAATTGGTATTATAAAAGTTAAAATAAATATAAATTGACGGTTTTGATTCCATACACGAATTTTATTAGTTAATATGACATTTTAGGATTGATTAAAAAAATCTGGTTAGAATTAATAAAGTTATTAAGTCTTTAAAAAAAATCAATTGTTAAATAGTGTCAAAACTGACATAAAGGAATTTTTATAATAAAGATTATATTATTAATTGAAATAATATTCCTAAAAATGTAAGGAACAACCAAAGGACTTATATGATAATATTTATGTCATTAATTAACCACTTGGGCTTTGCTTGGAAGTTAATATTTTGTTTATTAAACAAATAATATGAAAATACAATGAGACATGGTAAATGTCATACTAATTAACTAAGAGTTAACTTTTAAATATAATATTAATATAGTGACCCAAACTAGTATAAAACCTATTGGTTGAGTTGATTTCGACCCATCCCCACCTTCTAATAGAAATAAATCATTTTGGATCCATTAGAAACCGAATATTAATTTATTTTAAAATAATATTTTATGTTTTTCCTAAGTTTCCCCTCAACCCTCTTATAAAAGGGAAACCCCCTTCTCCAAAATCCATACCTTTAATGCCTTTTGGATCTGCCAATACCTACAAAAATATTATCTAAAAATTACTAATATCAACATAAAGTCATTATTTTGATCATAAAGCCTACATAAGGAGACCTTTTGATCAAATGAAAAGGAAGAACCGGAAAAAGAGAATGTTTTCTCCACACTTTTTCAAGTTCCTTTCTTATTCCACTTCTTCTTTCCTTATTATTTCCATTCTAAAATAATCATTACAATATATTTTATATACTGTGATGTTATTATAAATATGGTAAAACCATATTCAGTATTCTATCCATATTTTTAAATACATGTCACCATACTTGTGTACGTACGACTTATCGTCTCCACGTTGTGGTGTAATTGTAAATTGAATACATTATTATTTGGATGGGTATAGTAATGATGTGTAATTGATGTAAATAATGAGTATAACATGATAATGATTCTGTATATATGATATAATATCCAATTATATATTATTTTAATATCAAAATAATGATATTATCATTCGGGCGTACGTACGGATTACCGTCTCCACGAATTCGATGAGATTCATTCCCCATCGAATCCATTCAAGACTAATTATCATTTCATGATTAAAAATAATGTTTATAGACTTTATATAATTCTTTATATGAATAAGAGAAATCCCATAAATAAAACATATGACTCACATAATAATTAATATAAAGGAAAACGAATTGGTGAACACAAGGAACAACATTAATACTAAGATATTATTAACATAACAATCATAAAAGATCATATATAATATCATATTAATGTATATGATTCATGTATAATTTAATAACAATTATTTCACCATTATAAAAGAGGTTAACCTACCCTCAACCAAGGAAATTTACAAGGTATGGCTTAATTTCACAATCTCTTTATTATACGAGGTTGTTTTTATGTAAGTATCTACTGGGACCTATTTATCATCCACATCCATGTTTCATAAAAATTTATTTCAAAACCTTTTTAATATTTAATAGACAATGGGTTAAAGTCATTTATTCCCTTATGAGTTTTGAACGTAATTTTTCTGTTGTTTTCCAAAATAATGTACTTTTTGACCTTTTTGACAAATTTAATGTCAGACAGTTTTTTTAACTTATATAGCGGGTGTGGTTATTTTCTGCCGTTATAAAATCATCAATGATTCCCATAGAAGCTTATAAGAATATTTTCAAAATAAATTCATTCTTTATAAATATGAAACTTTTAAATGATTTAAAAATATAAATTGATATTTTCCTAAAAGGGTTTTAATTTCATCTATGTCAGCATCTTTGATGGATTTTAAGTTTATTTGAAGTTGATTTATTATGATACAAAACACTCATATTGTATTGAAGGTTTTGTGATATGTTTGACTATGGATATTATATTTTTATACCATTCATGGTTTATTGTAAAATATGGAAATTTTGTATGGTAGTTTTAATAAAAATGTTTATTTCATATTTCAACCTTTTTATATGAGGAATGTATTGGACTTAGTAAGTGACGAGTGGAGCCTGCTATAGCTTCTCGATGCATCTGATGGTCTCATGAGACAACTAAATGTGGAGTTGCCTGAGGCCCTTTCCCAATTTGATATGTGGTTTTGGATGAGCCATTAATCATTTTTAGATGTCTTGGCCATGGCCTTGACTAAATGTTTCAGAATGTCCAGCATTATACATTCCCTCATTAAGAAAATAATACTGATTGTTCATATATTCATTATACTAGTATAATACCAATGATTATGTTTTATTGTGACATTATTGTCTAATCTCATATTCCTACCATAAAGGTATTCTTGTTTGTTATTGTTAAAGACATGTGGTTTCAATTATTCACCATTATTAATATTTATGATATCTTCTGCTGTTTTTCTTACCCTTACTAAGCATTTGAGCTCACCCCTTTCTTATGTTTCATTTTCCCAGGATATTAGGAAGTTAGTTATGAGTGACTTTCATGAATTATTTATGAGTCTTGGATGATTTCAATGGAATAAATTTGTGTTGAATTTCTTTTCAAGTTGTAATGTTGAAGTTTTGTATGAATCTTGATTCCAATAATACTAAATGGATCGGTATTTCAAGACATGATTTCCTTATGATCATGCCAATGTTATGTAATAATGCACCGACTCTGGGTAACTGGGGTCGGGACGTTACATGATTCATGAGACTAGGGTGACAAGTATTCAGATATGTAAATATAAATGGATATCATAGGTTCCATACCATGATACTCTATATCAATATCATACTATTTATAACTATACATAGGGGCCACAGATGGCACACCATGATCCCATAGTCGGTGCCCTACCATCAATTTTCATACTTAGGGGTCGTAGTTATAATAACTCGATCCACCTGTTGGTTCCAAACCTCCATGAAACATGTTCCATAACATAATAAGAAATCTTCTCCATACCATGATGTTCGACATCAAGATTGTAATATTAATAATATAAAAATTGAAACATTAGTATCCATACCCTATTATAATTATCTATATAACGAGGAACAATCTATGAGAATGACCCCATGGAATATAAAACATTCAAAGAGGGTTAGTTATAAAAAGATAATAGAAAATGGTCATTTATCCCAATTTTTAAAGGTCACACAGTAAATCATCTTATATGGAATCACTATGTGAACCATGCACAAAAATCTTCCTAGAAGATACCCTCACACATATATTCCCAATTTAGCATAGTATGTGCATCTCAGGTTCACCCTCTCTCTCATCCTTAAAATAGTTTCTATCCTAGATTGACAGTTAATTATAATAGTGTGACCCTCATTTGATTCCTCAAATTCCCCATATGGTTTAATCTAACTTGGGAGAATGGGTGGAATTTTTTCAGCTAACCTAGTATCCCTGATGTTTCTTCTAAAATTTTGGGCTATGATAATTGAAAAATCCATATAAAACCATGTCTTTTCATCCATCAAATCATGAGACACTTTTATAAAGATTAACACATGGAAAACAACTAAACACTAATGATTCCTTATATTGATTAAAATATTATATTATACACTAAGATCTCACTATTTAAATATCATTTTATTGAAAATAAATTTTATGATTTTTATACGAAATGAACGATAATAGTTATTCAATAATTATTCTTGGAATTTTTTTTTTGTAATCATACATAGAGTATTTAAAATCATCTCATTTATATATAGGAATATACAGAGGCCTCATGACTATTATAGGATGTTGATAATCATCCTTAACCTATTTACAAAACCAATAATAATGATTCACTATTAAAAATTTATCACTTCATGTTATCCCTCCAAAAATATCCCCACAATTCCAAATACATATTGTTGTTACTATAGAATATATATAATTTAAGCTATATGAATCAAGTAAAAATTCAATTTTTAGATCATGAATATATTGATGTCCTAGTATCATTCAATATTTCAAAATTCAATATTGATAAGTGAATTATTAGGATTTCTCATCATCCATGTAATTAATTTTCTTCTAAAAACTATAATCTCCATATTGGGAATTTGTTCCTTTTCTAATAAATATGGTTTGTTTATCTATTGAAAAGGGAGAAAATTTACCTCTTTCTGAATAATATCCATACTCATCATTACTAGATCCAGAAATATATGATCCATATCAATCCACATTTTGGTCAAAACACCATGATCATTCCTACTCAATGCATCTGCAACATTATTTTTCATCAATGTGTGTTAGTTTATTGAGAAATCATAGTCTATAAAAAGATTGTATGTTTACCATGATCAAAGAGGTCATTATATAATTATTTCTATAATATTGGTCCTATTAATACAAAAAAAGAACTTTATAAAATTCCAATAAATGTGGTTTTAAAAACAAATCAAATTACATTATTGAGGTGGTAGTTCTCATGAACACACAAACGTTATTATCCTTTTACAAAAAATTAGAATTTGATAAGTTATGTAATAAAAGAAACTCTCAAAACCATATATATGTAGTAAATATTATATATATTATCATTTCACCCATAATTTTATACCTTTATATGATCTGGTGATGAAAAATAAAATACATTACATTATAGAGGTGGTATCCCCCATGTGCATATAAGAAATGATTTTATTTCCCATAGGATAAATGCAATATTGAAAAATTGTTGTAACATAAAAAACATTAAATTTATGTATATTTATGATAATGAAATTATCATATTAGTATGACTATAGATTACTTTAAATATATATAATAAGAAATAAACAAGAAATCAATTGGTTAATAGTTAAACCTCCTCATAGGGAAACCTCCATTATATTAAACCTCACACAATATAGGTTAGACTTTTTTGGAATAAAAATTATAAGACATTGAGAATATGGTTTATAATGTATTTAATTAGATCTTAGTCAATAATAATGGATAATGTGGTGTAAGTAAGAGAAGATATTTGATTGACTTTTGTATTATACGCGGGTGTAAATATTATAAAGGCTTCGAATATTAAAATATTATACATGTATAAGTTATGTAATATTCTTATTAATTACAATATTTTATAATATAAGGATTCCAAGTTCAATTTATTATCATCAAAAAATATTTACATATGTTTCAGTGTCATTTTGTACCTTTTATTTAGGTTGAACCCCTTATTAGCATAATATAATCATAACAACCGTAACAACTTTTTTATTAATTAATAGTCATTAATGTAATTTAAAAAATTAAAAGAGGCACATAAGGGGATAAATAAAGGTACTATAAAAATTAAATACAACTTATTTTTAATATGATTATTATGACTTTTTAATGATTAAATAATTACTTTTAAACATTATTTACCATTTAATTTTATTTTCAGGTATATTCACAGAATAATATATTAAAAGATTGAAGATAAAAATGTAATTCAATTAAAAACACATAAATAATCACTTATTCTTTGATTATATCTATATAAAATTTCTAATAACATATATAATTGAAATATAATAACTTTTAATCTTTTCTAGAATAACTTTGTATTTTTTAAAGCATATACAATAATTTTAATCAACACATCATAAATATTTAAAATAATTATAATTTATTTAAAAAATAATATAAATTATTAAAACTAAAATAAAAAAAATTATAAAAAATTATTTTAATCTTGGTTAGTTTTAAATGTTTATGTACTATTATATTAATCATGAAAACAATGTTATATATAACATGAATGTAAGTGATATTTTATTAAATATATAACTTTCTTCTCCAGGAATCCAATAAGTATTTCAATAAATAATGCAAATAAATTTCTATGAATGATGATAACTCTCTCAAAATATCATACATTAAAATAATTGATATTGTCTTAGGTTTTTTCATTCTATAGTTTAATGAATATTTTACCTTAATTTATATTTACTATAATACCTCTATTTTGTTAGCATTGTAACATATCGTTGTGAAATTAAATATAAATGAAATTATAAATTTCATAGAAGAGATGATAAATAATCTATAAATCCACTGTTCATGTTTCATTTTGATGAAGTCGAAAATTTAATTTCAATATATGTTCAAAAAACACAATGAAGAAATGGATTTTATAAAAATATGTTTGTATGAATAAAAATGAATATATATAAAAAATATATTTTTGAACAATATAGAATTAATTTGACTGTAAATAATTGAAATGATATTGTGAGACATTAAAAATCAAAAATCAAAATAGGATATCATATAAATTTATTTAATTAAAACAACTGTAAATTTTGCATAAATAAAAAATTATCACTATATGATCAAAAAATAATCTTTTATAAAACATTTCAAAAAAATCATCATTATGAAAAGATGTTTTAAAAAATTATATCAAATGTTTTTTTAAAAAATTATAATGGTGTTCACAATTATTTATAATACATTTTCCCTAAATGAAAACAATTATTATGGATGAAAATGTATTTATAAATCAAAAAAATTATTTGGATTAATTTCATAATAACCATAATTAAATGATTGTTAACATATTAAATGGGATATATATAATATTTTTCTCAATAGAATAATTTATAGTTAATGATTAATATATTCTATCGAGATAAAAATACATTTCATTAATAAAAATAATTTTATAAAAAAATATCATTTCAACTTTCAATAGATTTTATCTGCATTTAATGCCAATAGATAATCAGTGTATTTATTATTATTAATTTTATTTATAAAATCATATTACTTATATATTTCGTAATGCGGGTATTCTGATTCATACCTTGGATACCATATTATATGTCATAATAGTCATATATTAATATTTTTATAGTATATCCTGATTCATTTAGAATCATTGCCTTGTATATAACACAATATTGAATATATTATTTAATTAAAATGAATTAAATAAAATATATGGTCTGTCATATGGAAACCATTATGCAATGTAATGTGAGTTTAAGGGTAATGTGTATTCCTATGGTTGTATGTTTGTGTCTATATATATATATATTTATATATTTATATGAGGTCCGTGGGATGTATGATTACCCTGGATGCATGTGTAATTAATGTGTTATTAGTCACCAAGTAGGATTTAACCATTTGTTAATAATGGCTTGGTAAATATTCAAGGTAGGGGATGTGACTGGTTGGGGATTATACATGATATAAAACATTTTGGGAGTTATGACTCCCTATAGGTATCCCTTATCAGGAATCAATTGGGATGTTAAACCCAAGTAGTGATGTCCTTTTAACCATTTTGTGTATTCTATGAAATCCCATAGTGTACTATATTTAATGGATCTAGGAAAATGATTTGACCCCATGAGTGGATGGAATGAGATGGTTTAAGGTAGTAGATGGAACCTGCAAGGGGGGAGATATATGATCATTCTAGGTAGGGGATGTTACTTCCAAGGTGGATAGTACAATTTTTTGGAGTGACATGGGTCCCTTAGGTGCATGATATTCTATATGAAGTTTCAGGGTAGGATATTCCCCCAGGTTGACATTTTATATATGTGTTGAGGCAGGACATCAATCCACCTTGATAGTGTTTTATTATGGTCCATCTTGATTGTCTCCTATTATAAAGACCTAGAAATTATGTGGAAAATTTTATCTTAAATATATGTGTATTTTACAATTATGTGAAAATTGATGGCGCATGATTCAGTGGCCTGGTGTGCCCGAAACAAATATATAATGATTTTTTTGGGTACGTTCAGTAAATGTGTGAGCGGGTTTTTATTACATTTGAACTAGTGTTTGGAATGGAAATCTGTGGACACCGTTGAACTCACAACAACAATATTCTCTTAAGGTGACTTTCACTTTGACGGCAGTTGGTCAAGATTAAAAGATATTTTTTTTAGTTTTTAGAGA
The DNA here is from genome assembly GCA_963277665.1 of Viscum album. Classification (NCBI taxonomy): domain Eukaryota; kingdom Viridiplantae; phylum Streptophyta; class Magnoliopsida; order Santalales; family Viscaceae; genus Viscum; species Viscum album. The sequence goes on along the minus strand of OY728143.1, from coordinate 291,842,800 downwards.
ATAAATTAAATAAACTTAAAGTTTGTGGCTTAATTTTTATTTGATGGTTAAAACCTCCTCATAGAAGTTGGAGGTGGGACTAGAACACCATAACCTCCAATGAGAGGTTATGGTGGTGGGTCCCACTCGAATTTATCCTCCAGCAAGAGGTTAGGATTTGCGGACCACATAAAACAAAACCCCCTATTAATGGTGGGAGACGAAAACCTCTAAAATCCCCTCATTAATGAGGGAGAGTCTCAAAACACCCACCACATCATTTAATGACTCCATCTCCTCTAATTTAATGTTTCTTAATCCTCCACATTAATCAAGGGGTGCTATGTTAATTAATCCCTCCATTTTGAATTTTTAAAAACAACAATATAAAATAATAGTCAATCTATTATTTGGAGGGGCTAACTATTTTGCTTGGAATATTCATCTTTTTGAAAACATGGAAGCAGGTGGAAGAACTCTCTCCAAAAATAATGAAGAATGAAGAACGATGACCTTCTATATCTTCTTCCTTGGAGCCTATACCGATGTGGGACGTCTTTAAACAACCTTACATCTGCATCATCGTCAATGAGATGATGCACGAACTCCAGATTAGATGTGTGCGGCAGATGCGACAAACGATGATCACCCTCGTCTTCTTCTCATGAAATCATCAGCGATCAATGAAAAAGGTTGGGGAAATTATTTGACTTTGTTTTATTTGTGGAATGATGTGGGTTGATTTGTTTGATCTTACTCCCCTTTTGTATTCTTTATTAAATCTTTGAACAATGAAGAATGTTTGAACTGCTTGCTACTACCATAATCTCAAAGGGTACGGGCCAAACCAAAATGGCTCGATTCCTATGATGTTCTTTTTTTGGTGATGACAATCGTCATGGTGATGAGGTGATGAGATGATGAAGGAAATGGTCGTGCTACCTCCGGCCTCTGCGAACCGCCCCACCCTTGCGATGCTCTGTGTGAACCGGCTTCGCTACCTTTAGCGGAACCATGCCATTCACAGGCTTCCTAGAAGGACCTGTCGTGCCACCAATCAGCTGAGCCACCCCCAGCCAAAGCCTCAACGGCTTCCCTGCTGCCCGGCCTTCCCACCGACTACCTGCCGACCTGGTCGTGCCCTCCACGGCCGCCTGCCGGCATTGCTACGCCATTCCTGGCAACATACCTACCTTACCATGCCCTACCTGGCCACTTCCCAGCCTGCACGACCATTGTTGGCCTGCCTGAAGGCCTTCCTGGCCGCCCGACGGCCTGCTTGCCGGCCTACTCAGTCTCCTGATGGTCGTCCACTAGCCCGCCTGCTGGCCCACCCTACGACCTCCTGGCTCCCGGCTGCTCAGACTCCCATGCCACCACCCGACCGAGCAGGCACCATGGTCGCGCCGATCTCCTGAGCCGGCCCATGTCCCACCCCCCCTCACAGCGCCGTGGATGAACCGGCCCGACCACGCCCTCTGGGCCGAGCCGCGCTGGGCTGCACCCTCACAGCGCTCCGGGCCGAACTGGCCCAGAGCCTGGGCCGAACCACCCACTCGGCCTGCTGGGCTAGACCGAGCAAGCCAGGCCTAACTTAACAGGCTGTCCCACCCAATGTTTTTGGCCAGACCCAACATGTCTAACCGGGTCTACCCAGACAGGGTCGGTCCGAACGGGACAGACCGGACCCGAGCCCACTACTGACCCTTTATTTTCTTTGTCTATATCATTGGCATTGGGTGACCATTTGATGAATCATCAATGGCGCTAGTTTTTAGGAGCGAGATATTCATTTTGTGTATATTGTATAGTGTTTTGGATTGAGATGGAGAACAGTCAAGTTGGATCGAGCAAGAATCCAACCTGGCTCCCGGGACTAAATGGCTAATAACTCACAGACCGGGCATCTTATTGACCCGTTGTATGTTACGTTGAGATCTCTATGAGGTTGAGGACCATTGAGAATCATCTTCATGGGGATTCTTGAATGTTTGAGTATGGACCTGTAGCTTGTCGAGTGTATCCTCCCAGAGACGAGTGAGTATAATGCAAGGACCTAGTAGATGGCTGAGACCTGACGACTGATGACGGTTTTGAATCGGAGTGACTCCACTATCCTAGTGGGGAGTGCCTTGGTGTTGCGGTAGACCCATAGTGGGGAGTGATTTGGTGTTGCGGCAGACCCACGGTACTCGATAGGAGGAGTACCTCAGCAGGCTTCAAGGGGGATTGCCTTGGTGACGCGGAAGACTCACAGTGGGGAGCACCTTTGTGACGCAACAGACCCACAATACTCGACAATATGAGTACCTCAGTAGTCCAAGGTTATTGGTAATTACCATGTTATTGTGAAAGGACCACTGTACATGATAGAGGAAGTGTTCTCTAGTAGCCCAGGTTTCCATAATGTGAATAAAAATCCTGGTTGAGATGAGTTAGTAAATTTTTTGTTTACCTCATGATTGATATGGATTACATGATAACTTAGCTATATGTATGGTCATATACCTAAGTGGGTTTATCTGTTGAATTTCTGCTTTGTGGTTTATTCTTGTTTGATTTTGTTAGACCTTGAGGGCCTTGGGGTCCCTACTGAGTATCGTTATACTCACCCCTGCATGGGCTATGCCCGTACCTCGTTGTGTTGGATGCATATGATATACATCATTGACCGAGGATGAGAGAAACAGAACTGGATGGTACCTGGAGGTGGACCACACAGTGGGACGGTGCACAGAGGAGATGGAAACAAGTGGACTGTGGTGGAGGCTATCTATACCTACCCTTTAATATGGATTTCTGGTGGACGATATAGGAGTTGTTCTCCATTTTTTCTAGTTCTTGTACATTCAGTTTCCTTGTACCTCACAATTGTTTTTGTATTTACGGCCCCCTTATTACTTTTCAGCACCCATTTTGTATATAGTTTTGTTTAGTGTTTTTTTCCAACTCATACTCTATTGTGTGCATTTTCAAGTTATAAAGGCAATGTATTCCCAGTTTTAGGATTTATGCCTTTGGTGTAGTCTCCAGCCCATGTCCTATGGAATGAGGGTTTGGGGTAGTCATGACATTATCCCTAGGGGACAAGTTGTGACAAATTGGTATCAGAGGAGTCGGTTCGGCCGCACAACATAGGAATTTGATATTTTCTGTGAGGCAATAGTGTTAAGGGCACTGAGTGTGGTTTTCAGTTCAGGGAGTCCAGTGATGGTTCGGCGGCCGACGTATCCATACAACCGGACCCTGAATACTGATTTCTGACTTAGTGCATGAAAACACTGATTGCGTGTGTGTCTTCAATAATTTTCTTTAAGGCAGCTCAACCAGTTCAACTCACCCGGAATAATATTTTGTCTGTTTTTCATCTGTTTCCTTTAGGGTGCCTCCCCACAGACGACCATCTAGAGTCCCGAGAGTTGTAACCACATATAGGCCATCGAGCAATGAGGCCTCAGTGTAGGGCCTTTTTCAAGTATAAGCACCAGCGGTACCACTTCTTGTTGGGACACCGATGCCACCAGCCCCAAAAACAGAAGATGCATCCACTTGAGCACGTTGTACGAGTTATAGCACTAGATGCCACCCAGATGGAGGGGCGAGATGGACCTGTAGCCAGCTGAGTATTGGCTGGAGACTATGGTGTGAGTTTTCAAATTTGTAGAGACACCAGAAAAACATATTGCGATCCTTGCCGTGAGTCTACTTCATGAAGTTGTAGGAAGATGGTGGAGCATGATGACCCTGGTGCATGACTAGGAGACACTTCTCTGGGAAGACATTGAGAACCTATTTCGGGTGGTGTTTTTTCAAGCCACCAAACGTGCATTATGAATACAAGTGCTACTTCATCTGTAGCAGGGCATCATGATTGTAGTTCATTACTCAGAGAGGTTCATAGACCTCTCAATATACTCCACTGATATGGTACATGACCCATTTTTTCAAGCTAGGAGCTTCGAGCAGGGGATCAAGAGAGAGATCGGTGCATCGATGATATCCCTTAGCATCCCGGCATAGATAGGGGTGTCGGATCGAGCCCTCTTAGTAGAGAGTTTCCAGGATGAGAAGTCTTCAGCAGTGAGACCCACCACTAGTTGACATGAAACATAGTCTTCTACAGCTGGTAGCATACAAATGTCACAGAGATCCAAGAGGAATAGAACCACGGGTGAATGACCGAATGACTCAAAATAAGTTGTGCGGGGCACCCAGGGTAGAGACATATATTCCAGGAGTGGCCAGTGTTTCTCATGTGGCGGGTAGGGTCACATGGCTCGTGACTGTCTGACCTTCCTTTTGGATGATCAGTAGAGGGTCGAAGGACCTCCAATGAAAGACAAAGATTCGATAGAGGTGGTCCGCAAGGAGTAGGCAGATGTGGTAGAGGATATGGTTGTTCAACTGGTGGTGGGCGGCATTTCGAGGTGTTACCGCCACCACCACCAGGAGGTCCACCCCGACCTTAGGGTGCTAGTGGACATGGTAGACCTCAGATCCAAGAAGCAGAGTCTTACGATCACAATGCTCTAGAGATGATTCGGGATACGATCTGTGTCTACTACACCATATATGGAGTTCTTATAGATACAAGTTCAAATCACTCTTTCATTTCCACTGCCCTCGTCTGGAGAACGAAGATTCTGATGGATCTGTTGGCTCTATTATTATGCCTAGAGACTCCTATGGGAGTTGATTTGATGATTACGCACTGGTGCTGGTAGGGTGAGATTACTCTAGGAGGCAATAGATTCGACTGGGATATCCTTATAGCGGTGTCAAGGCCATACAAAGTCTTCTTGGGTATGGACTTATTATCTATATTCCATGCCCATATCGACTATATTAGGTGCAATGTGCAGTGTGTCCACACGAATGAGACTTGGTTCACCTTCATCACTGAGAAGTGAGCCTTTGTAGCATAGGATGGAATTTCTTGGAGGAGAGTAAAGAAAATAACTCATCAGTTTCTTGGCCTTAGTCTCGGAGCAGTTGATGTGGAGAGTCCGACTTATCCTATAATTGTGGACTAGTATGCATATGTTTTCCATGATGATGTCACAGGTCTACCTCCTTGTATAGAGGTGGACATCTACATTGACATGAACCCCGAGACGACACAGATATCTACCCCAGAAAATTGGATGGCTCCCGCTGATCTTTGTGAGCTGTGGGTACAGCTGCATGACTTCCGGGGGAAGAGAATCTTATGGCTCAATGTTTCTCTCTGGGTAGCCCTGATTCGGTTCTCCAAGAAGGTGGATGGAAGTTGTGGATTTGTGCCTACTAACATTTCTTGTACAAGTTGAAAATGAAGAACAAGTACCCACTCCTGTGGATTGACGACCTCTTTCATTAACTAAAGTGATCACGGTGGTTTTTAGAGATAGACCTCAGACCAGGCTATCACCTACTGAGAGTTCGAGATGAGGATGTGAAGAAGACGACATTCAGATGTCAGTACAACCACTAAAAGTTCTTGGTTTTACCTTTTGGCATAACCAACAATCTTGAAGTGTTCATGGGACTCATGAACATGATCTTCCTACCACACCTTGATAATTTTGTCATGGTCTTCATCGACGACATTCTGATCTAATCGACTACTGATGTGGAGCATTCCTACCTTTTGCGAGTAGTAATGGACAAACACTAAGAGAACAAGCATTATAGAAAGCTCTCAAAGATCCATTTTTGGATCCAATAGGTACACTTTTTGGTACACTTAATCTCAGAGGCTGGAGTTGCAGTGGATCCAGTGATGACTGAGGAGGTACATTCTTTGGAGCAACCCAAGAGTGTGACAGAGGTATGGAGTTTTTTGGGTTGGGTTTGTTACTACCGGAGGTTCATTCCAGAATTCTCAAAAGTTGCAGCACCACTGTCAGCCTTGACAAAGAATGGGAAACCCTTCGTGTGGTCGGAAAGATGCAAACAAATATTTCAGAAACTGAGGCAGAGGCTGACTAGTGCCTCCATCTTGAGGCTTCCAGTGGAAGGTGTAGGGTACATAGTCTACTACGATGCCTTATGGACAAGACTCGGGTGTGTCCTGATGTAGGATTGAGCAGTGATCACGTATGGTTGTCAGCAGGTGAGGCAGCACGAGCAAAACTACGCTACCCATGACTTAGAGCTAGAAGCAGTGGTCTTACATATGAAGATGTGGTGAAACTATCTAATGGGTGAACGTTTCACCATGTACTCTGATCACAAGAGTCTTAGGCATATCTTCTCTCAGAAGGACCTGAACCTAAGACATAGATGTTGGATTGATTTCTTTCAGGACTATGACTTCGAAATAATTTACACTCCTAGAAAGGGTAACATTGTTATAGATGCACTCAGCAAGAGATCTGGTATATACATGCTAGGAGAAGCTATGGAGAAGCTAGCCGCATTGCAGATATCCTTTGTGGATAGAGATGGAGAAGATTTCCTTCAGTCCCATACAGTCACTCCCCCACATCTTTAGCTAGTCTGGAAGGCACAGCGTGTGGATGCTGACTAAGAAACACGACATGCTCAGATATCCACAGGGCAGGGACTTGATGGATTTTCTGAAGTTATGGATCACGTCATCCCCTTTAGAGGACGTACTATGGTACCAGTGTCACATCAGGAGGAAGTGTTTAGGGAGTTCCACATATCCCCTTTAGTGGTACATCTAAGAGTGGTTAAGGTGTACCATCACCTTCAATGACAGCACTGGTGGAAAGGAATAAAGGTGGTAGTAGAAGAGTTTATCTCTCGATGCCTCACTTGTCAGCAAGTGAAGGTAATGCACCAGGTACCAGCAGGCTTGGTGCAACCTTTTAAGCTCCCAGATTAGAAGTAGGATGGGATATCCATGTACATCGTGACAAGAATTCCACATACATCCATGGGTCATGACTCGATTATGGTGATCGTCGACTGACTCACCATGTCGACCCACTTCCTACCGATCAGAGAACATGGTTTAGTAGAGATCATGGGACGCCTCTATGTGCAGGAGATTGTGCGGATATATAGAGTACCTTCATCTATTGTCTCTAATCATGACACACAGTTTACTTCCCTACTATGGAAGGGGTTGTAGGAGGATTTCGGGATACATCTTTGTTAGAGAACCGGCTTACATCCTCAGACGGATGGCCATATTGAGAGAACCATTCAGACCTCGAGTACATGCTCTTTGCGTGTGTCCTCGACTTTGGGAACTACTGGGATGATGACATACCTTTGGTGGAGTTTTCTTATAACAAAAATTATTACTCCGCCATAGAGATGGAACCTTGTAAGGCGATATATGGGTGACCTTATAGGTCACCATTTTGCTGGACTGACCCTGGGGAGTCAGCACTAGTGGGACCATAGATGGTACAAGCTACCACGGAGAAGGTGAAGATCATCCAAGAGCAGATGGATACTACACAGATAATGCAGATGACATATTCTAATATGAGATAGAGGCCTTTGGAGTTCATGGATGGTGACCATGTCTTTCAACGGGTCTCACCTCGATGAGGTTTACAGAGATTTGGCCGAGGCGACAAGTTATCTCCGAGATTTATCAGACCTTTCTAGGTCCTCAGGAGAGTTGGTGAGGTGGCATACCGCTTAGCTCTTCCACCTCAGTTGCACTGGGTGCCCAACGTCTTCAACGCATCTCAACTGAGGAGATACATAAATGACCCTTATCACATCATCGAACATGGGGAGATGGATGTTGACGATGGGGAGACATTCACGGAGGTTCTAGTGGAGATTGAGGATTAATGGGAGCTATTCCTACGTGGACGATCGATAAATATGGTGTGCATTCATTGGTAGAACGGGAACCACCAGGAGAGCACATGGGAGTGGGAGGCTCAGATGCGTGCCCAATACCCCCTATTATTCCATTAGTTTGAGTTGTATCTTAAGTGGACGTAAAGCCCTGAGGTGGGGAGAATGTTAAGACCTGGTAATTCAATAAATTTTCTTTCTTAAATACATGAAAATTTTACGAGTCTGTGATAATATTCATCGCATGATTTTGAGGCCTGGTGTGCCCGGAATTGATTTCTGATGTTTTGTTTGGGTACGTTCAGTAAACGTATGAGAAGGTTTTTATAAATTTTGAACCGGTGCTCAGAATTGAAAAATGAGGACACCGTTGAACTAAAAATGCCGATATTCTCTTAAGGTGACATTCAATTCAATGATAGTGGGTAGAGATTAATAGATAGTTATTGTGTTTTTATAGAATGAATTAAATAAAAATAATGTGCGTGGCTTATTTTTTATATAATAGTAAAACATCCTCATGGAAGTTAGAGGTGGGACCACCACTCCTTAACCTCCCATGAGAGGTTATGGTGGTGGGACCCACCCAAAAATAACCTCCCATTAGAGGCTATGACATGGGGACCACATGGGACAAAACCCCCCTTTTAATTGTGGGAGAGAAAAAAACTCTCAACTCCCTTCATTAATGAGGGAGAGTCTCACCACCCCCCACCCTTATTGGTGCCAACCCCCCTAATTTAATGTTTTCAAATCCCCCACATTAATTAAGTGAATAATATTTAATTAATCGTTCCATATTAAATATTTAAACCCATAAATATAAAATAATAGACAATCTTTTATTTGGAGGGGGATCACAATTTGTCTTGGCATATTCATATTGGTGTAATCTTGTTAGAAGATGGAAGAACTCCCGCTAACGAAGACGAAAGAAAAAATAATGCTAACCTTATTCGACTTATTCCTCAGAGATTCTACTGACATGGGGCATCATCAACCGACCTTCCCTCTGCATCATCATCAATGAGCCGACACACGAACATGATATTGGATGTGTGCGGTGGTCACAATGAACAATGATCATCTTCGTCTTCTTTCTGTGACTTCATCGGCGATCAATGAACAAAGGTAGGGGGAATTATTTGAGTATGTTTTATTGGTGGAATGATGTTTGGTGATTTTTTTGATCTTTATCACATTTTATATTCTTGAGTAATTTTTTAAAAACTCATGATTTTTTTAACCGCTTGCTACCACCCTAAACACAGAAGGTGTGAGGCAAACCAACATGTCCAAACATCTCCACCGTTATTTTTTGTGTGATGATATTTGGCATGGTGATGAGGCGATGAGATGAAGAAGGAAACAACCGTGCTGCCCGCGGCCTCCACCAACCGTGCCACCCTCACGATGCATTGGATGAAAAGGCTTCTCTGCCTCCGGCCGAACTGCGCCGCCAGCCGGCTTACGCGCCGCGCTGCCCATCAGCCGAGCCACCCGCCGACCCGAGCTGTGATGGCCTCCCGACTGCCTGGCCTGGCTGTTGACCCCCTACCGTCTAGGCCGCACCCTGCACAACCACCTACCGCCTTGGTCACTCCATGCCCGAATACCTCTTTTAAAGCCCCACTGCCTCCCAACAGCACGCTGGCCCGCTTGCTGGCCCACCCTGCAGCCTCTTGGCTCCTAGCCGCCTGGCCTCCCGAGCTGCCACCAGACCGAACCGACGGCTTGGCCGCACCATCCTCCCGAGCTGGCCCATGGCCCCCCTTGCAAATCCCTGTCCAAACAGGCCGTACCACACCCTCGCAGCGCTCTGGGCTGAACTGGCACAGACCATAGGCCGAACCGCTCACACGGCCTGCTGGGCTAGACCGAGCGGGCCCGGGCGAACCTAACAGGCCGACCAACCCAATGGGTCAGGCCAGACCCACAAAATCTGACCGGGTCGACCCAGACCTGGTCGGACTAGACCCGGGCCCAGTACCATCCATTTACTTTCCTTCTCCATATCTTTGGCACCGAACGACCGTTTGATGAACCGTCAGCATCGATGGATTTTTTAGAGTGAGACATTCCCTTTAAGTATATTCAACAATGTTTAGGATTGATATAGGGAATGTCCTGGTTGGTTCGAGAACGAATGCAACCGGTCCCCCATTACTAAAAGGGTAATAACTCACAGATCGGGTGTCTGATTGACGCGTCATCTGTTACGTTGAGATCCCTATGACGTGTAAGACCTTTGAGACATATCTTAGTTGGACTTCGTGACAATTAGTGTATTGACCTGTATATTGTGGAGAGGATCCTCCGAGAGATGATTGGGTATAGTGTGGAGACCTAGTAGTTGGATAAGAACTGACGAATGATGACCATTTCAACTCAGAGTTACTCAACTAGCCTAGTGGGGAGACCCTTGGTGTCGAGGTAGACCCACAGTGGGGAGCACATTGGTGTCTTGGTTTACCCATGGTACTCGACAAGAGGATAAACTCAGCAGGATATGAGGGGGAGCACCGTGGTGACATGGAAGACCCATGGTGTGGAGCTCCTTAGTTACACAATAGACCCACAATACTCGATAAGAGGAGTATCTCAGTAGTCCAAGGTTAGTGGGAAGTGCCTTAGTGTCACATTAGGCCCACTGTACACGACATAGGAGGATTTCTCTAGCAGTTGTGGTTTCTATAATGTGAATATAAATCCTGGTTGAGCCGAGTCAGTAACTTTTGTGTTTACCTTACGATTGAGATGGATTACTTGATAACGTAGGTATATGTATGGGCATATACCTAACTAATTTTATCTGTTGAATCCATACTTTTTGGTTTATCCTTGTTAGATTTTCTAAGACCTTGAGGGTCTCAGGGTCCATATTGAGTATCATTATACACAACCTTGCAAGGGAAATTCCTGCACCTCATTTTGATGGATGAAAATGAAAAATAGCATTGAATGAAGCTGAGAGAACCAGGACAGGATGGTACCCGGTGGTGGACCACACAACGTCACAGAGCACAGAGGAGACGGATGGACGTGGAGTGTTGTGGAGTCTATCTATACCTACCCTTCTGGTAGGATTTTTTTGGTGGAAAATCCAGGAGTTGTTTTCCTTTTTTTCCTTGTGCTTGTACTTTCAGTTTCCTTGTACATTATAGTTGGGATTATATTTCTAACCACTGTATTACTTTTCAACAGTTATTTTGTATACAGTTTTGTTTAGTGTTTTGTTTCTAGCTCATACTCTATTGTGGGCGTTTTCATGTTATAAGGGCAATGTCATCCCAATTGATGGATTTACTCCTTTGGTGATAGTCTCTAGCCCCAGTCCTATAGAAGGTGGGTTTGGGGTAGTCACGGCATGGGCCCCGGGCGATGGGTAGTGACACCTATTAACCCATGGTCTAACAATGGTAATTTTATTATGTTTCCTTATATATTTATAATATTTAACATAATTGTTTTTATTAATCTAATTACTGGTTATGATAGGGAAAATGTTGGTGAATCATAATAAGTATTACTCAAACCCTGATCAGGGAGCCTTAACACACTGTTACCCAAGAATAGATCACTACTTGTCGGCAACCATTGGCGTTTGGGTAAATGAACATGAAGCCATGTGACCAAATGGGTACGGGGCACCTCTAGGTGGCTTCCAGAACTGGGACATTACAAAGTTGTATTGGAGGGGTTTCTTTCATTCTTGACGTAACGTTTGGAGAATGTTTCATGTGATATGAAGTAATAAGTACTTGGTAATAAGCTGGGCCCGGGAGTTATTAACCTGTTTATAGGGTAAATTCAATTTTCCTCAATAATTGTTATTTTCCTGGTTTTTCAATTATTATAGTTGATTTTATTTCACTTCTGGGTGATCTAAAAGTATTGTGTTGTTTTCATTGATATTATCGAGGTTCTATTTTCTATTGCAACCTAATGAGACGAGGTTATACCATCTCATGAATCATATAGAAATTTCCTAGAGATCATATTTCATGCATTCTTTCCATTCCATTTTGGGTGAAATACTGATTGCAAGTTGTTGTGATATATGTCATGTAAGATATCCATGCTGTTGTGATAGCTTCCTTGATAGAATACCCATTATTCGATAGATTTTTTAATATGAATAATTTAGATTTAGTGAACGCTAAAATTTCGTTCTTGTGGTGTTATGGGGCCTCATGGACTGGAATTTGGTGGATCATTTCTCTTTTATGTTTATATATAACATTTATAAGGTTCTAAAAAATGATTCATAGGGAGTATGGACCTCATGGAATAGAATTTGGAACACTAATGTTTGTTTTAGTGTTTTCTGGGTTCCGGAGTAGTTTCTGAGGTTTTCTGTCTAAAAAATCCTTTAATACACGGCATGTAATGATGAATACACGCCATGTGTCCTTATGTTAAGAAATGATGTAATTTTCTTAAGTACAAAAAGTATACTGTTTGTAGAGCTATGTAGTCTCAACCGTGTCACTGGCTATGTGGGCAGAGACATGGGGTTGTTAAATCTTTGGTGGGACACGCCGTGTAATGAATGTACATGTCATGTTGGGTAGACCATGGGTCCACCAGTGTGACTGATGACAGATATAGATAAAACATATGTTACATATGTTGCGTCATTATTTAACACATTTTTTGGTGTATCCTTTGTTTCAATCTGTGTAATGAACAGCACGGGGCAGTGGAATCCTTTAAGTATATGATTTGTAAGGAACAAATATGCCATGTAGTCATGTTCTAGAAAAACCATTTGTCTTAGCCATGTAAGGGAACTCTCCTAGGGGAACACACTTCAAGTACACACCATTTCATGGGGGATCAATCCATGTGTGTGGAGTGTTACACGACTAGCATTGGCAGAAGTACAAACCCATGTGATGTCTTAAGGGAACACACCGTGTAGGAGTTATACACACTGTGTACCCATGTTTTGAAAAACATGAATTCTTTCTTTATTTTATTACCTTTATACACTTCAATGTATCGGTCCTTGATAATATTAATCTAAGGAGTGTGCTTGACCTTGTAGATTCATTCCACCGAGGCATCCTCTATTTATACGCTATTTAAAGGGCAGTGGTCAAACACCAGACATGGAAAATCAAGGACTACCATCAGATCATCCTAAGTGTTGATCTTGGCACCAGCCATTATTCCATACATTGGCACTAACACATAGTTCCAAGATGTATTTATGAGGTTCAAGAAGACCTTTCGAGGGGTACTACCTCCTACCTCATCAATGGATGATGGGATGTGGGTTTTCCAGCAGTATCATCCTCCCACGATCATAGAGGACATAATACCTCAGGCTGTTGAGTCATGTTTAGAAGACATTCTATCCATCTTTGAGCATCTAGGGAGGCCTATACAGAGGAGGGTAAATCTCGCTATTTATATTCTTAGAGATTCCTCCAAGAGATTATGGTATCTGATCTCATAGTTGGGAAAAAAGTTGGTTATTTCTTGTGATGGGTTCCAATATTCTTTCTATGATTACTTCTACCTGGAGACTTTTAGTGCTGATCGAGCTCAAGAGTACATTTTTCTAGAGAACGGTACTGTTTTAATTATGGAGTATTCTTCTCTCTTCATAGAGCTGCAACACTTTACACCCATCCCAAGAGGTGATGAGTTATTCCTAGAAAGGTTGTTTGAGGATGGTCTCAGGAATGACCTCTGATCTCAGGTGAACATCATTAGGATGCTTCCATCACCTATATTGTCATCCAGAAGCTTATCATGTAGAGAAATATGAGGGATTCTAGAGCTGTGAGCCAGGGGGCTCGGCATCCAGAGTTGGTACCTCTCTGATTGACAAGAGGAAGCTCCGCAGTGACTCTATGAATGGAGATTATATTAGGTGGGATAAATATTATGGAAACAAGGTGGAATTCTACCAATGAGGGATGAGAAGGAAATATGAGGACAAATTTCCCAATAGACCTAGTCGAGTGCCAATATTTCTGTAATAAATGCCAGCTTCAACATTTCTGTCAGTTTTTCTCACTAGCAGCTGGTTATCAGAGTTCTTATAGACCCCACATTCAGCAGCAACAACACTGGTTTATCATCAGTCCGGAAATTGGAGTTGTTGCAGCCATTCGGGCTAAGGTGGAGGTCACGACCATGGTAGCCAGTATCTAGGCTTTCAGTGACAATAGGTTAGATCAGCTCAGAGTGGTCAGACATGGTCACCGGGCCACATTACATTCTAGACATTTGTTGTGTTGCAGACCCAGTTTGAGCAGGATCTCGGACCTTCTATTGTTCGAGGTATGATCCAAGTTGCCTTAGTTTAATCTTATGGACTTTATGACACAAGGGCATCCCATTATCATATTCATTTTTGTTGTGGAGATCCTTGGGCTTTGTATCTTTACATATGATGATGTCTTGATGTTGGACACTCTATTAGGGAAAATAATGACTTGTGTAATCATGTTCAAGTAGTTCCCTCTCGAATATGATGGGTGTCACTTTTTATGGGACCATTATGTCCTAGAGATGACATGTTATGATGTCATTCTAAAAATGGACAGGTTCGTTCCCATACAGGATGTTGTTAACTACTATCATCGTAGGGTGAGTTTCACATCACCATTGGGTGGATTGTTCCTTCATAATGGAGAATGGAATGTCTAGGGGGTATATTAGGACTCGAGCATCCTGGGACGAGAGTAATTATAGCCATGATTTCTAGTCTATATCCAGATTACACGGGGGACTTCACAATTGGAATTTCCTCTAGTGGTGGATGATTTGAGAGACATCATTCTATGGGAGTTTTCATGTTTTCCTCCAAAGAGAGAGGTAGAAGTCTCTATTGATCATGTTCTAGGAGCACCACCAGTGTCCATTCCTCCTTATAGGACGGATACACTAGAGTTATAGGAGCTCAAGATGCATTTATCGGAGTTACAGGAAAATAGTTTCATCCAACCCAATACTTCTCCTTGGGGATCAGTAGTCCTATTTTTAGTGATGGAAGACGATACCCTCATACATTGTGTGGATAATGGGATGTAGAACCAGTTTATGGTGAAGAATTGATATCCCTTTCCAAGGGATTATGATCACTTTGATCAGCATCGAGTAACCCGAGTGTTCTCAATGGTTTACTTGAGATTCAGTTACAATTACTTTCACATTAGACTATTTGATATACCTCTTACAACCTTTCATAGATGTTATAGTCTTTATGAGTATGGAGTTATTCCATTCGGTCTCACGAACGTTCCTATGGTTTTCATGGAAATGATGAACCGAGTGTTCCATCCATACAAGGATTCTTTCGTGGTAGTTTTCATGGATATTATATTGGTGTAATCTCACACTCGTCAAGACAATTCCACACATCATGAGATTTTTTTCTGTACACCGATAGTGCATTATTTATATAGAAAGCTCTCATAATGTCACTTTTTGATGGACCAAATTCACTTATATGGTAATGTTATCTCAGAGACAGGAGTATTAGTAGACCCAGAAAAAGTGAGAACAGTAGTTTCAAAGGAGAAGACGAAAACATTCTTTGAGGTACTGATTTTTCATAGACTGGATGGTTACTACAGACGTTTCATACTAGACTTTTCATTCCTAGAAAGACCACTAATCAGGATAAATAAGAATGGTGTGTGTTACTTGTGGTGTAATTATTGGGATTCATCCTTTCTGGAAAAGAATGGAATATTGACATCAACACAGATTGTTGTTTTCTCACAAGCGAGAAAGAGCTATACAATTTACTGTGATGCATCAAGAATCGGTCTAGCAGGACTAATTATGCAGGGATATGGGGTCGTTGTGTATGGGTCTTGTTAGTTGATTCCACATGAGAGGAATTAACCAAAAAACATTCTCGAGTTGACTAAATGTTTTCATGATTTTTACTATTGGATACATTCTCTATTGGGAGTGAATTTTTTGGTTTTCACTGATAAAAAAATTAAGAAGTATATCATTTTGCTATGTGATCTTAATCTGAGATAGTGCACGTTGGTCAGGAACCTTCATTATTTTGTATTTTATCTTGCCTACAAAACTGGGAATGACAATGATGTGGCTGATGCATTGAGTAGAAAGACTCAGATACAGGTAGTTTAAGAGGACAGCAGTGAGTGGAAGCTTATGGATCTGTTATCTGAGATACATTTGGAGGTGCACAACAGATAAGGGAAAACATTCCTTTCATCTGTAGGTGTTACCTCTTCTCAAGTTGATTGGCTTTGAATGAGGAATCTTTCAGATTTTGAAGCTCTATTCTTATGGGAAAGTATGATAGGAGAGGACCCTATTTTAAGATGTACTATAGGTGACAATGAGATCTATTATTTCTAGGGGAATGTATGGGAGTAAACAGACATGCGTGAAGAACAGATGTCAGAATTTCATTCCTCATATTGGTTAGTTCATCCCGGTGACACCAAGATGTATCAATGTCTGCACCGTCAGTGTTGGTGGCTATGTATGAAGAGAGATGTTTCTCGTTTTGTCATGAGGTGTTCCACCTGTCAATAGGTGGATGTGGAGCATCAGCGACCAGTAGGCCTTTTCCAGCAGTTACCCATTTTCAAGTAGAAGTGGAATGATGTCACGATGGACTTCACGACAGGGTTACAGAGGTCACCTTGAGGGAATGATGTAGTTTGTGTTGTCATTGACAGACTCACAAAGGTTTCTCACTTCTTTTCGATCAAGTAGACCATCAGGGTTGATGCGATATGAAGGTTTTACCTCCAAGAGATTTTATGTTTTAATTGAGTTCCACACTCTATTGTTTCAGACAGGGATGCTCGTTTTACTTCTTGGGTTTGGTAGGGTTTACATAATTCTTTGGGTATGCTGGTACATTTTAGTACAACTTATCGCCCCCAAATAGATGGCCATTCCGAGTGTACGATTCATGTGATTGAGGGCATGCTTCTAGCATGCGTTATAGACTTTGTAGGTTCTTGTGATAAACCCATAACTCTTGTGTTGTTTACCTAATATAATAGTTTTCATGTAACAATTTAGATTGCACATTATGAGGCATTGTACGGCAGGCCAAATCGATCACCCTTATGTTTGCTGGAGGCTTTATAGGCAGCCATGTTGGGACCTAGTCTTTTTTAGGACACCACAAAATAGGTGGAGTTGATTCAGAAGGGGATGGATACTGCACAGTCACAACAAAAGTTTTATGCTGATCAATGGGGATGACCTCTGGAGTTTGGGGTCAGAGATCAGGTTTTTCTACGTGACACACTGAGGCTGGGACATAGGAGGACTAGGAGACAAGAAAAGCTTTCACCGAGATATGTCGGACCGTTTATGGTTTTGGAAAGGGTCATAGCTATATTTTATCAATAGTAATTACCTCAGAGGTACCGGGATATGCATGAAATCTTCCATGTTTCTCAGCTATGGCATTACTTCTTAGTCTTGTATCATGTCATTCACCTGAGGATGTTGAGATTGAGGTGGATAAATCGTTTAATGAACATCCTATCCAGAATTTTTATCACAGTGAGAAGGTTATCTGTGGCCAGTCTATTCCTTTGGTATGAGTGTTATTGCAGCATCGACATATACATGACGAGACATGGGAGAGGGATGCCGATGTAAGATCATAGTGGGTAGATATGTTCGAGGATTCATCATCTACGTCACCTTCTTACGAAAATTTAGTGATGCATTTATTCAATGGGGGACGTTTGTAAGAACCCGGATCATCATTTTAGTTTTGTAATTATTTTATGGGGTTTCTTGAGAAAAATATTAGTTTATGGACATTTCAACACTACACACCATGTACATATATGTCTATATTACGTTTTATAGAAGAAAACTCGGTGTTTCATGTATGGAAAAATATATAATATATTAAATATTTTTAAAATAAAAAATATATTTAAATGTATTAGGGTATTATATCCCATTATTTACTTGGTTTCATGTGTCACGAACACTATCATATATTTGGTTCTTACGTAAGAATTACGAGGTGTTACATGTCTTCAGTCAGTAGATCAATAAGCTATGAGTTAATGTGGTCATCCAGTCAAAAGTCTAACTTAGTGTCTTTGATTTTTTTATTCAATAACTGAGGATATGAAGAGATGTATAAGGAACCCTACCACAATAATAATAAAGAGACTTGTTATTTTGAATCTACTATATTAGGGATACAAGGATTTGATAAAATATCGGGAGACATTTAAAATGTGTAATTATAAAATGTCAACAAGTCACCATGAGAATGTTCTGTTATTAATTTTTTTATATTTTTTATTAAATGTAATCCACTAACAATTTAATTTCCCTTCTATAAATATTTGATATTGAGAATATCCTGGAGCACCCTAACATCCAATAGTTTACAAGAAATTGCAGATAGTACTTCTCCATGTGAGTAATATTTACTCAATGGAATCAAAACATCATAGAGAACCCCCTTTGGGAGAATAAAATGTGGGTAAATATAAATAGAATATTAATATGAATGATTCAACAGATGTTCTGGGTTTCATGTTTTCATTTATGTAGAGTGAGCTTCCAAAAATTTATGAGGACAGTGATGCTTTCCAAATGCTACCATATCTATATCAGTTATACTATCAAATATCTTCAAAACGATGATATGATATATCAAATAATTTATATAAATGTTGGAAAACAAATTAAAATAATAAACAAACTCATGTAATTAATATGATGACATATATTTAGATACTTGAGACCCATCGGTTAAAACTGAACAAAAATCTATAGAAAAATATCATTATTTAATATTCACCACATATACTATCAACCTTATTTATTAATTATAATATGAATAACAAGAATAAGTAACTCATGGATTTTTTGTCTTAAGATCTCTAAGAAGATAAGATTATTAATAATTCAAACTATTCAATCCTCATGGTAAAAAATAATAGGAAATGGTTGGATATAGTTTCAAAAGAATATGTTGAACTCAAAGACACAAACACAATGATAGAGGGTGAGATAAACGAGTAGAATTAGTTCTTCAATACCTGTGGAAATAAAGGTCACCTTGAAATTAATTTCAAAATTGGAAAGAAGAATAATGTTGACACTTCTACTTCACAAATATTTGTCATTGATTACAATTTGTTTTTTCCTATAATATGGGTATATGATATTGCATACTTATCACACATTTTTTGCAAATAAAGAAACCATGTAGTATTAAAATTAAAATAATAACATGATATAGATATCTGTGAAAAAAATGGTGTGATATTAGGATCATTATTATTTTGATATTATCATCTTAATTATACCAGTCCAATTGATATAATAATAAATAAATCTTACTACGGACCATATGTTACTAAAAATATAATATAGGTAATTATTTTAGAAAATATGGGGTTTCATTTAATTTTGGGTGATAAATATTTTATTATGTATAAGAATAAAAATATTTATTTCATGGACGATATTATAAATGTGTTTAATATAAAAAACTATAAAATAAAACATTAGAAATCAATGAAAAATCAAGAGATAATTAATCATATTGAGTCTAACTATGTAACCTATGTATATATAATGTAAATGGAATATTTTTATGAAATTTACATCAAGATGGGTATTTTGACTCAATTTAATCGAAACCCATGGATTTATATCATGGATTTCTATAATATAAAATAAGAAAAGAGCTTTTATTGGTATAGAGGAAAATTCAAATTAGCCATGGAATTGGTTAATACTGATGTATTTGATTAATTTTCAGTAGAGGGAAGTGGTGGTTTAAAATTACTAATTTATTTTTGCAGTTACTATAGTATATGTGGATATATATACTTACTATGGTATTAGTATGATTACTTAATAATGCTTAAGGAATATCCAAAGGAATTAGGGAATCTATATGATAATATGATTACAAAACTCTACCCAGATCAAGGTTGATAATATCAGAAATAATATTTGATAGATCAAATAATGTAGTATATGATAATTTACCAAATCATGTTTCCTAATAAACCTTTATTAAATTGTTGTGGATAAAGGAGGAACAAAACACATCTTGATATGGTCAGATCAATGATCAGTCATGATACTCATTGCTTATCCTTATGGGGAAATGCATTGATGAATATGACATATACACAAAATTTATTATTATATAAATCAATAAATGGGATTTATTATTAGTTGTGGTTTGGAATGAAATCTAGTAAATTACACATATGTTTATGCAGATTGGAGGATTTTTTCATTTTTTTAACTATAGAAAAATTGGCATCTCGGAACAATATGTGTAGCATTATAGAATTTTTAAAGGAGACTAATAGATATTATCGATCTTAACCGTCATATAGAAAAGTATTTGTTAAATTTCATGAAAAATTTTTAAAAAGGAAAAACATTTTCAAGGAAATAGTGGGATAATTATTGAAATTGATGATGTTTATGCTTTGTATGCACAAGATATTTCATAAGAATAATATGTAAATGATTTAGTTAGAGAAATATATGTTCTGGAGAAAAAATTACTTTATCAGTATACTAGAGAGGTAACAAATAATGAGAGATATGGTTTTATATTAACCTTGTTAAGTGAAACAATACTCTTAAATAATGATGATCCTCGAACCTATATTGAATCATTAGATGAAAATAATGCTTTTAAATTGAATAAAAATTTGAATTTATAAATCAGTTACATGAACAATAATCATGTATTGATATTGGTAGACCCACCAATATATTTAAATACTATAGGTTTTATATGGGTATTAAGGAAAAATTAAGACATGGATGGTCAAGAAGGAACCTATAAGGAATGATTTGTATTGAAGGGTTTTGGGAAACATTATGACCAGTTTTAATGTTGAAATATATATTAATATTCCCTCCAAATGTACCCTTCATTGATAAAGAATGTATGAATATTGATGCCAAAAATTCTTTTAGATTTGTGATGTTAGTTAGAGATATCAATATGAAAATACATAAATAGAACATTATATTAATGAGTTATAATAAATTGTGAAAAATGTATAGATAAATTTACTGTTTTGATAATGAATCATGATAGTGTAATATTCATTTTTATGAGGCCATAAATGAATCTGGTTTCATTTAGCATTAATTAAATCCATGTGTCTATAATGAGGTTTGTAGAAGTTCCATCATTCTCCTAGTATTATATGTTAATGATATATTGTTAATATTAAACAATTGAATGTGTTAGAGTCAGTCAATAATTGGTAAAATTAATTATTCCCCATGAAAGAATTTGGTGAATCAGACAATATTCTAGGCATCCAGACATATTTAAATATGAATAAGAGGAATATTTATAAAATCAATGTAAATATATTATTATTGTACTAAAAGGTACAATATATAAAAATCCAATAGGTTATTTCATATAATGTCACATAAAATTCATCACACCTAGAATATGTGTCTAAAAACTAAAGGGTTGAGTGATAGATTGGGTAGAGTCACATATGCTTCAACAATATGATCTATGTTGTATGTAATTTTATGTCCATGCTTTGATGTATCCTTTGAATTAATCATGGTGGACGATATCAAGACAATCCAAGAGAGTATCATTGTAAATCTATGAAATCTATCATGAAGTACTTGAGATGAAATGGGATAGGTTCCTGGTGTATGAAATCGATGAGGATATAGTTATGGGGGATACACTGAGGAGTGATTCTATATAGATCGTGATGATTTTATTTAATAGTATGGATATTTATCATACCTAAATAGTGGTGTAGTGAGATTGATGATCATGATGTCTTCTTCAGTTTCTTGATTCAATAGTGGAATCCATGTATATTGAAGCTTATGATGAAGGTATTGAAGCAGTTTTGATAGGTATATTTTTTTCATCATCGAATTGTGTATAGTTTTCAAGATCATGTTATTGTATAATTTTATAATAATAAAGTAATGGTTCATTCCAAGGAGCCTATGCCAACCTAAATAACAAAAAATATATATAAAAAGTTTCATCTCTTGAGGGATTATACTCAGACAGGTGAATGGTGGTAAAAAAAAGTATCCAAAAAATAATTTTTAAGACCCACATACTATATCTATACCTCAGTAAAAAATGAGACCCATAGAAGATATAGTAGGTATTGTATTATTAAAACCAGTCTCCCTTAAATGCTAGAGTGTTTTGAGTTAGTGCTAAAAACTAAACTCCTTTATGTACTATTATTACCATTACAAGTATACCCTTTGATATATAAATGTGTTTCTTATTACTATAATAGTGTTGATACCTTTGCATAAACTATTTAAATGGAAATAAAATTACAATATATGTTGCTAGAAAATTTTATAATAGTTCATAGGTTTCAATAATGTCATTTTATATTCAATCTCTTTGAGGGCAGTAAATGTATAGCTCATGTATGGATATAATTTTATATAATAAACTAGATCTTTTAGCACCCCAATTTTTTTTCTTGATTAAGCTTCTTCATTTGTCGATACAATTAACATAGATATAAATAAAATATAGGCTAGTTTTTTCTATTTTTCCAATATTTTAGTGTAATTTTATTCGACTACAATTCAATATTGGAATGTGGGGTTATCCACATAGAATGAATCACTGAACATTTGTGTTGATTATGAAAATCTACTAGATTTTAGAACTTTCGAGGAAATTTTTCATACCATGAATTATTTTTGGATGTCCATAACTTGTAGAAAATTCCATAAAGATGTTTGTGATTACTCTATGTGTAATATATATCATAATAAAAAAATGTGATATTCTATAACGACCCATACTTTACATACATTGTTAATACTTCAAAATTGAAGCACAATTATTACAACATATGACAAAACCACAAAGGACCGTATAGGTATAGTGTCTTTAGAAACTGGGAAACATAAACAACTGGTTCATAAATCTTCTACAGTGTCTCCCATTTATTTCATTATATATAGGGTCCCTTTTAGCATATTCTACTTCATATCCATCTTCCTGACCTAGGGAAAAGAAAACATAAAAGGGTGAGCTCAAATGCTCAGCAAGGGCAAATAATGGAAATAAAAATCATATCATATATTTTTGAAAATCATAACCTGCAAAAGTGATCATAATATCTTAACATGGAATAAATCATAGAAGTGAAAATGAGATCCCCATAATCATAACATGAAACTTGAAACTTTGTGGCATGCACACATAATCATGGAAAATCATTTCTTGTTAGTCATGACTCATTGCCAAGACTATCTTAGTGGACAAAGTCCCTTTCTGAACCGAGTGACCCTCGTTCCAGTCCTGTTTCACTGAACCTATATAACCTACCGTTCCAGCCATGTCTATCTCATGAGATATAAAATCTTTACCGAATGCATTGGAGGGAGATATAGGTCCCACCCTTCTTATAATGAATCCTTTCTTATGTGTGCCACATAATCATAAACCATACATCATAGTGTAACCCATGTAATAAAAATGGGATTCTTAAACAACATGACATCATAAAAAAATTCGTATAAGATAAAGGAATTCATAAAAATAATTCCATCACAACATGATAAAATCAATGTAATAATAGGGATAAAAACAGAACCCTTTATTATCTTAGATGGAAAATAATTTTGATAAAACACTTGAACTCCATTCTTGAGGAAAATATCCTTTCTTCTTCAAAAACATTTTTCCTTTCATAACATGTCATACGACTTTAAAATAAAATAAGTTGATTAAAAATAAACATGAAAACTTGTAAAGGAAACTTCTTGGAAATAATGTTTTAAAAATCCATTCATGGTGTATAAGCTAAAAAACATTCTTCGTACTTTTGTCAGAAAAGTCAAAAAGTACCTCGTACGAAAAAAACGACAAAAGATTCCTTTCATATTCTTTACTAAAAACTCACCGAAGGGTAAAATTGGATTTAAACTATTGTAAGTGGATGGAAAAAATATTACATATTGAGGGAACATGGATGTGGATGATAAAATACACCCCAATAAATACTTACGAATAAACAATCTCGGATAAAAATGAGATTGTGATATTTCCCTTACCTTAGGTCCGATTTGCTTTGTACGTGTCTGAAGCTCCTGTATAATGGTTTAAATTTGTTATTGACTTATTACAAAATGATACATATTGATATGATATCATATATGGTCATATTCTTAGCTTCTTTTTAGTAATATTTCATTGTTACTTGTTACTCGGGTCTTTATTGCCTTTTGTTCTTATGCGTGTTTTGCCGAATAAATTATTCTTCTTCTTTTAAGGTTATAGATACCTTATATCCAGAATGGTATTAATGTAACATATATCATATTTATTCATTCAATTCATTTATATAATTATTATGTAATGATGATCATGTAGAACGAGTCGCTTCACATCGTGGAGACGGTATTCCGTACGTACGCACGAGTGATGATATCATTCCTATGATCGTGGAATTGTATTGGAGTATATATATATATTATTTCAGTATCAATATTACTTTATAATAATCATAAATAGTTACTCATTACACCATTATACCCATCCTTGTAAAGTGATGGTGGATAATAGATTACACCACGGCGTGGAGACGATATTCCGTACCTACACACGCGCGGTGATTTCATTTTTCCGTAGGATGGATTGAAGGTGAATCAGGGTTGTTTCATAATTATAATAACATATCAGTATGTAATTAATACTGATGTTATTACTTTATCATGAAACAACTAAATAAGAAGAAGTTGAAGAAGAAAGAAATTGAAAAGATCGGTAATGGATATTACATCTTCTTTGGAATGCTTCTTTGAATCCTCCACTTAGGGAACTAATATTGGTCTTTGAAGAAGACCAGGACCTCTAGGATTATTCTAGGGAAGTGGAGAGGAGAAAATGGCAGGGGTTGTCCGAGCTTGAGTGCTCAATTTGGTGTGAGGAGGAGGGGGAGGAGGTGCCCTTTTATAAGGGAGGAGAGGGGCACCTTAGGAATATCTCAAAATATTATTTTATATTAAAGTCAAAATCGGTTTATAATGGTTCCAAAGGGTCTTATTTCGAAGATAAAGTGGGTATGGGTCGAAATCCTATAAACCAATAGGATTTAAACAAGTTTAGGGTATTATTTTAACCTTATCAATTAGATTTAACTCTAAGTTAAATAATTTAACTTTTATCATGTCTTTTTGTTTTCTTTCACTATATGGTTAATACAATTACTATAACTTGCCAAAAGAACCCCAAATTGTTTATTATTATTATATATATCCTTATCTAAGTCATTTGGCCGAACCTTATATTTTTAGGAATAACATAACAATTAATAATATAATATTTGATTTAAAAACTATTTTGTGTCAATTTTGACACTATTTGATATATGATTTTTGTGAAATTCATAACAGAATTATATGTTCGAACCAAGTTGATTAAATCAACACTAGTATATCATAGTAACCTAAAAAATTTGTGTAATTCATAAAAAGTCTCAAATTACATTTATTTTGGTGTTTATAACATCAATTATGTCAATATTTCATAAATAAGATAATTACTGCATCATAATTGTGTCATAAATAAATTAAATTATTTAATGTCTAAAAATTATAAATAAAATAACATTATGTATGAAATCTTTTTAGCTTTATAATGAATATTTATAGTCGAATTTATCTTATGTATAACCCCATATTAAAAATGATTTACTTTTTAAACTTTGATTTTAACTATTTTAACCCTTCTTTAAATAAATTAATAATAAATGTCCTAATCTAACCCAAGTGGGCCTAAATGGTCATATTTTATTCATAAGGCTGTTTTTGGTCGAATTACACTTATCCAATAGAATTAGGAC
This sequence comes from Viscum album, assembly GCA_963277665.1. Lineage (NCBI taxonomy): Eukaryota > Viridiplantae > Streptophyta > Magnoliopsida > Santalales > Viscaceae > Viscum > Viscum album. The sequence goes on along the minus strand of OY728143.1, from coordinate 291,817,193 downwards.
ATGTGTTAGGGTAATAATAATATCATATTTACCCTTAATTACCCTATTTACTATTAAGCGCGGTAAAAAAAGTAAAAAGTTACTATTCACCAAAAAATTATTTTTATCTCATTGAACCACATTTTACTTACTGATATCAACCATGTCTGTCGGATTTTCGAAATTCCATTCACAGAAGCGGTAAAATTATGTTTTATGCAAAATTCAGTTTTTAACCTACCACTTAGTGGTTTCACTATTCATCAAAAATTGAAAGTTTTCAGAAAAATACCAAAATTTCACCCTAGGCTAATTTCGGTATTCTGAATCCAAAAATGAAGTCCATTTTAAAAAATAAAATTTATAAAAATTCAAAAAGTGGTTATTACTATTCATAACGGCTAGTTTTAATAATATTTTAATAGCATATCGTTGTTTAATGAAACTCGGTATTGCGTACGACGCAAGCTATCGAGGAAGGTCGTGATTGCGTGTAAAGTAAGCCAAGCAAGTGTGTAGTGAAAGATTCCTTTGATGATATATAAAAAAAATATTACTCATAAAAATCTCCGGTGTTACATTCTACCCCCTTAAAAAGAATTTTTCCCTCGAAATTCGTCACTTTGTAATAAACAGATGAGGATACTTCTCCCTCATCATATCCTCAAGCTCCCATGTAGCTTCTTCAAGTTGTTGGTTCCTCTATAAAACTTTCACCAAGCGAGTGGTCTTGTTTCGTAGGACTTTTTCACTACGATCCAGAATCTCTATCGGCTGTTCTTCATAAGAAAGATCTTGCTCTAGTGGTACAACTTCTGAGCTGAGTACATGTGAAAGATCTGGTATGTAGTTTCTCATGAGAGATACATGGAACACATCGTGAACTTGATAGAGATTCGGTGGAAGCGCCAATCGGTAAGCTACCTTCCCAACGCGATCCAGTATTTCGAAAGGAACGATATATCTAGGGCTCAACTTCCCCTTCTATCCAAATCTCATAACCCTCTTCCAGGGAGATATTCGTAAGAACACTTTATCACCCACTTCAAACTCTAGGTCTTTTCTTCATTTGTCGGCATAACTTTTCTGTCGACTCTGAGATGCTCTTATGTGTTGTTGAATAGATCTGACCTTTTCTGCCATTTCATCAACGAGATCAGGTCCTAATAGCTTTCTTTCCCCAACTTCATCCCAGCAAGTTGGAGTCCTGCATTTCTTTCCATAGAGAGCTTCATAAGGAGCCATCTGAATACTGGAGTGAAAGCTATTATTATAAGAAAATTCCACCAAAGGTAGGTGTTGATCCCAACCTCCTTTGAAATCCATAGAGCAAGCTCTCAACATATCTTCTAGGGTTTGAATTGTTCTCTCACACTGACCGTCTGTCTGGGGATGATAAGCAGTGCTGAAACTCAACTCTGTATCCAGAGTATGCTGAAGACTTCGCCAGAACTTCGAGGTAAATCTCGGATCCCGATCAGATATAATAGAAAGTGGTACTCCATGCAATCTTACCACTTTCTTTACATATATCCTGGCAAGCTGATCTAGAGAGAAATCCTCTCTAATAGCAATGAAGTGTGCAGACTTTGTAAGACGATCAACTATGACCCAAATAGCATTATTGCCTTTGGATGTTTTAGGAAGTCCTGTGGAAAAGTCCATAGTGATGTTTTCCCATTTCCATTCGGGTATGGGTAATGGATGTAACATCCCCTTATACTTCTGTCTCTCAGCATTAACTTGTTGACAAACCAAGCATCGAGAGACATATTCAGAAATATCTCTTTTCATGCCATCCCACCAGAAGTACTCTTTCAGGTCCCTATACATCTTCGTGCTTCCAGGATGAATAGAGAATGAAGAACTATGAGCCTCATCCAGTAGCTCCTTCTTTAATTCGGGGATGGGAGGAACACAAACCCGATTCCTGAACTTTATTATCCCATCATAATCAAGGTTGAATTCAGGAACATTTCTCACCTTCTTTTGTAACTCAACATCTTCTTTATGTGCCTCCTTAATCTTCGCATGTATAGATGGTTGAACATTCATTTGAGAGAGATAAGATTTTTCCCCTTCCATTATAATTCCAAGATCCATCCTTTGTAAATACATAAATATTGGATCCTTTGTGATCCTCATCATGGATAAACTAGCATGGTCTTGTCGACTTAATGCATCTACCACCTTGTTTTCTTTCCTAGGGTGGTAATGGATTGAGCAGTCATAATCCTTAATCAGCTCCAAGCATCTTCTTTGACGCATATTCAACTCCTTTTGTGTGAAAATATACTTTAAACTTTTATGATCAGTATAAATATCACACCTTTCACCATAAAGGTAATGCCTCCAAATCATTAATGCAAAGATTACCGCAACCAACTCCAAATCATGTGTTGGGTAATTTTGCTCATGGATTTTCAACTGTCGTGAGGCATAAGCTATCACCATATCATTTTTCATAAGAACGCACCCCAATCCCTTCTTGGATGCATCACTGTAGATCACAAACCATTCTCCACTACAAGGCAGTGTGAGCACAGGTGCACTGGATAACCTTTTTTTCAACTCCTTGAAATTCTCTTCACATTCTTCCGTCCAGACAAACTTAACTCCTTTCCGGGTCAACTTGGTGAGTGGATTAGATAATCATGAAAAATCTTTTACAAAACGTCTATAATATCCAGCCAAACCAAGAAAACTTCAGATCTCAGTTACTGTTGTTGGTCTCAACCATCTTTCGATAACCTCTGTTTTTGCTGGATCCACAGATATCCCCTCTTTTGAGATTATGTGACCAAAAAATGCAACTTTTTGAAGCCAAAATTCACACTTGGTAAATTTGGCATAAAGCTTCTCCTTTCTCAGGGTCTTCAATATAATTCTCAAGTGATCTTCATGCTCTTCCTTGCTCTTTGAATAGAAAAGAATATCGTCTATAAAGACTACCACAAATTGATCAAGATAGTCTCTAAAGACTCTATTCATTAGATCCATGAAGATAGCAGGGGCATTAGTAAGACCAAATGGCATCACTATAAATTCATAGTGTCCATACCTTGTGCGGAAAGCCGTCTTTGGTATATCATCCCTTTTGACCCTTAATTAATGATACCCTGAACGAAGATCAATCTTGGAAAAGTATTGAGCTCCGCGTAGTTGGTCAAATAAGTCATCAATGCATGGGAGAGGATATTTGTTCTTGATAGTGATCTTGTTAAGTTCTCTATAATCAATGCAGAGTCTCATTGATCCATCTTTCTTCGTAACAAATAGAAAAGGTGCTCCCAAGGTGACGCACTAGGGGGTATGAATCCCTTATCAATATTCTCTTGGAGTTGATTCTTCAATTCCTGCAACTCAATTGGGGCCATTCTATAAGGTGTCTTTGAAATAGGCAAAGCACCCGGTACGAGTTCTATTGAAAACTCAACTTTACGATTTGGTGGAAGACCCGGTAATTCCTCCGGAAAGACATCATCAAACTCCCGTATGATGGCCATATTCTTAATCGTAAGTTTTTCACCAACCATTTGAGATAAATAACCTTCATTTAGTGGAATCAAGACCCATAAGATGGAAGGAATTTCCACTGGAAGGTTATATTCATCCTTGCATCGATAGACGATCGTAGATTGATCTGGAATATGAAATGTGACTTCCCTTCTTTGGCAATTGATATGAGCTCCATGTAGAGAAAGCCAATCCATGCCAAGAATCACATCAAATTCCACTAAAGGAAGGATCACAAGATTTGCAGGAAGCACTTTCCCACAAACTTCGATCGGAGAAGAATTATAAACTTTTGATGCGACTGTTTTGCCATTAGGTGTTGTCACAGCTAACTCAACATCAAATTGTTGAGGTAATATGACGATACCCTTAGAAAATTTTTCATAAATAAAAGAGTGGGTGGTTCCAGAATCAAATAAAACATTTGCTACTTTAGAGTGGATGGTAAGTGTACCTTTCACCACTTCGTTATCGTACTCCACATCGCTGATAGAAATTTCATGTGACTTTCCTTTGTCTTTAGCCTTAAGATTATGTTGACGTCGACCATCATCATCAACCCTTGGATTTGGGCATTGATTGGCATAATGCCCCATCACCTTGAACTTGAAACATTGAAGTGTAGTAGGTTCATTCTGTGTATCCCTTCCTTTGTTTGCATCATTAGACATCTTCTTCCCATTATCGCGGCATTCAATTGCCCGATGACCTTCCTTTCCACATTTAAAACATTTACTTGTCCTTTTAAGACAACTACCTCCATGTTTCTTTCCACACTTTGAGCATAAGGGAAAGTTCATCTTCTTTTCAGTGTGCTCTTTAGATTTTCCTTTGAATTCCATCTTCCTCTTCTTATCAAACCCATGTGACTGATGGGTTACTCCAATCTCCATCTCGACGTTGAGAGCACATATAATGATTTCCTCATAGCTATTGAAGTCCCTTATGGCTAACGCCCTTCGAAGACTTGGTTTTAAGCCACTAAAGAATCGATCGATCTTACTCTCAGGTTGGATATTAATACCAGAAGCGTACCTTGCAAGTCTTGTAAAATTTGCTTCATAGGTACCAACAGATTCATCATCCCTTTGCTTCAGTTCAAGAAACTCTTTCTCCATCTTTGTTCGGAAAATACGAGGGAAGTACTTATTGAAAAATAAGTTCTTGAACTCGTCTCATTCCATAGACTCAATTTCATCCCTTTGCCTCGTATTCTTAATAAGATTCCACCATTGATCTGCATCTCCTTCCAAATGATACACTGCTATGATGACTTTATCATGTTCAGAACATTGAAGAACTGAAAATATCTTTTCAGTAGTACTAATCCATTGTTCAGAAACTAATGGATCAGTAGACCCGCTGAAAGAAGGTGGACGCTGCCTCATGAAGGATTCAACAGAATGTTGCTCCTTCATTTGCTCGTTTGGAAGTCATGCATGATTCATAGCTTGAGAAAGTTGTGTGAGCATGGCTATAAGATTTTGCATTCCAGCTCCCATATCATTTGGTTTCTCAGGGGGACAATCATTGCATTGCCCATCGCATTCCGCATTAACACGGTTCCTTCGGGTTCCAGCCATTGACTAAAACCAAGAATAATAGTGTGAGCAACACTAATTATAATAGGAAAACCACATAATCAAGGATAATATTTCACACTTAAGGGCTTATCCTAGGGTATTCATGGCCATTTCTAAAACACTAAGATTGTGTTCTATGCTTAGACTTATCCTTAGGGTTCTTACTAAGACTTTCACATCCTAGTTTCCAAAGGTTGACTATACCTTTCCTTTGATACCAACTATAACGACCCATACTTTACATACATTGTTAATACTTCAAAATTGAAGCACACTTATTACAACATATGACAAAACCACAAAAGACTGTATAGGTATAGTGTCTTTAGAAACTGGGAAACATAAAAAACTGGTTCATAAATCTTCTACAGTGTCTCCCATTTATTTCATCATATCTAGGGTCCCTTTTAGCATATTCTACTTAATATTCGTCTTCCTGACCTGGGGAAAAGAAAACATAAAAGGTGATCTAAAATGCTCAGCAAGGGCAAATAAAGGAAATAAAAATCATATCATATCTTTTTGAAAATCATAACCTGCAAAAGAGATCATAATATCTTAACATGGAATAAATCATAGAAGTGAAAATGAGATCCCCATAATCATAACATGAAACTTGAAACTTTGTGGCATTCACACATAACCATGGAAAATCATTTCTTGTTAGTCATGACTCATTTCCAAGACTATCTTAGTGGACAATGTCCCTTTCTGAACCGAGTCACCCTTGTTCCAGTCCTGTTTCACTGAACCGGTATAACCTACCATTCCAGCCATGTCTATCTCATGAGATATAAAATCTTTACCCAATGCATTGGAGGGAGATATAGGTCCCACCCATCTTATAATGAATCCTTTCTTATGTGTGCCACATAATCATAAACCATACATCATAGCGTAACCCATGTAATAAAAATGGGATTCTTAAACAACATGACTTCATAAAACAATTCATATAAGATAAAGGAATTCATAAAAATAATTCCATCACAACATGATCAAATCCATGTAATAAGAGGGATAAAAACAGAACCCTTTATTATCTTAGATGGAAAATAATTTTGATAAAACACTTGAACTCCATTCTTGAGGAAAATATCCTTTCTTCTTCAAAAACATTTTTCCTTTCATAACATGTCATACGACTTTAAAATAAAAGAAGTTGATTAAAAATAAACTTGAAAACTTGTAAAGGAAGCTTCTTGGAAATAATGTTTTAAAAATCCATTCATGCTGTATAAGCTAAAAAAACATTCTTCGTACTTTGGTCGGAAAAGTCAAAAAGTACCTCGTACGAAAAAAACGACAAAAGATTCCTTTCATATTCTTTACTAAAAACTCACCGAAGGGTAAAATTGGATTTAAACTATTGTAAGTGGATGGAAACAATATTACATATTGGGGGAACATGGATGTGGATGATAAAATACACCCCAATAAATACTTACGAATAAACAATCTCGGATAAAAATGAGATTGTGATATTTCCCTTACCTTAGGTCTGATTTGCTTTGTACGTGTTCGAAGCTCCTGTATAATGGTTTAAATAATGTTATTGACTTATTCCAGAATCATAAATATTGATATGATATAATATATGGTCATATTCTTAGCTTCTTGTTAGTAATATTTCATTGTTACTTGTTACTCGGGTCTTTATTGCCTTTTGTTCTTATGCGTGTTTTGCCGAATTAATTCTTATTATTCTTTTACGGTTATAGATACCTTATATCCAGAATGGTATTAGTGTAACATATATCATATTTATTCATTCAATTCATTTATATAATTATTATGTAATGATGATCATGTAGAACGAGTCGCTTCACATCGTGGAGATGGTATTCCGTACGTACGCACGAGTGATGATATCGTTCCTATGATCATGGAATTGTATTGGAGTATATATATATATTATTTCAGTATCAATATTACTTTATAATAATCATAAATAGTTACTCATTACACCATTATACCCATTCTTGTAAAGTGATGGTGGAAAATAGATTACACCACGGCGTGGAGACGGTATTGCGTACGTACGCACGCGCGGTGATTTCATTTTTCGGTAGGATGGATAGAAGGTGAATTAGGGTTGTTTCATAATTATAATAACATATCCGTATTTAAGTAATACTGATGTTATTACTTTATCATGATACAACTAATGAAGAAGAAGTTGAAGAAGAAAGAAATTGAAAAGATCGGTAATGGATATTACCTCTTCTTTGGAACGCTTCTTTGAATCCTTCACTTAGGGAACTAATATTGGTCTTTGAAGAAGACCAGGACCTCTAGAATTATTCTAGGGAAGTGTAGATGAGAAAATGGAAGGGGTTGGCCGAGCTTGAGTGCTCAATTTGGTGTGAGGAGGAGGGGGAGGAGGTGCCCTTTTATAAGGGAGGAGAGGGGCACCTTAGGAATATCTAAAAATTTTATTTTATATTAAAGTCAAAATCGGTTTATAATGGTTCCAAAGGGTCTTATTTCGAAGCTAAAAGGGGACGGGTCGAAATCCTATCAACCAATAGGATTTAGACATGTTTAGGGTATTATTTTAACCTTATCAATTAGATTTAACTCTAAGTTAAATAATTTAACTTTTACCATGTCTTTTTGTTTTCTTTCACTATATGGTTAATACACATACTATAACATGCCAAACGAACCCCAAATTGTTTATTATTATTATATATATTCTTATCTAAGTCATTTGGCCGAACCTTAGATTTTTAGGAATAACATAACAATTAATAATATAATATTTGATTTAAAAACTATTTTGTGTCAATTTTGAGACTATTTGATATATGATTTTTGTGAAAGTCATAACAGAATTATATGCTCGAACCAAGTTGATAAAATAAACACTAATATATCATAGTAACCTAAAAAATTCTTGTAATTCATAAAAAGTCTCAAATTACATTTATTTTGGTGTTTATAACATCAATTATGTCAATATTTCATAAATAAGATAATTACTGCATCATAATTGTGTCATAAATAAATTAAATTATTTAATGTCTAAAAATTATAAATAAAATACCATTATGTAGGAAATATTTTTATCTTTCTAATGAATATTTATAGTCGAATTTATATTTTGTATAACCCCATATTAAAAATGATTTACTTATTAAACTTTGATTTAAACTATTTTAACCCTTCATTAAATAAATTAATAATAAATGTCCTAATCTAACCCAAGTGGGCCTAAATGGTCATATGTTATTCATAACGTTGTTTTTGGTCAAATTACACTTTTGTAATAGAATTAGGACATGTGTTAGGGTAATAGTAATATCATATTTACCCTTAATTACCCTATTTACTATTAATCGCGGTAAAAAAGTAAAAAGTTACTATTCACCAAAAAATTATTTTTATCTCATTGAACCACATTTTACTTACTGATATAAACTGTGTCTATCGGATTTTTGAAATTACATTCACAGAAGCGGTAAAATTATGTTTTATGCGAAATTCAGTTTTTAACCTACCACTTAGTGGTTTCACTATTCATCAAAAGTTGAAAGTTTTCAGAAAAATACCAAAATTTCACCCGAGGCTAATTTCAGTATTCCGAATCCAAAAATGAAGTCCATTCACTAGTGCAGAAAACATTTTTTACGTCGGTTATTTTTCATTATTTACGTCGGTTTTTAGGCGACGTTAATACGGACGACGTTATAAATAACGTTTTTTACGTCGGTTATTTAAAACTCGACATAACATCCCTAACATCACGGTGTTTATCACGTCGGTTCATTAATAACCGACGTGAAAAATGACGGGGGATGGGGATTTATCACGGCGGTTATTTTCTAAACCGACGTGATAACACGCCTGGGATATCGTTTATCACGTCGGTTATGACATAACCGACGTGATTAACCCTTCCCCGGGCCTATTATCACGTCGGTTTCTTAAATAACCGACGTGATAAAAAGGCCTGGGAAACGTTTTAGCACGTCGGTTATCCAATAACCGACGTGGTAAATCGATTCCCAGGCCTTTTAGCACGTCGGTTATATTAAGAACCGACGTGATAAAATGCCCGGGAACGGTTTATCACGTCGATTCTCGAAAAAACTGATGTGATAAACCCCTACCGATTTATTTACCACGTCGGTTATAAAATAACCGACATGAAAGAGATATTTTTTTTAAAATAATTACACTGCTCTCACCAAAAAGCAACCAGAAACCAAACAACAAAAATAACCATGCCAGCCCTCCCCCAAGCCCCAACTGAACCCCACCCTCATCTATACCCACCTAACAACCTGGCCAGCCCTCCCCCACCACATTGGAGCCCCACCACAACCCTTGGACACCCCCCACCCCTTGGACAGCCCCCCCCCCACCCTCATTTACACCCCCACGACCCCTAGTACAGCCTCAAACACCCATTGGACACCCCTCCCATATCCCTTGGACACCCCCACCCCTTGGACACCCCCCACCCCTTGGACAGCCCCCACCCTCATTTACACCCCCAAGACCCCTAGTACAGCCTCAAACACCCATTGGACACCCCCCACACCTTGACAGCCCTCCCAGACCCCTTGGACACCCCCCCGACCCCTGGACACCCCCCCGAGCCCTTGGACAGCCCCAAACACCCCTTGGACACCCCTCCCATATCCCTTGGACACCCCCCACCCCTTGGACACCCCCCACCCCTTGGACAGCCCCCCCACCCTCATTTACACCCAACCGACCCCTTGGACAGAACTCCCAGACACCTTGGACACCACTCCCATATCCCTTGGACACCCCCACCCCTTGGACAACCCCCCCACCCCTTCGACAGCCCCCCCCCCCACCCTCATTTACACCCCCCGAACACTAGGACAGCCCCAAACACCCCTTGGACACCCCTCCCATATCCCTTGGACACCCCCCACACCTTGGACACCCCCCCACCCCTTGGACAGCCCCCCCACCCCCAGGACACCCCCCGACCCCTTGGAACCCCCCCCCCCCCCCCCCGACCCCTTGGAAATCCCCCATCCCCATGGACAGCCCCAAACACCCCTTGGGCACCCCTCCTATATCCCTTGTACACCCCCACCACTTGGACACCCCCCCACCCTCATTTACACCCAACCGACACCTTGGACAACCCCAAACACACCTTGGACACCCCTCCCATATCCCTTGGACACCCCCACCCCTTGGACACCCCCCACCCTCATTTACACCCCACTACCCCTAGGACAGCCCCAAACACACCTTGGACACCCCTCCCATATCCCTTGGACACCCCCCAAACACCTACCCACCCCCTTGGAACCTCTCCCCCCATACCAAAATCCAGACCAGAAAAACCATCAACAGTAGACCAAAACAAGAAGTAGAGAAAAATAAATATTCACTTATATAACATTCAAAACTTACACTATCAACTTAAAAAAAACTAAATCCAACCTAAACAACTACGAAATACACAATTACATTGACAATATTCAAAATTACATTTTACATTACAAACAACTAAAAGTCAATCAAACCTGTAAAATAATCTGACCACTCCACTTGTAAGTGTTTGATATCTTCAGCAGTAAAGGGTTGAGGGTCATCAAAAAGCTATAAAGGAAAAGGATAGTAGTCAACGTGTATAATGAATAAATCAAACTGAAATATTATGAGAAAGAGGAAATCTTACCAGGTCAAAACTCAGAACTGTCCCAGTTGTTATTATTTCATACATAAATCTTAACATGTAATATACGCATTCGATGATGCCTTGTTGCTCATGACATTTATGTTTGAATGAGTGTAAATTCAATATATTATTTTTATGTAATAAATCAAAATGTACAAATTATAAATGGATATTTACCTTCGCATGTACATATTTGATCTTGAAATTCCTTTTCTTTGCGCTTTTTCGAAAGTGGACCCATGCCCTGTTAGAAAATAATACGAATGGGGTAAATTTAAAATTCATTATAATATATAAAACTATTGTGAAATTGAAACTGACATTTCCAATATATTCTTAAAACTTTCTTTCACATCATCATGGAGAGAGCATATCCAATAAAGTGTTTTCTCCCTAGGGAAAAAAACCCCTAACATCCAATGATCCCTGATAAAAGGAAATTTAACATTAGTGGTTTTTTATGTTAAAAGATAATTAACTATTTGAGAGGGATGTGTTTCATACCTCTCACAAAATGGCATCATCCAACACTGTGTGATTACATTCTTTTCAAATCTATCAGCAATATAAAGCATTCTTTGTTCCTCATCCAATGCACATGCTTTAGGGGAAATCAATTGTGGGTCCACGAATCCATATACATCTGTCAGCTCATTCCTCTCACAAATTTTATACAGATACCTAATACAAAGCAGACATAAGTATACATTTTTAATAAATATAACGCAAGGAAAAGGTGTTAAGACTTACATGATAAAAATTTGCACCACGTTGATGCCCAACTTATCTCCAGTGACAAACTCCATGATATCAGTTTTCATAATCCCCACACTTAGTTCACGTCCACAGACATGAGCTTCCATTGTAAAGTCATAATGATCCGCCAACAAATTTGAATATCTTGACAATTTTTCAAGACTACTAGTATCTGCATCTGATGTCATAGCTATCTGTCTTTGTTGTTGTCTATACAGTATTTCTTTACCTTTGAAGTATTCCTGTAAAAATAAATTGAAAAATATATTAGTTTTCAAATGATAAAACATTAATAAAAATATAAAATAAAAGATATAACATCCATACCTCTATAGTAATGAGTCGAAGAAGTCTGGATGGCCAAAGTAAAAAATGGCCGATACTATGTCCAACTATCATCACCTCATCTGTAGGTAATGGTATCCGAGCTGATCTATCTATAATATCCTGTACAGTGACCCCCTGATTCTCTACCTCTAATTGTTGATGATGAACTGTATCTCCTATACAATATACCATCCCATATGCAACTATATGATGTTGAGGATCATCAACATACAACTCACAATAAGTAGGTAGCTGCGGCGGAGGAGGAGGATCAAAAATGGGGTCCGCAGGCTGAGGTGGGGGAGTGGGAGCTACTGGGAGAGGTGGAGTGGGAGCTGCACCCTGAAATTGTCTTCGCAAGTCTGCAAACATAAACTGCACTAATGCTCTAATCTTGTCCTCCATTGTCGCATTAATATTATGGACTTCATCCTCCAAGGATTCTATTTTTTTTATAAACTCCCTCAACGTTATAAGTTGAGGAACGTTGCAACACGTTTCTTACCGATACACCTGCTGGATATCCTCTTACACGGCCAGGATGTTCGGGCTTTCCCAATGCCATAGATAAAATATCTTCCCTCCCAGATGGTGTAAATGTCCCCTGTGAACTCTGCTCCTCAAGAGAGTCCTGTAATAATTAATTGAACATTTATATAATGATTGGAAATATATGACGACAATAGTAAACTTAAATAAATAAAATAGATATCTTACAATCCTCTCAACTACGAGTCTCGATTCTTCCGAAAGATATTGTCCTTTTTTGCCCTTCCGAGCTCTTTTCCATTTCTCATGTCTAGATGGAGGGGATGGAGGGGCCACCTCTCCAGAGCTTGAAGACTCAGCTCTTAGTTGTTGAAATTTTTCTGCCATCATTTGTTCTTCCAATAATGCATACCCTCCCCGAGATAAACTATGAGGGTATACATTTTTAGATTGGATCTCTTGATGAGCTTTCCTTTTTTGCTGTAAATTAAGAATAAGTAATCATTAACAAAACAATAATAAGATCATTTATATAAGAAAGCTTATAAAAGTTTACATTTCCCTTACCAAAAATGATTCTTTTCTTCTACTTTCAAAAAATTGTCTCCATGTGTCTTCATCTATAAAAGGATATATACGACATGGATTCTCACAACTCCTATGACCATAAATGAAATCAGATGAGAGGGTTGATTTGAAATCCCTCCATCTCCTAGCAGCCAACGATAAGCATTTCTTCCTGACTCCTCCGGTGTCAGGAATATCAAATGTCATCTGATAAAAAAGAGGTTAAAAATATTATATATACTAGAAACATTTAAAGAATAGTCAAACAATAGCAAAAGATCTTACCAAAATGGTCTCCCACAACTGAGAAATTATCGCCTTATCCACACTTCTCCAATCATCATAGAGAATGATTACTTTTCTCTTAGCCTGAGTTGCTACAAAACCCTTAAAATCTTTAGCATTTGGACCTCTAGGAAGATCATCATCATCAAACTCCACGACTATCCTCTCCTCCTTCGTACGAGCAAGTGATAATTTTGGTAAACGTGTGCACCCACGCTTACCAACCTTTGAACTCTTTTTTGTAATAGGAGCATGTGAATGTTCCTCCCCAGATGTATGACCAATATGCTCATCTCCAGAATCATGTGGCTGATCAACTAATTGATCTTTCATTTTCCTTCAAATAAAAAAAACAAAAATTAGTTCACATGTATACAAATTCAAATATTGTAATACTACTTAATCAGAAAATATAAAAGTGTACTAAATTACATAATAGTAAACATTGGTAATATGGTAAGCATGTTAAACAATGATAAACATGGTAAACACAGTCTGTTGTACCCCTCTCTCTTGGATTTTAATGATCACAATCACTCTTATTATTTTCTAACCTGTTTTCATGTGTTTTTGTTGATAGGCAAAAGGTTGCCAAGGAGTGGGCCCAAGAAAGCTGAAAAGTGGACTCACTGAGTCCACCGGTCAGCCGGTGTGAGCTCACCGGCCTGACGGAGGACCCAGGCAGTAGACTTGCCCACTACCTGGTGTCACCGGCCGGCCGCTGGATCACCACCGGCCGGCCGGTGGACCAGAGAGAGAGCCTTTCTCTCTGTCTGGACCACCGGTCGGCCGCTGGATCACCACCGGCTGGCCGGTGGACCAGACAGAGAGGCTTCCTCTATGTCTGGACCACCGGCCGGCCGCTGGATCACCACCGGCCGGCCGGTGGACCAGAGAGAGCCTTCCTCTCTGTCTGGACCACCGGCTGGCCGCTGGCTCATCACCGGCCGACCGGTGGACCAGACAGAGCTTTGCTGTCTGGTCCACCGGCCGGCCGGTGATCCCCCACCGGCCGGCCGGTGCGCCCAATACTTCTCCTCTTTACGGTTTTTATTGTTTTATCATATTGGTTTGATACATGTTTTAATAATTAAAAAATTTACAATATCTCACATTATATGAAAAAACTAAATGTAAACAAGAAATAAACATGTGTTACCTGTAATTTTAGGAATGTACAGTTGGATTGTTTTCCCAAATTCCTTCGTCGTGATCGTTCCTTATGGCACAAACCATGTCTTCAACATACTCATCATTATGTTCTGTTAATATTTCCATGGAAGTAGGGATCTCACATAAATCAGCATCTTCATCAAATTCATCCTCACCAACATATTGTTTTTTACCTTGTAAAACAACAGCCCACTGCATATCTGATTGATCTACTACATAGAAAATTTGTTTGGCATGTGTTGCCATTAATGTCATAAGCGGACCATGTTATCACATTTAAAGATGGACCACCCACTATCCATTTTAATGTCTCTGATACATCTGATCAACCAAGAAAGGTATTTTTAAACCATGGCAAAAAAGTTTTGTTGTGCTCATTCAAAATCCACATTTCTTTCTTCTTTGGATGTCATTGTTTCAACTCATTAATATGCAATGTGATATACGGTTGAACATCAGCTATGTTATTCAAGATGTATGATTCTAACTTCTTCATCTGCTCAGCTGACAGTGATTTGACTTTCAAGCCACGAATCCCCTTTCCCTCATTATTAACCAGTTCATGGAGAGATGGAGGCAAACCTATGTGTTGCGCCGTAGCCAAGTAGCTCGTACAAAACTCTGCTACCTCCTCAGAAATATACTATTCAATAATGGAGGCTTCAGGTCGATATGGATTTTTAACATATCCCTTTAATATTTTCATATACCTTTCAAAAGGATACATCCAACGATGATATACAGGTCCACAATGCTTTATTTCTCGAACCAGATGATTCATTAAATGCACCATCATATCAAAAAAAGTTGGAGGAAAATACATTTCCAAATGACAAAGTATAAAAATTGCATCGTTTTCCAAAATGTTCAAAGCACTCACATCAATCGCCTTGTTACAAATTGAATTGAAAAAATAACACAACCTCATTAATGTTCTTTCTGACACGGATGGGCAATATTCCACGCAGTGCAACTGGTAGAATTTGTTGCATCATGACGTGACAATCATGTGATTTCATACCTATCAACTTCAGGTCTTTCAATGAGACAAAATTTTTTACATTTGAAGAATAACCTTGAGGCACTTTGATATCATGAAGACACTGACAGAAGCTACTTTTCTCCCTCTTCGATAATGTATGACAAGCCGGGGGAAGAAATGTTCGTCTTCCTTTAGGAGTGGGAGCTAACTCCAAACGTATTCCCATTGATAGTAGGTCTAACCTTGCATTCAACCCATCTTTTGTCTTTCCTTTAATATCTAGCAATGTTCCGATCAAAGAATCACAGATATTCATCTCCACGTGCATGACATCAATATTATGTTTGACTTCATGATACCTCCAATATGGTAGCTCAAAAAATATTGACCTTTTCTTCCAAATATGTCTATCATTACCAGATTTCTGTGTCTTTCCTAATGTCACATCAAGGTTTTTCACCCTCTCAAAATACAAATCTGGGGATAAAGGTTTTGGAGCAGTATCAAATTCTTGTGAGCCATTGAATGCCTTTTTTAGTCTTCTATAAGGGTGATCCATAGGAAAAAACTTTCGATGACCCATGTACACTGTTTTCCTCCCATGATGCAATTGACAATATGACGTCTGTTGTTCGCAAATTGGACATTCTTTATGCCCTTTAACACTGTATCCAAACAAATTTCCATATGCTGGGAAGTCATTTATAGTGAATAGAAGCACTGCATGCAGTTGAAAATATTCCATTTTATAAGAATCATACACACTAATACCATCACCCCTTAACAGTTTCAAATCATCAATCAGCGGTGACAAGTATACATCAATATCATTGCCGGGTTGCTTTGGACCAGAGATCATGATACTCAACATGACATATTTGCGCTTCATACAAACTTCAGGAGAGAGGTTGTAAATTACCAATAAAACAGGCCATGAAATATGTGTGCAAATGAGGGATCAGTATGGATTCATTCCATCTGTGCACAAGCCTAGTCTCAGATTTCTAATTTCATTTCCAAATGTAGGGTACTGGGCATCAATTTTCTTCCATTGTGGACAATCAGCTGGATGACGTATTTTTCCATCACATACCCGCTCATCAGCATTCCATCTTAACCTTTTTGCGTCATGTGAATTAGCAAATAAACGTTTGAAACGAGGAATTATAGAAAGTTACCAAAATACCTTTGAAGGGAGCTTTGTAATCTCTACATCAGCCTGTGATTTTTCTTTCACCTTATACCGTGATGTCCCACATTTAGGACACTCATTCAAAAATTCATATTCATTCCTATATATAATGCAGTCATTCGGACATGCATGTATTTTCCTGTATCCCAATCCCATCGGGCATAATATTTTTATGGCCTTATAATGTGAATCTGGAAGATCGTTATCTTTTGGAATAATGTCTTTCATCAATTGTAGCAGCTCTGTAAAACTTCTGTCACTCCATCCATGTTTCACCTTCAGGTTAATCAATCTTAACACCGCCGACAAAACCGTAAAATCTGTACAACCAGGATATAATGGTTTTTCGGCATCACCATATAGACGTGCAACTGTCGGTTCTATCTCAATTTGTTCTGCTACAGTATCACGAATCATTTCTTCAATTCCATCGGAGTTACCATCTTGCGATTCATTATCATCAGTGACATTCTGTCCAGTTTCGCCATGCCAAATCCAAGGGTTGTAACTCGGATTGAAACCATGACAAATCAGATGATCTTTTATATCTCTACATTTCAACTTCTTCATATTCAGACATTTCAGGCATGGACTGAAAAAAATGTCACTACTTGGAACATTTCGTTTAGCAAATTCCAAAAAGGCATCAACACCTTCCTCATATTCATTGCTCATTCGATGTGCCGTAATCCAACTTCGACTCATTATTACCTATAACAAATAGCAAAAATGTATATATTTTTTAGATAAGACAAATATATGTTTATAAGAAAAAAAATCATAATTTGAATGTAAACAATTTTGAAATATAAAACAAATCGATGTGTATTTAAAAAAATATGCTTGAATATTATTTTTTAAACAAAATATAGTAAGATATAACAACCCCCCTGGACACCCCCCGACCCCTCTGGATAGCCCCCCACCCCTCCTGGACACCACCCCCCACCCCCCACCCCCTTGGACACCCCCTGGACATCCCCCAACCCTCTGGGCAGCCCCCCCCCCCCCCCACCCACCCGGACTACCCCAAATACCCTCTGGAGAGGCTGCCACCCACTTGGACTGCCCCCCACACCCATCCACCCCCTTGGACACCCCCCCTGGACACCCCACCGACCCCTCTGGACAGGCCGCCACCCCCTTGGCCAGCCCCCCACACCCACCCATCCCCTTGGACACCACCCTGGACACCCCCCGACCCCTCTGGACAGCCCCCGACCCCTCTAGAAAGCACCCCAACCCATCCTAGACACAACCCCCCACCCCCGACCTGCTTGGACACCCCCCTGGACACCCCCCAACCCTCTGGACAGCCCCCCACCCCTCCTAAACACCACCCCCACCCCCTACCCCCTTGGACACCCCCCTGGACACCCCCCAACACCCACCCACACCCTTGGACATCCCCCCACACCCACCCACCCCCTTGTAAACCCCCGTGGACACCCCCCGACCCCTCTGGACAGCCCCCCGCCCCTCCTGGACACCACCCCCACCCCCTACCCCCTTGGACACCCCCTGGACATCCCCCAACCCTCTGGACAGCCCCCCACCCACCCGGATAACCCCAAATACCATCTGGAGAGGCCGCCACCCACTTGGACAGCCCCCCACACCCATCCAACCCCTTGGACACCCCCCTGGACACCCCACCGACCCCTCTGGACAGGCGGCCGCCCCCTTGGACAGCCCCCCACACCCACCCATCCCCTTGGACACCACCCTGGACACCCCCCGACCCCTCTGGACAGCCCCCGACCCCTCTAGAAAGCACCCCCACCCCTCCTGGACACAACCCCCACCCCCGACCTGCTTGGACACCCCCCTGGACACCCCCAACCCTCTGGACAGCCCCCCACCCCTCCTAAACACCACCCCCACCCCCTTGGACCCCCCCTGGACACCCCTGGACACCCACCCACACCCTTGGACAGCCCCCCACACCCACCCACCCCCTTGTAAACCCCCCTGGACACCCCCCGACCCCTCTGGACAGCCCCCCGCCCCTCCTGGACACCACCCCCCACCCCCTACCCCCTTGGACACCCCCTGGACATCCCTCAACCCTCTGGACAGCACCCCCACCCACCCGGACAACCCCAAATACCCTTTGGAGAGGCCGCCACCCACTTGGACAACCCCCCACACCCATCCAACCCCTTGGACACCCCCCTGGACACCCCAACGACCCCTCTGGGCAGGCCGCCACCCCCTTGGACAGCCCCCCACACCCACCCATCCCCTTGGACACCACCCTGGACACCCCCCGACCCCTCTGGACAGCCCCCGACCCCTCTAGAAAGCACCCCCACCCTCCTGGACACAACCCCCCACCCCCGATCTGCTTGGACACCCCCTGGACACCCCCCAACCCTCTGGACAGCCCCCACCCCTCCTAGACACCACCCCCACCCCATACCCCCTTGGACACCCCCTGGACACCCCCCAACACCCACCCACACCCTTGGACAGCCCCCCCCACACCCACCCACCCCCTTGTAAACCCCCCTGGACACCCCCCGACCGCTCTGGAAGCCCCCCACCCCTCCTGGACACCACCCCCCACACCCTACCCCCTTGGACACCCCCCTGGACACCCCCCAACCCTCTTGATAGCCCTCCCACCCCCCTGGAATCACTGAAAATTTACCATAACAAGAAGTTGGGCCATTCAAAGAATGTCTTTAGGTGTGGAGGAAGAACTGAGTTTCAATATATAGAGAAGGAACTTGACATTAGGTTGTCTATTCCAGGTGTGGATTTGAAGGAGTTAATGTTTGTTCAGTGACCCAAGAGATTGAATCATAAATTCAGATGTTGTGCCATTTTCTCATGATGAGGATGAATAATTGGTGGGGTTTGACTTTTAAATGGAGAGCTTAGCAGACCATCATATTTTCTATAGATCAGTAAAGGATGTTAGCATCGAACATAAGGCTTAAGGGATGCTTTCAGATCCAAATATGTATGTTGATGGATGCAATGGATCTAGTAGAGGTTCTAGAAAGAATGGTGGTTTTATTTGTTTAGGATAAGTAGTGAATAAAAAACTAGTTAATTATTTACTTGCTGAAAAGAGGGTATCTAAAATTTTTAACATGCCGAGGGGAAATCTGGCGAGTCCTCCTCGTGAAACTTTGTTTGTAGGGGGTGAAAATGGTGATGTGATCCCAAATCCATGCACCTATGCCATGGTTGTGTGTGAATAAAGTAGTAAAAACTGTAAAAGGGAAACCCATCCAAATGGACACGCCCCAACCCTCTTGGGGATTTATAGAAAACGATGAAAAATTAGTGAAATCATAAAATTAGTCAATATTGCAAGTCTAACTAATAGATCTAGGGATGATAAATAAGATTATGGTGCCAAAACGAGTTAAAAGGGTTCGCAATCGATGATTCTTAGCTAGTTTCAACAAAAAAATCACAACACATATATATATACTATCCGCGAAAAAAAAAAACGAATGAGTGGGAGGATTACCTGAGTGCTGCGAGTTTAGATGATTGATCCGAGGAGATTAAATATGAGAAACGATGATCGCAAAACGAATCTAAACCAACAAAATGGACGAGCCGATTCGGGTTTACGCGCGAGAGAGACGAGTCGCGACTGTCGAAGGTAAACTCGCGAATGACAATCCACGGGTCTGGGTAAATTTTTAAATGAGTTATCACGTCGGTTATTCAATAACCGACGTAAAAACCTTCCTCCGATTCTTTTTTTACGTCGGTTATTTTATAACCGACGTTATAAAGGGCTCAAAATCCGCGTTTTTTTACGTCGCTTATTCCATAACCGACGTCAATAACATCTGCGGATTCTTTTTTTACGTCGTTTATAAAATAACCGACGTAAAAAGGCCTTTAAAAACCGCGTTTTTTACGTCGGTTATTGAATAACCAACGTAACAAACACCCCCCTCTTCTGTTTTTTACGGCGGTTAATGTATAACCGACGTAAAAAACGAATCCGTGCAATTAATAACGTCAGTTATAAAAATAACCGACGTTAAAGGTGTACTAAACATAGGTTTTTACGTCGGTTATTAAATAACCGACGTAAAAAACCTCGTTTTACATATTATGACGTCGGTTTTATATAACCGACGTAAAAAATGGTGACGTAAAAAACGTTTTCTGCACTAGTGATTTTAAAAAATAAAATTTATAAAATTTCAAAAAGTGGTTATTACTATTCATAGCCGCTAGTTTTAATAATATTTTAATAGCATATCGTTGTTTAGTGAAACTCGGTATTGCGTACGACGCAAGCTACCAAGGAAGGTCGTGATTGCATGTAAAGTAAGCCAAGAAAGTGTGTAGTGAAAGATTCCTTTGATGATATATAAAAACAAAATATTACTCATAAAAATATCGGGTGTTACATATTCATTCTGGGTATCTCATTCTAGTGATAAGAAAGAGAAGACATCTGAGAAGTTTCCTATTAATGCCGACCCTTTTTCTAGAGACTTTTTGAATTTCTGAGGTTTTACTGGTTCTTAGGATACTCCAAAAGTACAAGACACATCTTCAATAGTGAGTCCAAATTATCTGGAGTTTCGATATATTCATGAAGAATAATAATTTCTATGATATGGGATTCTTGGTTGTCCTACAATTGATGTTGAAGCTAGGATATAACACGAAGATGGATTTTCTCTAGATAGGGAGGTTTTCTTACCTTTAGTTCAATATTGTAGGACCCAAATTGAGGGTAATCAAATGATGTTATTAGGGAATCCTCATGATCCTTATTTAAAAAATTCTTCTGCTCATATTCTTTAGTATATCCAGATCATTTTAATTTCATAAAAAATATATGATATGTTGTGGAACATCTCCAAAGATGAATGGGTGTGTGACGAAATCCCCCTTACCTCTTTGTACATTATGAAAACATCATTTAAATATTCTACATTATATGGCTAGAATATAGAGATTTGTAGTGAGGGTTTTAATCATGTTCATACTAAGAGATTTCCATAGAAGGACTACTCTAACCTTCCAAGGACCATCACCACAATATCCACCTCTAAGGGGACAAAAATGAATAAAGAGGTCCTCAAGATCATCAACTGAGTTAATTTTCAATGTGAGTTTGAATATTATCATGAAAATGGTAATGAAAATTATTTTTATAATATTATGTGTTATTATTCTATTTCTTATATGAGGGAAACAAGCATTGTTTAACCTTGTCCATCTCATGTTTACTTTTTAATTTTTTTTAATATGTGTATATTGGATTTCATTATGTATGGACATATTGGTTATGAAAATATTCTTAAATATGTATATCTTATAGTCTAAATACATCATAATCATTGGAAACATATGATATTAGACTATAATTCATTAGGGATCTTAATAATTGATACTTATTTACCAAAATTTCAGAAATTGTGAACCCGACTAAATAAAATTGAGAGAAAATACCCACCAATAGGAAAACCACATGTTTCATGAGTCATTGGTTGTTCATATTTATATATATGAAAATTGACCTCCGAAAAAATGATCATTATCAATGTGTATCATTTGATCATGTACATTGACTCAACCTAATAACCATGGCCTCAATTTCATGTCATGGAAGCATGTATTGGTCATGTCTTTGGTGGTATATTAATAGTTTAATGATAATGATTGAATTGGTCACATATAGTTGATTAAGAAGTATATAATGGGTTTAAGATGACTAGGATGTTGGTACATTAAATAAATCCATGGCCTTGACCCAATAAGGTATATACATCTTCTATGGTCACGAAATATATAAAGAAACAAAAGTTTGATGACGTAATTTCTATGTTTCATTACGATATATCAAGAGAGAAATAAATTATATTAAAATTATTTTATTCATAATAGGTTTTCATAGATTTGATAGTCGGTATCGCATTAGTTTCACCAATGGGGTTTTAGACTTGAATCATACTATATGTATTGTTCTCAATACTCACAAGATAGGGACCTAGAGGGATACAATCTATGTTTATCACCATGTTCCACCAATTCTAATGAATATTTGTTTAGTAAGAAGTGTGACCCATGTACGAGGATTAGTGTACATCTGAGTTAGATCTATAACATATAAAAACAATTCAATTATATTATTTAAGATTATAATACTGTAGATTAAATTTATTTTCCAGGGTATTCATAAGTCCTTGGATTATAAATGTTAATATAATAAAATATAATTTCATTAATGAAAATGGATGTTCATGGTTCATTAAATAATTTGTGAACTTCCAAGATGATTTAATTGTATTAATTTTACCACGTAATATTTTAATGTGTTATATATGAGTGATAACAGATTTGTAACATTTATGGTATATTTATTAAGTAAAAAAGTGTACGTAATGGTTAAAAATGAATGTTATTATATTATAGTGACCAAAGAAAAAATTTAGAATTTATAAAAAAGGTTTAAAAGATATATTTTTCCTATACAATAAAATTACCTATCATTTGGCAGAACTTATTAATATAATATATCCCTTCCACTTAACTCATGTACATAGAGAGATAATATGAAAGAAAACTTGGTGGGATTGATCTCTCTTTCTCGATCGAGTGTGAGTCCTCATGTGATCAAAGATAAATAATTATTCTATATTATTTCCAATGATACCACATTATAATTTTTGGTCAATTATCAATGATCTATAATTGACATATATAATATCTTGATAATTCATATTTTGGTTCCATTATTCCATGATGCAGCAACAGTGGGAGAATCAAATCATTGAATTCAAAACAAAGAAGGTAACATTTTCATATTTTTTTAATTTTATTATTCTTGAATCAATTTAATTACATTTCATCATTTATGAAATTATAGAATATATTTTTGTTGATTCTTAGTTTTTTATATGAATACATTTATACTTTTTTTTATATTTTCATATTTCCCATTTCTACTACTCCTCAGGTTCCATCAGATTAGAGTATATGTAACACCCCGAGATTTTATTCTTTTAATTTCATTAATGACTTGAGTTGTATGCCACACCAAGATTATCTTGTGCTATACGCAACACTGTATTAGCTTGCAGTATACGCAACACTTTTCTTGGCTCTTGTTACACACAATTTCAAGTTCGTTTGATAGAAGTTTTTCTACGCAACATTGAATATATATATATATATATTCAATGTATAAATAAAATATGTTTGGATTCTGTTATACGAAAAAACAAAGGAGTTGTGCACTACACACAACCCTGACTTGGCTTGCATTACACGCAATCGTGTCCTTCCTCGATAGCGTGTGTTGTACGCAATACCGGGTTTTACTAAACAACGATATATTATAATAATATTGTTATGAACTAGCCAATATGAATAGTGTTAACTAAAATTTTAATTTTATAACATTATTATTCATCTTACACATTTCTAGAACATGGTATAAGAACAAAATAAATTTTTCGGGTAAAATAAGTATTTTTAAAAAAATGCAGTTTTGCCGCCTTTTGATGGCGCACCCACTTTAAATCTAGTTTTTGACATTTTTATAAGTTCAATTTGACAAAATAAAATTCTTCTTTTGAATCAGGATATAAAAATTTACATTAGATAAAGTTTTGATATTTTTCCGATAACTTTCATATTTTAATGAATAGTACAAACACGCTATATTTTAATTAAAAACTACTTTTTTCATCGAAATATCTTATGTGGTTAAATTATAATATTGAATGACTTTAAAGTATAAATAGAATATATTTTTACCATTTAATATAATTTATGTCATTAGCATTGATTTTACCATGAATTCGTAGGTTAAATCAATTCAATCTTCTGCAATGTTTTAAAGAAAAACCCGTTTTCTTTCGACAATGGGATTAATTTTAATTTAATTTCTGCAACTTTTGTGTATTGAATTTGGAAAAATGGATTCCATATTTTTAATCAGTGGATCTAAATTATGTTAATAAGCTACTTTTTATTTTTGGGAATTATGAATAGTATCTATGATAAATTTTATTTACCATAGTTAAAGGTAAATCGGGTAATTAAGGGTAAATATAATATTTTAAAATTAACCTAAAAATTTTCAAAATGCTATTGGATGACTAAAAGGAGAGCCATATCACCTAATGGTCAGATTGGATTCATTTAATTAAATTTTTTCAATGAAAATAATTTAATTATTATTAAAACCAAAGAATGTGACAACATGTCACTTTCTTAAATCTTATAAGTATAATAATTTTAATCTAGTGATAAACTTCATGAAACATAGAACATGAATAGTATACAGAAAGATAATACAATTATCTACATCATAGGAATTTATTTAGAATTTTCAGGGATTATATAATTATCATTTATTATGACACAAAGATGATGCAGTAATTGTCTTATTAATGAAATATTGACATAATTGATGTTATAAATGCCCAAATAAATGTAATTTGAGACTTTTTAAGACTTACAATAATTTTCTAGGTGAATATGACATGTTATTATTTTTTTAAGTAAATTTTTTCGAACTTATCATTCTGTTATAAATTTCATAAAAATCATGTACCAAATAGTGTCAAAATTGACATAAATTAGTTTTTAAATCAAATATTTTACTATTAATTGATATTTAATTTCCTAAAAATATAAGGTTCTTCCAAATGACTTAGACAAGGATAGATATATTAATTATAAAGAACTTGGGGTTCTTTTGTCTTGTTATGTTATGTTTATTAACCATATAGTGTAAGAAAACAAAAAGACACGGTAAAAGTTAAATTATTTAACTTAGAGTTAAATCTAATTGATAAGGTTAAAATAATAACCTAAACTTGTATAAATCCTATTAGATGAGAGGATTTCGACCCATCCACACATTATATTCGAAATAATACCCTTTAGAACCATTATAAACCGAATATGACCTTAATATAAAATAATATTTTGAAATTTTCATAAGGTTCCCCTCTCCTCCCTTATAAAAGGGCACCTCCTCCCTCTCCTCCTCACACCAATTTTAGCATTAAAGCTCGGTCAAACCCAGACAAAATCTCGTATAAACTTCCCTAGTA
Source organism: Viscum album (assembly GCA_963277665.1). NCBI lineage: Eukaryota > Viridiplantae > Streptophyta > Magnoliopsida > Santalales > Viscaceae > Viscum > Viscum album. The sequence continues at coordinate 291,791,608 of OY728143.1, read as the reverse complement.
TCATCCTATAGGTCCTGGTCTTCTTCAAAGACCATCCTTAGTTCTTTAAGTGGAGGTTAAGTGAAGGCACGTCAAAAAGAGGTAATATCCATTACCGATCTTTTTCAATTTCTTTCTTCTTCAACTTCTTCTTATTTAGTTGTTTCATGATAAAGTAATAACATCAGTATTTCATATATACTAATATGTTATTATAAATATGAAACAACTCTAATTAACCTTCTATCTATCCTACGGAAAATGGAAATCACCGCACGTGCGTACGTACGGAATACCGTCTCCACGTTGTGGTGTAATCTATTTTCCGCCACCACCTTAATTGGAGGGGTATAATGGTGTAATGAGTAACTATATATGATTATTATAAAGTGATATTTTTACTGAAATAGTATACATACACTTCAAAATAATTCCACGATCATTGGAACGATATCATCACTCGTGCGTACGTACGAAATACCGTCTCCACGATGTGATGCGACTCGTTCTACATGATCTTTATTTCATAATGATAATACAAATGAATTGAATAAATGAATATGATATATATTACACTAATACCATTCTGTAAATGAGGTATATATAACGAAAAGATAAGAATAAGAATTTATTCGACAAAACACGCATAAGAACAAAAAGTTATAAACACCCGAATAACAAGTAGCAATGAAATATTACTACTAAGAAGCTAAGAATATGACCATATATGATATCATAAAAATAATTATGATTCTGTAATAAGTCAATAACATTATTTAAATCATTATACAGGAGGTTCAGACATGTACAAAGCATATCGGACCTATGGTAAGGGAAATATCACAATCTCATTTTTATCCGAGATTGCTTATACTTTGGTATTTACTGGGGTGTATTTTATTATACACATCCATGTTTCCTCAATATGTAATATTATTTATATCCACCTAAAATTTTTTATAAACTATTTTACCCATTGGTGAGTTTTTAGTAAAATATATGAAAGGAATCTTTTTTTGTTTTTCGTACGAGGTACTTTTTGTCTTTTCCGACAATAGTACGAAAAGAAAGTTTTTTTAACTTATACGACACAAATGGATTTTTAAAACATTATTTCCAAGAAGAATCCATTACAAGTTTTCAAGTTTATTTTTAGTCAACTTCTTTTAGATTAAAGTTGTATGGAATGTTAACAAAGGAAAAATGTTTTTGAGAAGAAATGGTATTTTCCACAAGAATGGAGTTCAAGTGTTTTATCAAAATTATTTTCCATCTAAGATAATAAAGGGTTCTGTTTTTATCCCTATTATTACATTGATTTGATTATGTTGTGATGAAATTATTTTTATTAATTCCTTTATCTTATATGAATTGTTTTATGATGTCATGATGTTTAAGATTCCCATTTGTATTACAAGGGTTACGCAATGATGTATGATTTATGATTTTGTGGCACACATAAGAATGGTATCATTATGAGATGGGTGGGACCTATATCTCCCTCTAATGCATTGGGTAAAGATTTTATATCTCATGAGATAGACATGGCTGGAACGGTAGGTTATACCGGTTTAGTGAAACAGGACTGAAATGGGGAGTGAACTCGGTTCAGAATGGGACATTGTCCACTAAGATAGTCTTGGAAATGAGTCTTGACTAATAATAAATGATTCTCTATGATTATGTGTGTATGCCACAAAGTTTCATGTTTTATGTTATGATTATTTGGATTACATTTCACTACTATGATTTATCCCATGTTACGAAATAATGATCTCTTTTGCAGGTTAAGATTTCCAAAAGATATGTTCTTATGAATATGACGTGTTTGATATTTATTTTGTTTACCCTTACTGAGCATTTGAGCTCACCCTTTAATGTTTTCTTTTCCCCAGGACATAAAGAAAGGATTTAGGTTTAAAAAAAAGAAGATCTTTATGGGAGATGTTGATGATCTTTCATCACTATTAGAAGATTATAATCCAAGTTTCCAAAGACACTAAACTATTACGGTCCTTGTGTGTGTGTTTTTGTTATGTACTAAGTATTCCGCAAAAATAATGTATTGTCTATGTACGTTACGCTTCGGGTCTCTACAGTTGGTATCAGAGGAAAGGTTTAGTCAACCTTTGGAAACCAGGATGCGAGAACTTTAGTGAGATCCCTGGAGATATTTCTAAGGTATGTCTAGGGATGTCCCTAAGGTTAAGTATAAGTATAGGTTATAGTCCTAGAATTGCACTAACGATCTTAGAATTAAACCTAAGATGTTAGATATTGAAGGTACTCCTCCTTTATTATGTTCTTTTCCCTAGCATGATTTTTTTTCTCTCACACTATTCTTTTTGGGTTTTAGACGATGGCTGGAACCCGAAGGAACCATGTTGATCACTGTAATGGAAAATGCAATGATTGCCCTCCTGAACAAACAAGTGTTATGGGAGATGGAGTGAAAAATCTTTTTTCTATACTTACACAAGCTATGAATAATTCTATACTTCCAAATGAGCAGAGAATTGAACAATATTCTATTGAGTCCTTCATGAGGCAGCGTCCACCTTCTTTCAGTTGTTCTATTGATCCATTAGTTGCTGAAAAATGGATTAGTACTACTGAAAAGATATTTTCAGTTCTTCAATGTTCTGAAGATGATAAAGTCATCCTAGTAGTGTATCGTTTAGAAAGAGATGATGATCAATGGTGGAATCTTATTAAGAATACGAGGAAAATGGATGAAATTGAGTCCATGGAATGGGATGAGTTCAAGAACTTATTTTTCAATAAGTACATCCCTCATATTCAGTGAACAAAGATGGAGAAGGAGTTTCTTAAACTAAAGAAAATTGATTTTGAATCTATTGGTATATATGAAGAGATTTTTACAAGTCTTGCAAGGTATGCATCTGGATTTATCATCCAACTTGAAAGTAAAGTTGATCGATTCTTCAGTGGCTTAAAACCAAATCTTCGAAGGGCATTAGCTATAAGAGACATTAGTAGATATGACGAAATTGTACGTTGTGCTATCAAGGTAGAAATGGAAGTTGGTGTTACTTATCGATCTCATAGTTTTGATAAGAAATGAAAGATGGAGTTCAAGGAGAAATCTCAGAATAATGGTGAAAAGAAGATGAATGTTTCCTTATGCTCAAATTGTGGAAAGAAGCATGGTGAAGATTTTCTTAAAGGGACAAGTAAATGTTTTAAATGTGGAATGGATGGTCATTGGGCATTTGAATGCCGCAATGATGGGAGAAGATTCCTAATGATGAAAACCAAGGAAGGGATACACAGAATGAACCTACTACACTTCAATGCTTCAAGTGCAATGAAATGGTGCATTATGCTAATAAATGCCCTAATCCAAGGGTTAGTGATGATCGACATGAGCAACCACATAAGGCAAAGGAAAAAGGGAAGTCACATGAGATCACCATTGGCGATGTTGAATATGATAACGATGTGGTGGAATGATTAAGTGTATATGTAATGGGATTACAAAATAATTTTGTATATAGTATCGTAGAATATTGGAATATTTATGTATTGCTCAGCTATGGTTTTCAATAATTCTATGGTACCCGTAACCGTGGAACGTGATTGAGATATTTTTGGAAAAAATATGATATGCGCATAATGAAGGGAAAATGAGAAAATGAAAGGTTTGACAGTATTCATGAGCTCATGATTGATATAAGGACTAAGTGATATCATAGTTTGAGTATATAGAATTTTGAGGATTTTTGTATGTGGAAAGTGTTAACTTTTAACATCAGTCATGTTTTCAATAAGGTTCAATGGGTATTCAAGAGAGTACATGATTAAGGCCTTTGAATGTTTGGAATGTGACCAACAAGACCTATCTTATGATAAATAGGGATCAACGATGGTATTAAATCTCTAATAATTGTTTTCACTATATTATTAGAGTGGACTGCAGTATTATGGATAAGCCTAAAGATTGGAATGGATTATGTTGGACATAAGTTAGTATTGTTTGTTTTTCGATATTATTGATTGGATGTTATAGTAATATAGTTTTAGAAAAAGGACATCCTGCCGGACGGGCGACAACCCATCGCGTCGGACAAGGCTATGGGAATCAAACCCACAACCGAAGTGCGACTGGTCTTTATCGCCTACCACTGGCCTACAAGAAGTCCCTGGTTAGTAGAAAATAGTTTTATTTTATTACGTTGTATGATATATGTAGTATAAGTTCAGTTTTGAAATCGTATATGATTAACCTCACCATAGATGGAAATTGTTCAAAGCATGAACAACAGTGAAATTGTACCAAAATCATGTAAGTATTTCTTGTAATTCATCAACATTAGGGAAATGATCTTGAAAACCAAAAAAATTTTCCTAGTTCCCTTATATCCGATTAATCATATGGTGCCTTAGATCATCACAAATCAATAGCTTTGTGATTGTTGGCTTTTTCATAGCCATGTTCTCTACCACTCTCCATATGAACTTGATGGTTAGATATTTCTTCCATATCCATATTTTCACCTATGTTCTCCTATGTGGAAACCCCGTGATTAGTTAATATGGGTAACCGTTACATTTCATACTTTAGTTTTTAAAAGCCATGTTTTGGTATTCCTTTTTATGATGTGGGTTTCTATTAAAGAAACTTTTGAATAGTAAACCATTTATAACCCCGATGAATTTCGAGGGAAAAATTCATTTTAAGGGGGGTAGAATGTAACACCCCGAGATTTTATTCATTTAATTTCATTAATGTATTGAGTTGTATGCCACACAAATATTATCTTGCACTATACGCAACACTGTATTAGCTTGCAGTATATGAAACACTTTTCTTTGCTCTTGTTACACACAATTTCAAGTTCGTTTGATAGAAGTTTTTCTACGCAACATTGAATATATATATATATATATATTCAATGTATAAATAAAATATTGTTGGATTCTGTTATACACAACAACAAAGGAGTTGTGCACTACACGCAACCATGACTTGGCTTGCATTACACACAATCGCGACCTTCCTCGATAGCGTGTGTTGTACGCAATATCGGGTTTTACTAAACAACAATATATTATTATAATATTGTTATGAACTAGCCGTTATGTATAGTGTTATCTAAATTTTGAATTTTATAACATTATTATTCATCTTACACATTTCTAGAACATGGTATAAGAACAAAATAAATTTTTTGGGTAAAATAAGTATTTTTCAAAAAATGCAGTTTTGCCGCCTTTTGATGGCGCACCCACTTTAAATATAGTTTTTGACATGTTTATAAGTTAAATTTGACAAAATAAAATTCTTCTTTTGAATCAGAATATAAGAATTTACATTAGATAAAGTTTTGATATTTTTCCGATAACTTTCATATTTTAATGAATAGTAAAAACACGCTATATTTTAATTAAAAACAACTTTTTTCATCGTAATATCTTATGTGGTTAAAATATAATATTGAATTGTTTTAAAGTATAAATAGAATATATTTTTACCATATAATATAATGTATGTCATTAGCATTGATTTTACCTTGAATTCGTAGGTTAAATCAGTTCAATCTTTTGCAATGTTTTAAAGAAAATCCCATTTTCTTTCGACAACGGGATTAATTTTAATTTAATTTCTGCAACTTTTGTATATTGAATTTGGAAAAATGGATTCCATATTTGGAATCAGTGGATCCAAATTATGTTAACAAGCTACTTTTTTTGGGAATTATGAATAGTAACTACGGTAAATTTTATTTACCGTAGTTAAAGGTAAATCGGGTAATTAAGGATAAATATAATATTTTAAAATTACCCTAACAAATGTAAAAATCATATTCGATGACTAAAATTCTACCCATATCACCTAAGGGTTGGATTAGATTCATTTAATTAAATTTTTTCAATGAAAATAATTTAATTATTATTAAAACCAAAGAATGTGACAACATGTCACTTTCTTAAATATTATAAGTATAATAATTTTAATGTAGTGATAAAATTCATTAAACATCGAACATTAATAGTATCCAGAAATCTAATAAAATTATCTACATCATAGGATTTTATTTATAATTTTTAGGGATTAAATAATTATCATTTATTATGAGAAAAATATGATGCAACAATTTTCTTATTAATGAAATATTGACATAATTGATGTTATAAATGCCGAAATAAATGTAATTTGAGACTTTTTATGACTTACACTAATTTTCTAGGTTAATATGACATGTTATTGTTTATTTAAGTAACTTTTTTAGAACTTATTATTCTGTTATTAATTTCATAAAAATCATGTACCAAATAGTGTCAAAATTGACATAAATTAGTTTTAAAAAGAAATATTATATTATTAATTGTTATTTAATTCCTAAAATTCTAAGGCTCGGCCAAATGACTTAGATAAGGATAGATATATTAATAATAAACAACTTGTGGTTCTATTGGCTTGTTATGGTAAGTTTATTAACCATATAGTTTAAGAAAACAAAAAGACACGGTAAAAGTTAAATTATTTAACTTAGAGTTAAATCTAATTGATAAGGTTAAAATAATAACCTAAACTTGTCTAAATCATATTTGATGAGAGTATTTCGACCCATACCCACTTTAACTTCGAAATAAGATCCTTTGGAACCATTATAAACCGAATTTGACCTTAGTATAAAATAATATTTTGAGATTTTCCTAAGGTGCCCCTCTCCTCCCTTATAAAAGGGAACCTCCTCCCTCTCCTCCTCACAGCAATTTGAGAATTCAAGCTCGGACAACCCCTGAAAAAATCTATTCTCCACTTCCCTAGTATCATCCTAGATGTCTTTCTCTTCTTCAAAGACCATCCTTAGTTCTTTATGTGGAGGTTAAGTGAAGGCGCGTCAAAAAGAGGTAATATCAATTACCGATCTTTTTCAATTTCTTTCTTCTTCAAATTCTTCTTATATAGTTGTTTCATGATAAAGTAATAGAATAAGTATTTATAATATACTGATATGTTATTATAAATATGAATCAACTCTAATTAACCTTTTATCCATCCTACGGAAAAAGGAAATCACCGTGCGTGCGTACGTAATGAATACTGTCTCCACACCGTGGTGTAATCTATTTTCCGCCACCACCTTAATTGGATGGGTATAATGGTGTAATGAGTAAATATATATGATTATTATAAAGTGATATTAATACTGAAATAGTATACATACACTTCAACACAATTCCACTATCATAGGAATGATATCATCACTCGTGTGTACGTACGGAATACCGTCTCCACGATGTGATGCGACTCGTTCTACATGATCTTAATTTCATAATGATTATATAAATGAATTAAATAAATGAGTGTGATATATATTACACTAATACCATTGTGTAAATGAGTTATCTATAACCTAAATAGAAGACTAAGAATTTATTCGACAAAACACGCATAAGAACAAAAAGTTATAAACACCCGAATAACAAGTAGCAATGAAATATTATTACTAAGAAGCTAAGAATATGACCATATATGATATCATAAAAATAACTATGAATCTTTAATAAGTCAATAAAATTATTTAAATCATTATACAGGAGGTTCAGACACGTACAAAGCATATCAGACCTAAGGTAAAGGAAATATCACAATCTCATTTTTATCCGAGATTGCTTATACTTTAGTATTTACTGGGGTGTATTTTATCATCCACATCCATGTTTCCTCAATATGTAATATTATTTCCATCAACCTACAATTGTTTAAAACCTATTTTACCCTTTGGTGAGTTTTTAGTAAAATATATGAAAGGAATCTTTTGTCGTTTTTCGTACGAGGTACTTTTTGACTTTTCCGACAAAAGTACGAAAAGAATGTTTATTTAACTTATAAGTCATGAATGGATTTTTAAAACATTATTTCCAAAAATCATTTTTTACAAGTTTTCAAGTTTATTTTTAATCAACATATTTTAGTTTAATGATGTATGTCATGTTAATAAAGGAAAAATGTTTTTGAGGAAGAAATGATATTTTCCTCAAGAATGGAGTTCAAGTGTTTTATCAAAATTATATTACATCTAAGATAATAAAGGGTTCTATTTTTATCCCTATTATTACATTGGTTTGATTATGTTGTGATGGAATTATTTTTATGAATTCCTTTATCTTATATGAATTGTTTTATGATGTCATGATGTTTAAGATTCCATATTAGATGGGTTAAGCAATGATGTATGATTTATGATTTTGTGGCACACATAAGAATGGTATCATTATGAGATGGGTGGGACCTATATCTCCCTCCAATTCATTGGTTATAGATTTTATATCTCATGAGATAAACATGGCTGGAACGGTAGGTTATACTGGTTCAGTGAAACAGGAATGAAACGGGGAGTGAACACGGTTCAGAAAGGGACTTTGTCCACTAAGATAGTCTTGGCAATGAGTCTTGAATAATAAGAAATGATTCTCTATGATTATGTGTGTATGCCACAATGTTTCATGTTGTACGTTGTGATTATTGGGATTACATTTCACTGCTATGATTTATCCCATGTTATGAAATTATGATCTCTTTTGCAGGTTAAGATTTACAAAAGATATGTTCTTATGAATATGACGTGATTGATATTTCTTTTGTTTATTCTTACTGATCATTTGAGCTCACCCTTTTATGTTTTCTTTTCCCCAGGACATAAATAAAGGATTTAGGTTTAAAAAAAATAAGATCTTTATGGGAGATGTTGAATATCTTTCATCATGATTAGAAGATTATATTCAGAGTTTCAAAATACACTAAACTATTTCGGTCCTTGTGTGTGTGTTTTTGTTATGTACTAAGTATTCCTCAAAAGTAATGTAATGTCTATGTACGTTAATCTTCGGGTCTCTACATTATACAATTGATTTTCTTCACCTGAAAAATGATAAAAAGTGAAAATAAAAATTTAATTATATAATCACTAGGGAATATAAAATTTATTTTCAATAGAACCAATCTGTTTGTCTAAAATTAAGGGATCAGTGGACCTATCGAAAGAAGTATGACAATGCCTTATGAACGAATGAATAAATGTTTGTTCCCTAAATTTCTCAGTAGGTAGATAATTAAAACTTGAGAATTTTTTTTAATAATTAACACATGATTTCTCTTTGAATGTATTATATCTTTTAGCTTCGTAAGAGAAAATAAAATAAAATGCCTATTTCATTCAGTATGAAAGTGATTCCTCCGAGTTATAGCAATCATATAAAACCAAAACACATAGTGTGATCAATATTAATCATATTATAAAACCACATGATTATGAAAAAACATTTCCATGATTTAAAAATAAATAAAAATTCTTTTTATTGTATGAATCATTTTGATTAATTCATTTTATTAATGATCATTCACTAAAATTTAATATTTTATCTAATAAAAAGACTTATCCCTATTGTTCTAACTAAGGTTTTATAATACATGTGTCCAATTTTTAACTAAAAATATATCTAATAAGAACTATAGTGACCCATTCATTCATACATATATATCACTTGATATTAGATGAATATTATTTTTATAACATGATGTTCCAATAAATAATCATATAGTTATTGTTCCTTTGGAATCATTGATACATAAATACCAGGTTCATATGTGAACTAAATTTCCTCCCAATTACTTCTTAATAACTACCCCCTTCATAGATATATCATACATAATACATTTTTCCATAAAATAGGAAAAAACATAATATTGAGCACTAATTTTCATTAAGGTTAAAAAATGGATATATATGACCAAATAAGCCTGATAAGATGATAAGGATGTAATAAAATGTGTTAGATTTATAAATAAAACCATTATATATCAAATTCATAGTCTTTGATTCACTAAAAAATATTTGTTCTTTATAAGAAATGAATCATACATGAAAAAATAATATGGACCACAAGAGAAGAAGAATGGAATATGGTTTTTAAATAATATAATACGCATATTAATATAATCCTTATGTAATATATACCCATCAATACAATCATAACATGTTAATATTGTTTAAACCCCCCTGTACAAGCCTCTTGATTCAGATAACCTCCAGTTTACCTGTTTATTGGAATTATATAACATCTCATGTAACATTTGAGATGATGTATCATTATTAATTTCCAAACTCATTGGAATGGGATATAGGTCTACCCATTATTAGAATGAAAACCATACATATTAGTTCCAAGACAACATAAAATATTCATTAAATCATAAACCATGAATCAAAATTGGTTTCACTATAATTTCATTATATCACAACCATTGGAAAAGAAATGGGATTCATAAAATTATTATCATCATAAAAATAATCCAACTATATAAATAAAAAGGATTGAATCATTGAAAAAAAAAACATAGAAATTCTTATTTAAATTCAATTGATGCCATCTAAAATGGAATGTCTTTTTGAATGATCCCTTAGAACATTTATTGAGGAAAATTACCATTCAATATTGAAAAACCCAATTTATAAAATTGAAATTTTAAAATATATAGAATCAATTTTTATTTAGAATAAACATATAATATTTTAAATTTATTTTCAAAACAATGTGAAACCCTGATGTTGGTAAATTCTATTCATCTTGTACAATTTAAATGATGTCATTCCATTGCAATTTTGAAAAAAAAAATCTAAAAGTACCTCATTCGGAACACAACATGAAGATTCATTTTGATCCAATTTATAAATAGTCAACCATTAAAAAATGACCTCAATAAATTAAAATATAATATTACAAAATTTCATTAAATAGTATTTATTTAATACGTATATGATGGAAAGAAAATTTTGGACCCAAGAGTGAAATAAAGTAGACTTTAGTAATAAATATTTTTTTAGACTTCTAAGAAATAATTTATAAAAAACGGATGGAATACATGAGTTTTTCTAAAATAAATATATGATAATTAAATTAAAATAGTTATTGATAGGTATATCATATTATATAATAATCATAAAAAATAATCATAAAAAATCCTGATATAAAATGAGATTTTAAAATTCAACCGTTGTCTCATTTGTTATTATCGATTCATAAGTAACATAAATGAAGTTCCTTTATATTAATACTTAAATCCTCATAATCTTCATTATTAACATCATAAATTACATTAATATGATGTATATTTTATTTTGGAATGGGATTGCTGAAGACACGAGATGGGGTGAATCTTTTTACTTTGAAAACTAGATAGAAATAAAAATTCACCCTTGAGTTTAAAGGGATTTTTACTTCCATATTAAATATCAGTGAGTATTGGAAATAAATAAAGAAATTTATGTTGAAATTTAGAGAGTTTGGGGGAATATAGACCCACTATTACACTCCACCAATGATCTCTTTATTTGATTAGTGATTATCAATATCCAGTCTTAATACTAAGGACACAAACAACTATTTCGAGGTAGTTAACACAATAAAATAAATGATTATATAGGGCTTAAAATCTATTTTAAAGACAACTAAAAACATCACACCTTAGTACAATAAGATGAAACCACACCAATGACTAAGAATGAGTAGAAAATACTCTCAACAAACAATAGATCAGAATGTATATGTGGAAATAACTTCAACACAATGTCCAATAGTAATTAAATATTGTATATGATCTTCCACTAAATATAAAAATAGAAAAATGATTATTAATGTGTATTCTTCTTTTTAAAATATTTACTAAAACACATGTATGATGATGAAACATGTATGTATACAGTCTGTATATCCAAATTTGATTTTCAAACTACAGGAAAATATTATTAGTAAAATACATCAGTAGAAAAATAGTGGACCAAACAAGGTTCACGAAATGTATATATACAAGGTGTATATGTGAAGTAAATAAAACATTATTATTTTTCAAGAAAACAATAACTTTTATTGTATATATTCAGAATAATATATATATATATATAATATTAACATCTCAATATTTATCATGAAAGTTGAAATTTATTCAGGTCTAATAGCTCTAGAAATAACACATGATAAATTGGAAATATTTTATTTCATGATGTTAAAATAGAGTAGAAACAACAATTATAAATAAAAATGATTGAATATTTTTATTATTATCAACTGAATTTTTCTTTAAATATATTTAAATATATAAATAATTTTTGGGAGACCATAGCAAAAAAATAAAAAATAAACCACCATTTAAAAATACATTTATGACTAAGTAAAACGTAGGGTCTTATTTCATAAAGATTAACTCCTAATGTATGGAAAAAAGAATAAATATTATTTTAAAATTAGTTATGTTAAACAATATGTATGTTATTAAAATGTATTATTTTTTCAAAAATATGGTTTTAATCGATACCATTACATTGAAAATATGGTTAATAAATCATATGTTCTGCGTACAAATATAGGGTATAAATATAGTATCCAAATTACTATGAAACCCATATAGAATACATTTCCTATGAGAAAACTAATATATTCACACGGATTAAATACTAATTATATTTTTGAGATTGGAATAATGTTTCAAGAAACTAATATCACAAAATTTACTTAATGGAACATCATTAACAACATAAATGAGAGTGTTTGTGACCATCAAAATCCTCAAATAGTAATGTAATTGATGAATCAGAACATTCTCAAATATATTCCTATTTTTTATGTTTAAAAACCCATAAAATTAAGATTATAAATTAAATAAAATATTAAATAAAATTGAAAATATACAAATGTCATGGATATTTATGAACATTACAAATTTATATTTTATGCATACCCTATCACTTAAAAATATATATTGAAAATTATATTTATATTCAAATATTTCATATATATATATTATAGATTTATCAACAATGTGATTTTCATAAATTTCTTTTTAATATCCATGCACTTTCTCATAAACATCTCTCTTACTTATTCAATCAAAAATAAATTACAAAACAACATATATAATTTTTAATCATAGAGAATATAAAAATAATATTTAATGTAATAAACATGTAAAAAAATATAAATGAATATGACTTATAATAAGCTATATATTAGGTAATGAATGAGGTTTTTTGGATTTATTATATGGATGTTTTGTAGTTTCCAAATATATAACATTTTCACATACAGTAGATAAAACTATCTATAACATATCTAATTTTTCAGTGATCATCTGCATATCATTGATTCAAAAAAGTGGATATGAACTATTTAACTAAAACATATTTAATATAATCCCTTTTGACTTAGTATCAAATTCTATTTATAGTAACTATATTTAAATTATCATGTACCCTTTAAATGATTCAAATATAATTTAGAAATTATGATTTCTTTCATATTTATATACTTTGATTTGTGACAAAAATTGTTTATGAAAAGGTCAATTATTTCATCTATTTATATTATTTTTCTAGAAGATTTTAAAAATTCATTCACTTCACTCCTTTTTCATGTAAAATATTAGGAAAGAACAAATTCATTTCTAAAGGATATCAACAATTAATTATTTATTATAATAAAATATATGTTTCTTCAAAACCAAAAATTTCAATAAAAATTCTATAATAGTTTTACGAAAAATATTCTTAAACAAAAAACATCATTTTCTATTAGTATATTATATTATTTATTACCTCACATTTTATTTATAGAAAAACATATCACTGGGTTTGAGGATTGGGATCCCTTGGTGTTTCTCGATAACTTTCCTCCATAATTCATTGATAACATTTGTAACACCATTAAATTATAACGTAAGATCCTTTTATTTTACTAATTGTATAACAAGAAACTACAAAACTGTAAAGGAATCTAACAACCCGAGACCTTCAAATATATTTTAAATTTTAAATAAATCTATTATATGGCCTGTGATGTACTTAGAACAATTTTTAAAGAAACCCTTATTTAGTCACGTATTGAATAGTAAATTAAATTCTAAAACATTTGGGAAATTTTTATAGTAAATTTATATGTCATATTTATAAATGAATTTTTTTGACATTCATCCAATATATTTGATAAGATAAAAACTAATTATTAATTTCATATAAAAACATAAATTTTTATATATTTAGCTTAATGCCTTTTAATGGAGCACCAATTTTAAAACATAATTTTTAAACTTTTATAAATTTAATATGACTAAATAAACATTATTTTTTAATGATAAACATAAAAATTATTTTCAGGTGATTTTTTTGTATTTTTTTGTATTTTATTTTTTAAGTAATAATGGAAACAATAAATTTTAATTGAAAATTTATTTTATTTAGAATGTATTTATATGAGTAAATTATATTTTAAATTTATTTTAAAGTAAAAATAGATTAGTTTTACATATATTAATCAAATTTGAATCATTGCAATCAATTTCAGATTGAAATTCGATATTAAAACTAAGAGAACTTTTGAATGTCTTTACATTAGACACCAGCATTATTATTCTGTTTGTGAGATTGAGTTTAAATTATATATGCCCCTTCTGAGATTCTAATTTGGAAAAACAGATTCTATATTTGTAATCATAACAATATAGAATATCTAAAAATTCCAACATACTTTTTTCAAAAAAAAATTAGTTAATGTGATTAAAATTATTAACGATGATAAAGAGGAAAATTCACTTAACCCAAGACTAAAAATTGAAATTACAGCATAAAATAACCCTGATACTTGAAAACAAGTTATTGTATGGACATATTTTGACCATATATTTCTTTTTATAGAGTTTGGGTCTTTATTTTAACAACATTACAATGTAAAAACGTTGGTTTATTTAACATTTCAAAACATTTAAGACAATTAAACTCCTCCTCCACTATAAAAAAGGAACACACCCCATACACTTATTCTCACCTCTCATGAGTTTTTACATGCCCATAACATGAAATAATAATCTACCATTTACCAAACCTCAACATATAATCCTCATTTTTGGATGAAATCCAACCATGTGTGTCTTTTAAAAATATCCAAAAAGAGTTACCTAAAAATGAGGTAACATTCTTCAATGATAATATTTAATTTTATTTACTTTGTGAATCAATAAATTTATTTTCCAAAGATATTATATAACCAAAACACATTATTAAATACAATTATATGTTATTATGATAATATTAATCACTAAAAACAGACACACATCCTTCAAATAGGATACAAAATCATGGTTTTTGTATATGACAAAATGTCGCCTTCCAAACTGTTATCATTCATTCATCTATTTACAAACATCCAAAGATGGAATAATGAAATATTTTTAGTTTATATGTGATATATATGTTATCTATAATGACGTAATTATTATACATTTCCAATAAAAAAACATAACTTTTTGATTTTCATTTTGTGGGAACATGATAACATCATTTGTGGACGTATGGGCTACCGCCTCCTCAAAAGGATGTGATTTGTTCATGATATACATGGAGTGTTCTATGAATGTTATAAATAAAACTATGTGACATATATGACAAAAATATGATAATATATTTTATTATAATTATATATATATATATATATATATATATTCGGTAATTTTCATTCATTAAATATGGAAATAAAATGGAAGAATCATTCTTTTGTGTGTACGACCTACTCAATCCATGAATGATGGATTTCATTTCCTATCATAAAAATTTAAAAACTATTATATATACATATAAAATGAGTATAAATGATATTTAAATTATTTTTTAAATTCATTATAGGATTAAATAATGATGTAATTAATAAGAACAACATGTGACAGGTCAAAACATACTTGAAAAAAATAAAATTGACACCAGAAATGATGAAAATGAAAAAATCTTATTACTGAACAAGTTATAATATGTCATAAAAATAAAATATAAATTTTTTTTAATATTAATATTGTCCTATTTTATTTTAATAATATTTCTAAAACCATTATACAAGAGGTTAAATAGAGTTTAACCAAAAATATGTTTAAGGAAAGTGATTTTCCTATCCGTTTTTACATATCTGAGATAAATGTCATATTCACCACTTACATATTTTATGTGATTTATATACTACCCCATTTTTAATTTATATAATTATTAAATAAAAATTAAAGGTATTTTACATTTCAATTTGAATTATCTCAAACAAGGGTGTTGAGAAGAAATAAACCATGTGGAAAATTTTACCTTTACAATATACCTTTCTTTTTTGATTTTTAACATTCTCTTAAAATAATAATTTCCATAAGATAATTTTTATTGTATATTAATTTTGTCCTAAATGTAATTATTCTCACGAAATTGATATTATTATTTCCTAAATGTTATTCCATTTTTAAATATGATGTTCACCGTGATAGTTATTTGATTAATTGGGGAAATATTGTTAAATATGTACCATTTACTGAATATGTATATTTGTTAAGTGATATTTTTTATGATATAATGATATACTTATATAGGTATGGAATGTTTTTTCTAGTAATAAATGGGTTGGGTACTATTTAGAGTAATCACAAAGATGAATTTGTTGTCTCATGAGACAAATCTATTTTCCATATTAGATTAGATTCTACCTGACACACTAATTTGCCTCCAAAATTGTATTGACAATAAATTTACTTTGTACATAAGAAACATGGAATAAAATAATTAATCATTTAATTTATTGATAATTCAATATTTATTTTTATTATCCATGATATTATTTCATTAATGTTACCTATGGATTCATTTTATTCTCAGTTTTTTTGATTAAACAGAATTTGTCTTTTGTTATTTACTTTTCCATATTGATTATGCCTTATAAATTTTTTTTAAAATATAATGTGTGTTCAGCTTTATTATTTTCCATATTATTTTTTTCTTATTGTTATAATATGACATACATTGTTTTTACCCTTACTGTTCATTGGATCTCACCCATATTTTTTTCCTTTCCTTAGGATAAGAATATGAATTCATGGAATTGGTTTAAAAGATGATGTTTGTGTGTATTTTTATTTATAATGTTTTATTTTCTAAATAATATTGTAATAAGTGTATCATATAAGTAATATAAATTTAAAAAACAACTTAACTGATCTGACATTCTGTATTTGATTTCTTTTAATCGACCCATTTTAATAATGTAATGCACCTGCTCTATGCATTTCAGTGTTGCAAGGTAACAATTTTTAGGAATGTGAGATTTAGTGGGAAACCTAGAAACTATATTTTGGGGAATATTTATTTGGGAACATAATCATATGGTAGAATTTGGTATAAGAATATAATAAATTCCTATAATTTTACAAAGGTGGAGGTTATGTGGGAATTTTTAAAAATACGTCCTTATATAGATACTACAAGTGAATGTAGTTATCCAGTAGAAGAATCATCAGGTTACAACACTACAAAGGTGTATCGAGCCTGACATAGGTGTTATATAGTAAAGGAATACAGTTTTTATAGTCCTCCTTGATTGACACTATGGAGGGATACACTTTGGATAATTCGTGTTTTCTTTAAAAAACATAACGAGTGAATTAAAAGTAAATATTTACCCAAATAAACCAATGATTACTATTCTAAAATTTATGACTCTTAAATTTGTATTTCATTAAATGACATGTTTTGATTTAGACATTATGTTTTTTGACCTAATATAGTATATTTCATTTTTAAAAATGTATCAAAGATGGATGAATTATATCTATACTCATGGAAAATTTAGGGATTTCCTTGTTGAGGAAACCAATATAGCTGGTATTGTAATGGATAAAATTATGAAAATATTAGTGAAAATTATTCAGGTTATTCCAAATATACATTCCCTAATAGAGAATCATATTCTAAACAGAGAATATAATGTGGTTGAATTCATTATGTGATAAAATCCCCCATCATTTAGTGTTATCACTAATATAATTATTATTGAGAAATGAATTAGTCTGTTGAGATGATATTTAATTCATTGTGATGAAGTGAACTGGGAATGGATACATGTATATTATATTATTTCATTGTTGTTGTTGCTTATTCATTCCCTTTGTTCTAGAGTACTGAGGATGAAGATGAAATAAAAAACATTGATTGGAAAGCTATTGTTGAAACATTTTTTTGAAAAATATTTCTCTTTTGAATGACAAATTGAGATGGAGTAGAAATAGTTCAACCAATAACAAGAGGATAATATTTTTCTTATAAAATATAATTGTATCAAGTATTTATATTTCTTTATATTTTTATGGAATTAAATAATTCCCACACTCTTGGAAATGAAATATAAAAAAATTGTACAATTATAAATATTTTTGATAATAACAATGACCTTGTTCATAACTCTTATTCATGGATGTGTGGTAAAAAACATTATCATTAATATTCTATCCATCATTCTATATATGAACAAGATAGTTATAGTTCACTTCCAAATCCATTTTTATTAATTTCCTAATATTTTAAATCATAGTGTTGTGGCATCCGTCACATTTACATACTCCTCTAATTAATAAGATTTATTATTAACACTATTTATGAACTGGGTTATTAAAAACTATTGTTTTAAAATATCAATCCCTCTGTTAATGTGATCGAGTTGATAAATATTGTATTCAATTTTATTATGGTGGGGAGAATGTGACATCCCAAAATTATAAATTAGTAATATTGTATTTAAAATAATGTATGACATGAAACACCAATCGTAGAAAGTAATATAAAAAATGAACACATTTACGATATTTTTAATATTTTAAATAAATCTATTTTCGAGCTTGTATTGCACTCAACATCGTCTTTAAACAAGACACTATTTAGTCATGATTTTCACATTAAATTAAATTCTAATACTTTTAAAATATATACACAGAAAAAATTTATGTTTTATTTCTAAAAATATATATATTTAAATTCATTCAATGTATTTTATAAGATAATAACAAACTCAATATTTCACATAAAAAGATATAATTTTATAAAGGAAGTTGTACCCCCTTTTAATGTTGTAAATATTTAATATATTAATGTTTAAACATTAATTAATTTAATATGGTAAAATAAACATCATATTTATTGGAGACATAAAATTTTTGTTATGGAGATATTTTGTTATTTTTTGAGAAGTTTAATTTTTATATGAACTGTGAAACATAATGAATTTAAATTGAGAATTGAATTGAATTATTATTTATTTAAATGGAAAAATAATATTTTAAATTTATTCTCAATTTAAATCATATCAATTTTACATATATTAATTAAATTTAGGTCATTTTAATTAATTTCACTTTGAAATGGGATATAAAAATATTGCAATTTTTCTGACAGTCTTACATTAAAAACTGGCAATGTCATCCAATCTCTGATATTATTTTTAAATTAATTTCATCTAATTAAATAATAGGAATTATCTAAAATGGATTCCATATTTGGAATAATCATATGATATATTTTTAATAAGAGTTAATTATATTTTTACCAATAATATAACTGATTGTGATTAAAATATTATAAAGTGATTAAGTAAAGCATTAGCTTCATAGAGGACTAAACAATGATCATAAGGCCTAAAATGGCCTGTAAACCTTTCCAAAAGTAATTAAATGGGAATTATTAGGCCATATACTCATTTTTATCTAATTTATACAATTATTGGTTCAACATGAAAATGAATAAATATGGGTGGAATTCCCTTCATAAAATTTTGTTAGATTTTCAGTCATGCTCCACAAAAAAGGGCACAAAAACAACCCTACTTATTCAAATCTACGAATCTATTTTTATATATAACAACCTAGAATAATTATATACCAACATTTCTCCCTAAATTATATAAGCCTCATTTTTTTAGAAACATAACCAATGATGACTTTTGGGATAAACCAAAAGTTGTTACCTGAAAACAAGTTAACATTTTTTAACAGTCATATTTGGTTTCATTTCATTTTCTACCCATTAATTTTTTCTATATAATTATTATATAATGAATAAATAATATTAAATATAATTATATTTTTAATTTTAATTGTTATACCTACACATTAAAACACATCCATCAAATGGGATTCAGAATCATCATTGGTCTATACGGTGGACTACCACCTCACGAACGGATGTTGTTTATTCTTCAATTGAAAACCTATCATGTTTCAAATAATTATTTATTTAAATTTTAACTATGATATTAAAAATGTATATATTTTTATAAAATTACTAAATATATCATAAATTCCTACTTTCCATTTTGTGTGAAAATGACAACTTCGTATGTAGACGTATACACTATGATATCCTCAATGAAATGTAATTCATTCATTCAATACATAGTGTTTGACAAAGATTATTTTAATTAAAATATGTCACATATATTACATAAATATTATAAAACATCTATAATATTAATATATATCATATATATGTGATTCATTAAATTCAGAAAAAAATGGACGTAGCATTCATACATACATACGACAAACAGTCTCCATTAATAGTGCCATTCATTTCCTATATAAATTTTTTTATGAATTATTATAAATAAAATTATAATTAATATATATGTTATTTATATCATGTTTTCCATAATTTAGATGATTAAATTGCGATCTAATTAATAGGAACAACATGTAATGAGTCAAAAACTACTCAAAAAACAAGGCAATTAACACTCGAAATGATGAAATTGAGAAAATATTATTAATTAATTGTTTGTAATATGTTATAAAGGGACTGTATAAGATATGAAATATATTAATATGGTCAATTTTTGGGTTATTTCCATTCTTAAAACCTTTATACTCTAGTTTAAATAGATTTAAACAAAATATAAGCATAAAGTAATGTATTGTTATCTTACTTTTAACATTTTTGAGATAAATGTAATATTCCTCCCTTGCATATTATCTATGGTGTATATAAATCCTTGTTTTAATTTAATGATATGATTCACTAAAAAAGAATTTTATAAATTTTTTTACATTGAATTATCTCATTTAAGGTGTTTTACTTGAAAATTATTAATTGTTAAAAGTTTTCATTGCAATATCACATTCTTTTCAGATTGTTATCTTTTCATGAAATAACCACTTCCATATTATAATTTTTATTCTAAATTAAATTTTTGACAAAAATATATATTCTCATTAAATTTATATTATTATTTCTTAAAACATGTACCATTTTTACATACGATTCTTAGTTTGACAGTTATATGATTAATAGTGATATATTGATATATCTATATCCTTTACCCAATATAGATATTTGATCAGGAATATTAGTTAGGAATTAAATCGATTATTCAATATATAAGTAATTATCTGTACTAAAATGGAATGTGTTGGGGACCATTTATTGTAAGTCCCTCGATGCATCATTAGTCTCATGAGAAGAATTAGTTGGCCAAATTAGATGGGTTTTTACCTTATATGCAATACTGTCTTGTGAATGGTCTTAACAGTAAACGTACCATATAACAAGAATACATTTTATAAAATAATTATGAAGTTAATTTATTTAAAATTATGTTATTATAATTATTATCCTTTTTAATTTTTCATTAATATTATTTATGGATACAATTAATTCATATCTATTTAATTAATTGGAATTACCTTCAATTATTTACATTTCCTTATTGAATATTCCTTATCTAGAATGTTCAACTTGAATTGTGTTCAACTATTTACCATTACATATTTTTTATTATTATTAATTCATTATTACTTTTATTTTATATCTCTTACTGATCATTTGATCTCACCATTATTATTCTCCCTTTCCCCGGGATATGAAAATAAATTCATTGAATGTGTTAAAAGGATGCAGTTTATTAGTCTTTTATTTTTATTATGTTTTTTATATTTTAAAATATTATAAGGGTATCATATATATAATATTGCTTTCAAAAACTATAAAACTAATATGTCATATGGGATATTATTTTTTATAGGCATGCCAAGTTAATAAATTAAGGCACTGACCCCAAGCTTTGGGGCCCCAACATTACAATTTTATTTTGAAGAATGAATAAAAAAGAATAATATGTTTTGAAAAGAATATATTAGGGTTCAAACTCTTATGAAAATACATTTAATTATTTAGATTTTAATATGATTCATAATATTATCAAGCCATAAATATATATATATATATATATATTAATAATTTAAAGATTTAATTTTTTAAAATATAATTTTTTGTATGAAAACTATTATGTAAGAATATATGATAGAAATAAATAAAATTTATGATTAAAATAAAATACGAAGATAACCTTTTTAATAAAAAATTTTTATATTATGAAAAATATATCAAAGATATATATTTTAATAAGATAAAGTACATCATATATTTTATTGAATTATAATATGGGATAATATATTTTTGGTTATATATATATATCAAAGATCAACAAAACAATTTTTTTTTAAACATTTAATTATTGTAATAAATTGTATAATCAATATTTTAACATATTAATTATAAAAATAAAATAAAATAATGAATAAATTTAAGTATAATGAATTTATGCCCCTTTTATTAATCAGTTAGTGAATTTTAATCAAATATTGTGATGAAAAACACACTCTATTTAATATTTCCATATTTTATAAGGATTGCAGAGAAATAAAAATATCTATAATAATTAAGAAGAAAATAAATGATATAACAATGATTTCCAGTGGATAATACCTATAATATATAAAACTCAGCTTTATTTGGTACCCATAAAATTGTGGGTTCAATAGTGTTTGAAATTAATGATTTATTTGAACAAATATGTATTTTTGAGTATAAATATTAAATTAAATTTAGACAATTATTTAGAATAGTAATCATTTTTAATACCTAAAAATTGAGGTATTCTATAATAACATTCATTTTCATAATTTCATTTTATTCCACAGTAATAACATTTTACTATAGATATTACTTTATTTTATAATCAAGAATAAAATAATTGTTTTATAAAATTTTTTATTTTCCATTACTAAAAATTCATAGTTTACCATTATGTGTTCTATTTTTTCCAATAATGTGATTTAAATAATTTTCCCTATTAAAAATCATACATGATAATTTATTTTTAGTATTAAATTCTTTTAATATTTCTAAAATTTTAATTTCATATAGATTACAAGATCATTTAAATTTTAATCATTTAATTTATTTTGTTAAAAAAAATTCAACATTAAAAAAATTATCATATGATTTCTTTTGTTTTCTATTTTGATTTTTTCAAGAATCCAATTTTTTTGAATAATTGAATAATATTTATTAATTTTTCCGTATGATATTAACTTTGAATAATAAATTTTAGTATTAATAGAGCCCACATCATCAGTATGAACCATAATACATAGAAGTAATATTTTATTTACATGCTTGAATTTAGAGACTGTGGTAGATTCATCATCTTCTTAAGAACTACAAAATAGTTAGTGACATTACATTCTATCATTTTATTTTATTATCACCATTCTATTGGGATTTATTTTCTTGAAAATAATCTATAATGGGATGTATCTAATATGAATCAGAGCATATATACTTTTTATTTCCATTAATTATCTTATTGTAAAAAAATTTAAATCATTTAGAAATATATGATAATTATATGGTTGAATCTAGAAAAAATTAATCACATGATATAATATAAAGTATATTAATGGGAAGAAAAATATTTTTTTATATTATTTTCATCTTTATCATACTTCTCAACTTCATAAATAACCAAGGTTTCAATCAATTCTTTTATACTAAATTATATATCCTATTGTAGTTATATAAATAGTATCTAATATTCCATTCTATTTTTAATTTATCAATCTATTAATTCTTAATTCTTGGTGTAATTGTTTAATTTTTATACCATGGGAGAAATATCATTCACCACATTATACAATATTTTATTCATCTGATTAATCCTACCATATTCAACAAACCTAAAAGTATCACATTTCAATTTTTCAGTATTGTATATTAACAAAATAAAATTTATAGTTCATTTATATGGATGAAAAATATTTAGATATATCTCATATATTGTAGCACATTGGGAGACAATTAAATTCATATCATATTAATTAATATACAATAGCATTGACTTCCCTCAAATTAGAATCATAATTATTTTTCATGAATATAATTCTATTTATTCAAGTTACTTTCATGAATTTCATAAGTCTTTAACACTATACAATAACTTTTATTCCGTGATTTTTTTAAAAAAACTTATGTTTTCAATTTAGAATCCATAATTATCACCATTAAATTAAGGTTAATAGATCAACGATATGCCATATCTATGACCATCCATTAAGATATTTTTTCATCTGAATCATTAACTCAATTTCGTAAGAGCCAAAAGAAATCCTCAATATTCCCAAAGTGATCAACCCCTTAATAACAATTGTTGTTATCAAATAGAATCAATATAATATTAATCAATTTCCAGGAAGATAAATATATACCAATGAACCAATCCTCTAATATAACTTTTTAGGTCAGAATTGTGATAATAATGACAAAAAATGTTGGCGTGAATTAGGATTTTTAAAAAATTATAGAAAGAAACTCACCTACTTAAGTTTAAATAATTTTATTATTTCTATGTTAATATAAGGTCATAAGTAGAAACAAATAATGAAAATAATATAGTGAATTATATCATTTAAGAGCCCAAATATCCCAAATCCACTCCACCAATTCTCTCTCTATGATCTTGGTAATTTTTCCTAGAAAGTCATTTTATCGTAGAATTATACTATTAAGTGCATGCTATTGACACCAATAATTAAATACCTTTTCAAGGACTTATGATTATTTTTTAAAGAATAGAAAATTCCATATCATATTATGACAAGATTACACTCCACCAATGATTGAGTACAATCACACAATACTCTAATAAATTAATATATCAAGATTTAGTTATTGATATATCATCGAACCATGGTAGTACCCACAGCTGATAGATTTATAAGATAATAAAAAAATATTGAAATAGATAAATATTCAATGATGTGTAGTTTTCATTATATAGTAGTAGAGAAAACACCAGGTGGATGACAAAGAATGTATTTTTCCAAACCGTATCTCGGATAAGAACACTATCAATCTATATAAAAATATTAATTATGAAAAAAAAAGTTAAAATAGTTGTCTCACAAACAAGAAAAAAAATATGTTTATTCTCTAAGTATATATCTGAATGTTGTGACACATTAATATTTTGTTGAAATAATCATTTACCTATGTGTATATATTTATATAAATAATATATATATATATATAAGATTTCCATTTCATTATTTATCACGAAAATCAAACATTATTCATTTCAACGTGCTCTAGAAATATTACATTACAATTTAAAAATATTTAAATTCATGATAGTAAAATATATTTTCTAGTTTCCCTTAAAATATTAATGATATAATATATCATAAAAGATCCTTTGAACTGGTATTTAATCATATTTAAAGAGACTCATAATTCTTATGAGACTGCTTTAGATAACATCGAAACAATGAATAATTTAGAACCTCTTATATGACCAAGTGAAAAGTAGGGGGTTTTAAATAGATATAAACTAAAAAATTACCTTTTATATAATATGGTTTATTAATATTTATGGGTGATTAACCATCTGATTATTCCACAAATGTTGGGTTTTTCAAATGTGGGGATTCTGATCCAAACATTTACTACAAATGTGGGGTTCCAAAACCATATATTACACCTAAAAATGTAGGGTATGAAAATTGTATCCTTATTAATTATAACACATTACCTGAATAAATTTCCATTGATAATATAAATATATATCCCTATTGATTAAATACTGATCATATTTTATGAATAATAATAACTATTCCCATAATTAATAACCAAAAAACCACTAAAATTAACATTATTAACAACATAATTGTGGGTGTTTGTGAAAAAAATAAAACTTCAATTTAAAATAACCATTAATTAGAACCTTCTTAATAGTATATACACCTCATAGATGAAACAAGCATGGAATAAGGAATTTGTTCCATAGAAATAAATGTCTAAAAAAAATATCTTATCTTCAGTTCTACTTGCTTTTAATGCATTTTAACCTACTGTATAATACATTTAAATTTTTTATATTTATATAACAGAAATACATACATGATTATTCTATAATATATATTAAAAATATACATATATTTTTAGTCATCGATAATGGTATATAAAAATTAAATTGCACCATTCATGGAGATGGTAGGACATAACTATGCATGAACATTTTTTTGATTATTTTATAGATGGAGAAAATGGATATTAATTGTTAATTTATCATAATATAATAATTATTATATCTCATAAATCATTTATATTATTTATAACAAAAATCAGTTCCATACATCTAAACAATAAATGAAAAACAAATCACATCAAGTCACGACTAGTCCCTCGGGGCTCGTGTCGTGACTACCCCAACCTGCTTTCCATTGGCCAGGGGCTAGAGACTAGCACTAGAAAGGCATATACATCTAACAGGATGGAATTTCCTTTATACATGTACAAAAATGAAAGTTCGGATAACAAATGAAGAATCCACCAAGTAAACTACTATTGTAAATAGTGTACTGAAATTAATAGGTCATGAATACAAGCTCAATTGGAATGTACAAGTACAACTGTAAAGAGAAAAATAGCTCCTAGATCATCCACTGAGTAATCTAACTAAAAGGTAGGTATATCTCATGATCAGTAGTACTACATCACACCATGTTAAATAGTCAACCTCTGAGCATCGTCTAGTCCTGGCACCCTCATCCTCGATCAACACTGTCTGTCATCTTCATAAGACACAACATGGTGCGGGCGAATCCCATGCATGGGTGATTATAAAAATACTCAGTAGGGACCCCGAGACCCCAGAAGGACTCCTAGAGTTCCAAATTTTAAAAACCATAAGAAAGAACTCAATCATAATGTCCTAAGCAGTCATCAACTCTACTTAGGTATCTGCCCACACATATACCTATGTTATCAAGATATACTTGTCTCACACATGAGGAATGAATATCACAATGGTAACACTTTGAAGGTAAAATTACACAGAGGTAACACCATGAAGAAACCTCCATTAAGGTAAATGTACCACACCAGTAACACCACAATGATATCACCATAATGTTAAATTTACCACACATTTATCCCCATGAAGATTTCACCACGAAGGTAAAAGTACCACCCATGTATCACCACAAATGTAAAAACTCAGCTCACACCAGGTATTATTTAATTATATAAGTACATACATTCATTCACGAAGCTATATCATCATATTATGTCAAGATAAACTACTACTGATAATACAGAGACTGAACCAAACATGATTGATAGGTACTAACCCCTGCAATGACCCACACAGGATCTAGCCCACACAAGATCGGTTTCTGCTGACCTACACAAGATAGATGAGCTCTGAACCATACAAGATCTGAACCACATAGTATTGGTATGCACTGACCCACATAGGATCATTGATCACTGACACATAGAGGATCTTACCCACAAAAGATAGCTGCTGACTGACACATGATCTCTTGGTTCTATGCTCTATATGATCTATCTATAACCTCCACCTCACGGCCAGCCACTGGATTCCCACTCATATTATGATGGATTTTGTGGGAACTGATCATTAAGAAATATTTCATACCTCAACCAGTAATAATATCTTCAAAGAAGTATCCCAAAGGAATGAAATTTTGTATGTTTTCCAATGTGATAGGCAGTGCGTCAATCAGATGCTCAATTTGTTACTTATAAGTGTTTTAGTTCTGAGGGCCCAATTGGATTAAGGTTCAATCCAACCTAGATACACTCTATGATTCTACAAATATCATGTGGTGTACACCAAAAGGAATTCCTCATCCTAAGGGTTCAGAAAACGTAGATGGTTTGTCAAACGGACACCCGATCTATTAGTTACACCCATTTCCGAGAAACGGGGGTGGTCACACACTATTCCGGCCTCGCATGGTCATGCCCATTGGAATATTCCAAATTTACTGATTCCCAAAAGGGATCCTGAATACACTGTCATGATGTCAAATAGACAACCTATTTTTCAGATACGATCATTTCATTACCCGGGGATAGGTTGGGTCTGGACCCGGTCCGACTTGGTCAGACCACCCCAATGAAATGGGTCCAGGGTCCACCTGACCCAACTCGGGTCCTGCCAATTAAGGACCAGATCGAGTTAGTTCTCATGCCTTGGATCTTGTTGGCTCATCCCGTTGGGTGTGGATTGGGCTACCCATGTTGGCCCATCAGGCTTCTGGTTCGGCCAGACCCTCGTCCTACCCGGTTTCCCAGAAGGCTGACCGGCCTTCCCAGTTGGCCCTGCATGTGCAGCACCGTTTTGGCCAACCAGTGTGGTGATGGCCCACCATGTAATGGTTTGATGTTTTGGCGGACTAGGGATCCACCAGTCCTGTTGGGCGTGCGCGCTGCAATGCTATCCACCTTCTGTGGCTTCGAGTCGCGGCTTCCTCCTACGGCGCGCGACGCCACGACACTCCTTATCTTCCTTCCACAACCAACTTGATTCGGCCGCCTTTTTCACCTATTGTGGCATCAGGCATGCCCCTTTCCCACCAGGGCCGCATGACGGTGCACTGCACCACCTCTATGGCTGACAGGTGCTGACTGCTCC
The DNA here is from genome assembly GCA_963277665.1 of Viscum album. Lineage (NCBI taxonomy): Eukaryota > Viridiplantae > Streptophyta > Magnoliopsida > Santalales > Viscaceae > Viscum > Viscum album. The sequence goes on along the minus strand of OY728143.1, from coordinate 291,762,988 downwards.
ACTATCCGCCGCGGCACAGAACCGCGGCCTACTCATGCGGCGTGCGACATCACACTTCCTCAATCGTGATCGGCCAGTGATGTCATGCCAACGATCTTCCACGGAGAACTCATGGGTAAAAAATGCATTGGAGAGTCTACAGAATGTTTGTTTGGCCCGCGCACTTTGAATTAGCTTGAACACATTAGGGAGGAACTGGTGTCAACAATCACATGAAATTATAACAAGTTAATTTCCTACATCATCCTACAATATTTATTTCCAATCATGCAAGAAGAAATCATCTACGGATCAACTAGTTAGTGGGTTGATCTGTATTCTTCATTTAGATGAGATGAACATGGGAAACAATAATCACACATATTTAAAACCCTAACTCAAGATCGTTGCAGAATGGTTGTGATTTTGGAAGTGTTGTTTTAGGTCGTTCCCACAATAAGCCGCCAACATTGACGCTCAAACATCATTCTTCAGTTTGGGATTCAGTTTCACTCATCATCGCTCTATGGAACCAGTCACATACCCCATGTGTTGGGCGTTGTGACACATTAACATAGCTTCATCTCTTAGTGAATTCGTCCCAATACCTCCCCCTATAGTTTATATAAATATGAGAGGGGTAAGATGAGTAATTCCCATGGAATTAACAGGCTTAATTTAATAGAAAATTCCTAATTCCAACCACATTTTTACAAAGGATTTGGGGAGTCAAGCCATTTAATGGATTGACAAGTCGTTGGACCTACCACTGCCACTTTCCATTGGAGTAAAAGAAAAGAAAAAAAATAAAATAATAATGTTATTTTATTAATCTTTTAAAAAGTCCAAAATCATTCCTTTTCATCAGACATACTAATGTAAAATTGAAGTATTCCTTTAAAAATCTTGGCACAACAGATTTAATGGTGCTCTTAGATTTTCGATCCATGCCTCATGTCAAAAGATATAAAATGCCACCAGCACATTTACTGAATGTACCTGAAAAATGATTAGAAAATTGTTAACAATCTCCATCGACCTACGTCGGTTGAGGTTAGTATCTTCATATAGTAAAAACATCCCAATGAACTCAACGTTACTCTCATATTTTCAATTAGAGTTACCATTTAGATGTTATGGAATTTATCAATAAAATAATTGTTACCTAATTATTTTATTTATAGCCAAAAACTAACATCCATAGTTGCCTTGCTCCAACCAATTTTAGTATTATCCTAAAGATAGAATACCTTCACGAGCTCAATGGTGGTCTTTTATTTTTAATCCAAGCCATTAGTCATGATTTACAAGCATTTGAAAAATAAAATAACATTATTTAATTATTTTATTAACATTTATGCCATTTTCGGGATTTCTCACTGAAGGACTATGCCGACTAAACTTAAGTCATTCCAAGGGTAAACCCGTTATCAAGATCCCAACTATGCCCTCAAATTTTTGATCTGGGCACCCATTTATGAGTTATTCATCTTTTCAGGAAAACCACTAACCTGCACTCTTTTTAACTTATCAATTTTTGTTGGATCATTCATTGTTCTCCGAGAATCAGAATCACGTGCCATCAAATTTCCCAGTCATGAAATAATTCTATATAATTAAAAAAACAATAAATTCGTATACATTACACATCACTTCATGGAGTTGGTAGTCCAAACATATGCCTGAGGGACATTATCATTTTCCAATGGCATGGATGGTAAGATAGAAGATATGATATTATTTTTATTACAGAAGAATACTTATTTATTAAAAATAATATATAAACTTTATAAATATTCTAATAAACATCCATAAAATATGTTTTTGGGAATGACTTTTACCAATAGGTGGATATGGTAAGCTGTACACATGCATAGAATATACATTGACTTTCCTTTGTTGGAAATAGGTTTCATAAACAATGGTTTATAATCATAATAACATATAATAAAATTGAAGATTATTTATTAATTATTTTATTCTATATATCATATTTCGGGAAAAATCTTAATTAATAATAAATAGAAATAGTTTGTGTCAGAAAACTACATCTCTTTCAGGATACCACCATTATATCTATTAATAAATAACATAGGGTTTGAGTTATGGCGAAAAACCACCCACCAATACATGGATATTGATTTTTTTGAAGCAATCTTTTTAAGGTATGGTCAATCTATTTGGGTAAATGTTTTCATATGAATAGAAATAAAAACTACCATTTATAAGGGGTGAGGGGAGGACATACATGTAATTTCAAAACATATAAAATTATAATAAATTCATTTCTAAATAAAATGGTTTCAAATGACCTATAAATTAATAGGAGATGACATTTTAGATGACATTTATCAAAATTTTCATGTTTTATGATTTTTATCAGATTTACATAATTTAATAAAATATTATTATGATAAATTATCGTTAATGTCAATGATAAAACTATTAGTTATATTTGACATAAAAGACATAATAAAATTGGTTTCATTCAAATTATATCTTAAACAAAACACTAACATGAGATATTAATATAATAAATTTTTCTATGACATTAACTCAGTCAAATTATTATTAATTTTAGTTATTTTTGAAAAATTAATTATATTATATTTATTAATTGAAGATATGTTTTATCACTATTTCATAAGAATTATATGTTAATTATATAATTACGTAAAATTAGAAATTAATTCTTGTTGTGAAAATGTTTAATTAATTAAATTATTAGAATCATGATTCATTCATAACTAGTTTTATCTATATGTGAATATATAATATATATATATCTATCAAATAGGCTTACACATTGTATCACACTTAATTTTAAATATTATAAAATCCATTATCCTATATAAGCATCAATTAAAAGTTTTTAATTTTATCCAATGTGACAAGGATTAATTCCATCCAACAAATAATAATTTGATTGTAATATTATGATATTATTTATTTTTTGAAAAAATATTAACGATATTTAATATATATCAAGGTGAAAAATTTTACAATGGTTACTCATCATATTGACCAATAATAAAAGAGTGATATTTACCAGATTTCAATATCCTGATTATAATAAAGTAATAAATTTTGATCAAATTAAATTCCCTATTGTGGATAAAAATAATTTTAATCTTGGATTTCAAAATGTGACAAATCACAGTAGTGAATAAAATTTCTTCTGAAAAAAATCAAATATATTTTTATCTCAAGTCTTGATGAATGTTTAATACATAATACATAATTTATTATATATAAATTTCATTAATATCATTCACCAATAATGATAAATTTAATTTATTATCATAAAAATACATTTTTCTCAAAGAAGTAATTTTTTTAAATAGTAATATTTATTTTCATAGTGTTTTATTTACCTTTACAATTAATTAATAACAAATGAATTAATTTTATAATGGATAAAGCCATAAATTATCATAATTAATCATGTATTATTCGTACTTTCTAAACGCACACCTATGTGATAGAATATACTAATAATATTCTAATAGTGTATCCACTTTAGTTAATACATTTTATTTCATGTAAGAAAAGAAATCTAAGATATAAGTTTATTTATAAAACAATATGTCTCAAAATTTATTGGTGGTACATCCATCCAGAAGGTATTTCATTTAATATCTATTATCTCAAATGTAACTTTCAGAAATTAATACTTTTAATACCACAACACATGATAATAAAACTATTATCATAGAAAGAGCTAAAAAATATTGGTCAAATCCTATTATAGGTAATGTATATTTTCCAAATATCTATAAAACTATTTAGAGATAATTTAGTTGTAAAACATGTTGTAATACTAATTTTTGAATTTTATATAATTGGTAGGATAAATTTGATCTAAATGTATAAATAGTGAAATTATTTTAGAGGAAAAATGATTACAAATAATGAGTTTGGAATAAAATCCTTTATTTTTAGGAGTGATTATTAATTTCCAAAAACTCATATGGAACAACCTCTAGTGGATAATATTATTAACATTATTAAAGAAGATAAATAAAATGAAAGAAAATTATACCCTATTAACAAAAAATGTTTCTATTGTGAATGATTATATTGATTTACTTTATGTATAATTACCTAGATATCCAATTCAACATGTAGATGTTTTTTTATTGATGTTATGAAATATGAAAATCCCATATTTAATTTAAACATCATGGAACCAAATTCCACTTGAAACTATGTCCTGAACTCAGTTGGACACATGGCCTAAAGTGCATCTCTGCAAACACAATAGGCTACCCACTAGCAGTGATGTCCTAGGTGAGTTAGTGGGAAGACTATTCCCTCATTTCCAGAGTATCACAATAGATTTCAAATATATATACAATAGCATAAGAAAAATAACCCATAGTCAACTGAATGTTAGAAATAACAGTACTACATAATAAGAACCATTAATGTCACATATACAAAAATGATGCATATGGTACAAGTATCTATGAAGAGTCTAGAACAGTACATGGAAATACAATACAATACCAGTATCCCAAAAGGCGAAACTTCAAAAAAGGTGTCCCAACATCATAAGGCACAACTTTCTCATATTCTACCCTTCTCCAAATCCATAGTAAAAAACATGTACTTGGTCAATTTCCCCTATCATCAGCAGCAATAGTATAATCTGTTTAGTTTCATGAGGAGCCCCAAATAGAGTTTAAGATAAACATCCCAGTAAGAAACCACCCAGGCCTATAAAAATGTAAATTCAAATCTAGAAAGATGCTAGTAAGTGTAAACAACATGTATGTAAGTGCATATTCCCATGGCATAAGTCTACTATAAATTAAAACAAAACATCCCTCAAGGGTACCCGCAAAAGAGAGTCAGATTCAAAGAAGGTGGCTATAACTAAGAAAGAAAGTCACATGGCCATGCCGTACATCCTTCTATATCCAGTAACTCATAGCTACACATTATAGAGAAAACAAGTATCTCTTGACCACACCATATATTGAAGTCAGAAATCCCACAACAAAACCGTTTAATGATGTAGCATACCTCAAGGGATGGATCCAAGGTGTAAGAAGACCATGGAATCCAAGTAAAAAAATATAGGCCACAGTTTTCCATATACTAGGCACATGTTCAAGTAATCCAATCAAGTCCCATGGGAATACCTGGTAGAAACATGGTTAGGAACTGTTTGGGGTCCTAAGAGTATGGTAACAGCACGTCCTTCGCAATCCCAAGAATGCCAGATCCATAGGGTAGCAAGGCCCAAGACATCCCACCAAATCAATACCCAAGGGGAAGAATGAACCAAATGAATCAACTTCCAGGTTCCTAATCAAAGGAAATAAGTCCATGGTATCTTACAGACCATTCAATAAACCATTAAAACATTCAAAATTAATCATTTATAACATGTGACTATACCCGCTCACATAACCATTCATCAGTCATTTGTATACACTCCCATGAAAACCATTTATCATTTACCATGAGTCTGGGACTACCTTTCCATATAAACCATTTCACATTAAATTAGTCATTTTATATAGGTATAACTACCATTATTATCAATTTTACATTCCAATCTATCAAAATAGACAAGGATTAAGATGATATTCAAAGAGAAAGGAGGTTGTACTTCTCATAAACAAGATACTCAATCTATCTGGTCATCTAAGGGTTCCTCTAACCATGAAAGCACAAGAACACACCCCTTGGGTTCTTTAAACAAGAAAAAACCAAGATAAATACAAAAGGGACTCACCATGGGTGACCGTGAAATGAGAAACAGGTGTCAACACACCTAGACAGAACCTATGGTCAACCTTACAATGTCCAACTACAACTACTCTCTCAAAAATAAGACCTCATTGAACAGTAAGAAAAATGAAGTATCTACCAAACACCCAAAAGCATCAATAAAATCTAAAACAAATATAGAGCACCTACCTTGCCTCCGTAGTAGACAGCTCGTCTAGTATCATGTTCTGGTTCATCCTATTTTGAATAACATCTAAAGAATATATGAAGAACGAAATATTATGGCATATGAACCCAAATCCAAATTGCGTAGTCATTCATCTAATGAATAAATAATTATTAAAAATGAATCGATTACATTCTGATGTGGTTATAATGTTATAGAAGATGATCTAATTAGATTCCGGACAACTTCACTATATGAAAAACAATATTAGAGTGTTTTTTTTGGTTAAAAAACCAGAGAAAAGCATCTGTTCAAAAAAATATTTTCTACCGCCTCTTTTATAAAAAAACTCTCCCATTGGAATGTTACATGGTATGTACTATCCTTTTTATTTTTTTTGAACCAAAAATTATATAGATTGTGATGACCAAGTACACTCCATGTACATGAAGTACACGACGTGTATAACATGTACACAACGTGTACCTCGCCTGTGACAAGATTTAATCTTGTTTTCCCCTTTATTTCCAAAAAACCCAACCGACCCATGGCCCGACCATGGGTCTAATCCCAAAAATAATGTGAATAAATTAATCCAAAAAAGAATATCTTTACATCAAGAAAAACCTAGTATCTTATTATCATCCACCATTAAAGCAATTCGTCCCTGAATTGCTCTCTGAAGGGTGGTCACGATTCTTTTGAAAACAACAACTACCACTAAAAACGTAAATCATCCTCCTACTCCCATGTTTCATCCTATAAAATTCAATTATTCCATAGCAAACATACTAGAGGGACTGACCGGTCTTGGAGAACAACCATTCTCTTTTCAACAACAGGAATCAGATGCTCCTCAAAGGAGGCATCAACCAAAATCTCTACAACATCAGCATCAAAATTGTGAGATGGGTTTGAGTGATAGCAGCACAGCTGAGATATGTGGAATATTCCATGCATGGTTCAGTACCTCTAAAGTAACTACAACCGATTGGAAACCGACCCCACTCTCTCCAGAATCTCAAACAGGCCGACATATCTCGGAAATAGTTTACCCTTTCTCCTAATATGCATGTGTCCCATCCTCAGTGAAATATGAACGAATACTCAAATCCAGACCTCATACACTAAAGGACATCCATGATGAAGAAAAAATGATTTCTGGAGACTGTTTAGTATATACGTGCTTCTAATCCAAATGTACCTGATCAGAATTCTCCAAAACAATATGTAGTCTCAATAATGCTAATTCACCTGCACCTAACTGGATGGGGATAGATTGGAATAGTCTATTGTATAAATCCTCTTAAGGGTCTATATTTCTCATTTCATGATAACTATTACAATAGTTGAACTCAAATAGGGTAATGTGTCTCTCCCAAGAGCCCCAAAAATTTAGGATGTGTGCATAAAACATGTCATCTATCACCTGTATTATATGCTATGAGTGGACATCAGTGTGAGGGTGGTATGATTTTCTTATAAGAACATGTGTGCCAAAAACCTTCTACGAACACTACCATAAATGAGATGTAAAGTGGACATCACTATCTAGATCATTGATGTGTAGGATACCATGAAGTAATAAGACCTCTCGGATGAACATCATTCCATGATCATAAACATTGGAGGTCTCCCTGATCGGCATGAAATGTAAGACCATCATAAGACGGTCAACGAAAACCCACACAACATCATTACCTCATGGCGAACTCAGCAATCCAGTGACGAAATCTATCATGACATCATCCCATTTCCACTGCAGGTTAGGTAACTGTTGTAAAATCCCAACTTGTCTATGATGTTTCCCCTTCAGCTGTTGATAGGTGAAACAGATCATAACGAAACCAGCTACCTCCCTCTTTATTCCAGACAACCAGTACTTTCACCGCATGTCATTGTATATCTTCATGACATCGGGATACGCTTCCCAGGACGAATAATGAAACTTTCACATCAACTGCTCACATATATCAACTAGAACCCAGACACATCTATGGATATACTTGATCTCATCATCTCCTACCCTACAACCAGGAAGAGGGTCCTCACCTGTAACATCATCCTGTTGAACTAAGACTTCTGAATCTGATTGCTTCCTTATATTAACATTGTCAAGAAAGGTTGAGGTAACATCTATGGATGAAATAAAAGTTAGCCCCTTCCCGTTGTTCACCTCCAAAAGAATCTTAGAAAAAAAGCCACATGATGCCACTATCAACTGACTTGTTTCATTTCATGTATCTAAGTCGTCCCACTCAGTGCACCAGCTACTAAATTTTCATTACCAGGAATGTAGGAATGCTCGAAGTCAAACGATTGTAGGAACTCCACCCACCGTCATTGCCTCATATTCAGATCACTCTACGCAAGGATATACATGGGGATTTTTTGGTCCATGCAAACCACAATATTCTCTACTAGTAAATAGTTCCTCCAACAACGCAATGCATGAAAAACCACGTCTAACTCGATACCATGTGTAGGGTAATTCCTCTCATGAATGTTCAACTACCAAGACCTATAAGGCACGAATCGACCCCCTTGTATCATCACTGCCCACATCCAAATTCATGATGAGTCATTGTACACTGTGTAATTATGGCCCTAATATTACTGTATTAGGACTGGTGTTGAGGTCAATCTCCCTTTCATTTCATGAAAGGTTGTCTCACTAGATTCTGACCACATAAACTTGACACACTTCAAATTCAATACAATCAATGGTGCTGCTAAGAAAGATAAGTCAAGTATAAAAAAACATAGTAACCAAATATCCTCAAAAAACTCTGTATGTAAAAAATGTTCTTGGGATGATCCCATGAAACTATAGCTCTCACCTTCTATGGGTCCACCGATAGTGTTGTCTATGATATAATGTGACCTATGAAGTGAATATGATCCATCCAAAAGTGAAACTTTGAAATCTTTGAATATAGCTGATGCTCTCTTAGTGTATTCAATATGTTATCAAGATGGTTGGCATGGTCATTTCGATTGTGAGAATACACCAAGATATAATCCAAAAAAACCACCAAAAACAAATCCATGTATTGAACACTCAGTTTATAAAATCCATGAGAATCATTGGCACATTTGAGAACCGAACAACAAAACGAGATACTCGTATAACCAATACCTTCTATAGAAGGATGAATGAGATATGTTTGTAGGTCGAACTCGCACCTAGTTATATCCTGACCTCATGACTATCTTATAGAACACTCAATCTCCTTAAGATAATCAAATATTTCATCTATATCTGCTCTCATGGACATCCCATTCGCCCTTTTGAATAAACCCTCCACCCTCTGGTGATGTGAATGTCCCCCTCCAGTGATAACAGTCAACGTACACTCGATAATCCACAATCTAGTCCATTCAATGAATGAAGTTAAACCATATCATCTCTATCATAGAATTACCCCAGATGAACTGACACACTCTAAACTAAAGGAGATACTACATACACTAGCACAAATCACCAATTATAACTCCTAATTGTGTGTCTAGTGTCAAGACACTCTCATAATGCAAAACAACAAGCCAATGGAATTTTAACACTCATGCAGAGATAAAATGTTAGAGACACCGGGATAGAAAAGAGAATATGAAATAGTAGAGGCTAATAAGATCATTCCTCTCACTATAGAAGGTCAAATATCCTCCTCCTACTGGTTCTATTGATCTGCATAAGTCTATCCTACACCTCATCCCTGTGAACCTTCCTGGCTACCTTGAGGTGATCCACCCCGATGTCTTTAAGAACTATAACACCCCTACCCCTCTAGACCGGAGACGGTGCATTACTTGAGATATCGTCATGGTTAGAAGGAACGAAAGTCACAATGGAATGAATAGTTTAGTAGTCTTCAATAAACTACTTACATATATGTAATAAAAATTACATTGAAAAGGTTACAGAATACAATAAATAATAAAAACTAAAAACTCCATCAACATGAACTCAATAAAAGACCTTCTCTTCATCACCTGTTAAAGATAGAAAATGAAAGGGATGAGATCCAACGCTCAGTAAGGGTTACAAAAGTGGAATCATGAGTACAATAATAAGTGAATCACAATCAATATGGCATAATCAATATGGCATAGTGAATAAATGAATAACTAATGCCTTTAATAAAATTAAAATGAAACTGCATCCATAGATTTTGTCATAATGAAAACCTCATGGATAATAATAATAACAGATAATGAATAAAAAGAATTCTTATTAATTGGACGTCATGTATCTGGAATAAGAAATCATAATACTATAAAAACGGTTTAGTTCTGTGGGTAGAAACCATTCCGATTTTTGGAAACAAACTCGAAGGGTTTGTCGCTAAACTTTTTTGTCTCATGAGACCTACTGATGAATCGAGGGGTTGTAGTGGGACCCACCCACCACTGTATGTCCAAGAATTCTTTATAAATTGATTCAATACAAGATCAATAGGCATTTGAAATATCTGTATAGAGTAGAGTATATAGATTCATCAATATTTCCATAATAAATATAACTTTCAAAATAAACACCGTTTGTAAGATGGTATACGGTTTAGACCAAAAAAAACATATCCATGACATGAGATTATGGATATTTAATATAAATACAATTTCAAATGTAAAGTGATCTCTAATGGGTAGTAGGTACACTAGTTTCGTATTATTAAGTGCACAATACAAAGTAAGTTACAACAAAAAGGTAGTTGAGACGAAGTCCCTTACCACAATGTAATCTGTCGAGTCATATGACAAATACTCAATGAACATAAAATGTACCTTTTAATAACATGAATATAAATAAAATAATGTTATTATATATCAATGGGTATTACACATGTACCACATTCAATGAATAAGTGACAAACATTGAAAATCTCACTGAAATTAATGTGACATGAGAAACCCCTTACCTTATGATTGATGGTGTTCTTGACTTGTTATTAAAGGCCTGAACAAACAAATTAGGATTATTAATTCATAATTTCTGAACCTCATTTATATTTAATTTATATGGTATAACCTTGTTAAGTTCATTAATGTTCATTTTTGTTGGATTTAAAAGATTAAATCTTATTGTTTTGGAAGCATTTTCTTACTTGGTTTCATGATTTTTTAGTTGTATTCATGAATGGAAGTTGGGTTGAAATATTGTTAAACATCAAGAATTGTTAATATACATTATTAGTGACAATAAATAGATATAAACGATCCGATAACGATTCTGGTTATATACCATGATGATGACTCATTCGAATAGTTAAAAATAAACGCTTGAATTTGGCTAGCCAGTTTTATTTCATTAAACTTCTTTCGTATTATTATTCCTTATTATGAATGTGTAAAGATTACAGAACATTAATCAAGATAAAATACATATTTTATTACTCGGTTCAACAATATATTTGGTTTCATGACCAGACTTAAATGAATTAAAGGAAATTGAAATTACATCGTCCACGATGTCGGTAGTTCAACACATCACAAACAATGTTTTTATTCCTTAAATAAGTGGGAGAGGGGAATAATAATGATATGAATTTTCCATAAACATGATAAAATCCATAATATAATAGATTCTGGGTTTCCATGATTCTTGTTTAAGTGGTGATGAGGAAGGAAGAAAAAAATAAAGAAATCTTAAAATGAAAGAAAACATGATAAATTTGCCACGAAAATTCGGCAGCCTAACGACGTCTATTAAAATTTCATAAAAATTTTTTTATGAGAGGAATGGAATATCTAATCATTCATACATAATATGGACAGTAATGGGGAATATTTAATGAAATATCCCAACACAATTTAAAGGGAATGGAAGATAATAACAAAAAATGAACGAAAAGAAAGAAAGTAAAAGAGGTTGTTTACTTCTTGATCTCTTCTCCTTGAGATCCTTCCTATGGGATTTGGTTTTGGCCTTTTTGTGAGACCAGAATCTCTAGGATGTGGGGAAGTGACATGGCGGGATTATTGGGCCGAACTGTGAGGAGATTCAAGGATTAGAGGAGTGAATAGAAGAGGGAGTGGTGAGGGGTTTTTATAGTGGAGGAGAGGGGTAAATTTTGAATATTCAATTAATTATTTTATTATTTCCCTCAAACCAATCAATAGTACTGTTTTATGTGACCCATAATAGTAATAATATCATTTTAGTTTGAATCATGTGGCCATAAATCACTTATGATGTCATAAATATTGTATTTAACTGATAAATTGAAAATACCGTATTTTACCGTATTTCACTATTCATCGAAAATTCAAGAATTTCAGAAAAGTCCCAAAAATTCACCCCTACCATTTTTTGCTGTGTAAAATTAAAAAGTGAAATCCAATTTTGAAAAATAATTTTCTAAATATTATAAATTTAATTTTTAAATAATGTAATATTTAATTCGAAAAATAATAATCTTAGAGGTATAATTAGTTTTATGCAACATTGAAAAATTAATTACTATCCCATTATCTTATTAACTTAAGAAAATAAAATAAATTCATTATTTACTATTCAAGGGTCATATTACTATTCATATAATATTCATAAGGGTATGTTACTATTCACAAAAAAACGATGTTTGTTCTATCAGACTCCAAATGACTTACTGAACACAACTCTAGATGACCATTTCCCGAAAATCAAAACAAAGAAGTGGAAATTTATATTTAATGGATATGTTTTGACTATCTCCTAAATAAGATAGTGTTGTTTCAAAGGAACATAGTAATTTATAGGTTGTGAATAAAATGTAATCAATATAATAATACCATAAAATGGTCGGGGCATTACATTCTTCCAAGCTTCGGAAATTTCGTCCTAGCAATTTCATGTATAAAGACCACCAAAAAAATATGTGGGGTTTTCATATTCATAATATCTTTAGGTTCCCACATTTCTTCCTACATGTTATGGTTTCTCCAAATAACCTTGACTAGACGAGTTGTCTTATTTCTCAATACTTGTTTCCTTGTATCAAGAATCTTGATAGGCTCTTCACAGTATGCCAGATATGGTTCCAGTTCAATTTCATCATATATGAGTACATGTGTTGGGTCTGGCATGAATTTCATTAAGAATGAAACATGGAATACATCATGAACACTGGAGATATATGGTGGCATCGCTAGATGGTAAGCTACAGCTCCGATTCATTACAGAATTTGAAATGGTCAGATATACCTATGTCTCAGTTTCCCTTTATTTCCGAACCTGAAGACACCCTTCCATTGAGATACATTCAGAAAGACATGATCTCCCAAATGGAATTCCAAATATTTTCTCGGATTGTCAGCGTAAATCTTCTTGCCTACATTGGGCTGCTTTAATATGGGCTTGTATTTTCTTCACCATTTTCGTGGTCTCTTCAATATGTTTTGGTCCTATAAGTTTTCTCTTGCCAAATTTGTCCCATCACGTTGGAGTTCAATTTCTCTTTCCATATAATGCTTCATATAGAGCCATTTTAATACTATAGTGGAAACTATTAATGTATGAAAATTATATAAATGGAAATTATGTATCCCACATACCTTGGAAATGAAGAGAGCATGACCTTAGCATGTATTCTAGTGTTTGAACAGTCCTTTCAAACTATCTGTCAGTTTGGGGGTGATATGCAGTACTCATAAGAAGCTCAGTATTCAAAGCCTTCTGTAGACTTTTCCATAATTTTGATGTAAACCAGGGATCTCAATCGGACAAAATTGACAGAGGTTCACCATTAAGTCTTACAACTATATAAATATACAGCCTTTCCAAGTGCTCAAGTTGTAAATCCTCTCATATAAGAAGGAAATGTGCTGATTTTGAGAGATGGTTAACAATTACCCATATTGCATCGTTCCTTCTAGGTGTCCTTGATAGTCTGGTGATAAAATCCATCGTAATGTTATCCCACTTCTACATAGGAATAGGTAGAGGTTGCATCTCTCATTTTGGATGTTGTATCTCTACCTTCACTTGTTGACAAACTAGACACCTCGACACATATTAAGAAATTTCCCGCTTCATATTATCCCACAAAAAATATTCCTTCAAATATATGTACATCTTGTTGCTACCAGGGTGTATAGAGAAATGTGATCTATGATCATCATCTAACAGTTCCCTTATTAGTTCAGGTACTGATGTAACGCATAACCACTTCCCAAACTTCAAAACTCCTTCTTTATACACGAAGTCATCCAGTCTCCCATCCCTTACAGAATTTATTTTCTTGCGCATATTCTCATCATCAGATTGAGAGATATTTATTTTCTCTAATAAATATGGTTTAGCAATCATTTGAAAGAGGAAAGATGTTTCAATTTCACTAACAATTCGTATATCCATCATTAGTAGGTCAAAAAATATAGGATCTCTCTCAATCCTCATTTGAGTCAGAAGTCCATGATCTTTCCTACTTAATGCATCTGCTACCTTATTCACCTTTCCAGGGTGGTAGTGTATTGACCAATCATAATCTTTGAGTAACTCAAGCCATCTACTTTGCCTCATGTTGAGTTCATTTTGTGGGAAAAATTTATTTCAAACTCTTGTGGTCTTTATAAATCTCACATCTCTCTCTGAAGAGATAATTCCTCGAGATTTTCAGAGAAAAGAATATAGCTGCTAACTGAAGATCATGAGTTGGATAATTTCACTCATGAGTCTTCAAGTCTCGTAATGCATAAGCAATAAGTTTATCGTTTTTCATAAGGATGAAACCCATCCCATTCTTTGATGCATTATTGTATGTTACAAATCCACCACTTCTAGATAGAAGAGTCAAAATTGGAGAATTGTTCAATCTTCTTTTCAATTATTCAATGAATTCTGTATATAAGTCACCGGCCTTAATCATTGCTTAATATTGAATTAACTGAATAATTCACATTGAGAATCTTTTCAGGTTTAGAGTTTTAGAGAATTAGATCATAAATAATGCATTACATTCCACATTTATACAATGTGGTTACATAAAAGATAGTATTATTTTTCCCATCAATGGAAACATATTTAAAATAAAACATGGATTCTTTCTTGACACTTCCATGACACTATCATCATATCATGCACCTTTCCCTTGACCTGTGAAAAACATTTCAAAAACATGGGATGAGCATAAAAAGATCAATAAGGGATATAAAAATATGGAAAGGAAACATGGGTACATATATACATAAGAATGAAATCATACTTTACCCATTAAACATAAGCACATTAACATACCTCATAAAATCATGAATAAATAAAAGAAATCATAAGACATAAAGGTAACATGAGGCATTCATAACATTCATACGTAGGGAGTATCCCTCTTGGTTACGTTTGGAATACCCATCACAGTATATTCCATAAATCTCTTCGGAGAAACACTAACGTTTCACTCCTTCACGTTACCCAATGCATTTGAGAGCTATATCGGGCTCACCCGCCCTTAGTTTATCACGAAACCACCCGTCTTCATAATAATGACCAAGAACCTCAACATAATCGTATCACATAAAACATGCATAAAGGAAACATAACATTTCCACCATTCAATCACAAGACATAAATACAAAACGTTGATATAAAAACATTATGAAAACCATTTTCAATACTAAAATAAAAGAAAAAAAACATGGTATTTATTTTTCTTTTAAAAAATGGTATGGCTTGTAGAGGAAGCCGAAACTCAAATAATGGTCACGGCGGTGGAGATGTCGTTGTCGCCGCATACATACGACAAAAACATTACCTTTTGTCATTTAGTAAACACTTCGTATAAAAATGATTCAGTAAAAGTCAAAGGGGTTTATACACCGTATAAAATAAGGTTTTTTATAAAACAAAATATGCCTCAATTAAAGGGGATTGAGATGAAGTCCCATAACTTTGGTCCGGCTTGACTCGGTCATTCATTAATCTGTTGAATAATAAGCATGAGTTAATTTCTACTTGTTTAATAATCTTTTTAAAGTTTATCTTTCCTTTTATATCACTTATTGCCAAGTCATGAACACTATGTAATTATTTAAGTTAATAACGGTCGTTTTAACGATCATTATTACTTGAGTCAAAAAAAACCCATTATAATTAAAAGTTGTTCATGTATCCATTATATCCATAATTATAATCATGATTTATATATCATATATATCATATATATCATATATATCCAGTATATACATGCATTTATAATATTACATAATCATTTAGAGGTAAGAAATGAAATGCATCGTTCATGGAGACGGTAAGCCGTACGTACGGATGAACGCTACTTTCATTTCTTTTTCGTATTTTATAGAATGGAATCATAATGATATAAAGGAATATTATAATTCTAGTGTAATATCATATATAATATCATAACTCCATCCTTTATACGTCCCACATACGGTATTAATGAAACAAATCACTTTGAGGGGGCGTAGTCCACACTTCCTTAAATGATGATATCACGTTTACCCATATTGGAAACCATAATGTTATGCCCAAAATGAAAAATACAGAAGCTTAAGGAAAACATAAAAATATCATATATCATATATAAATATATTTTCATCTTAATGGCCACCTTTGATGGTGTTAAAAGAATGTTGAACAATCATCATTTCGGGAGGCCGAAATTCGCCATCCACGAAAACAGTATGTTTTTTAACCATTAGATATAGGTGTGTGTAAGTGTAGCTCGAATCCTTCTTATAAAAACATCCTATTATATTGAAGATACTGTATCTGTTACAAAATAAATTAATAAAAAGAGTTTAGGGGGTTGGAGAAGCAAAATAAAACAAAAGGACTCAAGTGAAAACATTACCTTAAAATCGGGTAACTCCCTTTGGTTTGAGCTCAAAGGCTTCCTTGGGAAGACTTCTGCCCAATGTGAGTCCACAAGGAGTACGAGAAGTCAGTGGAGAGACAAAATGGGCAGGGGTTGTCTGAGCCAATGGCTTTGGAAGTGTGGGTAAGGTGGTAGAGGTCGGGTCCTTTTATAAGAGGAGAGGAGGGGCACTCTTGGAAAGTAAAGAAATGTTACTTTATTTTAAAATTATTTTCGGATTCAAAAGGCCCCGAATTGATGTAATTCGAGGGTAAGGTGATAAGGGTTCGAAATCCACCCATACAATAGGTTTTGGACATGTGTAGGTCATAGATTTTACATTATCTTTTCATTTTATTTAAATCCTTTATTAATGAGGTAATCACTGCATCATCATGATGTCACAAATAATTTAATATATTTAATGTCTAAAAATTATTAAAAAAATACTATGATGTAGGAAAACGTTTTATCTTTTTAATGACTATTTATAATCAAAAATATGACTTGTATAACCCCATGTAAAAATTGTTTTAGTAAAATAACTCATGTTTGTGTCATTTTTACTTTAACATTAAATAAAAAGTTATTTATGTAATTTCCCAACCAAAGTGGATCCATGGGGTCCCCAAGTTGACCCATAGCTTATTTTGGTCGGTACTGACACATCCAATAAGGGTAGGACATGTGTCTAGTTATTTTCATTTTATTATAATATCATTTTTACCTTAAATTGCACTAATTAACTCTAATCGCGATTAAAAACTTTATAAGTCACTATTCACCAAAAAATTATTATAATATCATTGAACCTCATTTTAATTCTTAATGACAACCATGTATGTCGGATTTTTGAAATTCAAAACACAGAAGTGGTAAAATTTCATTTAAACGAAAAATCTGTTTTTATAAGTACCACTTAGTGGTTTCACTATTCATCAAAAATTGATGTTTTTCAGAAAAATACAAAAAATTAACCCTAAGCTATATTTGATATTCCAAATTCAAAAATGTAGTCTATTTTAAAAAATTCAAAACATATAAGTCACATTAATTAATTTAATAAATAATTCCCGTTGGCATGACAAATAGCGTGTTTTTATGAAATAATAAGTATCAAAAGATTGACACTAGTTTAAGTCCGATTTCAAAGTGAAATTAATTTCAATGACCACTATTGGATTTAATGGTAAAAATATTTTCTAATTTAACTTTAAAACCATTTCAAATGATAATCTAATCATATAAATAAATAAGATTAAAAAGAGGTTTTGAATTAAAATACAACATTTTACACTATTCATTAAAAAATGAACTTTATCGGAAAGATACAAAAAACTCACGCAACGTAAATTTTGATGTCCAAATCATAAAGAGTAAGACTATTTTGACAAAAATAGCTCATAAAAGTGTCAAAAGATAGATTTAAAAATGGTTTGCCATCAAAAGGCAGTAAAACAATCTTATAAAAATATTAGTGTATTCCATGCTTAAGATTGGATTTATTCTCTTTTTATGCCTCTAAAACACTATCTAATTCACTAATAGACATAGATAAAAATTTATATTATTAAATACTTACTTGGGATGTTACATCCTTCCCCCTTTAGTAAATTGTGTCCCCGCAATTTATTTGCTTATCGAATAAATGGGGGTACTTATCCCTCATTGCATTTTCAGATTCCCATGTTGCCTCTTCCATCATGTGGTTTTTCCAAAAAAACCATTACCTGATGAATTACCTTATTTCGCAGCACTTTCTCTCTTCGGTCAAGAATCTGGACCAGTTCTTCCTCATAAGATAGGTTCTCTTCCAGCTGAACTACCTCTGGACTCAAAACATGAGATGGATCTGGCATTTACTTTCTCAGCATCGAAAAATGAAAAACATTGTGTACCTGAGATAAACTCGGAGGTAAATCCACTCTATAGGAAACTAATCCAACTTTCTCCAAAATTTCATATGGTCCAATAAACCTTGGACTCAGCTTTCCTTTCTTACCAAATCTCATCACACTTTTCCAGGGAGAAACCTTGAGAAAAACATGATCACCTACCTCGATAGATAGATCCTTCCTCCTGTTATCCGCATAACTCTTCTGCATGCTTTGAGCGGTTCTCATGTGATTTTGAATCAACTGAACTTTTTCTGCCATCTCTTCTACCAATTCTGGTCCCATGAGCTTTCTTTCACCCACTTCATCCTAAAATGCTGGAGTTCGACACTACTTCCCATATAATGCCTCAAATGGTTCCATCTGTATACTGTAATGAAAACTGTTATTATAAGAAAACTCAACCAAAGAAAGATGTTGGTCCCAAATTTCTTGATAATCCATTGAACAAACTCGTAGCATATCCTCCAAGGTCTGAATTGTTCGTTATGACTTCCCATCTGATTGAGGATGAAAAGATGTACTAAAATTTAATTCAGTACCCAACGACTTCTAAAGGCCTTTCCAAAAGTTAGAAGTGAATCTGGGATCACGGCCAGATACAATGGAGAGAGGAACTCCATATAACCTGACTATCTCTTTAAGATACAAACGGGAAAGTTGATCTAGGGAAAAAGTATCTCGTATAGAAAGCAAATGAGTAGATTTAGTCAAGCGGTCAACAATAACCCAGATTGCATTATTACCTCGAGATGTCTTCAGTAATCCCGCAACGATGTCCATTGATATATTCTCCCATTTCCACTCTGGCACTGGTAAAGGATGAAGAATCCCTTTCAGTAACTGCTGCTCTCCTTTAACCTGTTGACAAGTCAAACAATTCACAGTAAAATCCGAAATATCTCGTTTCATTCCATCCCACCAGTAATACTCCCGCAGATCTCTGTACATCTTAGTACTGCAAGGATGAACTGAAAACGGAGAACAATGAGCTTCACATAACAACTCTCTCTTCAACTGTGAATCACAAGGCATATACAATCTCTTCCCAAATCTCAAAACACAGTCATTATCAATGTTGAATTCAGGCAACTTACCTTTCTGAACCAGCTCTACCTTTTTCTGCAACTCACTGTCTTGCTTCTGTACTTGCTTGATTCTGTCTGATAGAGAAGATTTCACTAATAACTGAAACAAAACAGTAGAACATCTTGCACCAACAACTTCTATTCCAAATTTCATCAAATCCTTAAACCGAGGATCACTTTACAACCACAACATTGCTAATGAAGCATTACTTTTTCGTCTCAAAGCATCAGCCACTTTATTTTATTTTCCCGGATGGTAATGAATTGTACAATCATAATCCATGATTAATTCCAGCCATCTCCTCTGTCTCATGTTCAATTATTTCTGAGTGAATATATACTTTAAAATTTTGTGATCAGTGTATATTTCACACTTTACTCCATAAAAATGATGCCCTCAAATTTTTAAAACAAAAACAACAACAGCTAATTCCAAATCATGTGTAGGGTAATTTACCTCATGAGTTTTCAACTGTCGTGAAGCATAAGAAATTACCTGATCATTCTGCATTAGGACGCAACCAAGTCCTTTCAATGAAGTATCACTGTATATAACAAACTCAGCATTCCTGGAAGGTAGTGCCAAAACTGGAGCATTCACCAATCTTCTTTTCAGTTCCTGAAAACAATCATCACATTGATTTGTCCAGATAATCTTAACACCCTTCCGAGTTAGCTTAGTCATTGGAATGGATAACTGTAAAAAATTTCTAACAAACCTTCGGTAATAGCCTTCCAAACCAAGGAATCTATGAATCTCTCTTACATTTGTGGGTCTTGGCCATTCTTCAACAACCTTTGTTTTTGCAGGATCAACGATTATCCCATATTTAGAAATAATGTGACCAAGGAAAGAAATTTGTTTCAACCAAAACTCACACTTGCTGAATTCCCCATACAATTTCTTTTCTTTTAAGGTTTTCAATATAACCATTAAATATCTTTCATGCTCCACTTTACTTTTATAAAACACCAAAATATCATCAATGAAAACCACTACAATCTTATCCAAGAACTCATGGAAAATTCTATTCATTATGTCCATGAATATAGCAGGTGCATTGGTTAGCTCAAAAAGCATTACTACAAATTCATAATGGCCATATCTTGTATGAAATGTAGTCTTTGGAACATCTTCTTCCTTTACCTTCAGCTGATGGTACCCCGATCTTAGGTCAATCTTTGAAAAAAACTGAGCTCCCTAGAGCTGATCAAACAAATCATCGATATGAGGAAAAAGATATTTGTTCTTAATAGTGATGTTATTCAAGGATCTATAATCAATGAAAAGTCTCATAGAACCATCTTTCTTTTTAACAAATAAAACATGTGCACCCCATGGTGACGTGCTAGGTCGAATGAAACCTTTATCTAATAAATCTTTAAATTGCTCCTTCAACTCTAAAAGTTCAATTTGAGCCATTCGATAAGGGGGTTTCGAAATTGGATTAGAATCAGTAACTAAGTCAACAGTACATTCAACTTCCCGATCATGAATAATACCAGGCAACTCATCAAGAAAAACATCGAGATACTCATTTACCACTGGCACATCATTAATATGAATAGTTCCTTTATTTTCATCAATATGTACAAGGTAACATTCATTTCCATATTTTACTAGTTTCTCAACTTCGTGATATGTTATCAAAATCAAGGGTTCATTCATGTACACAAACTGAAAATCTTTCTGAAAAGAAACAATTTTAGCTCTGCAGTCAATCTTAGCATGATAAAAAGAAAGTCAATCCATGCCCAAAATAACATCAAACTCTACTAGAGGCAAAATGATAAGGTTTTCTGGTAGATTCTTCCCACACACAAGGATAATAAGGTTCTTATAATTCCTTTTTGTCTCAAAGTTCTCTCCGGGTGTTTTTACCATAAGTTCAGGATTCATATCTTGAGATGGAATTTCGAATTTACTAGAAAAATTCTCAGAAATGAAAGAGTGTGTAGACCCTGAATCAAACAACACATTGGCATAATCTGAACAAACAAAAAATGTACCTGATAACACTTCATTCGATGGCCCAACATCTGCTGAGGTTGTTGCAAAGGATTTCACCACCCCTTTCTGCTTGTAGTCTGGCTGCTTTCCCCCAGTTGAGTTCTTCGTTGGACACTCGTTTTCATAATGACCCATTTCATTACACTTAAAACATCTTACCGTTGACTTTTCATTGCCTGCTTGGTCATCTTCCTTACAGTTACGAGAAATATGACCAGACTTACCACACCGAAAGCACTTACCATACGTGGATAAACATTCTCCAGGATTCATTTTACCACACTTCTCACATGATGGATATTTGGTTTTCTTACCTCCTTGCTTCTTTAACGAATTCATTTCTTTTGACTGCCAACTGGACCTCTTATTCTGTTGTTCGTCATAGAACACCTGATCATCGGCAAACTCCATTTCCACCTTCTCCGCACATCGAACAAGTTTTTCATAACTTTTGAACTCATGAGAAGCTAAAGCCCATCGATACTTTGGCTTTAACCCTGAGTAAAAACGGTTTATTTTACTATCAAGATGTCGTATGAATTTTGGATCATACCTTGCCAATCGAGTGAACTTTTCTTCATAAGTATCCACTGAGTCATCCTCTTGCCTCAATTCTAAGAACTGTTTTTCCATCCTAAGACAAACCACCTTAGGAAAATATTTCTCAAGAAACATACCTTTGAATTCGTCCAAGTGAAGATCCTCAATATCATCACTATCGTTGATATTTTTCACCATCGACCACCACTGATCAGATTCACCTTCAAAACAGTAAAGAGGAAGACTAAGATTTTGATGTTCTGAACACCCCATGACATCAAAAATCTTCTCCAGTGCTTTAATCCACCATTCAGCTTGCACAGGTTCACATGATCCTCTTAATGATGGGGGATGTTTCCTCATGAAATGTTCCACCACTGACATGTTCCTCTGCGGTTGATCTGGATGATCTCATGCATGGATACCACCATTTATAGCCCGATTCAACTGTTCCATCACTGCAACAAACTGTTCAGTTTCGATTCCAAACATCTCAGGTTGCTGATTTTGAAGGTTGTCTTCCTCCTGATGTCGTCCCAACATAGCTGCTTTCTTTCCTCTACGAAAAAACATTCTGAACACAGAAATATCTTAGGCGAAGCAACATGGTAATATTTTAATGCAATATCATTTCAGTCATACCATAAATTAACTTATAATTTAACAATTTTCTAACTCCTAATGTTGTCAAAACCGACCTTTGATACCAACTATAAGGCCCCGGCCTTAAACATTACTTAATATTGAATTAAATGAATAATTCACATTGAGGATCTTTTCAGGTTTAGAGTTTTAGAGAATTAGATCATAAAACATGCATTACATTCCACATTTAAACAATGTGGTTATATAAAAGATAGTATTCAATTTTCCCATCAATTGAAATATATTTAAAATAAAACATGGATTCATTCTTGACACTTCCTTGACACTATCATCATATCAAGTACCTTTCCCTTGACCGGTGAAAAACATTTCAAAAACTTGGGATGAGCATAAAAAGCTCAGTAAGGGATATAAAAATATGGAAAGGAAACATTGGTACATATATACATAAGAATGAAATCATAATTTACCCATAAAACATACGCACTTTAACATACCTCATCAAATCATGAATAAATCATAGAAATCATAAGACATAAAGCTAACTTGAGGAATTCATAACATTATTACGCAGGGAGTAACACTCTTGGTTACATTTGGGATACCCATCACAGTATATTCACTAAATCTCTTCAGAGAAACACTAACGTTTCACTCCTTCACGTTACCCAATGCATTGGAGAGCTATATCGGGCTCACCCGTCCTTAGTTTTCACGAAACCACCCGTCTTCATAATAATGCCCAAGAACCTCAACATAATTGTATCACATAAAACATGCATAAAGGAAAAATAACATTTCTACCTTTCAATCACATGATATCAATACAAAACATTGATATAAAAACATTATGAAAACCATTTTCAATACCAAAATAAAAGAAAAGAAAAAAATGGTATTTATTTTTCTTTTAAAAAAAGGCATGGCTTGTAGAGGAAGCCGAAACTCAAATAATGGTCACGGCGGCGGAGAAGTCGTTGTCGCCACATAGATACGACAAAAACATTCCCTTTTGTCATTTAATAAACACTTCGTATAAAAAATATTCCGTAAATGTCAAAGAGGTTTATACACCGTATAAAAGAAGGTTGTGTATAAAACAAAATATGCCTCAATGAAAGGAGATTGACACGAAGTCCCATACCTTGGGTCCGACTTGACTCGGTCGTTCATTAATCCCCTGAATAATAAACTTGAGTTAATTTATACTTGTTTAAGAACCTTTTTAAAGTTCATTATTCCTTTTATATCACTTATTGCCATGTCATGAACACTATTTAATTATTTAAGTTAATAACGGCCGTTTTAACGATCAATGGTACTTGAGTAAAAAATAAACCCTTTTATAATTACAAGTTGTTCATTTATCCATTATATCCAGAATTATAATCATGATTTATATATCATATATATCATATATATCCAGTATATACATGCATTTATAAGATTACATAATCATTTAGCGGTAAGAAATGAAATGCACCGTTCATGGAGACGGTAAGCCATACTTACGCATGAACGCTACTTTCATTTCTATTTCATATTTTATAGAATGGAATCATAATGATATAATGGAATATTATAATTCTAGTGTAATATCATATATAATATCATAACTACATCCTTTATACATCCCACATATGGTATTAACGAATAAAATCACTTTGAGGGGACGGTGGCCCGCACTTCCATAAATGAAGATATCGTGTTTACCCATAATGGAAACCATAAAGTTATGCCCAAAATGAAAAATACAGAAGTTTAAGGAAAACATAAAAATATTATATATCATATATAAAGATAGTGTCATCTTAATGGCCACCTTTGAAGGTGTTAAAATAATGTTGAACAATCATCGTTTCGGGAGGCCGAAATTCGCCATCCACAGAAACAGTATGTTCTTTAACCATTAGATGTACGTGTGTGTAAGTGTAGCTCGAATACTTCTTATAACAACATCCTAGTATATATAAGATACTGTATTTGTTACAAAATAAATTAATAAATAGAGTTTAGGGGGTTGGAGAAGCAAAATAAAACAAAAGGACTCAAGTGAAGACATTACCTTAAATCGGGTAACTCCCTTTGGTTTGAGCTCAAAGGCATCCTTGGGAAGAATTATGCCCAAAGTAAGGCTTAAAGGAGTAAAAGAGGGAAGTGGAGAGGGAAAATGGGCAGGTTTTGGCAAATTCAAAGGCTTTTTATGTGTGGGTAAGGTGGTATAGGTGGGGGCCTTTTATAAGAGGAGAGGAGGGGCACTCTTGGAATGTAAAGAAATGTTACTTTATTTTAAGATTATTTTCGGATTCAAAAGGTCCCACATTTATATAATTCGAGGGTAATGTGATAAGTGTTAGAAGTACACCCATCCAATAGGTTTTGGACAAGTGTAGGTCATAGATGTTACAATATCAATTCATTTTATTTAAATCCTTTATTAATGAGGTAATCGCTGCATCATCATGATGTCATAAATAATTTAATATATTTAAAGTCTAAAAATTATCAAAAAACTACTATGATGTAGGAAATCTTTTTATCTTTCTTATGACTATTTTTAATTAAAAATATGACTTGTATAACCCAATGTAAAACATGTTTTAGTAAAATAACTCATGTTTGTGTCATTTTTACTTTAACATTAAATAAAAAGTTATTTATGTCATTTCCAAACCAAAGTGGCTCCATGGGGTCCCCAAGTTGACCCATGGATTTTCTCTGTTGGCCATGACACATCCAATAAGGGTAAGGCATGTTTCTAGATATTTTCATGTTATTATAATATCATTTTTTCCTTAAATCGCACTAATTACATCTAATCGCGATTAAAAACTTAATAAGTTACTATTCACCAAAAAATTATTTAAATATCATTGAACCAAATTTTACTTCTTAATGAAAACCATGTATGTCGTATTTTTGAAATTAAAAACACATAAGTGGTAAAATTTCATTTAAACGAAAAATCAGTTTTTATAAGTACCACTTAGTGGTTTCACTATTCATCAAAAATTGATGTTTTTCAGAAAAATACCAAAAATTCACCCTAAGATATATTTGATATTCCAATTTCAAAAATGAAGTCTATTTTAAAAAATTCAAAACATATAAGTCACATTAATTAATTTAATAATTAATTCCCGCTGTCATGAAAAATACCGTGTTTTTATGAAACAATAAGTATCAAAAGATTGACACTAGTTTAAGTCTGATTTCAAAGTGAAATTAATTCCAACGACCTCTATTGGATTTAATGGAAAAAAATTTCTAATTTAACTTTAAAACCATTTCAAATGATAATATAATCATATAAATAAATTAGATGAAAAATAGGGTTTGAATTAAAATAGAACATTTTATAGTATTCATTAAAAAATGAACTTTATCGGAAAGTTACCAAAAATTCACGCAAAGTAAAGTTTTATGTCCCAATCATAAAGAATAAGTTTATTTTGAAAAACATAGCTTATAAAAGTGTCAAAAGATAAATTTAAAAATGGTTTTCCATCAAAAGGCAGTAAAACAATCTTATAAAAATATTAGTGTATTGCATGCCTAAGATTGGATTTATTATCATTTTAAGTATCTAAAACACTATCTAATTCACTAATAGACATAGATAAAAATATCTATTGTTAATTACTTACTTGGGATGTTACCCTGTAGATTCTTTTTTCAACATAAACTTAACTCCTTTCTGTGTGAGCTTGGTTTGTGGGTTATCAAGTCGGGAAAAGTTATGAATGAAACGCTGATAGTAACCTGTTAAGCCAATAAACTGTGTACCTCAGTTTTGTTTGTTGGTGTGGGCCAATCATGGATTGCCTTTGTCTTCACAGGATCAACTATAATTCCAACCTTAGATAAAATATGTACAAGAAAAGTAACCGAATGAAGCCAGAATTCTCACTTGCTAAACATCCCATATAATTGATTTCTTCTTAGAGTTTTCATAATAGTTAGCAAATGATCCTCATGGTCTTCATACCATTTTGAGTATACCAGGATATCATCGACGAATACCACAACAATGTTCTCATGATATTCTTTGAAAACATTATTCATTAAATCCATGAAAACAGAGGGTGCTTTTTTCAGTCCAAAAGGCATCAATGTAACCTCATAATGACCATACCTTGTTCGAAATGTTGTCTTAGGAATATCATCCTTCCTCACATGTAGTTGATGATATCAAGATCGAAGGTCAATCTTCAAAAATTATTGAGCTCCATGAAGTTGGTAAAATAAATCATCAATCCTAGGAAGATGATACTTTATCTTTATTGTAATAGCATTGATTTCCTGGTAATCAATGCAAAGCCTCATGGATCCATCATTCTTCTTTAGAAACAAGACTGGGGCTCCCCACGGAGAAACACTAGGTTGAATAAATTATTTTTCACTCAACTCTTCCAGTTGTATCGTTTTCTTTACTAAATCCATTGTGGAGATTATAAATGGGGTCTTTGATATAGGTATTGCATCCGGAATTAAATCAATAGAGAACTAAACTTCCCACTATAGAGGATGTATAGGTAAATCCTCTAGAAATATATCAATGTACACTTTTACTATGTGAACATCATCAATTTGAAGATTTGTTTCCTCTCCCATAGATATTGGTTTATCTTCTTCTCAATGTATTACATTTAGTAGAGCTACTGGGGGTGGTTCTAGAGAAGAATTAGGTGGCGAAATTTCATCCCTAAAGACAAGAGATTCTACTACATTATCAAAAAATGTAACTTCCTATTTCTTGAAATAAATCCTCGCATCATAATTTGAAATCCAATCCATACCAATAATTATATTAAATTAAGTCATGGGAATAATGATAAGGCTAGAAACTAAAGCACGTTTTGGTGTTTGGAGGAGGACTAGTTGACATGCCTTTGTTGCAATGATACATCCCATGGTCGTTTTCACTAAATTTTTTTTCTTAAATCAAATTATACATATCTAATTTTCTTAGAAGCTGAGAGGATATTTTTAAATGCGATGATCCAGAATAAAATAAAGTTTTGGGAAAGTTTGAGGAAACAATTAATGTACCTGCGACCATGTCACTAAGAACTTCAACCTCCGCGGTTGTAATCGCATAAGCTCTCTCTTTCTCTATTTTCTTATTCTTTGGCATGTTTCCTTGGGGATTAGGATAGTCATTTTCATAGTGTCCCATATCTCTACAATTGTATCATTGAACATCATTGAATTGTTTCTTCCCCTTGCATTCATCAGATCAATGACCCTTTTTTCCTCAGTTATAGCAGACTCCCTTACCTTTCAAGCATTTCCTGGGATGAAAATTTCTTCAGTTCTCACATAGTGGGAAAATTTTTGTTCCCGTGATCTTGTTTGGTATTTCTCCTTTTCCTTTCTTATCAGAATTACACTTCTTATATTGGTTTCCTTGGAAAAAATTTGATCTAGAAAATTCCTTCTCTGTTTTGATGGAACTTGATACAATTTCATCATATGATGAAAATGTTTGAGAATCCAGTGCCCTTATAAGACTTGGCTTAAGACCTTCAATGAAATGATCAATCTTGTCTGCTGAGTCACGAACGTAATCCACGGTATACCTGGATAGCCCTGTGAAGGTAGCCTCATACTCTGCAACATTGTCTTCTTCCCTTTGTTTCATGACAAGGAATTTCTTCTTCATTTTAGTTCATTGCTCATGAGGGAAATATTTTTCATAGAATATTTCCTTAAAATTCCTCCATTCCATATCTTCTATTTATTTTTCCTACGTGGTTTTTTGAATCAGGGGACACCATTGATCAGTGTCACCCTTGAGTCAATATACTGTCGGTACTACTTTTCATTTTCAATACATCTTTACACCATGAATATCATTTCAATGGACTTGATCCATTTCTCAGAAACCACTCGATTAGTAGTCTCACTAAATGCTTGGGGCTTCTGCCGCATGAAACGATCCAACACAGGTGTATAAGTGTTATTCGTTACAACTTGAGTATGTTGTCCCAATATGGTCATGGTTTGATCTGCTCCAACATTGACTGTGTTAACTTGCTCTGTAGGGAGATTCCTACCTTGCCCACGAGTATTGATTTCCCTTCTTCCATTAGAAACCATTTCTAAACAATGGGACACACTAGATTAGTTTATGAATCTTGAATATAAAATCAATCAACATAGATTGAAATTCTATGCATTGAAAATCTGATAAATATGGTTCCTCTAAGGAAAAATTTTCATTAACTCCTTCATAATGGATTGTAATGAAAATGTGAATTATCTTAAGCATATCCCCTAGGAGTGTCGTAAATAAGAGAGAATCAAGTCCTGTTGTCGTGCACCAGTCCCCGT
The DNA here is from genome assembly GCA_963277665.1 of Viscum album. NCBI lineage: Eukaryota > Viridiplantae > Streptophyta > Magnoliopsida > Santalales > Viscaceae > Viscum > Viscum album. The sequence continues at coordinate 291,733,835 of OY728143.1, read as the reverse complement.
TCGAGTATTGATCAAAGCGGTGTTTTTGGGTTTTACCCTTAGGATACATCTGTGCCAGAGCCGCCTCTACCTGCTTGTATCTAGACAGGGATGTATTTTTTAAACAAATCCACATAATCCATTCTTTATCAAATACCCGGACATTATTGTGTGTTTATCCTCAAATAGTACCTTAGGGCTTTGTTCCCTACTATAAATTTCCTACTCTAGTTTCCATGTTTCCTACTAAACTTGCTCTAATACCAAATGTAACACCACGACCCCTCTAGACTAGAGCCGGTGCATTACTTGTGATATTGGCATGGTTAGAAGGAATTAATGTCATGAAGGAATGAATAGTTTAGTAGTCTTTCAGAAACTAGATACATATATATAACACAAATTACATTGAAAAAGGTTACAAAATTCAATACATAATAAAAACTAAAAAGTGCATCCACAAGAACTCAATAAAAGTCCTTATCTTCATCACCTCTTAACGATAGACAATGAAAGGGGTGAGATAAAATTCATAGTAAGGGTTAAAAAAGAGGAAGCATGAGTACAATAATAAGTGAATCACAATCAATCTGCCATAATCAATATGGCATAGTGAATAAATGAATAACAAATTCCATTAATAAACTAAAAATGAAACTGCATCCATAGATTTAGTCATAGTGAAAACCACATGGATAATAATAATAATAGATAATGAATAAAGAGATTTATTATTAATTGGAAGTCATGTATCTTGTACATGAAACCATAATACCATAAAAAACAGTTTAGTTCTGTGGATAGAAACCCATTTGATTTTTCGAAACAAACTCGAAGGGTTTGTCGTTAAATAGTTTTGTCTCATTAGACCTAACGATGCATCGAGGGGCTGTAGTGGGCCCCACCCACCACTGTATGCCCAAACATTATTTATAAATTGATTCAATACAAGAGCAATATGCCTTTTAAATATCTGTATAGAGTAGAGTATATAGATTCATCAATATTTCTATAATAAAAATTACATTCTAAATAAACACCGTATGTAAGATGGTATACAGTTTAGACAAAAAAATTATCCCTAACATGAGATTATGGATATTTAATGTAAATACAATTTCAAAAGTAAATTTATCTCAAATGGGAAGTAGGTACACCACATTAGTATTATTAGGTGCACAATACAAAGTTAGTCACATCAAAAATGTACTTGAGACGAAGTCCCTTACCACAATGTAATCCGTCAAATAATATGACCAATACATAATGAACATAAAATTAATCATTTAATAACATGAATATAAAGTGAATAATGATATTATATATCAATGGGAAGTACACATATTTCACATACAATGAATAAGTGGAGAACAATGAAAATATCACAGAAAAGAAAGTGAGATGAGAAACCCCTTACATTATGCTTGATGGGGTTCTTGACTTGTAATTAAATACCTGAATAAACAAATTAGGATTATTAATTAATAATTACAGAACCTATTTTATATGTAATTTACATGTTATAACCTTGTTAAGATCATTAATGGCATTTTTTGGATTGAAGAGATTAAATCTTATTTTTTGGAAGCATTTTCTTACTCGGTTTCATGATTCGTTTACTTGTATTCATGAATGAAAGTTGGTTTGAAACATGTTTAAACATAAATAATTGTTAATATACATTATCATTGACATTATAGAGATATAAATTTCTCATAATGAATCTGGTCATATACCATGTGGATTACTCATTCGATGAGTTAAAAATAAACGCTTGAATTTGGATTGGCAGTTTTGTGCTCAATAAACTTGTTTCGTATTATTATTATTATGTATAATGAACGTGTAAATATTCCATAACATTAATCAAGATAAAACACATATATTCTGACCTGGTTCAAAAATATATTTGGTTTCATGACCATAATTGAAAGAATTAATGTAAATTGATATTACATCGTCTACGATGTCGGTAATTCGACTCATCATAGACAATGTTTTTTTCCTTAAATATGTGGGAGAGTAGAAGAATAATGATGAGGAATTTTCCATAAACATGATAAAATCTAGAATATAAAATATTATGGAGTTTACATGCCTCTAGTTTATGAGGTTGTGAGGAATGATTAATAAAATAAAGGAATCTTAAAATGAAAGAAAACATAGTAAATTTCTCACGAAAATTCGGCAGCCTAACGGGGTCTCTTAAAATATCATAAAAAGGTTTGTTGAGAGAAATGGAATATCTCATCATTAAAACATAATATGGATAGTTAGTTGGAATATTTAATGAAATATCCCAACACAAGCCAAAGGGAATGGAAGAGAATAACATAAAATGAAAGAAAAGAAAGAATATAAAAGAGTTTGTTTACCTCTTGATCTCTTCTCATTGAGATCCTTCTTAAGGGCTTTGGTTTTGGACATTTGGTGATACCAACAACTCTAAGACATGGGTAAGAGATTGGGAGGATTATTGGGCAGAACTTTTAGGAGCTTCAAGTCATAGAGGAGTGAAGATAAGTGGGAGTTGTGAGGGGTTTTTAAAGATGATGAGAGGGGTAAAGTTTTAATATTTATTTCATTATTTTATTATTTCCCTCAAAACATCCAATAGTATTGTTTCATGTGACCCATAACAGTAATAAGATAATGTGAGTTCGAATCAAGTTTCCTTAAATAACTTATCATGTCATAAATAGTGTATTTAAATGATAAATTGAAAATATGGTATTTTACCATATTTCACTTTTCATCGAAAATTCAAAATTACAGAAAAGTCCCAAAAATTCACCCCTACCATTTTTCAACATGTATAATTAAAAAGTGAAATCAATTTTACAAAAATAATTTACATTATATTATTAATTTAATTTTTAAATAAAGTCATATTTAATTCGAAAAATTACTGTCTTATAGGTATAATTAGTTTTATGCGACATTGAAAAATTAATTAGGATCCCATTATCTTATTACCTTAATAAAATAAAATAATTTCATAATTTACTATTCAAGGGTCATATTACTATTCTTATTACTATCCGTATTACTATTCATAAGGGTATGTTACTATTCACCAAAAAAATCAAGGTTGTTCTATCAGACTCCAAATGACTTACTGAACAAAACTCTAGATAACCATTTCCCAAAATTAAAAAAAGATGTGGAAATTTATATTTAATGGCTAGGTTTTTACTATCTCTTAAATAACCTAGTTTTGTTTCAAAGTAACTTAGTGATTTATAGCTTGTTAATAGAATGAAAACAAGAGAAGAATACCATAAAATGTTATGGGCATTAGCATAACCCATTGTATGGCGACCCTGGCCATGACTATCGCTGCCCAAACATAATCGACATGCACTACTCCAACTCCCAGCCTGAAACAGAGCTAAATAACCTTCTCCTAAACCCAATGTAATTTAGGACCCCTTACCACTCATAGTTGACAAACCGATGCAAGTGCCCCATCCATCTGGCAGTTCGTCACTCGACTGGGATGTGGTCGCAATTATTTATCATGTGACCTCGCCTACCACACTTATTTGAAAAATACCAAGATGCCTTCACTAACAACCTAACTAGAACTCATGTCATCGGAAGCCTTGAAATGAGGATTCCTACCTGAATATGTAGATCCACTTGGGCTAGAAACAAGACTCAACTATTTTATACCTCCAACTTGCTTCATTTTTTAGTCTAAAATAATTACCTGATTCATAATCTCAGTGATAGAACAAAACCTGAACACGGTGAACTGATATTTAATATCATGTCTAATACATTACTCTAAACACCGCTCCTGTGACAAATCATCAGAAAGATACATCGGCACAAAACACTACAACACTATAAAGCATGTCGAGTATTCCATAATTGTAATCGTGACCTACTAAAGATACCTAAACTCACTTTCCCGCACTAAACATAGAGTCATGGTGTAAAATTAGTCTTAGAAACGTGTTTGTAATTCACACCAACAAATATATCATAGCTCATCAGCCTGGATCAAAACATCAAACAAGTGCTTTTCTGCTCCACGTAGCATATACATCATGATCATGAACCCCTGGTCTGGAGGCATCTCTAGATGATTAAAAACCGCTAACGTGGTCTCTATAAATAGCTATGTATATTGTGAACCAACATCCCATGAAAACCTAGGAGGATGATTCTTCTAAAACTCCAATTTTAGATAATCCATTGTCAAGGATGGCTGCGGTGCTCCATTTAAAGTATTCATATAGTGAAATAAATCCTCGCAAAACTGTGCCTCAACACCTCTATGTAAAACAAACTAACGTTCCAAAAATTGAACTATAGTATGATCAATCGGTAACCCATGGCCCAACATCCACAATGTATTTTCATCACCTCCATAACGTCATTCCACTGGAGGTCATCTTGGTGTCATATCTTTAAAATTCCAAACACACGCCTTAGAAAATAACACCATCAAGGAACAATGATCAAAATTGAAGGATATGTCAAAAAACTAAAAGAAACCATGTCAAACCCACAGCCTGCTCTTAAATTTAAGACTGTATAAAGGAAATCCAATGAACCACTAGAAACTATGCCTCATTTCCACACAAAACTCTGGTCTATATCAAGTCTCTATTCAAAATTTGATTTTTCCATTACCATTTATCATTCAATTATTTAAGAAACTCCACCAAGGGTTTACTAATTTCATAATCCATGAGGTTCGATATCACATTGAGAACCCAAAACATAGATCCCATTCAAACCATACATATAACAAGTTCATTTGACATTTACATTACACTAGTGTGTCATTTTCCAATTCATAAGGTCTCATTCTCTTTATGGATTGAAAGATGACATCACAGTATTATCTAGTGCACCAAACTAACACAAAAGAATGCACATCTATCACATCAATTATCCCAACAACCTGAAATATTGAAATCTTACTTGATGGCATGTCATCAATCATGACATGACCTTCTATCAATTATCTATATGATTCATGAGATGGAACACCCTCGTAAAATTTGGTTACAACTAAAATAAAACCCCAAATTACATCCATAATATTATAAGAAATCATGTCTGTCACCCAATGGTGAAATCAAATCAACTGATAAATCAAAATCTAGAAAATTAGAACTCAAATTGAGTAAATGTGGCTTTTCCCTCTACACGGGGTAACTACTTCTAGACACAGTTTGTAACAAAATTACATTTCCATCATATCCATGTCTATTTATTCCATATAGTATGTCAAACACGAAAAGAAATACTCCTCTGATATTACTTTGTAACATCACAGCCCCAGATGACACCTAAAATGGATCCTTGAACCCAGTTGATCACATGGTGTCAAGCGTATATCCCCAAACTTTAGAGGCTTCCAACTAGCAGTGAGGTAGTATTTGAGTAAGTGGGGAAACTACTCCCTCATTACTACAGTATCACATCATAGGTAAAATATATATACAATAGAGAATGTAAAATTATCATTAGAAAAATAAAATTAAGACATGACATGAATACATAATAAGAACCAGAGGTGTCTCATATAAAAAAATGATGTATATGTAAACATTATCTAGAAAACATCCAGAACAGAACATGAAAATATAGTAAAATACAATTATCCCAAATGAAAAGTGGCCAAAAAAGTATCCTAGCATCTCAGACCTCGTCTTGGTCCTATTATTACCTCATACAAAGGCAGAGGTAACAACCTGTACTACAAAACAAGCCCTTATCGATGCATGGAACCATATAATCTATTTGGGTTCCCAAGTGGCCCAAAAATGGTGTGAGATTAAAATAATTGTAGGAAACCACCAAAGCCTATATAATTCTAATAGTAATTCAACAATGTTTCTATCATGTATAAAAAACTATTATGTATGTGAATATTCCCATAGTATATATATACTGTAATGTAAAATTGAATAGACCTCAAGGATAACTGAAAAAGAGATTCATCTCATAATAAGGGAGTTATAACCAATATAGATAGTCACAGAACCACACCATACATCCATCTATATCTTGTATCCCACGTCCATTCCCTATAGAGAAAATAAGTATCACACTGCCACACCATATAGTAAAGTCAAATATCCCATGCATACATCGTATAGTAATGTAGCATACCTCAAGGGCTAGATCCAAGGTGTCAGAAAACCAATGAATCCACGTAAGTATATATAGATCATGTAGGTTTGGATCCAAGGAGCACATCCAAGTCATCCCATCGATTCCCATGGGAATCCCTAGTGGACACTCAGTTATGCACTGGTTGGGGTTCGAGGAGATTTAAATAGAAAGTCTAATGGGGTCCAAGCATTCCAGATCCATGGAGAAGTAGGGACTAATTCATCCCACAAAATCTAGACCCAAGCGGTAGAATCAACTCAAGGCGTCCACTACCACATTCTAGATTCAAGGAGATAAATACAAGGCATCTATAAAAATATTAATTCAAGCATTCATGCATTCAAAATTAAACATTCATAAAATTTGATTATATATACGCACATCACCAAATATCAACCATGAGTATATCCACTCATGAAAACCGTTTATCATTTACCATTCATATGGGCCAAAACTCTCATATATACTATATAAAATTCCATTATTCATTTTATATATGTATACCCACCCATATTATCAGTTTAACATTCCAAACATTCATAATATATAAGGTATAACCTGATATAAAAAGAGAATGAAGGGAGTACTTCTCCTAAATAAGAAACTCATGATATCAAGTCATCTACAAGAATCCTCTAACCATGAAAGCACTAGAACACACCCCTTGGGTGGTTTAAACAATTATGAACCAGTTAAATCAAAACGTCACACCCCATGTATGAACATGAAAAAAGAAACAGGTGTCAAGGTACCTAAAAAGAACCTATGGTCAACCTCACTTGGTCAAACTAAATCCACTAAGAGCTACTCACTAAAAAAATGAGACCTCATTGGAGAGTCTGACTAATGGAATATCGATCGAACACCTGAAAACCACTATGAAAATACAAAAGAATGTATAGACCACCTACCTCACCATGGTAGTATACATCTCATCTAGTATCAAGACTTAATTTGTCTTAGTTTGAAGGTAATCTAAAAAATGGACGAAGAACGAAATATTATGCCAGATGATCCTAAATCCAAATAGTGCACTCGTTGTTCCGATGAATCAATATCAACTAAAATAAGATCTATTAATACCAATTCAGATCCAACATGATATAAAAAACAGGAATCAGAATCCATACAACATCAATATATGAAAATCTATATTATAGTGTTTTGGTTTCAAAATGAGAGAATAGATTATGTGAGTAAATATATTAGCCACTTCCTCATTTATAAAAAAACCTCCCTAGGAAAGTACAAGGTGTGTACCTCAAGTACATGAAATGAAATGTCCTATTTATTATTCTGAACCAGAATGGAAACACATTGTGATGGCCATGTACACGGTATGTACTTGATGTACAAGATGTGTACCTAGACTGCGACCATATTTCAGCCTATTTTACACATTATTTCAAAAAACAACCATACACGCCCACAGACCGACCATGGGTCTAAGAAAAAAATAATTTAAACACATTTAACCCAAAATATTCCTGTACCTCATGAAAAACCTGGCATCTTACAATAATCCTCTAAATAAAATAGAGTCACTGTATGTAGTGGAATTTAATAATAATCTAAATGATTTTTGTGATAATGGATTCATACACCCTAGTATTTAACATTGGGGATCACCAATAATATCTGTTATGAGGAATAAAAGTGGATTAGTGGGGTTATGAATTGACTATATAGAAATCAATGTCTCACCATAATGAATATGATTACATTACCCCACATTGATGACATGTTTAATCTTATTCATGGTCATTTGTAATAATGAAATATTTATCATCATTTTGGTTATGATTAATTAATATTAAAATAGTATGTTATACCAAAAAGATATTTTAATACAAGATATGAGAATTATGAGTTCATAGTAATATGTTTTGGAATAAAAAACTACTATACATGATTTTGTATCAAATGAATAATGTGTTCTAGGATTATATTGATAAATTTTCTGTGAAAATTTCTAATTATATCTTGATATTCTAAATGTGATATTAATGGAGGGAATACTAATTAAATATTGTTATAGAGAGTCAAATACATAAATATCTATATAAGAAATCTTTTAAATGTGAATTTTTTCTTTAAGAATTGTATTTATTTCTATTTTCCCCCAATAAGGAATATTTTTTCACCGTAAAATGAAAATGTTTATTAATAAAAGGACCCTTCTAATGAATATAACTGATAGTCATAATTTGATTGGCTTAACTAGTTACTATTGATAATATGTCAAAAATTATTCTTAATTATCCATCCCATTAATAAAGATAATACAAAAAGATATCAAACACACATGGACAATGGAATGTGAATATAGTTTTTAATAACTAAATAAGTGACTGATAAATATAGTTTCATTATCTCTTCCTTTAAATAAGTGAGGTATTATGATATATATAGTAGAAATAATGAATGTACTAGGGTATTTCATTTAATTAAATTACATAGTTATTTCTTATTAATAATGTAAATTAATGACACTTGAACAAAACTATTGAACTCATGATCTCAAGAATATAATTATAATCATTAATTTAAACATATAAAGTTACTATATGTATTGTTAAAAATGTGACATATATACTAATCATAAGAGTTTCATTGATAAAATTTCAAATACGGATATAAATATGAGGAAACAATGCATGTTCTAACTACTCAATGACAATTATTTTGAAATACAATACCACAAATGGATTGAACACAAGGTGGAATATTCATTGATTAAGAATAATCATGGAGTATTATAAAAGTTGATGTTGTATAAGGATAACTTTTCCATGGATATAGTAATGTTGGTCATGGATATAAATATGGTACATAATTTCTTCTCTAGGTAATTGAACAACAATATTAAGTAGACCGAATAACCCTAATTTCAAATCTAATTTTCTGATAGTTATTAATTTTTATATGAACATACGTATACACATGATAATTTATTTTCATCTAAAACTAAGGGGATTCATTAAATGATTATCCAAATATTTTTTGAAATGCTATGTTTATATTCACACGACTTCATGTAACAAAATAGAACTATATAAGGATTTTTATGGAAAAATATGGTGTACTCCAACCATCTTGGATAAATTTAAAGAATGTTATCTATAAGTTCAATAAATATTTTTTGGATACTACTGAGAAAGTGAAATCTTTCAAAAAAATACATCTAGACTGATCACAATATATAAATATATATATATATATATAGATATAATATTAAAATATAATTCTAATTTGGGTATTAAATATTAATGAATGTATCCACATTTATGGGAATTTTAAGTTTAGGAAAAAAGGAAAATCTATTTCTGAGTTACATCAGCCAATTTAATTTTTTTTAACATAATTGGAGATGTTGTATTTGTTCTATATTATCCACATAAACTATCAAATGTGAATGAAATATTCCCTATCACACTTTTTATGAATTACATTGTTGACCCACCATAAGTACTAAGAATAAATGAAATTGACTGGGAGCCTGAATTATTCAATAATGAGGTACATATCTAGATTCCTGAACATGGAAATATTGTTTTTTATAATAAGATATCTCGATTGATGAATTTACTTTTATGGGTTCATATGTTGGGGGAAGAATCATCAAATCCCGAGGAAGTGACGATCTTGAATTACCATGATTTTTTAAGGATTGATGTATACACCAAATTTTGAGGATGAAATTAATCAAGGAGAAGAATGTAAGACCTGATACATGAAAATATTAAATAGATAACTTATAAAAATTTCTATTAGATAAAACAATCCCCTTTATTCCATCATTGTAGTATAACATAAAAAACAAAAAAAAATCTTCATATATAATGACCATAAATAGTGATATAGAGCCCATATAGACATAAAGAAAACCCATAATTTGAAATCCATAGTATTGTACAAAAGAATAATTAAAAATATATTCGATACATTCTAGTTAGAGGGGAAATAATTATAAATTTAATATATGTTATATAAGACAAAATATAAGGATATGAATTATGGTAGATGTTATAGTGATGTTTACACAAATGGGGTAATTTGAGAATATGAATTTTACCTAAAAGAATACTACCATTTGAACATGTAATGAAACTATTATACATATATGTATCCAATAATATATGTAAATGTTTATATTCATAATATAATTTATAATTGGGGATATAGATATATAAATATCAATATACTTAGAAGTATATTTAATAGAATTAAAGTACGATTTATTAAAGTAGTGTTTTAATATTTTGGGATCCAAACACATGATTTAGAAATACACTAAGAGTATTATTTAATAATTAAATTACAATTATATAGAAAAATATTTTCCTAGAAACCAATTCAAAATTTAAAATAACATTTTTTAATTTTCAGGAGGTTAATTTATAAATTTTTCTCCAATATAATTGATTTTCAAAGTAAATAATGTGTGAGTATTTGGTTAGTATTATGAATTCGTTATGATGTATAATTTATGTAGCAGTCTACGAAAGTGAATACTGTTAAAAATAATTTTTTTATTAATATAATATGTTTTAATTCTTTAATTTTATTATAACTATAAAGGGCAATATGAAGACTAAAATGGAAATTCTGGTATTAAAAATAGTATTTTGTGTAATAATAGATATTTTTTTAATAAAAATTAAAAAATTATTTTTTATCACATGAATATAAGTAGTTTTTATATATAAATATAATATATTGTGGTTTAAAAAATGTTTAATAATATTATTTTTTATGTTTTATAACATTGACATTAGTGGCCCGAGTCTATAAAATAAATACATAATTCTCCCTCAACAACAATAAATTATCAACAATACTCCCATTCTCCTCCAATCATAAATTATTTAACATGTATATTCACCCATTTCCGCCCTCAAGAGTTCCCACAATGAGTTATAAAGGTTCTATATTTTTCATTCACAAAATTTAAGAATCTAAATTGAAATGTAAGAGTTCTTAATATATTTTATTCATTTTATTGTGTAAACCCTTCAAATTATTGTTATATGAAATAAAAATTGATAGTTTGATTTTTTTCATATACATTACTTATTTCATTATTATCATGAACCAACATAAGTCAACCCTAGACCATTCACCCGAGCCAGTCAGTAACTTTTCCCAAAGGGCATTCCCAATCCCCACAGGCTGGAAACTAGTGACTGACATCCAAAAAAGATAGTTCTGAATGGTTAGGCCCATAAACAAAAGACAGATAAATGGATATGAACTGAACAAACAAACCACACAAGTAGTGGAAATATAAAAAAATAATAAAAATAAATTAAGTGGCCAATAAAACCTCAAGTGACATCTCGGGTCACCATTAAACAAAAAACTACACTTGCTCTAATAGAAATCAAAACTAGGGAAACCAAAAAATGAACAATAATGTATGCGTGTGCACCTAGTTGCTCAATAGGAATTACAAAAAATAATTCCCTATTCCATATACTTTAAAAAGTAACACGATCATGATAGTTTTAAAATAATACATATTAAAATAATGTTTTTATTCTTTTCAAAATCAATTCACAAATTTACATTTGTAAGGAAAGTGTTTCTATTCCCCTACATTTTTAAAATATTTCCCATGAATGCATTAACATTTATAAATGAAAAAAAGTTGTGTATATTAAAACATGATTTTTAAAAAATGATAGATCAATTATTAAATAATTAGAATTAAAATAACATTACAAGAATCATGTTGCAATGGAGAAACATGGGACATCCCTATAGGTAATTGGCAGAAGTGGGACCTTAAACACGTCATACCTATGTGAACTGGAGAATAGTAACCATAATGAACAATTTTCCCCTGCACAAGACACATGTAGGGAACTCACCCATAACCTAGTGGTTTCCAATAATCACAAATGTTTAGTTAGTATTGTGGAATCAGTACTTCTAAGTGAAACTGAGACAATCAACCTACGTGTCATCAAGCGTACAAGTCCCAGTCCTCCCACCTAGATACATAGGCTTCCCATTGTTCTCCATTTCATTTGGTTGTGAGTTACTTCTCAATCAATCATATATTTACATGTAATTTTATAATCCTAATCACCTCCCATTATTATGTTTTCTAAAATAGTTTTAATGGTTATCTACACATCCAGGGTGATACATATTTACTGTAAGCACTAAACCACATTTAAAAATGAAATAATAATTTTAAGAAAATAATACTAACATTTAATATTGAGTTCACACTATAACATATTTTTAAATTAAATTTGGAAACTCTTTGTAAAAAAACAGTCCATTTCACATTTACTATAAAATCTTTTGAAGGACTATATGTCTTTGGAAATACTACCTTTACATTCAAAACATCATTGAAATAAATTTTCAAGAACCACAACCATTTACATATATATATATATATATGTATATATATTTATATTTCATATGAATTTCATATAGAATATGAAAATGGATTTTTAATATCACACCATCGAATTATAGAAATTTTAAGTAAAGGTCTGGGCACATGGAGCCTTTCTCAAGGTATAACCAAGCCACCCACTATTGCTCTTGGCAGATTCTAAGTAAAAGTAGTTGCTCCCCCACCAATCATATGAACTCTCACAAACATGTAAGGACACATGGCCCTTATTAACACATCGGCATGGCCATGAACATGTGCAAGGGGATCCTTACATATATTCATTTATGAATATACTAGTCGACACTTGCGTACACAATTATTTTCATATATATATATAAAGGTACACCTTGCCCCAAAACGTATATTCACTGACATGAATGAATAAACATCTGATGGGGGAACCTACATATATACATATACTTACCTATAAAAATGTAGGCTAGTCACCCTTGACTTGAAAAAAAACCACCAAGTCGAGACCACACACTACACATATAATTTAATAAATCAATAAAACAATTTCTGAAACACTTCAAATATAGAACCCAAAAAATTTACAACAAACCCCTCACTAAACCAAAACACACACTAAAACCCATCGAAAATACATTTCGCACCAACTACATAGTTTTTCAAATTTACTTTTTATAACATAAGAATGAACAGACAACAAAGACCAACAATAACAATGAGCCTAGCCACCATTAAAATATCAATCATGCTTTTAATCTATTTTCAAAACACGCTTTTGACCATTCAAAAAATTATCAATTTCAAACTCAAGATTCACCAAAAGGGTAACATACCAAAAAAATTTGTTTTCCAATGAAAATCCCATTTAAAAACACACATCCCTAAAGTCAGTTGAAAACACATTTCTTACCTACATAACAACACTTTAAACCCATATTCGAAATATTACACCAAAGCATACATAGAAACACATCAATTTCCATTACTAAAAATCATTTCCAACCTATAAACACATAAACCACTTCAGAAACACCATACGTGATACATAAACAAACCAATGAACACATTTATAAAAATAAAAAATTTAAAATTCATCTAATAGTTAATAAACATGGATTCACCTACCACCAATCAAGAAATTGCCAGAAAAATGTCATTATGTCCTTCCGCACACCCACCCCACCACAAGGGAGAAATGACACACACTAATAAAGGTAAAATTTTACCAAAAATCATGATTAAACCATAATTAAATACCATAACTGCTAGAAACAAATAAATTCAATGAAACGAGGACAAAAACCCAAGCAGGGATGAAGAAGTGTCTACCCCAGGGAAGACGTATGCTCTAGAGAAGAGCAGGTCACTGTCAAGGGGGGTTCGACCAGGGGGAGTATGTCACGCTACATTGGTACATGATATAGGAGGGGTTCTTGAGTGGTGGGTTCCATGTCATGTGTTCAAGAGATGGAGAAGGGTAATGTTAGTGTCAGACTCAGGATACGGGGTCACCGACATATCTTGTCGGCCGGTGAGAAAGGGGAATGGCTCGAGGTGGGTGGGGGGGGGTCTATTTCGTACATCCGGAAGGGGGAGGGGTGGGTTTCCCAAGTGAATAGTAGTTGAAGGGGGGTGGCCGCTAGGTAATGGGGTAGAGGTGAGATTATGTCTTTATTTAATTTCTTTAATTTTCGTTCTATTTCAATTTATTTGAATTAAAAATACATGAAAATGAATATAATTAAAGAGAAAATAAAAAATAAATAAACTAATCGCAAATTTTCTTGTTGGGGTGTGACTATAATCATTAAAAAATAACAATTATTTCACATTAGAGTAAATTCAAGAATCCATTATTATCCTTATAAATTCTCATAGACGTAAAACATATTATCTAAATACATTTTTAGCACAATATTACTAGTATTATAGAGGTATTATTTCATAGAGGTTGTATTTAACTGAATTATATGATAGATAAGAGGTTTATTAATAGTTTATCATCAACAAATTATAATGATTTTTTAGAAAACGTTCAAATTTTATATTATTGTATGCTGACATGGAATTATTTCTTTAATGATATATTATATTCCAAATAAATATCAAATTTTTTTACCAATATTCTAATTTTTTAAGGTTAATTTTCCTTCCATTTATTTCTATTCATACCAATTAAAACTACTACATTACCTGAATTTTTTAATTTATATCATTGGGTAATGAAATTATGTAACACTATTAATAGATTATCATTGCTTTTATTAGGATACACTACTTTGAATTAAGAATATCCCATTGCTTTTTTTGTTTGTTAATGGATATTAAATAATATGTCTATATTATACCATTTATTTGGAAATTGTTGATTTTAAATATATCTATTATTTCTATATGAACATCTGGTTAATGTTATATTCTTTATTTTCTATTATTTTCTTTAAGGAACATTATTATATGTATTTTTTAGTTCGTGTTTTCATGTGATAGATTCATTACACTCATTATGTGATGGGTGGAGTTAGAAATTATATACCCCCAGATGAATTAGTAGGTTTCATGGGAAAAACTAACATGAGTATTTGGGGTATCCATTCCCATTCATATATGATTTATTGGATAACGTCTGGACTATGTGGTTATAATTTCTATCATTATGCATTAAATAACTTTTAGATTAATTATTATTATACATGTGATTATTAATTTCAATTTATACATTACTTATTGATATAATATGATAATTATATATATTTTATGGAATTATATGATTTTTTATTCTAGTTATATTTTGAAAAATAAATTTTGATTACTTCTACTATACACTACTACTTTTTGATCATATCAGAATAGACCATTACATTATTTCTATATTTTATAAGAAAAATAATGAATATTACTACAAGTGGCTTAATTTTAATAAATAGTACATTGTAATTTTTTATGTCTTTTTATAAGATGAGTAATATTCTGATACAACGTATCATTTATTTATGTGTTTAGTTTCTTGGGAGTACTGAACTAATAGATCATTTTTTGTGATATATGTATTACATCCTATTTTAATAAACAATCATAGTCAATTGGATAATATATTATTGGTTTTTACTCTATAAAAAAGGGTATATCACACACATATATCAAAGGAATATCAATTTTCATAAAAACACCATAAAATAATGAATATATAAGTATATTTTTCCAACCACAATACACAAGAAATGTATATAAAATTCCATTAATGCAGTTTAAAACCAATTCCAAAAAATCATCTAAACCACTAGTGAGGTACAATGTATAACATTTTACAATAATTATCTCATATAAACAGTTAATATCAACTGATACTAATGCGGACTAAATCTATTTAATCAGAAAAAACTACATAAATACATGATCGGAGTTTCAATATACTCAAAAGATAACCTCAGGAACACTAATATTTTCATAATAACGAATCATTCAAATGAATCAAAATATAGATTAATAAAAATATAATAATTGATCATCACATCATTATCATCATCAACATATTTCATCCACCACACCACACTCAATATATCATGCATCACCTCCAGTTATCGTCATGAAAAATGACAACTCCTCCAACCAAAAAAACTATATATTTCTACAATGAATACCATAAAAATAATAATAACAAAAATTATAGTAATATAAATATAATTATAAAATATATACATTTAATTTGAATAAACCAATGCTCACAATATAGATAGATATTAGTAAAATGAAAAAAATATATTCAATGTGATAAAACAACTTCCTTTAAAGCATATACCAAGAATACCAAATCTCATACTACATTTTATTATTCAAAAATATAGAACCCTTTAACAACCACAAAATTATATACCAAATTATTTTACTTCAAATAGGATAATATAGTAATAATATCATATATATATATATATAAACATAAAAAATTATTTAATCAAAATGTACATATCCACAACATGTATCTTATCTATAATCACACAATTAAAATTATAATAATTTTTCAATTATATATATATATATTTAAATAATGATATACCATTTTACCACCATTACCCACTACCATAAGATCATAGGGGAGAACCCATCTCCAATAACATTCCACAAATCCTTGGAATATAATTTTTCCATAAACACCACACAATCCATTGGCATAAATAATTCAAAACACATTTCTAATATAATAAATGTATCCTACCATATAAATAAATATCCCCCTATATATGAAAGTTTCAATATTTCATATTCTTTCACAACTCTTGTGTTAATAGTGAATAAAAACCGAACACCATATTTCATCTCCATTGATGAAATTTTATTTGAGCAAAATCAAAAGAATATAGCATATATTTGAACTATTTTAGACACCCTTATTCTACGGGGTATTTTATATTATCAAGATCGATTTTGAAAAAAATTACTAAAATTGGAATGACTCCATGCTGAATTGGCACTCTTGTGTTGAATTTTTGGGAAAAAGTTACTAAAATCATTAAATTGTTTTCTTTAAAATAGCCTTAATAAATCATCAAAAACATCACATAAAATCATAAAAATATTATTATATCAATTTTAACTAGTTATCATAAATAATTTCATTATAAATTACTTATCTATGAATAGATCCATTAATAATAAGAAATTATAAATTACCAATTAAAATAAATAAATTTTATTTGATATTTTATCCTTTTATTATAAAATTTTCACTAATATATATAAATACCTTATTCCATAATTTGTCAAAAATTATAAAAATAATTAAAATTCATTTATCCTAGAATATATTTATTCTTTTATTTCAATGTTTCTTTTTCAATATTATCAACTCCAATTAATGATATGCTAAAAGATAATATTTATTAATATTAAATATTATATAAAATATTTATTCAACCAATTCCATACATGTATATCATATCTAATTTCCAATTTCCACGTTTTTTATTCTAGATTATTATGAAATATCTATCGATAAACAAAATTTTAAATAATAGTAGATTAATAATTATAAATAAATCAATGATAATTTTGATTCACATGTGCAATAACATGTTTAATAAAAACATTAATTACATAATGATTAACATGAAAAATTTTCCAATATTTCATTTTCTATATTTCACCCTCTACGACCACCAATAAACAAGGACAACGTGATCTTTTCTACGTAAAAATGAACAATATAGAGAATCCACTGTGAAATGTCAATGATGAATATTGATTTATAAAAATAAAATTATATTAACAATATATCATGAATTCCATTTCATCATTCTCATTTAATTCAATCAATTATTTCTTACCTCTCTCTCACATTCTTACCCAATCAAAATTTGTTTCCATATCTCTTAATTTCTTATAAATTCACATTCAAACATTATTTTTTATTCTCTTGAACTGAAATGTTATCAATATAAAATATACTCTTTTTCTTCCTCAAATATATACATTGCATCACCATGTATGAAAATTTACAATGGAAGTGATACTTATTTAGTAAAAATAATCATTAAATTATTTAATAAATAATTAAATAAATAATGGAAATTATTCCAACAAAATTACCTTACCAAAAGAATCCATTAACCACATTAAATTTAAAAACTATAACTTTTATCTAAAAACCACCTCCCAAATCAAATTATATTCTCACAATTATTTTCCGAGACAACATGAATTATTATTTTTCCCTTAATTATGGTAATATTAAAAAATATCAAAAAAATGTAGGTAAATTTTTTTGGTCTATACATTAGATACCCCTCAAAATATTCTCACCCTTGAGAATCAAAACAAAACCTAAAGTGCATAGAATGTATAGAAAATAATTTAAATACTATGTGATATGAATCTCAGACTAAAATCCTACAATTAATATAAAAAATTATAACATAAAAATGAAATAAAATACTAATTATTTCAACAAATAATCAAATTTTAATTTCAATAAATGAACTAATATTCCTAACAACCTATATTAAAAATCAGGCGTATACAATTCACATTCCCAAATTCATTCTTTGGAACCTTCATGGCCCCAAAGAAGTCATACTAAAAATAATAATATATCCAACATGAAAACACTCTTTAGAATATAGAATTTATATTTGATAATTACAAAAAATTCATATACCTATTGTTTCGATATCACTCAATAAATGTACATGTGAATAATCATAATAATAATTCTATAGTCAAAAAACGACGAATACATCATGAATCCTTTACAACCATAGAGGAAGTGAAAACTAATAATACATCAATCGAACACATGTTAATTCTTAAAAAAACACACAATGAAAAAAACAATATAATTAATATTCATTAAATTTAAAAATCACAAATCAGACCATTTTCTGTCAAAATTACAAAATCAGACATAAAAAACATGAACGATGATAAAAATTATAGGTCTCTTCAATATATGAATCTTTATATATATTTATCCTTAAATATTAAAAATAAATACTAGTAAGAAATCTAATAATCCACAAACCCAAATAACTCTATGAATATATAACACAAAATATCATAATCACAATAAATACCCTTTTCCATTAACCTGAATCACATAAAATTCAAATTTTTATAGCCCCAATTTACTCAAAATTCCCATGAAGTCAAACTTCGAAATAATTTATAATACCAAAAAATAAGCATTACTTTTTACAAATAAATTACACCCAAAAGAATAATCCAAATGTTGTACTCCAAAACACACTCAATAAAAGATCAATACCAAAACAACATTTTTACCCCAACAAGAAATATCCCATATATAGTTCTATACAACATTATATAAGACTGAAAATATGTATAATCTACATTTATCGACTATATAATGTTACTATAAAGACACATGAATGTTTTATTGAAAAAATGTAATTAATAATCTACACAGAATAAACTACCCAAAATATTCTATTTTAAATATTCATATGTTATATTAGTACAAATTTTTTATTATGATATATGGAAATAATTTGACTATACTCTTACAAATTATGTCCCACAAAAAAGTTAATTACATATCACAAAGATTGAGATACATTCCTTCGATCAATAATCTACACAAATTTTTATCTTTAATAACGTATATAATTTGAATGGATAACCTCCCTCAAGGAAAATAAATATTTGTTTCGTGAAAAGATACATTCCTAAAATATTTTTACTCCAAGAAAAATTCATTTAACGTACACATCATCTACCATAATAACTTATCAAAAAAACCATTGAGAGGAAAAAAAATTTTAACTCGGGAAGCACTCCTCATTAAAAACAACAATTTAATAATTCATCATTATTCAATCTGACTTCTTTATATAACTAACAACATAACGACTAAATTTTTTTATTCTTCCTAAAAATATGACATCATATACATTGATCTACTCATTACTCGCATAATAATACCACATAAAATCTCTTATATGTTTAACAATTATTCCACACCCACGCAAGATATAGCTAAAAAATTAAAATACTAATGAATCCATTCTCACATTAATTCTATATTGAAGAAAACAAAATTCATTAAAAATAAATAATAAATTAATGAAATCAACCCATTACCACATAACTAGTCTCAATACATATATGAATGAAGCTAAATTATCAAATTATAGATTTATGGAAAAAAACATTGAAAAACATAAAACAATGAAATATCCATCAAAACTATAGAGTATAATTATATCAAATCAGTTCCTTTTGAATTAATAAAGTCATCAAATAATTCACATGTATTTAATAATGAACAATCAATATCTCATATTCTCAATTAATAATCCTAAACATCAAATGGTAAGAATTAAACAACAGATAACCCTGATGTTTTACACCATAATTTCCTAAATAAATATCCTTCTAGGAGTCGACTTAATTATCATCTTCACCTTTCTCCTATAAAAAACATTATCATAATAATGTCCAATGGTTCATATATAAGAAAAAAAATTCAAAAAAAATTAGAACCCTCCAGACATCCATATAAGAGGGAAAATGTGAAATAAATCCCCCATAGGTTTTAGTATATACAAAAACATATTGGTCACCCATATAATACACATATAAATTTTCCATTAATTCATGGTTCCTATAGGAAACTACTGAATACCTATTAAATAATAATCCTCACATCTTACAACCACATCTTTTGAGGGAAAAATATAATAAACATAAACTCTTCATATTCAACCAAACTCGCAATTTACTCATGTAAAAACATAGATGAAATCTATAATTAGTAAACACATTATTCTGATTCACATAAATTACAATTCCTTTTAAATATATTACAATTACTTAGTAAACCCTTAATTTTTTCACCACCCAGTACTCATAAGAACATATCAACATACATTCCATATACTCATTCAAATATTCATATAAAAATAAAATAATATCATTAAATCACATATATATATATTTTAAGAAAAATTTAACAATATATATATATTATCTATGTAAGAAAAATATATAATATATAAATTTAAATTAAAATACTATCACTCGAGAACAAATATTCTAGAAAATCTCATATAGATGTTAATAAATTTATTCATCATTACATATTTCATGACATCCTAGTCAATAAATATAACATCATAATAAAAATCACAAACAACAACAACACATTAAATATCATGGCTTTTATAGAATAATTTTTTTAGCGATTACATTCCGCAATTTCATACATCCAATAATTTTGTTATAATAATTTAATTGGTAACAATTTCATCAACAAAGTTTAACAATCACATGATTTCAAACAAAATATAATATAATTTTAATACAAAAATACATTAATCATATTATTTTGTATAAATATTTATAATGTAATTAATTCAATAAAAACTTATAATACTTGTAAAATGAATATAATTTCTTTTAGAATATTCAATATTTATATTAATTTTTCAATTAACTAAGAAACTTACTTTTATTTGAACTAATAAGAATCATAATTTATATGATTTTTTAATATATATATATATATAATTAATTATTATTCTTATCAAATGATATATTAAAATAAATACAAAACATAATAACAAAAAATTCGATTATTAATTCCATATATATAGATATATAATCTTATAATATAAATAAAATCAATTACCAAGCAATATATGTAATCATATTAGCCTTATTATAAATGATGTAAGACCCCAAACATATATAAATAACCTTGTAATAAAATACCCTATATAATTTAATAATTCAATAATAATTAGATCTTTTACTCCGATGAATAGGGGACCATTCCACCATTAAATGGAAACCATATTCCACTTCACATGCAAGGATTAGGTGACATGGATAACTAAATATCCAATGTAAACCCCACTACATCATACATTGATCTCCATCATTGAACACTTTATCTGATTCAATTCTATCATCACCTATTAAAATAAAACCTCTCTAAATTGGTAGATATTATATGAGTGACACTAAAAAAATTCTATTAATTTGACATAGGTTAGTGAAAAATACCACTATCATACCACAAACAAATATACAAGGTATTACAAATTTTAAAAGAACAAAATAACAACACCAAGAATATATAAATAGATGTTTTGTAAACCACATTTCACATGTAATTGATATAAAACGTATGTCATGTCATAGAATCCTAATAAAACAATTCATTTATAGATATAATATTGTATAATGTATTATACCTTGTGTAAATATTCTCTAATATTAATAGATATGGTTGCTCAACACCACTAAAAACACTATCCATTTAATATAAAAACCCATTTATAGATAGTAGGGGTTACCATATATATATATATTGTGTTCCTACCCAGAACTAGATTTAGTATATGTGAATGATGTGTAATAATGTGTCCTTTTTGAAATAAAGAAAACAAAACAATAAATCATCGCATCATCATCATAATAATTCATTCGTCATAGAAAACTATCCATGTTAATCATCGCCAATTTTTATCCAAACATTTAATGACTATATATCTTACTAAGAATAAGTGTTTTAAATATAAGGAGGGAAATATATCTTTAACAAAAAAACATTAAAATGATAAAATAACATCAATATTTTTGTAGATAATACAATATTTGTCACACTATTATGTTAATTCAATAATGAAATCAACTATATTCATTGGGGTCTAGAATATCAGTACTCTAGTTAATATAATTAAATTACAACATCGATAAAACAACATATATACAAGGAAAAACAACACCCTTCAAACTACATATGCATAACATAAAATACTTGATTACAAAAAAATCTTCAATATAATAGAACTATTATTTATGAAACTACATATTAAATAATAATAATAGAATACTCAAAATAAAAATATTTTTTAAAAAAAATCACACCACAATAGTCAAATTTGGTTTTAAATTCTATATCTACTTCTACATAGACCTATATTACACTCCCACCTAGGTCAACTGCCACTAGATCATTGGGAGAAATTTACTATGATAGTTAATCCTCATATCTTATGAGTAAAAGAGTTTCATAATTTCTTCCATATCTATCATGAATCATAACATCATAAAACATAATCTCTCTATCCACTATGAAAATTTTACAAAACATAATCGTACCATCACATGAGTTAAATTCTATAGTTAATAAAGGCATATGATTCAATTAAAGATTATGTATGATAGTCATAAACCATACATTATCTATAATGAAAATATTCCATTAGAAAAACATTCCAAAAAAAGTGGCGTGAAAACCAGATATTTTTTAACAACCATAAATTAATTTGTTGACACACCACCTTAGAAACAATTTAAATCATGAGATTTTTTTAGAATATCATAATAAAATGTTTCATCCTATCATGATAAATTAGAACCAAAAATAAAAAATCTCAAAGAAACCAACCTTATCCTCGTGAATATTTTACTAACATGTCATTACTACATAATAAAAACCCACCTCAAAACTGAAAAATATATTAATATATAAATAATAATATATTTTTAGGAATAATTTCAATTGAAAAATATTTAATTTCATAAATCCAACATTATTTCTATGAAATAATCAATGCCTAATTCAAAAAAATTCAAAATATTATACACATTCCATCTAATAAATTCCAAAATATCTGTCAATATCACATTTCAATATTAATCCACAATATCTCATAGTAGTTAGATTTCATTTATTATTGAATCTATTTCCTCCTCTATTTTCATATTTCAATTTAACCATCATCGTTTCCCATCAATAATCCATCAAAACATATTATTTTTTTGGTTGAAAATATTATTTTGAATAACAATTCCATGAATTTAATAATAATAATGAATCCTATCATTATATTTACCAAATTATGGGAATAATTGACTATAATTAATTATCTACACATCATGGAAAATAATAAACATAGTATATTCAAAATGATATATTAATTGACAATAATTTTGACTCACCTATCTTGATTCAATACTGAATAAAAACTCTCAATTCTCTAATTATTTATTCTAATATGTCATATAAATTTTATTCTCAAATTTATTTCTTCTACAATCACTATAACATACCAATAAATAGATATACTACATAAGAGAATAATGAATAGATATAATCCCCCAAGAAATATTCATGATGAAACATCAATTATTTCTTGTTAAATTTCATTTTAATATCCCTATGTAATTATATTCCATCATTATTATTAGCATTACACCTTTTATATCACCCTTCATATCTATATTTCTTTTAAAACAAATTTCAATCACAATTTATAACTCTATTAATATACATGTAATCATTATAAGATAAACAATTTCCATTCTTTATTATATATCCATCCTTTCCAAGACATTATATCTCATAATAATAACATTATTTATCACATTATATATATATATATATATATTTGTAAATATTTTTAAAAGTTACATAAACTACATCAATAAAATATAAAAAAAGATAAAACATAAAAAACATTAAGAATCAAAAAATATCTTCCATTGGATATCAAAGTATTAAATATACAAAAACATGTCTGAAATTTCATTCAATTACCATAAAATTACTATTTTACCCATTATAGCCTAAAATATAAATATTTCAAAAATTCAAGGACATGTGTTATTATAGTCTTTATAATTTATTAGAATTCGTTTTTATTTATTTATAGAGAATAAAAAAATTAAATAAATTAATTTTACATTTTTTAATTGTTATTACTAATTAAATATATTGATGATAAAGGATATAAATTGTTTGATCATAATTTGATTAAGTTAAAGATTTTCCAATAATGATTTAAAAACAGAATATTTATTTAATGTATCATCCTCAAAAAGGTTTTAAATTTTCGTAATATCAGAAGGAAAATGATATTTTCAAATATAGGATGACAATGAAATATATTATTTAATAGTCTACACTACTATTTTTTAATTATGTTCAAGATTATAAAATATTCAAGGATAATATTTAAAAAATTATGAAATGAACCCCCTGATTTAGAATGTAATCATGTCATGGTTATGATCAAGAGGGAAGTTGGGACTTTCAAAGTCTATATTTAAACTATTTTAGTATTTACACATTTTAATGGTTCTTATGCTGTTTTTATGAATTAATATAAATTTGTGAAATAGAAGAAAACCAAATCATTTAGTGTATTGTAGTTATTTAAATGTGAAGGGCTAGTATACATATGAAGAAAAAAAAATTTCGATAGAATAATGATATGTTATGGTTCTTGATTTATATTAAATAATAGATGTTTGAAATAGTTTATAATTTTATAACATACATATATTATAGATTTAACTTTGTTGATAATACATTGTCTATGAAAACAATATATTGATTAATCATCCATGTAATAGTTTACAAATTACCTACTTGATTTATAGAATATGATATATTTTTAAATAACGAAACATGTAGATTTTTTTATGGGATATAACTTGAATCGAATGGATTGAATTTATTTCAAATTATTAGAAGAAGTATGTTATTTTAGTGTGTTCCATATTCCCATATGAAGCATTCAATTTAATATGTCATTCATATATTTTGTTATATGTATTATTTATTAATTTACGTAATATTTTAATATATTTTAGTCTAATATATATTTAAATCTTCTCACATTATATATCATATCAAAATTTTAAAAAAAATATCTTCTATAATAATATGTATTAGATGCTATGATTTTACTATTACATTATATATTATGGTATATATACATAATTTATATTGGATATTGATGATGTTTTTATATTATGTTATTGGGCTTATTATGTGTTTCAACATATTCTCATGAATATTTCACTTGATAACCACAAGTATAAAACATCAATAGAACATACAATCAAATTGGAAAACCATATTGTTTTTGTTTATGATGGATATTATTATACATAATAATAATTATTGATATCTTTAAATGAGGTCATTATCAATTCATAACCTGATGAAAATAATTTGGTGAAATATTAAAAAATTTATATTTTTCCAAAGGTAACTTGTGCCAGGTGTGTCATTAATATTATGAAATTGATTGATTGGTTAGGAGTGAATTCATTAACAGTCACAATTTGAGACGATATTTATAAAAATTTGATTATTATAATAGTTTCACAATTATATATAATGAAATTTTATTTTAATCAGTGTTCATGTTATACTATAAAATAATGATAAATATATAATGAAATTATTGTTATAGAATTTAAATAGTCTTATTTGAATTATATTTATATAAAAAATATTTAATTATATTGTTTGTGTGTTTTGGTGGATGAAATAATTAGAAACATTATATATCCTTTTAGGGACCATGAAGTGTTTCTAGATTATTCACTTGACCTTTGATTCAGATTCATTTTTGTTGAGATATGTTCTTAAAGGGTTTAACACATTGTTTACACAAAAGTTATTCCAATTTACATCAATAAATGTTTATTAAGAAGTGTGCACTATGTTAGTGGGATGACAAATTTCCAAGGGTGAGAGACTGAAAGTAGATAAATTAATATTAAATTCAATAACAATTTATTAATGTTTGTAATAATGTAATTTTTATTTTAAATTCCTGAATAATTTATATTGAATGAAAAAATAATATATGAAAATAGTTATACAATAATCCATAATTGATTGAAGTTTTTTACATTTTATAAAAGGTAAAGATATGTTAATAGTTAAAATTTAATCATGATAAATTTTATATTATTAAAAAAACTATTTAAATTCTTGAAAAATATAATATAATACAATTAGTCCATAAGTATCATTTTAGTATAAATTATTTATCTTAGTTATTTAGATAAAAAAGAAATTACAAAATCATGAACCAAATATTTAAAGTTTATTTGAGAATAAAAATTGTATTATGGATTCTCTTAAATTATTTATATATATGATCTATCATTTTCTATAATTATAAAAAGGTTATTCTTTAATAATAACATGTATAATACAATTATAGCTTGTATGATTATGCTTGTAATGTTGATAAGATCACACCAGCCTGAAATTGTACTCAATTATGTCATTCTATATATGGGTTTAATATATTTAAAAAATATAGTTCCTTAGACCAAACATGAATGATATATTATAGGTAAAGTGTTTTTCCATGTATTAATTTACTAGGTATTAAGTAATATTTTCAAATATAAGTGCTAAGGCTGTGCAATATATTGAGACCTGTTGGGTTGAGAATTCATATTTTATGAAAATCAATATATTAATATCACTTGTGCTTGTTTTTCATAATTAAGGTAATATCCCCAAAATAGAACCTTTTATTTCGAAATATGACAACATGGTTGAATTCAAAATGTGTTTTTTACCACAGGTGTGAACTATGGTTGGTTGATTCCAAACATCCAGGTGAGCTTGTCGTTGGCATGAAATTTAATTAAAATTAATTATTAAATTTAATTATTTTGTGGTAGATACCATGTACTAAAAAATATATATGTACCTTGGTATAATAATTCACTAGGTGTAGACACTAAATCCCCGTGGGAATGAATTATACACAAAATACTAAATCTAATAAATTTAAAACTATTGAATTTTGGTTTCTTCTATCATTATTAAAATGTTATGGAATGAGTTTTTATGATTTTTTTTGTGATTTCACTATATTCCCATGATCCTATTGATGTATATACTTTTTTAATCAATTTAAATATTTTTTCCATGTTATCACACATTATATTGATGATCTATGTATTTTGGGCATGAAATTTTTTATAGTCGCGTCATCACATATGTTCCTTTTCTTTTCCACTAACTGTTCTTCACATTTTTATCTATTTTATTATGGGTAATGTTTTGACTTTTTCAGGGAGGGTATGAGTGAGATTTAACCATTGAATTAATCGAGGTAGAAATAACTACACAATGATTAATTTTTACTAGTAGAAAATGGTCTTGAACGTCAGTTTTTTTATTTTTGATGTCGGTTTTTAACCGTCATTAATGTCACCAACAAAAAATATGGCTTTTTATGTTGGTTTTTATAAACAGTTCCAAAAAACAAATTATATTTGTTTTTTAGAATTGGTTTTGTAAAAAACCTAGGCAAAACAAACACATCAGTATCATTTTGGGAGTTAGTTTCCTTAAAAACCGATGCTAAAACAGTAAAAAAATTAGTTTTGGTGTCGATTAATGAAAAAAAACAGATGTCAGAAATTAAATAAGAACTTTTTTTGTCGTGGTCTTTACTAAAACAGATGCTAAAATATAATTTTTTTCTTATATGTTCAGTGCACTTCATTATCTTTGAAATGACAGTCCATGGAGTTAAAACGAGTTTTGAATCAAACGTTATGGTCATCAAAAGTTGAACCTATCCAAATTTTGATTGATACAACATGTTTCAAAGAAAATAGTATAAACATGAATAAAAATCACATAAACTAAATGAAATAAAATAAACATAGTACAACAAACATATTTCAATGTTTTTAGGAGCTTCAATTTAATTGATATGTTATTTTTCATCATATCTCTTATATTTAGGATAGAACACATGCGATAATGAAATATGTGATTGATTATTAAATTTACACCATGGTTTGTAAATCTCATTTGAATATTTTATATTTGTTACTCGATAATAAGAATAAATCATCATTATACGAAAGGTAAATGAGTTTTTTAGAATTGAAGGATAATAATAATAATGAAAATAAATGAATAAAATAAGTACCATGTTCAAATTAACGATTGATGTTATATTGACAACATGGTTGAATCGAAGAGGCCGAGAAAGATGAACAAAGGAGAAAATGGATTTATTTATATTAATGTATAATATTTCTGATTGTGTTGTTTGAATATGTAGGAAGGATTTTAATAACATAAACACGCATTGTAAAAAAATTGAAATTTTGATCCAGTGTTGTGGCGTATACTATTTGGCATCTGTATTAATTGAAACCTATAAAATAATAAGGATTTACATTGGTTTTTTGTGTAATTTTTTTAGAAAACTATCATTATAACTGTCAATTGATATCATTTTTCGCATCGGATTTTAAAGAAATTGATGCCAAAAAGTTAAAAAATTTATTTTTTTGCATCATATTTTTTTCAAAAAACTACAAAAAAAATTAAAAAATAGTGTCTCCGTTTTTAAATAATCTGACACCAAAAAAATTTAATAGTACTTTTTGTGTCAGTTTTTTTTAAACTATTGTGAAAAACTAAAAACAAAATTGTTTTGGAATTGGTTTTAAAAAAACCTATGTGAAAAACTATAAAAATAGATTTGGCGTTATTTTTTATTAAAACAGATGCCAAAAAATAAAAAAAAAATTGTGTTTTATAGAATTCCTTAATCATTGATTGGATTGGTCGTAGATGTCAAATAGAGTTTTAGATTAAATTTTTCTGCATTGGAAAGTTGGAATTCATTAATAATTATCTTGGAGAAGATAAACATCTGAAATCCATAACATTTAATTTGTATCACTATTTTTTCTCCAAAACCTGTCAAATCGAATCTTTGGGAATTCAATAAAACATTGTAATTGTATAATTTTTGGTGTTTTTTTCATAAAAAAATTCCAACATGTTTATCATAGTTTTTGGTTTAAAAATCGACGTAAAAAATTATCAGTAAATAAATATTACTTTGGTTATAAGAAATTTATGTCTTATTGATGATGTTAAAACCCATTTTTATACTACTGAAAATAGGAATGAAGTATGTTGGATGATCATAATACTCCATGTACTTTATCTCTATATGTGTGACAAAATCGAGCTGTAGGAGTTTATAGAGAGACACACATTATTAAAGGCTTCAAGGTGATCTATATGTAGATATTTTTATCCATTAAAGTGATATAAATGATGAATAGAGATGATTCCCATGGGTTCTGAGTTGTTAATCAAGAAGGAAATTTTTGAAAAATTTATATCTAGAGATATTCTGGAAGGATCTATAATTCCATATAAATTATTGACTACACACCATGTAGTGTAAAGAACACACAACATATGGATCCTCTAGATCCAGTAAAAGGGTTTTAGAAATGGTAAGGATCACAAACCCTGTGGATCGAACCACATTCTGTGTCACCCTACCATAGGGACTAAACAATCTACCATCTTAAACACACCAAGGACCCAATGGCTCTAGAAACGTCATGTACTCCATGAGTACAGGGGCATAGGCTGGTACCTGGGAAAACCGAATTTCATGGCTAATAGCACACAAATAGGTTTTAAGTGGATGAGATATACTATCTATAACACATACATGACTTGTAAAATAACACCTCTTCCATTCTATGTCCACAAGAGATCATGGATATAAGTTGAGGTGTGGTTAAATGTCATGTGTACCACAAATCATGTCTTATATCCCCTCATTCGACATCCTCATCTCATATATATTTTATTGGGTTCCAATATTACTGCATGTGTAACCAATCAAGATTATAATTCCATATAGAACATGTTGGACGAATTCATTTTGGAACCCAATATATGATGAGTGATATTTGAATTGGGACACTTCTTAAAGTGGGGCTCAAGGTTTATAGTGATTGGGGAATGATTATCAGTGATATGTTGGAGTCAACACTCCATTATTGCACTGTGGATAATCTTCACCATAATATAAGAGGCATTTTGGGGTTAGTACTCTACATTCAAACTAGGGAGTGAGATCACAAAATTTATATATATATGTATTGGTATGGTACTCCCTTACATGGGCACAAGTACTCTATATATATATTAGTACTCCACTGTCTTTTTGGTACAATTGGGTGAAGCCCTTACATGTGAGTTGTCGATCCCTCAACCATAGAGCACAATGGTGGGGGGTGGGTCACATAACACATATTCTAGTTAGGTTGGCAATGATGTAGGGAAATATTTATGGATTTTTAGAGATGAAGGATTACACATCATATTCGGTTTGGTTGTGAGATAGATATACCCTTTCTCACACATGTGGATTTAAAATTGTTTGTATATATATTTATTTATATATATATTTTTATTGGGTTTTGTATACCACCTCATTTGGGTTGATATAACTATCTTATATCTCTCTATTGCTCCCTTCTTAGTTTTGAGGCATCATACTATGTATCTATATACTCACACATGCATGGGCTTTTCGGGCATGGGTCATGTCTTATGCAGATGATGGATAGATAGATTATAAATATAGTGGATCATAATGATACTTGGTTTCCTATAATAGGTACCATTATCATGGATAGAGATAAGGAAATTTTATCTCTCATATTTCAGTATTCTAGTAGTTTCTAGGTGGGGATATTTTTTCTAGTTGACTATGTATTTCCCCTTTACACATTGGTTATATTATTCAATTTTCTAATGGGTTATTCTTAGAGGTTATTACATCCATAGTTTTTTTCATATGTTAATGTATTTTATTATTAATCTACCCTTTACCATGAAAAGGGATGGGTTAATTCATATATGTACATTAAAGAGAGTCCCCAAATTTTTGTATTAGGAATTCATAGATCTTGTTTCAATCCCTCATCCTATAGCAGTTGACTTAAGGTTGTGGTAGCCCACAATTCCACTGACTATGTGGGCCTTGTCTAATATGGTCCTAAAATAGTGCTATTAGTGAAATTCATTTCATGACATTGTGTTTATAGTTTCCACTTATTTGTATTTTTTATGACTTATGATATTATTGTCAAAGTATATTGAGTGAATATTCCATGCCCTAGAGCCCAGTTTTAGTGCGGCATCCGACATATTCAAACAGAAGGACTCTAACCAAATTATTGTCAACTAAAAATATAAGGAAATTAGTTTCATGTAAAATAGAACATTCATCATATGGGATTGAGTCTTTTGACACTCCTTCTGGAGTCATATATATATATAGTCATTTTATAGTTGTATGTATTAATTATTTTAGGAAACCTCCATAATGAAAGGAAACCATGTTACAATCTCATGAGTTTAACAACAATCCAAAGAGTGACGAGGACTCTATTCATAGGCCATCCCATGTGGTTTTTCTTAAAAATGAGAAGGGAGAATAAACTCCACCAATCGAGTAGTATATATACCTTGAAGTTAAGGATAATGATATGAAAATATTTAGTAAACTATTTGTGTTCCTTTATCAAGGATCTATGAGGTTCCACTATGAGATAGATACACAAATATTAGTGGTTCAGATTGAGTTGACCATTTTGGTCTTTAGGAAGGTTTGGGAGATGATATTTCAGATTTCTGCACTAGAGGATAGTCATTTACATAGAGTAGTTGGATTCAAATAGTGTTTTGTTATATAGGCCCATGATAATATTTCACTATAAAGGTCTGACTTCAAGTAGCTATTTATTGAATAACATCACACTTCATTCTTGTACTCTGTCTAGATCTAATATATTCTTGAGTATCAGCTGTGTGATATCTTAGTGTCTTGGTATTCTGTGTGGTTCACTAATCATAAGAAATTCTCCATCTACATGGTACGAGATGGATTCTCCCATGTGAAGCTGTTCATGCAAGGTATCAAAAGATAAATTTCATACATTGTGATTTACTTGTTCCTCGCCACTTATGATGTAGTTATATAGAATATTATTGTGACTGAGAGATTCCTAGTAGGGGAAAATTAAGTGGATAGAACTAGTTGTGGGAAAAATGGTTGATTTATCTGTATCAGCTAGTAGGCATAAAATGTCAATGTCTTAGAAGAGGACGTGTTCCCATTCTTAGGTTTAGATAGAAGGATATACAAATCAGGTATCAAAAAGAAGATATGTTATACCCAAATAGTGGATATGTTATATTTTAGAACATGATAGGCTAAAAACGAATAATTTATTGACTTTTCGGGATGAATAGGATAAGAAGAATGTGGATATACCCCCTTGTCAAGGGTATCATCCTGATCATGGATCTCGAAGAAATGGCCAGGGAATCCCTCATTGAGATGATGCTGTGAGAAGGGCAGATGAATGTCTAATGGGAGGAGAAAATAGTGTAATGTTATGTATCAGATCCTAACACCACCCCCACAAGGTGTCCCACATCATTCTCGTGGAGCTATCAGTCAAGGATATGGACAATTCGAGGTCATAGAAGGTAATGAACAAGCCTCACATGAGATGATATATGGTATAAAAATTTGGTTTCTTCTATGCTTCCTTTATTGGTAGTAGGAACATGTGTGATATATTATTTCATCTCATTATCCTGGGTGTGGTGGTTAGAGATTTTAGTTGATATTTTATCCCATTATGTATAGCTAAATGTTTTTATATGGACAGATTCTTTAACATATCATATCTGGTGGTATTGGGATCTATTTATGGGTGGATGGAGTTTCACCTGGGACCAAATTTTTTTCAGGATAAATCCTTATAAAATCATCAATGGTTTGGTTTTTTTTTCATGGTTTTAGTCCAGATTGACTCTCATCATTCATGTCTTAGATCCCACTGTACTAATAGGGTGATAGTCTCCTTTATGGAGAAATATATCTTATTACTTGGAATTTGGTCCTTTAATGTGTGATAATTTATCCCATCACCCATTATTTTTCATGTTTATATGATCGTGCAGTGGGATCTTCATACAAATAAATTCCTTTAGTATTGGAGAAAATTATAGATTTATTCCCATATCATGTCTTAGTTTTACCTCCTAGGATGCAGATATACTTCTACATTAAATTTAACTATAGGACCTTACCAATATATTCAATAATATATTAGAAGACCCCTACCGATCTATGATAGATGAGGGTATAGTTGGAGGACCTTTGAGAGATTTTTTTTGTTAGCCTCATTTTGTCTCATTTGGTATGTCTAGATTTTTTATTTAAAATGGATACTATGAGCATTCATATTTTGGTTGATTATTATCTCTTAAACCATGAAATTTTAATGATTGAGTACCACTTATAGATGATTAGTGGAGTCTATAAACAATTAAAAAGTTCATAATGGTTCTCAAAGAATGATCTCTAGTTTCACTATAACCCTTTGAGGGTTCAATAAGCTAATATTTTGAATCTTTCTTTTAATGTAACTAATGACCCTATGGGTTCCTATAAATACAATTCATTGTGATGAATTCTCATGCTATGTTTATGAATTTGATGAGCCAAATCTTCAATCCATAAATGAACCAATTTCTAGTTTCATTTAATGATGAAATTCTCATCTACTCTATGTTAGTGGAGGTTTATGAAAAACCTAGAGTATTCTTGTACACATACTCAGGATGCACAAGATTTATGGTATGCACTCAATGTTCCAGTTCTATATCTGTCAGGTTCAATTCATAGAGAATTTCATTTCTGATCATGCATTAGTAGTGGACCAACAGAATATTGATATAATTATTTCATATATGCCAATGAAGATCACATCAGAGGTGTATGAATTTATTGTTTTCTAGATGTTCTATAATAGTTTCAAACCAATATTTTCCATCATAACATCCCCATTGACCACCCTAACATGGAGATGGTAGTTTTTATTTATAATGATCATTGATAGGGATCCTTCTAGAATATGAGTCTGAGGATGAACAATGGTCCTGTATTGAGAAAATTATATGTGGTTTTAGATAACATAGTGTTTTTTATTCCTCTAAATCATGGTTTGGTTTAGTGTAAATGAATAAGTAGGAATTGATCAAATATGGTTCAGGATAGTTGATACCATGTGAGAAGAACTATGCTACTCATGGCTTAATGTTATAATAAGAATTCTTTACTCATAAGATGTGGAGGAACTATCTTACAAGAGAGATATTTTTTGTTCACAGAGACCATCAAATCCCAAGATTCATCTTCATTCATATATATCATAACCTGAGATAGAGTCACTTGTTATATTTCATACTAGTTTATTATCTTGAAAAATAATAGAATATTAGTATGTAAATCATGGTGGTGAATTCCATTATAAAGAAGTATCCTCTACACCTAGTGGAGGAGGTCTCTTAGCAGTTGGATTCATGGAAGCTGACCTTGTAGTATTAGAGTTTTGCAACATATATTTACATAATGGTTTGGAATCATGCACATCAACTTCATGTATGAGTGTCCTAGTTTGGAAACACCATCTATGTGGTTCCTCATTACCAAATATCATAAATAGATTCACTAGATGTATTGTTTGAATGAGGATAGCATGTTATCCTTTTCTAGGGATGAAAAATTATTCTAGTCACATTGTGAGAGGAGGGGGTTTAAAATTTATAGTTTGGGTGTACATCATAGTATACAAAATATTTAATGGGGCATTCATTAGAATTTTTGGTGGTATGGTATGTGGCTAAGTGTAGATGAGTTCATTTCATGGTGTCTCACATAAAACTATGTGAATCTTCAGAACCTAGTTCTGATAGGTTTGATACTACTCATTGAGATCCTAGAGTGGAAATGGGAAGTCTTATCCATGAACATAATGACCTGGATTCCATGGACAACAATATACCATATTAACATCTTAGATATACTTGATTGACATAAAATTTCAATGAAGTTCATTTCCATTAAAAATAATAGGTTCGTTGAGATTATGAGACAATGGAAAATTTATGATATTTTTTGGATTGATGAGGTAACCTAGACGATTAAATTTGAACAAGATATTCATTTTATTTCATAATAGTGGAGAGGTATTTAAGAGGCATTTGGGACCCTATTACAAATGAGAACAATATTATACCTTGAGATGGATGCGAAGACTGAGTTCAATATCCAATTGATGGAGGATATTCTGAGAGCATGCATGTTATAATTCATCTAGATAATGGAGGATCACATTCCATTTTAAATGTTTTCATATAAAAATATCTATCACTCTATTATTGATATGTTATATTTTGAGGTCCTATGTGAGGGACCCTACATGTCACCACTATGTTTGACTATGATTTTTGAGGATTCACTTTTTCAAAAAAATATGATACATGCGATGAAAAACTAGGTACATGTGATCTAAAAATGTATAAGTATATAATATAGGTAATAGAAGTACTAAACAGATCAGCAATATAGACCTATGATGTTTGAGTAGTCAAACCATATTATCCAAAGTGTCACCCCAATATGAATATTGTAGAGGACATTCAGGGAGGAAATTTTTCACTGAGGTTCATTGTTCTATTTGAGATCCTATAGACGGTTGGTGAAATTTCTTATCACCTAGACTTACACCATATTAGGAGTGGGTTCATGAAATATTCTAGGTGTCATTTTTAGATTAGATACATACATGATATGGCACATGAAAATAACTGGGGTTTGTTGTACATTGTGGAATGAGGCACCGTTGTAGAGTACCCACTTGTTACTGAGGATTGGATGGATATGATCCCATTACCATGAAAAATTACATTGGTTCAAGTGTTGTGATTGAATATGAGCCTACAAGAGAGATCATAGAAGTGCGAGAGCCAGGTGATAGCTCAATATCCACAACATTATTATTACGATGGACTATTTATGGATGAAATGACATTAATGGTGGAATATTTTTGCGGCAGTATATTTTTCCTACATGAAATGGAAATATATTAAAAAAATTACATCCATGAGATTATACCGCTCAAGATTTGGAGGCCCAAGGAGCCCAAAATAGATATTATTAAAATATTAAATATGATAATATAAAATTCATGTATTTTTTTATATATAATTGAATAACTCCAAAATATAGGATTTCATTAAATATACAAAATTATAGTTAAATAAAAAATGTGAGGCTTACCCTATGTGTAACACCCCACGATTTCATAGTATGTTATCTAATTGAATTAATTAAATAAGTTGCACTACACAGAACACTGTGTTCGAGTGCACCAAAATTCATCAAACTAGCCATTCAAAAAGCGGGTATGAATATTAATAACTGCATTTTGAACATCTATATTATGTGTTTCTTAAACATATTTTTAGAAAAAAATCATTTTTTCAGATTAATGAAGTAATTTTGAAAAAATGAAATTTTACCGCCTTTTAATCGATAACCATTTTTTAACTAATATTTGACACTTTTATATATTCAATTTAATGAAATTAAATTCTTATTTATATTTGGGACATAAAAATCTATTTTGGATAAATTTTTTTTGTTTTTATGATAACTTTTATATTTTGATGAATATTGAAATATGGTAAATTTTAATTAAAACCAACTTTTTTAATCAAAATAATTAATTTTGTTAAATTATACATTTTAATGGGTTTGAATTATAATTATATTATATTTTTATCATTTAATACAATGTAGGTAATTTTATGTAATATTAAATTAAAATTTGACATAAACACATGTCAATCTTTTGATAGTTTTTACTTTTTAAAAACTTTCTTTTTGGTTTTGACAATGGGAATTAATATTAAATTTATTAATTAATCTTCTATGTTTCTAATTTCGGAAAATAGAATTAACTTTTGAATTCAGAATGACAAAATTTTCTTAGGATGATTTTTTGGAATTTTTCTGAAAAAATTCAATTTTTTGTGAATGGTGAAAAACACTAAATTTTTATTTAAAGCCAACTTTGTATTAAAATAATTATTTATTTTACTTAAATTAATTTTAATCCAATATAGATATATAATACCTATATAAGTTCAATATAATTCATTGGAATTATTTTAGAATAAAATTAGATGTATAAATTTTTATTGAACATTTTACCGTCTTTTACACACCTTCTAGGAGCATTTGCTAATTTTAATAAAACATAATTTTAACACTTATGTTAGTTAAATTTTAAAAATATGAGATACACGGTTGATATCATTATATAAAATTTGGTTAAATTAGATTAAAATAATTTTTTGTGAATAATAACTTTTGACTTTTATTTACGAAAATTAAAAGTAAATAGGGTAATTAATGGTACAAATGATATTATTATTACCCTAAAAAATGTTATAATTATATTGAATAAGTTTCTTTCGACCAATAAAAACAGTAGGAATAATATGTGATTCTTTAGGTCCACATGGATTAGAAGAGAACATTTATTATTATTTTGTTTAAAGAATAGTTACAAGTTTTAAATACAATGTTTAATAACTAACCCATTTATAATATAGGGATACACATTAGAAAAATTCAACTATAAATATTAATTATAAATATAAAAATATTTAATAAATAATGGTATTTTATTTATAATTTTTATACATTAAATAAATAAATTTATTTATGACACAATGATGATGCTATAATTACCTTATTAATGAATGATTCAATGAAATGGTATTATAAATATTAAAATAAATAAAATTTAAATGTGTTTATGACATCCACTAATTTTCTAGGTAAATATGACATGTTAGTATTGATTCAATGTAACGTTTTCTTTGTAATCATGTTGTGATGACTTTCACAAAAACCAAATACAAAATAGTGTCAAAATTGAGATAATTTTTTTTAAAACAAATATTATATTATTAAATTATATAATATTTCCAAAATTCTGAGAATCGACCAAAGGTCATAAATAATATTATATATGTCATTAATGAACCACTATAGGTTCTCTTGGAATGTCAGAGTAGGTTTATTTACCATATAGTGTTTAAATAAAAGAAGACACATTAAAAGATAAACTATTTAACTAAGAGATAAATAAAAATGATTCGGTTTATATTTTGACCAAAACCAGTATAAAACGTATTGGATGAGTGTTTTTAGACCCATAAATACCTTAGCATAAAAATAAATCATTTGATAGACATTATAAAAAGAAAATTATTTTATTATAAAATAATATTTCAAGCTTTTCCAAATGTGACCATCACCCCTCTTATAAAAGGGTACTTCTCTTTCTCTCAAAATCACACCTCCAAAGCCATTTCGGTTGGACAAAACCGGCCCAAATATCCTAAAAACTTCTCTGAAATCAACCTAGATATGTTATATTTAACATAAATCCAACATATGGAGCCCTTTTGATAAACTCCAAAGGAAATACCCGAAGAAGAGGTAACAATTTCACCACCCTCTTTAAAATTCTTTTCTTCTTCCACTTTCTCTTTATTTTTTACTTCCATACCAGAAATAATAAATCCTATACCTTCTAAATAATGTGATTTTATTATAAATATGGTACACCCATATTCATTATTTTATCCATCCTATGAATGATAATGTCAGCAGGCATTCGTATGTACGACTTACCGTCTCCACGCCATGGTGTAATTTTTATCAACACTATATTATTTGGATAGATATAATGATGAGTAATATGAATATAAATAATTATAATTACATTGTAATGTATCGTTAATATTTATATTCCATCTAATTCCACACCTTTTAATCAATAATCAAATTATATTTCCACTCATGTGTATGTCCGACTTACCGTATCCACGACGTGATAAGATTCATTTCCATGTTCACCATTCAACGATGAATATAAAAATATATATTGTTAATAAGTATGTAATATATTACATGATAATACTAATTTATATATTAATATATATTTATATATACGTATATAAATATATATATATATATATTTAGATATATCTTATTCACTTACTACCGTTCAATGCGATATGAAAACGGAAACAACGTTTATGCGTACGTATGGCCAACCCTCTCCATTAATGGTGCCATAAATTTCATATATTTTTTATATTATAAATATATATGATATATAAATCAATTTTTGAATTCTCAAATTATTTAAATCATGATCTAAATGATACGTTCATGAATAAAAAGTTAAAACTCGTACGATAATGAAAGCGATTATTTCCTGAACTGTTAATTAAGCATGGAAATAATTATCAAATGGGTGGTATAAAGTCATAAATAAATCATGTATGATATAATAAATAATAATATGGTTTTGGTATAATTTAATAACATACTATGGTCATTATACAGGAGCATAAGCATACCCTCGACCAAAGGAATGCGCATGGTAAGGAATATTTCCTTAATATCATTATTATCTAAGATTGTTTATGTGTAGGTATTTAATGGGTCATATTTATCATTGATACCCATATTTAAAAAAAATATGTT
Source organism: Viscum album (assembly GCA_963277665.1). Classification (NCBI taxonomy): domain Eukaryota; kingdom Viridiplantae; phylum Streptophyta; class Magnoliopsida; order Santalales; family Viscaceae; genus Viscum; species Viscum album. The sequence continues at coordinate 291,693,769 of OY728143.1, read as the reverse complement.
TTCAAGAAGAATATTTTATGGTTTTATGGGAGGTTCTATTTATCTAGATCATCATTTTAAATATTTTACTTAATTATCTTTATAAATCGTTTTAATTAATATACATGATCTCAAAATGATTTTAAGAATTTATTTATATGGGAATGAATTTTTTGAAAGGATAATTATTTTATAATGTTTCAATGTGGTATGAGAATTTTTTTTTCAAAAATCACTTTTAAATTACTTCTTTTATAAATGTGTGACTTTTATATGATTTCACAAAAAGGAATATTTCTCTCAAAATTTTTGACTGATCATTTTCAACTATGTCAACATCCTTTATTATATATTATTTTTTATTAAGGTTGATTTATTACAAATTTTTTTTTCAATATTTAATTGAATGATTTAAAACATTTATGACTACGCATGTTCTATTTTTATACAATTCATGGTTTATGGTTAAAGTATTATCATATCGTATGCTAGTTTTAATATGAATTTTTATGTTAGGTTTCAACCATTTCATATAAGGAATGAATTGGACATAGTAAGTGATGATTGGAGCCCTCTATAGATACTTGATGTTTCAGTAGGTCTCATGAGACAAACTATTGTCTTGGCACAAGGACTTTACATAATTTTATTTTATTCTTGGCACAAGGCCTTGACTATGAGGTTATGAAGTCTCGAATTACGGATTCCATCATTATGAAATTGGATATTGATATTGAAAATTATTATTCAACTAGTAGAATATCCATGTAAATAAGTAAATTGCATCATTTGACTTATATTTTCATTTAATGTTGAAGGTTCTATTTAAATGGATTTTGTTTTAGTTTTATACATTTCTTTAAATGTTTATGCTTGTTTGTGAATGTTTCCAGAATATTGTTATCCTTATTGATGGTTTGAGCTCACCCCTTTCTTATTTTTTATTTTCCCAATATTCCAAGAAGTGTATTATAATTGATAAAATGGGTTAATCTAGAGAATTAATGGCCTTATCCAAGGATCATTTATGTTGTGTTGTATTTTCTAATGTGTATTGTAATATTCATGTATGTAATCTATATTCCAAGACTTCTAAATCGATCAATATTCTAGGACATTATTCCATGTTCTCATGCCAATGTATTAATAATAAAGCATCGAATCTGGGTAACTAGGGTTGGGGAATTATAGTTGGTTTCGAAGGATGTTTAGAAATTTCCTTGGAATCTAGATTTAGGAAAACTTATATCAGAGAACATTACCCTGATATAGACCTTGAGGATTAAAATTGAAGAACATCCTAGAATTTTGGTAATGTAGATATTTTTTTAATTTTCCAAGAAATACATCCTTTTCTGGATTCGAGTAGGAAGGGGTGTCTCTGGCACATATGTACCTAGGAGTGAAAACTCCGACAAGGAGTATTGGGATTGATCTAGGGTATCCTAGCACTCGACAGTGGGGTTTCGGCACTCTTGGTTACGATACTCACAAGGGGTATGCTTAGGATAATTCACCTTTTATTTACAAGCCATTATGAAGGATTTATGAGTAAGTACTTCCTAAATAAAACAATTTTTTATGATTATTTATTAGATGCATAATTTTTCAATTTACATTAGGTATTTTACAGGTTTGGAATTATTCATTATTATGCATAAACAATCCTATTATATGACATTGTTTATAAATGGCACCCAGTAAATGGAATGAGAACTCTAACAATACGCATGATCCAAAGAGTAAGAAGGATCATATCGTTCATGTAATTAAGACAACATTTAGAAGGGAAATATTCTCCCATGTATTCTCATCATATGATGAAATGATATGATGTATCAATTAAAAAAGTAATGAATTCACTGAGTCCTATGGCTTTGAAGAAATGTAAGAGAAGAAACCCATGGTAGGGAGAAATATGGATAAATTTAATAGGGGTAAAAAGGATTTTATTATATGTGATAATTGTGGAAAGAATAAACTTGGTAAATGTTTGAAGGGAATGATATTTTTTTTAAAAGTGTGGAGAAATAGGACACCATGTACGTGATCGCAAGGTAAGAAAAAAGTTTCAAATGTACAATGCTTCATCTACAAGGAGTTGGGACACTACGAGAATCAATTTCCAAATCATCTGAGTATACAACAAATGATGTTGTTGGATAGTAATGATGTTATGATATTTCCACAGATGAAGTGTTATGACTAGTGTTCTTATGTTTGTATTACTGAATTTTGTCATTTGAGTATTGTATCAATGATGTACTGGTTATAATAATTATTGAGTATATAAGGATTGTATTGCCTTACTGTTTCATTAAGGATTTGAGATTGTGTGGTGCCATGAATAGAGACTCAATTAGAAGTTAATATTTTTTAAAAATTATATTTTTTAAGGAATTTTAAAACATTAATATGGGACTGATACTGAGGTATTTATTGTAGAATAAGATATTATTGATTTGGATAAATTATATTTGATATTATTAACATCCTTAGAACTTAATAATTGATTTTTTATTCCATCATTGTTGGAGTTTACAAAATTTTTGGATATAAGAAATATATCCATATTCTATAAATAATAATGGAGCATGAATGTAATAAATATGGTTTTATGGTAATTCATGGGGTTGTTGTGTTTTAAAAGAATACAAGATGAAGGTATTCAAATATTATTACATGTAAAAAATGATATTCATTGCGTTTAACTTCCTTATAAATTTTGGACTGTGAGTTTGGACACAAGTATTTTAGATAAGACTAAAGGTTGGAATAGACTATGTTTGACGTTAGATATTATTTTTAATGTTATAGAATTTATTAAGATTATTTTTGTATTGTTATGAAAAGGAAAACCGTGAGGTCTGGTGATGACCCGTCACGTCCAGCAAGGCCATGAGACTTGAACCCGCCACCAAAGGGCGATAAGGGTAATCACCTACAACTGCATTATGTGATGTCCTAGATTGTATAATCTATTTTTTAAAATATTTAAAAAAATTAATTTAATATTAATTATATTTGTAACCCTATTCGAATAAGATAAATAGACAATTTTTTAACTCTATTATGTTTTGGAGTGAAATATGAGTTTGCGGTAGGAATTAGTTGAAGGATAAAACTCTAGATGCCAGGTACATTTCTCCCCTCTTATTTTATGAATAAAATAATTCTTCAACATTATGGAAGGTATCCTAAAACTAAAAATGTGTTATCTTAATACCATATGTTTTGTTGAACCGATGATATTTTAAATCATCAAGAATTGTTGGCATTGAGGCCCTCAATTTTACACTTGTTTGTGATTTATGACCTCAAACACACCCTATAAATATTTACGTTTTCCTCCAATTATTTGTCTCTACTTTCCTTCAATGTTCTACTAATCGAGATCATAATTTTCTGCTGACTGTTTCATTTCCCTTTCCCTCTTATTCAAAGTAAATTTTATTAATCCAATTAACAATGTGGGTTTTCGACAAAGGTATTTTTTTATTTTTTACCCTTTGTTTTCAAATAACAATTTAAAATTGTGAGGAAACGGTTTATTGAAGGACGAGAGAATGTAACACCCCATTATTTCATAGTACATTACCTCGTTAAAGTAATTAAATAGCTTACGCTGCACGCAACTCCGATTTCGAGAGCATCACAACTTACCAAACTAGCCATTCAAAAAGTCATTATGAATAGTAATAGAATCATTTTGACCATCCATATTATGTATTTCTTAAATATAACATAAGAACAAATTCATTTTTTCAAATAAATGTTATATTTTATATAATATGCAATTTTACTTCCTTTTAACATTGAACCCTTTTTTAACAAATTTTTCACACATCTATACATTCAATTTAATGAAATTAAATTCTTCTTTATATTAAGTCCATATTAATTTAGTTTGGATAAATTTTTGGTGTTTATTCAATAAATTCATATTTGATGAATAGTAAAAGATGCTAAATTTTAATTAAAAATTATTTTGTAATCAAAATAATTCCTAGTGTTAAATAATACATTTGAATGGAATTGAAGTATAATTAGATTATATTTTTATCATTTAATATAATTTATTTCATCATATATAATTTTACATTTAAATTTGACATAAACACATGTTAATCTTTTGATTGTTTTTATTTTTTAAAAACCTGATTTTTGGTTTTGACAATGAGAAATAATTTTATAATAATTAAAGAAACATATATGTTTTAAATATGGTAAAATAGAACTAATTTTTGAATTCATAATTTTAAAATTATCTTAGAGTGAATTTTTTTATTTTTCTTAAAACATTCAATTTTTGATGAATACTGAAAACACAGTGTGATTATTTAGAACCTACTTTTTATTTAAATAATAATTTTTTTTATATAAATATATTTTAAATTAAAATATATATATAATATTTATATATTTTCAATGTAATTCATTGAATTAATTTTATAATAAAATTAGATGTATAAATTTTTATTGAACTTTTTATCGCCTTTTACCCAACTTCTAGTAGCATTTGAAAATTTTCATAAAAAATAATTTTACTGCTTCTGCTAGTTGAATTTCAGAAATATGAGAGACATGGTTGATATCAGTAAGTAAAATTTTGTTCAATATGTTGAAAATATTTTTTTGTGAATAGTACCTTTTAACATTTATTTACCACGGCTAAACGTAAATATGGTAATTAAATGTAATGATGATATTATAATTACCCTAAAAAATAATCTAATTCTATTGGATAACTGTATTTCGAACAAAATCAACCTTAGGTATAAAATATGTCTCTTTAGGTCCACATTTATTAGATTGGGACATTTATTATTATTTTAATTAAAGAATAGCTAAAAGTGTTAAATTCTATGTTTATTAACTAAACCATTTTTAATATATGGATACACATAAAAAAATTTGACAATAAAAATTAATAATTAATTGGAAAATATTTCCTACATAATGGTATTTTATTTATAAATTTTAGACATTAAATAATAAAATTTATTTATGAAACAATGTTACTTCAATAATTACCTTATTAATGAAAAAAATCAAATAAGTGGTATTATAAATATTAAAATAAATATAATTTAACGTTTTTATGACATCCAATAATTTTATTGGTCAATATGGAATGTTAGGGTTCACTTAATGTAACTTTTTCGAAGTAATCAAGTGGTGATGACTTTCACAAAACCCATATACTAAATAGTGTCAAAATTGACATAAATGAGTATTTTTTAAAAACATTAAATTATTAAATAATATAATATTCCTAAAAATATATGGTTCATGAAGAGGCATTAAATAATACTATATAAGTCATTAATGAACAACTTTTTATTCTCTTGGTGGTTTATAGTAATTTTATTAACCATATAGTGTAAGAATAAAAGAAGACAAGGTAAAAGATAAACTATTTACCTAACAGTTAAATCTAGAATATAATGTTAATATGGTTATGTAAATCTGACTAAAACCTATTATATGAATGGTTTTTGACATATACCTACCTTATCCTAGAAATAAATAATTTTTGATCCATTAGAAACAAAAAATGATTTATTATAAAATAATATTTCAAGCTTTTTCTAAAGTGAACCTCACCCCTCATATAAAAGGGTGCTTCACCTTCTCTATAAATCACACCTCAAAAGACAATTGGCATGGCCAAACCCTGAACAAATATCCTACCAAATTATCTAAAATCAAACAAGATTCCATTAATTTATCAGAAAGGCAACCTAAGGATCTCTTTTGATCACCTAAAAAAGGAAACACCCAAAGAATAGGTAATAATTTCACCACCCTCATTCAAGTTCTTTTATTTTTCCACTTTCTCATTATTTTTTATTTACATACCAAAATAATAAATGCATTACCTTTTACATACTTTTATTTAATTTTAAATATTGTACAACCATAATCATTATTCTATCCATTCGATGAATGATAATGTCACCACGTGTGCGTACGTACGACTTACCGTCTCCACGTCGTGGTGTGACTTATTATTCAAAACTATGTTATTTGAAAGGATATAATGATGAGTAATATATATATAAATAATTAATATAATATTACAATATATCTTTAAATTTAATATACCATCCAATTCCACACTTTTTAATCATTATGGATGTGATATTGTCACTCGTGTGTACGTACAGCTTGCTATCTCCAAGACGAGATTAGATTCATTTCCACATTCACCATTCAATTATTATTATAAATATATATATTATTATGCAATATATGAAATAATTATTCTACAGTCTATATATATATGTATATAATTATGTGTGATTTTACTTACATATATCTTATTCACTTACTTCTGTTGAATGCGATTTGAAAATGAGAAAAACATTTATCCTCACATACGACCTACCATTTATTTTATCTATATATTATAAATATGTATATTCTGAATATATATGATATATAAATCAATATTTATATTCAATATGTAATTAAATCCGTATCTAAATGATACGATCCAGAATAACATGTTAAAACACATATGATAAAGAAAGCGATTATTGACCGAAATGTTAATTTAACATGGAAAATCATAATTAATTTGGTAGTATAAAGTAATAAATGAATCATATATGATATAATAAATATTAATATGGTTTTGGTATATTTTAATAACATACTAAGGTCATTAAACAAGAGGTTAAATGTACCCTCGATCAAAGGAAAGTGCAAGGTAAGGATTATTTCCTCAATCATATTATTATCTGAGATTGTTTATGTGTAAGTGTTTATAGAGACATATTTATTAGAGATACCCCTATTTCATAAAATTTATTTTCTAAAGTAATATTTTACGGTTTTATGGGGGGATCTATTTAACTAGATCATGACTTTAAATGTTTAAATGATTTTCATTTCTATTTCCTTTTAATTAATGTCAATGTTTTCAAAATGATTTTGAGGATTTATTTATATGGACTTGAATGTTTTGAAATGATAATTCTTTTCAAATGTTTCAATGTTTTATGAGACACTTTGATTTATAAATTTATTTTAAATTACTTCGTTTATAAATGTCTGTTTTTTAAATGATTTCACAAAAGTGATATTTACTCAAAAAGGTTTACTGGTCATTTTCATCTATGTCAGCATCCTTTACTAGATATTATTCTTGATTGAGGTTGATTTATTATAAAGACAATATCTAATATTTTATTTAATGAGTTATGATATGTTTGACTGTGAATGTTCTATTTTTATACCATTCTTGGTTTATGGTTAAAGTAATAAGATTTCATATGCATGTTTTAATACAAATGTTTATCTTATGTTTCAAACTTTTCATTTGAGTAATGCATTTCACATAGTATGTTATTTGTGGATCCTATTATAGCTCATATATTCATCAGTTGGTCTAATGAGAAAATATATTTTCTTGGCCTAAGGCCTTGACTATGTGATTATGAAGTCTAGCATTCTGCCTTCTATCATTATGAAATTGGCTATGGATATTTCATTTGATTATTCTACTAGTTGAATATCCATGTGAATAATTAAATTGCATTATTATATTTATCATTTCCATATTATGCTGATTTTTATGTTTAAACGTATTTTTTTTTAGTTTTATACATTTTCCTAAAAGTTTATTCTTATTTTTGAATGTTTCCACTATATTATTATTCTTACTGAGCATTTGAGATCACCCCTTTCTTATGTTTTATTTTCCGAGGATTCCAAGAAGTGTATTATGATTTATAAGTATGGTTAAGCTAGGGTATTAATGGTGTTTTCAAATGATCATTTAGTCTATGTTATATTTTCTAATGTGTAATGAAAAGTTAATGTATGTAATCTATTTTCCATGACTGCTAAACTGATCAGTCATTCCGGGCGTGATTCCTTGTAATCATGCTAATTTAATAAAATAAGGCACCTACTCTAGGTAATAGGGGTTGGGGAATTACACTAAGTGCGACCTAATGATGATCAGAACCAGAATATTTTTTGGGGTGGACAATGGTGGTTTGTTGAATTTAAATAAACATTGTAACTTATTTATTTGCTTTTAAAAACACATGATGTAAGATACTGTAAATATAACAGACTGTATAAATTATCTACGTTATCTTATTAAATCTTTTTATAATTAGGAGGAGTTATGTCATTATTCTTTTATGAATAATGATTGTAGGGTGCTTATTGATCAAACCAAGGAAGATCCGTAGGTAGTGAATGCAGTGGGATCCCCACATCACAAGTGAATATTTTAATTAACAATGATCAATACTAATCCAATTTGGACATTTAAATTGTGGATTAATACAAATTTATGACATTGTTAATTAATGGATTTGATCTAATTTATTTTGTATTAGTGATTTCACACTTTTCACATGATAATATTGATGAATTAAATTTTCTATTATATTTAAATATATTTATGACATGATCCCTGTATAAATAACCATGATTTTTATTTTTTGCCTCGAAATTTTTTTAAATTTTTTTTTTCACCATCTTCCCTGGGATTTACACCTCTCCGTTCATTTGTTTCCTCATTTTTGGCATACGGGGTAATTATTAGTCCTTGGATGAGAGAGTTCGAGTGGGATTGAACCCCCTGATTTATTATGATATAATGAAAAAAAATCATTGATAGAAATTTTGGGGATATATCAAGGAAATAATTTATATGTGGGTCCTTTTATATGGTTCAAATATTTCTAGTGTTGAAAAGTTATCGAAACCTATGACTGGAGGGTGACACATGGATTTTTTGGTTTTGTGGGGATCACTATATTTTTATATTTTGACATGAGAGGAAAGAATTTGATTGATAAAGGACATTACCATTAGTTCATGATTGTTTTTTGATGATAAAATTTATGGATAATATTAATCTAGAGATCCATGTGAGGTATATTTAATTCTTCATAAAAACCCATCTACACATCGTGTAATCAAAAGAACACATAGTGTGTATCCCAACATGGATACAGTGCTAGGGGTTTGAAAAAGTTATTGATCTCAATTAGTGTTTCTAGAATCACATTCCTTGTGACAATACATTGGTGACCAAGACATGTTCTTGTATAGACATACCTAGTACCCTATGTGGTCGACAAAACTATGTACTCTGGGCGTAAAAAAGTACAACATATTGACCAGGCATGGACGAGTTCATAGATAAATGTACATGAACAGACAACATGTGGTTTAGATATTCTAGTTATGATCCATAACATCCACTAAAAATTACATGGATTTCATAATATGTATATAGCTGAACAAAAAATATCATATAGGCATGGTCACATTACCTGAAGACCCTTGTACCCATAATGTATTATCGACATTGTCTTCTAACTCTTTTATCTTCTTCAGGTGGACAACGATGTTGGTCTTTGAGTATCTTATCCTGACTAATATTTTTTATATAACATGATGTTTTATACATTTTGTCTTATGAGATAAGATTAAATATGTTCTAATCATGGAACTTCATAAGGAACTGCTCGGTGATGGAAACGGTCAGGGAAGGATCATTGGTGACAGCTGGGGTCAGTAATCCGCACTTACAAAACTGTGTGGTATCCCCATTCAGTAAAAGATATTTCAAGATCAGTACTGCATAGTGACATAGAACAATATGTTCATGATATTCATTATTCATATAGAGACTATAAACACCACACATTATGGGGTCCACTATCAATGAATTGGTACCCCCTATATTCAATATATAGCTTGGTGAAGGATCTCAATGTGATTTGTGGCTCCCAAGACTATGTGAACAATATCAGTGAGTGGTACCATCCACAAATATTTTGGTGAGGGTACACAATATTTTAGAGATTAGTAATGGACATCTAGAGCAGTATCACTACTCATCGATATCAATTATGTTGTTAGATTGTTATCCCATTTCACACTCATCTAGGTTTCTTTTTGAGTATATATATGTTTATACTTTTTTTGGTGTCCTTTCCCTATTTATTTTGGTTTTGATGATTATTTTGTTGTATATATTTATCTCTCAATTTTATTTTTTGGGTTGTCTTACGTTGTATATTTATAAGCACCCCTACATAATAATTTCGCACATGTGTCATGTCTTATATAGAAGAAAAATAGACCAATGGTCATTATGGAGAAGCGTAGTGATACATGGATTTATAGACCACATATGATGGTCGGGATTGGATAATAGGATTCATGCAGTATTACCATTCCATAATCATTTTTTTTCAGGTTGGGACTTCTTTTTTGTTTGATGGGTATTTTTCCCCTTTACACAATTGTTGTATTCTCTCATTCTCTAATTTTATACTATAATTTGTTACATTCATGGTTTATTCAATATGTTAAATTCATTTATTTTTACAATGTTCAATTTTAATGTTTTTTTTGGTTAGTTAATGTATGTAAATTTTTAAAAGGTATCACATTTGATAACATTTCTTCTCGGTGCTTTTTGAGAGCCCCAAGCCTTTTGTTGATGGGTTTGGGTTGTGGATTCACGACCTTTCTCTAGCCAGGCTTTCCTCAATGGGTTAGTTCATCACATCTATAAGAATTCTAGATCAAATAGATTTAGCCTCAGCGATTCGAAACTGGTTAGAGATGGTCACAAAAACATAATTTTTAGGGAACCATTTCATTAAAATATCTCTAGTTTAAATTCTATTTTCTTGATCTTTGATGGGAAGAAATAACTGAAACGATTGATGTTCTATTAAAATAATGATTTGGTTATTTATTTTAAAAAAAATACTCCTGATATATTCTTGTTAATTTAATAGATTAAATAGGTTTTCATCAACTGGTTTTAAATAATTTATGTAATGATATAAAATTAAATTTTTTATAATCCAACAAGAAGGGATTGATAAAATGTAAAATTTTCCTAAAATTGGAAAATTAGATCTTGTATTATAAATACATGACTGTCCTGATATATGGAATTCATAGAGAAGGAAAAGGGGTGATCGAAACATTGGGTTATGTGAATGGGGGAGGAGGATGGGTATTATGTTTATTTAAAATAGGATTTTAAAATTTTTAATTTGTTGTATTTTTTTGGGGATTGGCGAATTGCACACTTAATTTGTCATAAATCAGGGATGGTATCATCTTCCACCTACCTTACCTCCCCATATTAACCATGTGGGTGAAACCCTATGGTCATATTCCCTATTGAAGGATACTAATAACCCATAATTACCCCTGAATATTAGGATAAGAAATTATGTCATGGGACTAAGGAGCATGACTCATGGTCTTATTATGTTAATGTCACCCTAAAGAGCAATGTCTCACCCTTGTAAGGAACCATGTGTCCTTTAATTTACTATGAACCAAACTAGGTCCAAAATATACCAAAATAACTTCAATAGATATTGAATAATTAAATGATATATGGAATTTAATTATACCATCTTGAAAACAATAGTATATTCCATTTTTAAATTTAATGGTTTTTATAAATAAAATTTTTCTGAAAAACCATTGATGTTATTTATAGTGGGGTTTTCATAAGGTATTTTTGAAAAACTTTTTGGTGGTATTTCCTCGATATATTCTAATTAATGATTAGGTAGAAGAAACTATATTGATGGGTTGGTTATCTCAGACCCCATTGCCATTGATTTTATTAAAATATTATATTATAATAAAATTTCTTAATTATTTTTTTATTCAAATAATATTTTAAATGACTGATCATGAGATGAGAAAAAACAAATTATTTTTTATTATTATATTATTTAATTAAATATATATTTTAAATATGGTTTTATAATAAATAATTTTAAATAATATTTTTTTATTATTTATAATATTCCATAACTAAATATATCATATATGGTAATGTGCGTGTGCAATTAATTATTAAATATAATTATATTTTTATAAGATCATGTCAACCGGTTAAATAGTATACAATTAAAAAATAATTATCTTCTCTCAATTAATGTGCTTGATAAAATCATTGACATAAATCCATAAATGTATAAAATATATTGGCAATGTATGATGTAGTAACCCAAAATATTTTTTGATCTGGAATTTCACATAGTTTCATGATTGGTCTATCATACTCAGGACAAGTCAATCATTAGTTTATGATATTGATCAAGTCATCATTAATTTTTTTTTCCTTTCTTGGATAATTATTTTATTTTATAATGGTATGAATAAAAAAGTTATATAGAGTTGTTAGAAATCATAAAAAATATGAATTAATTGGTGTTAAATGATTTGTTTTTATACATGGATAATTTTGTTATGAAATTTATATCATTGTTTCAAATCATCAATTAGGATAAATTGAAAAAAAATTCATTTTATAAATGAATAATGAAAAAAATTATTCCAAGTTATAATATCATATTATTTCCTTCCACAAATCTATATAAAATATAAATATTGTATGAGGTGTTTGGTAGCCATAAATATGGGTTTTTGTTCCTATTGCAAATTTATTACATGTGTAATTTGTTGAATTATCTAATATATGCATAAAAATATAATACATATCAATCATAATAAAATTCTAGCATTGAAATAAAATTAAATACAATCTTATGGTTTATATTACATGGGATTGAACTCAACAAATATAGGAGCCGGAATTTAAGGTAGCTGGATAGCCAAATTTCATCCTAAATAATTTTAATTAGTGGTGAATTCATATATTATATTATAAAGTGTGGATTAAATATCTTTACCAATTACAAAAGTTAAGATATTTCATATTGTGAATCTAATATTTGAGTTCCATTATAATATAATCAAACAGGAAGGATGTATTATAACTTCATAAATCAATAAAATAGAAACAATCAGTATAGATGATAATAGTACTACATTTTCATGTTTAATATTTAACTGAAATGGAATGTAAAACCAAAAATACCATGTGATCAATTTTATATAATGTTAATGTCCCTAATAACAATAATTCATGGTTTAATACATTAAATATTATAGAATAATATTACATGTGGAGAAATTTTATATTATAGATTCCACTATACATAATGAGGAACATTAGAAAGTGAGTGAGGTTGAAGTGGATTCCAACATAAGATAAAAGTATTATTTATTAAATTTTTTTATCATTTTATTACAATAAATTAACAAAGTGTTATGAATGAATCCTGATTATAATGATTGATTCACTGTGTTTTCATATCTTTAAGAACATTATTAGTATAAATAAAGGAAACAACATAAATAGATCATTAAAAAACTATACACATGTATTTTATAGAATGTAGTTTTGGTTTTTCCTCATGAACTCAACATGATAATGTATATTTTTTTATTATTAGAGTTCAAAATCATGGTGAATACTAATATATTCATATATTTAAATGAATCATCAATACATTTAATTACATTTAAAATTAAAATATGATAAATGTGGATAAATCACCTCAATATATATTCACTACTGCTATCAAAGTTGATAAAAATATAATGAAAAAAATTATTTAGTTCATTTGGTGGAAAAAAGATTTGATGGGAAAAATTTACAATAGATGTAACCAAGTTAATGAAATATTTACAGTGTCCTTGAAGATAATAAATATGAATAAGTGAATGAGTTAGTATGAGGCTATTATTTCATATGTGGTAAATAATTCTATTATAATCACTATTATTATGGAAAAAAATTAACTAGATGATTAAAAAATAGGTGTATTCATAATTACAAGAAATATTTATAATTTCACTTCTTAATTATTAGATGTTATTTTTGAATCCCATATTTATATTAACAAACATGGTCCAAGGGTGAACATAAATTTTCTAATAATTGAAGTAGATCATCTAGATAACTGTAGAGAAATACTCTTACAGTAATTACTCATGATCAATTTATCACATTTCCTAGAATAATGATCCTTTTATATGATAAAATGTTATTTTGTATTATCTCAGGACCTAACCCGCAAGGAAATCACATATCCATGCATTATCCATCGGTGTAACTCAATCATTCAATGAATATTATAGTTTTTATGGATAAAACCATTAGGAAATGATTAATTATTTTAGGTCTTAACCTATACAAGAATAAAATTAAAATGAAAATAAATAAAAGAAGTTATATATATCAACTAATTTTTAATATAACTATATATATTAACTATATATTACAATAAATCAAGACACAATAGCTAACTATTAAAATTATAGTAGGGATAATATTAATAAAAACACATTCAAAAGAAAAATTACTAGGTATATAAAATTCTATGCTAGGGTTGTAGGATAATTAATTCAAGGGATCTTAGAAGGAATTACAATGATGAATATCTCCAGAAACTGACATCATTCTCTACCATCCTCCTACTCTAGAATCTTTAGTAGTTACATGGATACTAATAACGTTCAATAATATGAAACATCTTCATCGATACAAAAATAAGTGGGAACATGTCCCAAATAAGAAATATCATAAATATATATAAGAGAATCTATGTAAGATCACAAAAATAATAGATCAAAAAATAGATCAAACTCGATGATAAATAAAATATTTTAGAGAACCGAATGTTACCCGATATTATCCAAATTAAATCTAACCATGAATGTTTATTGAATCTAATGATTAATTTTTCCATTCCAGTATGTGTAGTATTACACATTAAACAAATGATACTTAGGATATTTTAAAATTTAAAAAAAATCATAAATTGATGATACCAATATTAAATCGCATATCAAAGGTTACAGATTTTTCTGGATCATGTCTCAAGACCTATAATTTTTGTAACTCACATCATCTCAACTACCAAAACATTATAATATTATATAATAACTAGTCATAGCCATAATAGGGGATCCCAACATCAACATGATAAGTATGAGAATCAAGGAGTAATATTATCCCTCATAAAAATACAATGACTCAATGTGTTTAATTATAAAAAAATAATATGTACATGTAGAATCTCGATTCAACATCAGTAACATCCATATATTTCATTATATAATTTTTATTTATTAAAATAATGTGTTCAATATCATTCTTCATAGAAAGTAAAATTATTTCCATGATACATTACTAAATAACATTTTTATCCATTAAAATATAGGTAT
The DNA here is from genome assembly GCA_963277665.1 of Viscum album. Classification (NCBI taxonomy): domain Eukaryota; kingdom Viridiplantae; phylum Streptophyta; class Magnoliopsida; order Santalales; family Viscaceae; genus Viscum; species Viscum album. Next base: position 291,678,694 of record OY728143.1, on the reverse strand, counting down.
CATAATGAATAATAAAACTATTATGATATAAAATATCTAAATTCCTTAAATTATAAAATCCTTATGAAAATATATTAGATTCAAAGACTTTATAAGAATGACTTTTTAAATAAAAAACATTATCACTAAATTATTATATATTAAAATTACATATTTAGTTTTTAGAATTTTAATTATATATAATTAAAATTATTTTTAATTTTAAATTATTAATATATTATTTTTTAATTTTGATCATTATCAAAAAAATATCTCCTTTTAGTTGAAAATGATGTGTTATAGAAATTCTGATTTTTATAAAATTTTCAATATATAAAAATAAACTAGATGGTAAAAAAATTAAGTGATCAAATAATAAATTGAATAATTAAATTATTCTTTTTAAAATATTATTCGAAATTAGAGATCACATGGAAAACAATTATATAACTAACGTAAAAGGGTGATTTAATAATGAAAATAGTTTTATATATTTTCTTTAAATTAAATAATATTATTGAAAGAAATATGTAATTTATTGATTTCAATATAAATAAAATTTAAATTTAGTTATAATAAATCACTTTTAGTCATAGAGTAATTTATATTAAGAATTATCTCTCAAAAATAATTTTTTTTAAAACTAAAATATCTAAAAAATGATTTCATCATTAAACATATTTAATTGAAATTAAACATTTATTTATCATAGTAATTTAACTGAAACAATTAAAATCATATATATGTTTATAATAATCTAATATATCATAAGATCATAATCAATAGATAGAATTATTATTAATTAATATAGATGATTGTAAAAGATAACTTAGAGAACATGCACACAGATAAAGTGAAAAGTTAATGTAAAAGACCACAAATCACACAAATATTTTTCCAAAATGATTGTATGTGGAATTTTTCATCCTTTTAAGTCTATATTTTTCATTATTTTATATTTGGGGGTCTTCTAACATGAATAATGTAATGAAATAATTAAATAAGTTAAGGTAATTCAAAAACTACCCTTCCATTGACATATAAATGGGAAAACATATAAGTCGCAATTACAAACATATAAATTTTAATTAAATGGAGTAACAAAAAATAAAACTCATCCATAAACTCTCTCCCACTAACTATTACCATTATACACCCTTATATATCCAATTCCCTCCATTACCTTGTATAATTATATTGTAATTCAATGATCGCAACATGAGTATTGCAATCCTATTAGTCCATCTTTTAATGTATCCTATTAAAAATAAAACCAACATTTTTTATTACAATCAATTAATTAGAAAATATATATTTATATTTTGTTATATTGATCGTGCGCATGTGTCGACAACTATATCAAAAACACTATGCAGTTATTTTCTCTTCATGGGATCTTATGGATGGTATCAGGGATTATATTGATGAATAATTATAATTTTTATGTCACATATAAAATTAGTATATGATCTCATTTTACTTTTTCCATCATTATCTTTTTACTTTATGAATGGCATCATTAATCACATGTATGTGTAGACTTCCTCTTCCATGGATGTAGTGTGTTATTTCTATTAACAACCAAAATTAGATTTTATAAAATGATTAATTAAAACGTAATATGATTTCTATATAATTATTACCATTAATAAATTATGAATTTTCATAAATCGTTATTGCATCTTTTCATTTTGAAATGTGTTCGCTAATCGTGCGTAAGTGTGAAGTACTGCCTCCTTTAATATAGAATTCCATTTTTCATCACCAACCACCATTAATGGTCATTAAATTGAATATTATAGAGATATATTTTATATAATAAGTGTATAATATTATATAAATTCTATATTAAGATTATTCAGTATAATATCTTTACTCATCTGATCATTACGATTGTTTTTTTGTTAGTTTACCACATAAATAAGAGTTGTTGTATAGATAATATTGTGAATGAATAAAGAATTTTATAAAATGTTAATTAAATGTAATAATACGGTATTAAATATGATTTTAATCCTTTTGAGATTTTATATTAATATTTAATTATGTTAACAATATATCGTATCTGATCATTAAGAACTACCAAGAGACGTTTTTCTTCTATATCATCTTCAAGAGACTTAAATGAAACTATAATGTCATGAGAGTGTAAAAGTATAAAAAAATGGATTATTTAATTATAAACATAATTAATATTGGAATTCATTAATTGGTGTCAATTATGAAATATCAATAATAACATTATAATGAATATTCATGATAATTTGAAGTGTCAAAACTAGATATTAAAAATAATGTATAATGAACCTCTATATTCCTTATAAATAATGATTAATTAACTATATAAAATGATGATAGTGATTAATAATGTATAAGATAGAAAACTAACATTTCTATAGGTTTTTTAATGGTTGTTACATTCTAATCAAACAATCGGGGAAATAAGGTAAGATCTTTTTGTCTCAAACTCCATTCATTGAGACACATATTACATTATAGACCAATTTACATTAATGTGATGTATATTCTTGCTAAATATTATTTTATCATAATTTTTTTATTCATGGTATTTGAGGTTCATTTTAATGTTATTTACCCTTAATGATTTTTTATTAAAATGTTTCTTATTTCATTTTATTCATGACTCAAGTCCTTTTGCCTATGTGCCAAGAAATATCATCCTGACATTGATGATACATGTCATTTTTTCCTACTAATTTCATTCAACATATAGATTAAATTTTTTTACTTTGGTTATTATTTATATTCATTAATATCCTATATTTTTAGAAAACACATGCTCATATAAAGTCATTATGTTGATAAAAAACTAACATACATTCAATGGGTTATTTTTCTTCTATATACATGTTTTACCTACTAAAAGTGTGATCTGTAACATATTTTTGATGCATATAATTAGATAATAATGTTTCCATTCACATATTTTAAAATGAAATTTTAATTTTAATTTTAATTTTTTGTTTTATATAAAAGATTTTTAATATATTGTTAATGTTTTCCAGTTTGATAGTTTTCAAAAAATAGTTCCTTCTATATATTTTTATAATTTTTTAACATGTATTACATAAATATTTATTTAAATTTAATTTCAACTAAATATACCTTTTATTAAAAGGGTTTCAAATTAAAATATATATAATATATTATACATATTTAATTTTTTATTTATTGTATCATTTTTAAAGAATTTCATGTGAACATATCTTTTGGTGACATTTTTTGTTTTTTAAGTGTGTTCCTCTCTCTTATATAACATTTTAAAAAAGGAAATTATAATTATCATTGATAAATAAAACCTACATGTTTAAATTTTTTCAATGTATAAGGGAAATTCTTATTTTCAATAAAATTCTGTAATGCTCCGAAGAGTGTTTTTAATACATTTTGTATGTTTGATGAAGGTTATTATTCAAGTGATAAAATACATATTATTTATATAGATGACCTGTGAAAATATATTTTACATATATGATATTATCTATAACTACTTATGTATTTTCTAATCATACACTTTTATATGCATGATTTAATTCCAATTATTTTACTTTATTATTTCCCAATGACAATCTACATTATATATGGGGTTTTACTAGATTAAAAATACATGGATTGAATGGTTATTTTTTTCCTTAAATACAACAGAACTATATTTTGATACAAAAAAATATTATATCTTGTTAGAAGAATATTGAATAAATAACATTGTAAAAAAATTAGAAATATGATGCCTTTGTGTATTTAGAGACTAGATACATAAACGTATTATCTAGTAACATTATTATTTTTCTCTCGTAATGTTATTATTTCTTTGTTTCATTATTGAAATTCCCAACATAATAACTATATTCATAAGCATGGGCATGGTAACATAACAAAGGGTTGGATAAAAAGCATAGTAATGGTAAAAAGGACATATAACAATGATCACATAAAAATAAAATGATATTAAGGGAATTATAATGTGATCATAAAATTTAAATATCTCTACCCATAATATCATAGATCATAATCATGAATCGTTTTTATTAATATTGGTCCTTAAAAAAACATGTGTCATATTGTATTCAAAGAATATGTCCTATGAATGTCAAAAATTGTAATAATAAATAATTTTTTGGAATAAAACAATTTACAGAAAATCATTTAATTAGTTAGGCATCACTTCCATAACTAAGATTTTTGATTGAGTTCACTCCTAATTCAATTATATTCATAGTTACAATTCTCCCCAAGACTGTGATGGTGTACATAATCACATATTAAACAAAGTAAAATCACCATTAAAATACTTATTATATCAAGAGATACTTATTTTTACCTAATGAATAATATGTGTATAATATTTTGGGATTACCCATAACAGAATCATAATCTATTAACCGTTATTTCTTAATAGTTTAAAACATTCATCATATAACATAAATTCCAGAAATAAAATCCATCTCATAATAATTTAAACATCACGTAATTATATAACCTATGAATAATAAATGTGTTTCAAAAACATATCATCATCATACTAATAAACCATCCAATTATATATGAAGGGTTGTGTCATTGTATCATAAACCATCCTATAAATTAAAAAATATAAAAGAAAACATTTTTTTGTATAACAAAAAGTAATCATGTAATAAAATCCCCAAATCATTGATTGTTCATTAAATTGGTAAATTCCATTCAAGATGTGTGCATTAAAATAATAATTCCATTCACATTTTATTTAAAATGTAAAAATTTAATTGTTCGGAAAATGAAATTAAGATTAATTTAAAACTATTACTTACAACTCAATCATGGGTGAAAATTAAATTAAATAATCGTTGGTGAATAACAAAATCATTATTTTAATAAACCTTTTTAAAACACGTATATTAAAGGAAAATGATTTTGTACCAAGAAGTGAAATAAATTCATTTTTCTTTAAAAAATATTTATCTGTATCTTGATTTCATAATGAGAGGAAAATGATAGGAAAAAAAATTTCATAATAAATCACTGTAGGAGAAACCAAATATTTGGATAATTGAGATATTGAAAATAAAATTTCATTATCAGAAATATAATCATATTCATTCTCGATAAATACTGTGATTGTGACATGAATCACTTACCTCAATGTGTGAATTTCATCATATGTGATCTTAAATCCTATAAATTGAAATTAAATTTATTATCCTCAGAAGAATATTTTTCATATTCATAATATCATGTAAGGTCCACTTAAACCATTTTAATAATAAATTATTAATATTTCATTATTAAATTCATCATTTCTAGTTGTTTTTTACAATAAATGTGGTATAGTATATCGTGTACAAGTTCATTAAGCAGGGTCCCATAATCCTTATAATTTTAATCACGATATAAAAACATTATATGTTCATTATATAAAAATATTTATTTAGTGTAATCTATTAAAGGTAGAGTAATAAAAATCAACAACACCATTCCTAGAGAAGGTAGGCCGTAAATACACAAGAATGCTTCCCAATTTATTAAAGATGAAATGAAAGAAATGTTAATAATAAATAACCATTAAATAATAGTTATTATATATTATATATCATATTTATTCATTCAATAATTATGTACTACAATACATGTAATTCTAAAATCATAAAGTAATCACATCGCATCGTGGAAGTAGTTGTCCACACGTTCACATGAGAGACATTATCATTCTTCAATGGATTCGAAGGATAAAAATGATAATAAAATTAATGAATCAAAACTATATCATTAATATCTTATATAAACTACAAAATAATCTTAATAACCATCCATGAATATGGGGTATTGAAAATCATTTGTATCACTATGCGAATGTGGTAGGCCATATGTCTAAAAAATCCATACATTGACATACCATTTCATATAAACGAGTTTGATTAATGGTGAGTGCATAATCTCAATAAAAATTTACCATTTTTAAGATAATAAATATTTCAATTTATGATAAGTACCATAAATTAATATTATTCCTAAATAGTAATAAATTAAAAGAGGTAGGGTTGGATGATTACATATAATTCGGCATACCTCTAATAGATCCCTTATTAAGGATTCTTGTAATGTTATTTTTCAAATACCAGTAGATATAATTAATTTATATTGAATATTATAATATAATAATGATGTATTATTTGAGATAGATCACTCTATGTGGAGTGAATAAGAAAAATGAATGTTGTTGTTTTATAGATGTATGGAAAAGACACACTTGTAATTAAAAAAATATTAATAATTAATTTGTGTATTACTCATTTTTAACATGATGTCCAATACCCATTTGCTACATAAGAGGTGCGCGATCCCAGCAGTCCACAAGTCCTCAAGCGCATCTCCCCACACACTAGAGGATTCCATCTTGCATTAAGGGCCTATGGTGTGTGGGTTATAATAATATTACCTCATTACCAATGATTATTATGCTATATAAATATAAACATAGTTAAATAAGGGATGAAATTCAAGTAAATGAAGGCACAATAAAAAACTGAGAAAAAATAACAATAACTAAAATAATTGGATTAACATTCAACAATATTTTGTGATTTATTTTAATTTATAATCTAGAAAAAATGACAGAAGAGAAAAGGTATAACATGTTCCATAAATGTATAAAGTCAATAAAAATACTATCCAAATCATATCGTGTTTCAGAGCAGTCATATTATATCTAGATCCATCCTAAAAAATAAGAAATCATGGGTTCAAATCAGTAGGCTTTTCTTTGTCAATACATACGAAAATGTAATCTATTATGGATACCAAACCAACCCCCCCCCCGCATAGATGGTGTGAGATAAATATCATTTGTCCACCACCAACGACGTTTAAAACATCTAGACCATTCAATGGAAATTTAATAGTGTGAACGAATGCATATATAATGTAATGTAGTATAATTAAACTAAATAACCATGTAATTTCTTCATTCCTTAGCTAGAATTTAAAAGTAACCAGCCCATTAATTGATTATTACCAATTTATGAATATGTCACGTGAAAAGAATAGTAATGGTTTGATGTTATGAGAAGTCATCCTATAATGAAATTCAAAATTTATTTTAAATGGTAATAACCAAGGAAATATAAACATCAATGGTAACCAACTCGGTAATATTTATTGATAGGATAAGGGTAAAAATGTAATCCAAAGATCATATTCTAAAGAATTCCCTAATATGATGCCTATAAAATCCAAGGTGATCATCCAAGATAAAATGCATATTCGTATTGACTAGTCCATTTGGGATATAACCATAGAACCTACATTTCAATGCAGGATCCAAGAGTGTATCCAAATAATTCTTGAATTCTTTGTGAGGGATACTACGATGTCATAATAGGAATCCAAGAATATAAAAGGATTGAGTTTTAGGTGGGTCTCAACCTAGGGAAGATGTATCCGTGATTAAAAATGGGGTTCTTGAGTGCTCATAGCATTCCCTATAAAGAATCCAATGTGACCTCGAGTCAGGATTCTCTTTTTTAATTATGATGTCTTGTAATATTTAATTTGGTTCAAGGATTTTCATCACTTAGTGTGATATGGTCAAGTAGAATGAAACCATTTAATAAATTAATAATTTATCAATTAGTCCATTTGTGGAATACTTAATAAATAATGCTCATTATGATGAGATCCATTAATGTGGTAAGGGGTGATACGGAAGATAAACCTATTAATTATCTACATTAAATCTGGTCAACTCATATTATTAGTATACATTCCAATTTATTTTTCACATTAAATTATGAATTTTAAGTATATAACATAGGTGGGTCATGTGGAAGTGAAATGGTACATTTCATCCCCCATCACATTATACAATAATTATTTATGACAATTAGTTTTACCATTCTTGTGGTCCACTTGAATAACATCCGAACAACGGTTCAAAAGATTCAAATCACTAAAAACCCAACTGTGGAATATCATCCACCCTGGGATGTTAAATTTTTTCTTCATAACCAAAAACAACTAATCACATATATGAAAGGGGAAAATCATATGATTTTAAGGATTATAAGTATGAAATATAAATTCAATAAATGTCACTTGAGGAAATAGGTTGTCCCATCACAAAAATTCCAAAATCAATGAACATGATAGATGAGTTATAGACCACCCACTATAGAGTTTCACAAACCTTCTCCTCTAATATCAGCCTCTATTTAGCCATAAAATAGAGTAGATCTGAGAAAATGGAAAAATTCTCAAAACTCATTATTTACTTAAAGATAAAGAGAGAATAAGAAAGGTTTAAACAGACTCGAGTACTTACTGTTCACATCCAACATGAGTAACAAAATCTCCATCAGATATCAGATGAAGGGGATATTTAATTCCCAATATGAATCCTTCAGTGAGATCTAAAACGAGTGAAAAATAGTTTAATCATACTAGATATAACTTTTGATGAATGGATGAGGCTCAATTAGATAATTATAGGATAATGTTTATTTTCTCAGCAACACATCATGTGCAAGGTTTGGCCATACGAGCTGCCAAACCATGAACCAACCATGCACATGAACATGGGATGAAAAGAAAACTAGCACAGATAGGTAAATGTTTCCCCAAAAGTGTTTTAAGTCTCTATAAAAAACATACAACCATTATGGTTTTCTCTAACTTTGTAGCCTCATCTGATGGTTTACTATAAAATGTACACAAGGCTTATTTTACCCTGAATATGGGTTCTGGGATCTAAAAATTCCTCGATCACTATTGGGAACTTCACAAACTCATTAAGAATCCAAAATAGGTCTAAAATAAAATTTTAGACTGAAATTTAAATGATATATTCCTATGTGAAAAATATTGTTCTTATAGTCTTTCACCCTTAAAAGGATATGTCCCTTAGAAAAACTTCCAGTAGTGTAGAAACACATTATAATAACAATTCAATAAACTGAGCATGTTTGTTGGACTCCCAGTCCCATGTCTCTTCCTATAGGTGGCCATTCTACCATTTCCTCTGAACAAGAGGAAAAACTGGCCTCATATAGCATTTATGCACTGGTCGATGACGCATACTAGATACTTCTAAAAGGTAGCATCATCATCTAACTCCACATCCTTGGAAACAAATTTATGGGATGGGTTGGCATGAAATTGGAAAAGATGAGAAACAAAGAAGACATCATGAATGCAAAAACAACTCTCATATAGTAGAAACTGATAGGCTACCACCCCAACTATATCTAGGATCTCAGATAAACCTAGATAGTGATTTGAAAATTTCCCATGCATCTGTTTTTGTCTATTACCTTTCCTATGTGATTCAAGAATGAATTCATGATCCCCGACCAATTAATAATAGTGGTTGTCAATGATGATAAACATACAATTTCTATCCAAACTGAGTTATAGTCATCTGTTTTTTGATAATAAGAACCTTTTCCTAAGTCTCCTAATGGAGATGAGGACCTAGTAGAAAATTCTCACCTACCGTTAGGTAGCACATGGGTGAATGACTTGACCTACCATATAAAGCATCAAATAGAGGAATTTGAAATATCTCATAGTAAATATTATTATAGGAGAACTCAAACGAACCACTATGATTTTCCATAGAACCGCTAAAATGGTGGAAACATTATTAAAGCCTATCCTTTAGAATATTTATTTTCTATTCTGATTTTCCTTATATATATGGGTAAAAAGTAGTTCATAGATGCAGCAGAATTCCCTGAGCATCATGAAATATCTTATAAACTTTTACGTGAGACCAAAATCCCTATTTGAAACAATATTACAAGGGACCCTATGGAGACATATTATTCCATGGATGTATTGTTTTACTAGATCATCCATTGAGAATGTCTCCTAAATAGGAATGATTTGGGTACATTAATCAGTCTATCAATGAAAACCCATATAATTATTCTTCCTCTAGGTGATCTAGGAAAACTGACTAAAAATACAATAGAAACATCTTCCTCTTTCTATTTAGGGAATAAAATCATATGTAACAAGCCTGAAGGACTCGGGTGCTTCACCATTACCTAAAGACCAATGGAACACCTAATGATAAATCATGGTATCTAAAATTCCATCCCAGGCCCCCAAAATTGGTGTCACATGTCTTGGTACATTTTAAAGATGCTTGGGTGAACTATCCACTGGGAGGTATAGATTTCTTTCATCTACTTTTCTCTCATATTTGTAGGGACCCATACAAATCCATGAATATGAAATATGTCATATCAATCTATAGACCAATCCGGTGGTGGGTTATCTCTTCATATACTCTCATGCAGTATAAAGACTTCAGGATATAAATATTTTTTACCCATCACCTTCTGAAAGAGATAATATGTAAATACCAAATATGAGAGATATAACTGCTTGTGACTATCATGAAACTACAGATGTTACTCAGAAAAGAGGGAAACTAACTTCCATTCATCACGTTTTCTTATAATTCTTGTTCTTGATTTTTTGCAACTCAGTGCATCCGTAACCACCTATTCCTTCCTAGGAATATAAGAACGCTCAAAATAAATGGATCAAGATACATGACCCATATCCATTATCTGAGGATCAGCTCATGGTGGTGTAATTATATATTTGAAGATCTTTGGTCTCTGTATGACACAAATCACTCACTTAACTAGTTGTTTGTCTTGTAATGTAAGGCTTGGACAAATTCTCCAAGCTCATGGTCGTGTGTCAGGTAATTTATATCATGAGTCCTCAACTATCAATATCCATATGCAATGAAAATTTATTCCTATATTATCAATTATCCTATGATTATTCATGATGCATCATATATGATGGAATAACCTACACCAATATCTAGAAGAATTAGTGTAGGTGTAGAGACAAGCCTATATTTTGGATCCTGAAATGGGTTTTCACATGCTACAGTCCAAAATAACTCGAGACACTTCTTTTTAAGGCCAGAAGGAGGTGAAGAAATATGTGATAAATCCTATATGAAACTCTTATAATATTCAGCCATCCACATGAAAATTTGTATATCAAACATGCTCATAAAATCCTCCCAGGAAACGACAACACTAACCCTTTTTAGGTCAACATATATATTTGATTCTAAGATAATATAAATCACGATGTACACTATTTTAATTCAGACGTGGAACTTTACAAGGATGGAATAATGATGAAGCTTCATCAAAGCACTTAGAATGATCACAAAGTGTTTGTAATTGTCGTTACGAGTATTAAAATACCCCAGTATTTCATCCAAAAATACCGTGACAATAGAGTATATATAGGGATGAAATATCCTATTCATTATATCTATGAAAATTGATTGAGTTTTTGTAAGAACGAACAATATAATAAGGTACACATATCGACCATACCTACGATGAAATTCTGTATGAGATATGTCTGATGTCCTTACTATCACATGATGATAACCCAATATCATGTCGATCAATTAGAGGCCCCATGATCATTAGATCTAGTCAAAGAGATCACTTATTTGCGGTAATGGATACCAGTTCTTGATCTTAATCTGTATGAACATTCATTAATCCATGAATAATTGTTAGGTTTTAGACATCTTATTTGAAAAAATCATTTGTAAACCCCAAGAGGATGTATTGGGCTGTATAATACCATTGAACTCTAAATCATCCAACTATATCTTGAGCTAATGATGCTTTGTTGGTTCCATATTGTACAGAGTGAGGGACTATAGTTCAACTCCTAGAACTTGCTCATCTCTAAACTCTACCTCTCTCTCAATAAGAAATACAAAAAAAATCCTCGATAAATACACCCATGAAGAAATAAAATACTAGATAAAAATCACCATGATGTAGACTCTTATCCTCCAAGAATAAATTTCCAATCTGGGTGGCCACTACACCTAGCCCATGACTCTCTGGTCATTCTTTACCAGCCTGGAAATCCCACTCACCTTTATGTAGTTAATAGTTCCCTCCTTCTGATATAAAATATACATTACAATGATAGTAGTCTACAAAAGTGTGATATTGAACCAACCTTTCCATCATGAGAATGAAATATAAGCTCATCATCTCGAGAATAATGTGGTTCCATATGAAAGGGTAAATCTTTACCTCATGGGGAAAATACTTATACTAGAAGATACCTTCTTTTCGAAACCGTCACAATGTATCTAGGGTTATTACACCATATAAATGTTGTATCCATAGTTACAGACCTTCCAAGATAGATATAGATATATTTTTTTTATGAACCTTTTTCAAATAAAGCAGATACTATGGTAGAATCCACAAGAATAGTACATCACATTGAATATAGTCCTACAACATGATCATCAAGAATTGGAAATATATCACACAGCGTTATTGATCAATTACCAAGTGAAACATATGGATTAACATGATCATTATTTCTCATCTTGCGCAATTGGTGATCATGCGTTTGGAAACCATGTTCAAGACCTCCTCCTTGGCCAGTCATACTAGTGTTATTCAAAATCCCCACTTTTTGTGGAACCATGTAACTCGCTCCTGAGGGTGGAGGTGACACAGATAAGTTTCAAATTTGGGATGGTGGAAAGGTATTCAAGAAACATTTAATATTTCCCTTACATCCACAATCCCTACCCTCCATTGGGTGTAACACCCCGACCCCAGTTACCCAGAGTCGATGCATTATTTTAATACATTGGCATGATTACAAGGAATAATGTCCCGATGGACCGATCAGTTTAGCATTCTTGGAAAAATAGATCACATAAATGAATGTTACATTTGCACTTTATAACGTAAAAAACAATATAAATAATCTTTATGAACGCCATTATTCCCTTGGCTTAACCCTGCATATCAATCACATTACACTTCTTGGAATCCTGGGAAAAAATAAAACATAGATAGGGGTGAGCTCAAATGCTCAGTAAGGGTATGCAATACAGCGGAAACATTCAAAAATAAGCATAAACATTTAAGGGAATGTATAAAACTAAAAAAAGCCTTTTATACTTGAACTTCAGCATAATATGGCAGAAATAAAATGAAATAATTCCATTTAAATATTCACATGGATATTCTACTAATTGAATAATCACATGCAATATCACTAACCACTTTCATAATGATGGAATGCATGATGCTGATGTTTAATTTCTATGTCGAGGCCTCGTGCCAAGACCTAAGGGATAACTGTAACCAGAACCCAACCCGGAGAGCCTCTGTAACCGGACTCCATCCCGGAGTGCCTCTAATAACCGGAAACAAACCCGGAGTGCCTCTAATAATCGGACACCAACACGGAGTGCCTCTAAAAACCAGACACCAACCCGGAGTTCCTCTACTAACCGGACACCAACCTAGAGGGCTTACTTTTACCTGTCCCCATCCCGGAACATAATAGTACAACACATTCATCTTAAGAAGAGGATGAAATATAATAGAAACATTCTTATTAAAACTAACAGACAAAATGTCAAAATTTTAATCATAAACCATTAATGGCATAAAAATAACTCATCCATAGTAAAAAATATCACAAAACCTTTCATACAATATGTATGATTTGTATCATAATAAATCAACTTGAAACAAGTTTAAAATTTATCAAATGATGTTGACATAGATTAAATCAATACTATTTGAGGGAAATATCTCTTTTTTGAAATCATTTAAAAGTCGCATAATTTTAGAGAGAACCATTATTTCGAAAATATCTATATATGCTTGTGAAGGAAGCTTCAAAGATTTAATAACAACAGAGAATAACCGCACCTACAGTATAATTTAAAAAAGACATTCTTACCTTAATTTTGTTAAATGGTTAAAAAGGACCTTGTTTGGAAAACCACGGAAAGAATCATTTATAAACCTCTTATAAAAATTCAAACAAGCGTATAAATGACTTTAACCCAAATTCTTGTAAATAGTAAAAAAAATTTGAAATACATTTTTATGAAACATGGATTTGGATGATATAGAGATCCCAGTAGATTATTACATATATACAACCTCGGATAATGAAGAGATAGAAAAATAAACCCTTACCATTTTGGTAACTTACAAAACGTAAAACCCATGAAAGAGGAATCATACAATGAATATGTAAATACACAAAAATTAACGTGTATTACACAAATAATATAATTATGGGAAGTACATACACCACACAAAATGTAATAGTGGCAATATGGCATGAATCTCATGAGAATATGGAGTGAGATTAAAACCCCTTACCTTGCACTTTCCTTTAGTTGAGGGTACGTTTAACCTTCTGTACGAAGATCGTAGTATGTTATTAATTTATACCAAAATAATATTAATATTTATGATATCATACAAGATTCATTTATGACTTTATATTACCCATTTAATAATAATTTCCATGTTAAGTTATCATTTCGGGTAATAATCACTTTCTTTATCGTTCGTGTTTTAACTTGTCACTCTTTGTTGTATCACATAGATCATGATTTAAAAAGTTGTTTTTAATTACAATTTAGTAATTTTCACTATTCAACAAAATATTAATGTTATCCGAAAAGTACCAAAATTTCACCTTAGGATAAATTCGATACTCCGAATCCAAAAATTAATTCCATTTTGAGAGATAAAATTTCTAAAATTTTAAAATGTAGGTATTAATATTCATAACTGCTACTTTGATTGGTCGTGGTGTGTCTTAGAACTCGGAGTTGCGTACAACACACGCTACTGTATTATTCAAAGAGAAGCGTATCGTGGAAGCTCAGGGTGTTACATTCTCCCCTCCTTCAGAAAATTGTGTCCTCTCAATTTGATATTTTTATTTGAAAATAAAGGTTGAAAATAGAAAATATCTTTGTGGATAAAACCCTCATCGGAAATTTGGTTAATAAAATTTTAGTCTTAACAAGATGAAAAGTTAAATGAAAGGGTCACCACAAAATTATGATCTTGATTAGGAGGACAATGGTGGAAATTATAGAAATATAACTAGAGGAAAAAAATAAATATTTATAGGTAGTGATTGAGGTCATCAATCACGAACAAGTTTAAAATTGAGGTCCATAAATTCATCAATCTATGATGATTTAAAATACCATCAGTTCAACATAACATAAGGTATTAGGATAACACATTTTTGACGATTCAAAATATCTTAGTTGAAATCCCACATCGAAAAATGAATTAATGAGGCCTCTATTTAAAATAAAGAGTGGAAAGTATGAAGATTACCGAAAATATCACATACTAGGGTTCCATGAAGGAAAATATGGATATGGAAGAGAAATCTAACCATCAATTATCTGATGGAGAGTGGTAGAGAACTTGGTTATAAAAAGGCCAACAATCCCAAATCCATAAATTAGTGATAATCTAAGGTACCATCTAGGAATACATTTTTGTTCTATGTTCCTTTTCTTAATGTTGAGGAATTTATTTATGAGATTGGCTAAGATCATAAGGAGATATACTTGCTTTATAATTAGAGTATTATCCATTAATAAATTTCTACCACAAACTCATCTTTCACCCCAAAACCTAAATCAACTCAAAAATACTCAATTTATCCTAATCGTATAGGGTTCCAAATATAATGAATTTATAATTCACATATCAGACCCTTTATGTAAAGAAACTACATTATACAATCTAGGAACTTCATGTAGAACAATGGTAGGTGATAAATCCCAATTTCACTATGGTTGTGGGTTCGATTCCGCAGCTTTGTCTGACAGGACGGGTCATCACACAGTCTACATGTTGTCCCTTTATAAAAATCCAAAAAATAACCTTTAAAACATAATCCATTCTGACCATTAGACTTATACAAAATACTATTATCCAAACTCACAGAGAAAAATTTACAAGGAAGTTTAAACATAATGAGGATCCTTTTTTCCAGGTAATAACATGTGAATGCCTTCCTCATATATTATTTTACAACACCGCAACATCCTGAATTACAAAAATCAACCATCTCTTATTCCAAAATCACTACCTCAATATTAGGACCATATTAAGGTTTATCATTCCTTCAACCATGTAATTTCCCAAAAAAAAATTAACTCGTTGTGGAGTCACTTTCCTTAGTACTATAAAATCTCAAATCCTTTTTTAAATAGTACTGTAGTATAATCCTTATTTATTTCCAGAACATCATTGACAGAACAATTAAATGAAATAATTCCAAAATGACAACATAAAAACACTAGTCATTCCTCTTCATCTGTGGTAGTATCATAACATTATTATTATCCAATATCATTATTTGCAGCATAGTCTGATGACTGGGACATTAGTTCGCGTAGTGTCCAAACTCCTTGCAGATGAAGCATTGTACATTTGAAACATCTTTCTTATACTTTCAGTCATGTACTTTGTGTCCTTTTTCTCCACACTTATAACATACTTCCATTCCCTTAAAGCATTTCCCAAGGCGATTCTTTCCACAGTTATCAGATATGGGAAAATCCTTCTTTACCTTCTTCTTTTTTATGTCCTTCTCTCTATCATCGTTTCCTTCTCTGGATTCCCTTCAAGGCCCTAGGACTCCGGTAATTCATTACTCATCTTATCAACACATGATATTATTTTTTCATATGATGATAATACGTGGGAGACTATTTAACTTCTAAATTCTTTCTTAGGACCACGAAATATATTATCCTTTTTACTCTTTGGATCATACGTATTACGGGAGTTCACATTCCTTCTACTGGGTGCCATTTCTATACAATAGCATAAAATAGGTCAGTTTATGAATTGCAACGAATAATTCGTAAAAAAAATTGAACAGTTTATGGATATAATCCATAATCATAAAAATGTTTTCTTTGAGTAAGTATATACTCATGATCCCTTCATAATGGATTGTAAGGAAAATGGGAATTATCCTAAGCATATCCCCCAGGAGTGTCATAACCAAGAGTGCATCAAGGCTCGTTGTCGTGCACCAGTTCCCGTTCGAGTCTTGATCAAAGAGGTGTTTTCAAGTTTTAACCCTAGGTACATCTGTGCCAGAGCTTCCTCTACCTGCTCTTATCCAGATAGGGATGTATTGCTCGGAAAACTCACAAAATCTATACAATACCGAAATTATAGGAAGTTATTCTATACTAATCCTCAAATCCTATCTTAGGGATATGAGCTCTAATAAGAGTTTATCTAAATATAGTTTCTAAGGTTATTGCTAAACTTCCTATGATACCAACTGTAACACCCCGACCCCAGTTACCCATAGTCGGTGCATTATTTTAATACATTGGCATGATTACAAGGAATAAAGTCCCGATGGACAGATCAGTTTAGCAGTCATGGAAAAATAGATCACATACATGAATGTTAAATTTTCACATTATGACGTACAAAACAACATAAATAATCTTTATGAATTCCATTATTCCCTTGGCTTAACCATAAATATCAATCACATTACACTTCATTGAAACATGGGAAAAAATAAAACATAGAAAGGGGCGAGCTCATATTCTCAGTAAGGGTAAGAAATACAGCGAAATCTTTCAAAAATAAGCATAAACATTTGAGGCAATGTATAAAACTAAAACAAAAGCCTTTTAAACTTGAACTTCAGCATAATATGGCATAAATAAAATGAAATAATTCCATTTACTTATTCACATGGATATTCTACTAATCGAATAATCACATGCAATATCACTAACCACTTTCATAATGATGGAATATATGATGCCAAACTTTAATTTCTATGTCGAGGCCTTGTGCCAAGACCTAAGGGATAACTGTAACTAGAACCCAACCCGGAGAGCCTCTGTAACCGAACTCCATCCCGGAGTGCCTCTAATAACCGGACACTAACCTGGAGTCCCACTAATAACCTGACACCAACCCGGAGTGCCTCTAATAACCGGACACCAACACAGAGTGCCTCTAATAACCGGACACCAACTCGGAGGGCTTACTTTTACCAGTCCCCAACCCAAAACATACTATTCCAACACATTCATCTTAACAAGAGGATGAAATATAACAGAAACATTCATATTAAAACTAACACACAAAATGTCAAAATTTTAATCATATACCATTAATGGCATAAAAATAACTCATCCATAGCCAAAAATATCACAAAACCTTAAACACAATATGGATGATTTGTATCATAATAAATCAACTTAAAACAAGTTTAATATTTATCAACTAATGTTGATATAGATGAAATCAATACTATTTGAGAGAAATATCTCTTTTTTTGTAATCATTTAAAAGTCGCTTAATTATAGAGAGAACCTTTATTTTGAAAATATCTTTATAAGCTTGTGAAGGAATCTTCAAAGATGTAATAACATAACAGAATAACTGCACCCTCCGTATAAGATAAAAAAGACATTCTTACCTTAATTTTGTCAAAATGTTAAAAAGGACCTTGTTTGTAAAATGACCGAAAGAATCCTTTATAAACCTCTTATAAATAGTCAAACAAGCGTATAAATGACATTAACCCATATTCTTGTAAATAGTAAAAATGTTTTGATATAAATTTTTAAGAAACGTGGATGTGGATGATAAAGAGATCCCAGTAGATTATTACGTATATACAACCTCGGATAATGAAGAGATTGCGAAATAAACCCTTACCATTTTGGTAACTTACAAAACGTACAACCCATGAAAGAGGTATCATACAATGAATAAGTAAATACACATAAATTAATGTGTATTACACAAAGAATATAATTATGGGCAGTACATATGCCACACAAAATGTAATAGTGTCAATATGGCATGAATTTCACGAGAATAAGGAGTGAGATGAAAACCACTTACCTTGCACTTTCATTTAGTCGAGGGTACGTTTAAACCCATGTATGAAGATAGTAGTATGTTATTAATTTATACCAGAAGCATATTAATATTTATGATATCATACATGATTCATTTATGACTTTATATTACCCATTTAATAATAATTTCCATGTTATATTATCATTTCGGGTAATAATCACTTTCTTTATCGTACGTGTTTTAACTTGTCACTCTTGGCTGTATCGCATAGATCATGATTTAAATACTTCCAGAATATAAATAATGATAAATATATCATATATATTTATAATATAAATATGTATAATATACATTTATATATAATGGAAAACACTATTTATGGAGACGGTAGTCCGTACATACGCATAAACAATGTTTCTGTTTTCATATAGTATTGAACAGAAGTAAGTGAATAAGATATATGTAAGTACATAAATAATTATATATATATATATATCTCCAGTAGAATTATTGTGTCATATATTACATACTTATTAGTAATATATATTTTTATAATCGTCGATGAATGGTGAACTTGGAAATGAATATCATCGCGTCGTGGAGACGGTAATCCGTACGTACGCACGAGCGAAAATATCATTCTTTTGATATTAAGATAATATATAATTGGATGGTATATCATATAAACAAAATCATTATCATGTTATATGTATTATTTACATTAATTAAAAATCATTATTATACCCATCCAAATAATAATATATTGAATAACATATACACCACGACGTGGAGACGGTAAGTCGTACGTACACACATATGGTGACATGTCATTCAAACGATGGATAGAATAATGAATATGGTTGTACCATATTTATAATAATATTTTAGTATATAGGATATACTGGATTCATTATTTTAGAATGGTCATAACAAAGAATGAAGAAGTGGAAGAAGAAAGGAACATGAAAAGGGTGGTGAGATCATTACATCTTCTTCAGGTTCTTCCTTTTGATTTGATCAAAAGGGAACCTTATGATTACTTTATAACTAAAGGATTGCCTCTAGGATTAAGTGATGGATGTTGAGAGAGTATTTGGGCAGGGTTTTGCCTATCCAAAAGGCTTTTAAGGTGTTAATTAATGAGAAAGTTGACTGTCCATTTATAAGAGAGGTGAGAGGCACCTTTGGAAAAGCTAGAAATAATATTTTATAATAAATTCATATTTGGTTTATAATGGCTCCAAAGTGTATTATTTAAATTTTAAGGTTGGGATGGGTCGAAAAATACTCAAACAATAGAATTTTGACAGGTTTGGGTCATTATATTAACCTTATCTTTTAGTTTCAATACTTAGTTAATTAGTTTGACACTTACCATGTCACTTTGTATTTTTATATTATATAGTTAATAAACATACAATATACATCCAAGTGACCCCCAATTAGTCCATTAATGATACAAATATCATGATATAAGTCTCTTTTCCGAACCTTAGATTTTTATGAATTTGATATCAATTAATAATATAATATTTTTTTAAAAAACTATTTTATGTCAATTTTGACACTATTCAATAATAGACTTTTGTAAAAATCATAACAGAATTATTACTTCAAAAAAAGTTAATCAAATAAATCCTAATATGTAATATTATCCTAGAAAATTATTTTAATTCATTAAAAGTCTCATATTATATTTATTTCGATATTTATAATTTCAATTATTTTAAGTTTTCACTATTATGGTAATTACTGCATCATCATTGTGTCATAAATAAAATAACTTATCTATTATCTAAAAATTATATATATAATACCATTATGTAGGAAATATTTTTATCTTTCTAATTAATGTTCATAGTATAAAATCCAACATATATAAACCTATGTAAAATTTTTTTTGCTAATAGATATATGCTTATGCCATTGTTGTATTTATTTTAACTTAATTAATATAAATTGTCATTAT
Organism: Viscum album; assembly: GCA_963277665.1. NCBI lineage: Eukaryota > Viridiplantae > Streptophyta > Magnoliopsida > Santalales > Viscaceae > Viscum > Viscum album. The sequence continues at coordinate 291,658,021 of OY728143.1, read as the reverse complement.
CACTTACAAGTGGCTCCATAGGGTCCAAAAATTTCCCCAAATATGCCCATGGTCGTACATGTATCAAAAAATAATGTTTGGACACGTTTTAGGGTAATTTGGTATTACTATAATATATTTTTGACCCCTTATTTACCAATTTTACCCTTTAACCATTGTAAATAAAATATTTACCGAAGTAATTATTCAAAATGTCTAAAAATAAAATTTACCTATTTGCACTATTTGAACATCCTGATTCGAAATATGGAATCCATTTTTCTAAATTAAATACACAGAAGTTGCAGAAATTAATTTAAAATTAATTCCCCTTCTCAAAACAAAAAGCGTGTTTTTAAGATATAATAACTATCAAAAGATTGATATTTTTTCTGTCTGGTTTACTTGTGAAATTATGTTCAATTATTAAGATTGTATTAGATGGTAAAACTATATTATAAATCTACTTTAAAACCACTCCAATTCATAAATTATAACTAATAATTATTTTGATTAGGAAAGATGTTATTAATTAAAATTTAGTAATTTTCACTATTCATCAAAATATTATAGTTATCCGAAACGTACCAAAATTTCATCTTAGGCTAAATTTGATACTCTGAATCCAAAAATGAATTCCATTTTGAGAGATAAAATTTCGAAAATTTTAAAAAGTAGGTATTACTATTCATAGTGGCTACTTTGATTGGTCGTGGTGTGTGTTAGAACTCGAAGTTGCGTACAACACACACTACTATATTATTCAAAGAGAAGCGTACCGTGGAAGCTCGGGGTGTTACATTGGGTCTATATCACAGAAGAGATTCAGGTTCTCCCATCATCCATATTTATGACACACTACAGTGCTATCAAAATGGGGACTCATGTTTTGACTACCATGACAAAAAACCTCAAGGGATGTCCTTCTACTATTTAAAGAACTACTATCCTAATGCGGAACTGGTCCTCTATTCCTGGTACTATTGTTTTTCCTCAGGTTATTCATGATGATAATATCTTGATAGATTATTGTAGAAAAGGTATGAAGGAAAATCCATTCACCTACGTACATAAGGAATACTAGAGACCATCCTCGAAAAACCAATGAAGACAATGCTCAACACCAACTAAAAGAGATTTAAATAGATGTTACTCCATGAAATGCACTTAATACTCCATTACTCACATAAAAAATATCTCATTATGAATGAAATATATATCGTTATCACCTCTCAATGTTTGAGGAACAAACTAATCATGAAAGTTAGTTTGGAAATCAGCCCATATCTTGCCCTGATGAAAAAAAGCATGTGTAAACACATGCCTCTAAAACTAGGTCAAATCATAAAGAATGTATGTGGGGTGCCTGACCCTTATCTCTATCAAAATATATAGATTATCTAAGATAGATTGGGTTGATTATATGAAAAATATATCATCTTGTGGACCGCCATACCCTGAAATGGTTAGAGGATACTGTTGTTGGAAATCATGAGTTAGAACAACCATCAATTGTTCCATCCATGGAGCACCATGCCTGGACTGCATCAAATGTAAGAAACATTAAAAAACATGGGAATCAGTTCCCATATTAGGTAAAATAGGCAGTTCCTTGAGTGGCAATCTAGGTGCCATGAGTGGTGGCTCGGGGACCACCACTTCTGGAACATGGTTTCTACCACCTTCCTGGTGTATGATATGAGGAATTCTTGGCTTAATTTGTCTAAAATTTACACACCACACCTATGAATATGATTAATAAATAACATAGTATCACTAGAAAATGATGAATGTATGAAAACTCAATAAATAAGGAATTCTACCCCAAATACTGGCTTAGACAAACTTGTATAGGTATGCGATCAAGTATAAGTTACATTTTTTTATATTTATTTTCAATGTTTACACCTTTCTCTTTAAAAAAACATGACACTTTAGGATAATGATGTATAAGAAATTAATTTCAGATATCCTGATTCACTTTATAATAGATAGTCATTCATATTTTATCTGTTCACATAAACCTCATCAATGAAAATGAAAACCATTTATTTATAACATAATTGCTTGACTTTGTAAATTACATATCATAACCCATAAGGTCCCATACACCTCATGAAATAAGACAAGAAATAACTCAATCAAAACAAAAAGTAATACATGTACAAGATAACAATCATACCATCACACAATCGAAAAAAGAAGATAAATTAGTGAAAATAATTAAATGAATGTATATGGCATGGTAATATGCATGACATGATTATTCTGGGTTACCATAATGATGCATGTAAAAACGCATTTTTCTCTCATATCATCAGGATACAGATGAATGAAAATCCTCTAACATAGTAATAATCAGAAACACCACATAACATGTGAATCACCCAATGGTGAAATAATGTCAACCATAAAACAAATTAACAATAACTATAATTTAAGAATCTCAACTTTTACCTCAAATAGTGGTTTGTGACACAAAATCACAACTTATGACTAACAACATAGTTTTCTTAATATCCAATATATTGCCTCTAAATTGTAAATATAGAAAGGAACCACCTATGATACCACATTTGGACATATCTGACCTAGATTTCAGTAAATAGGTGCCTTGATTCATGTGGGACACTTGGTCTTAAGGCCATCTCCCCAAATACTAGAGGTTTCCAATTATATGAGAGGGAATATGTTGTGTATGTTGGGATACTATACTATCATTTCCAAAGAATATTGAAGAATATGAATATAAAAAATTGGTAAATAATATGAATAACACAGTTAAACATAAGACACAATGGAAAATAGAGACAACCATAACAATAAATGAATTTTTTTTGACTAATATACAATAACCCATGATGATATGTCGTGAATCTAGAAATAGGAAAACATGGATAAAAGAGGCCATTAATAACATATTCCACAAAATTATAAAGGAAATAGAAAGACTATTATAATAATCATGAGCTTCGGCTCATTCACCTGCTATCATGATCCACCATAAACAGCAGAAAATGAAATATTTGAATATGTTTTCTTCCCTTTATTAACACCTTCAACCATGTAATATACTTTGGTTACCAAATGGACCCTAGAGAGGGTGTAAGATAAATCATAGTGGCCCACCACCAAAAGATTCTATAACACCTGACCCATGTAATGAATATCTAATCATCTGTAAGCATGCATATATAAAGTAAATAAGTACAATATGTCTAAATATACAAGTACAAGCTTCATCCCTCAGTTGGAATCTAAACATAACTAGTCCATTAATTGATTATTAACTATTTATAAATAATTCTTGTTTTAACAATAGTGAAGGTTCCAAATTATTAAAAGACATCCTACAATGAAATTTAATCATGATATTTTAATGAAATAATCAAGGAAAAGTAAACCACAATTGTCACAAACATAGTAATAAATATAGCTTGGATATGGGTAACAGTGTAATACAGGGATAATATTCCATGGAATTACCAAATAAGATGCTTTCTAAATACAAGGTGATCATCCAAGATAAAATGGGGCTAATCAGGGACGGGGTCGTATGGACTTTAACCATGGAACCTATTTATCAATACTAGATCAAAATAATATATCCAAGTACCAGTTTAAAACTATGCAAGGGGTACTAGAGTGTCATACAAGGCATACAAGAGACGACAGTTATATATAACTTGGTGGATATCAACCTAAGAAATCCATATCCTCGAATCAGAATGGGGTTCCCATGTGCCCATGAAATTCCCAGATAATAATCCAAGGTGATCTCATGTCATGCCACACTTGATTAATTATGATTCCATGTAATTTTTCATTTGTTTCAATTAGTTCCTTTATTTACTGTGATAAGTTTATGTAAAATTAATCCTATTAATCAAGTAATAATTATTCAAAATTTACATTTATAGCATATTCAATAAGTGAGGTTCTTTCTGTTACCTTCCAATAACGCGGTAAGGGGTTATACAGTAGTGTAACCTATTTAATATTCAAATATAATATGATTAAGTCGTATAATTAGCATACATTACAATTTTAATTTCATATTTAATTGTAAATTAGAAGTACATACCTTAGACGCGTCTATGATAAGTGAAATTGTACGATCAATTCACCATCATATGATACAATAAGAATTTATGATAAAAACTCCAACCCTTATTGTGGTCAATATTGAGAACATCCAAACAATGGATCAAGTGTGTCAAAACACTAAAACCCAAACCATGGAATTTCATCTAACCTAGGACATTTAGAATTGTGAGAATAACCAATGAAAACTAGTTTTTATATATGGATATATAATAAACCTATAGTTATAATGATTATAAGTTTGACATATAAATTCAATAAACGACACCCGATTAAATAGGTGGTCCCCATATGAATATTTATAAATCAATGAACTTGAGGGATGAGTTATAGACCACTCACCTTAGGGTGGTACAATAATTATCCATTGATATCAGCCTATAATTTTAATTAGAATATAGTTCATATGGTAAAAAGAAAAAATGCTAACACCCCGATAACTAGGTCGAGAGCAATGAAGAATACAAAAGGATTAAACTGACTCGAGTACTTATCATTGCACATCCAACGTGTTGAATGGATGGTATATTAGATACTATATGAAAAATATATTTCATTCATTATATTAGGCCTTCAAATAGCTCAAAAATGAGTGAAAAATATCTTAATGATACTAGATCTCATATTTGGATGATGATTAAGGATTAATTAAATCATTAAGGGAGAATAGGTCATTTTATTCATAAAACAACATGTCCATGGTCTGGCCACATGGTTTTCCAAACCTTTGGCAAACCATGCATGGGAACCTAGGAAGAAAAGGTAACCCACATAGTTATGTAGCATAGTTAGGTAGATTTTATACTAACCATGTGGTGGGGATATATCCAAAAAATGCCAACTGCATGGTTTTCTCTAAATGTATCGAATTCCTACATGTTTTAAAATAAATCATGAGATATAAATGTTTTACCAAAAGTATGGCTTCCAGGATCCAAACAATCCCAAAAACCCTTCGGCACCTTCACCAATATATTAGGCATAAAAAATTTGATGAAAATAACGAACTTGAACAATATTTATATGATCCACACAAGAATTAAAAACCATATTCCAATATATAATGATCTCATATAACCACAAATCTATAAAAAACAACATTATAATTTAAATATAAAATTCTAATTAATTTTACCCTTGTTGTATTTTATTGTAACCCTTATATTTAAGATGAAACCCCTCAGTAAACTATTTTATCTTTAACTACATGAAAAATATTTCAATCTTAATTTGATAAAAATTTACACTTAAGGTAAATATTGTCCCATAAATGTCCATGCTATGAAATTTCTTAAAATTCAAAATAAAAATAATCTTATTTCAATATTTTTTTTATATAAAAATAATGTAATCAAATTTAATGTCACCTCAATTATCGTTAATGTCATTTATGACACTATTCACTTATTATTAATTTGAAGATATAGAAAGAGAAATGTAATTATAAAATAAACCTTTCAAACTACTAAAATACATTTTATTAATCTATATTATTTTTGGAGAAGTATAACACTCTCAAATAATATTACATAATTTTTTTTAATATTTTACATGGTTTTTCTACTACTTTAACAAACATGATGTCTACATTTTCAAATAATTTTATATTAAATATTCCATAGAAAAATTTAGATGTAAAAAAATTACTATTAATTCAAATTAATTTTTTTAACTTATATTATCATATTTTTGTTCTTCCACAAACAATTTAGAGATTTTAATGTCAAGATAGTGACATTAATTAATTTTCATTGCATAAAATCATATAGATTTTATTATCATGGTAACATTGAAAAAAAATATTTATTATTACTTTTAAATTATATGGTAAAATATATCCCATATAGTTAGATAAATACTTTTATTGGATTTATTTTTAGTCATTATGTAACGGTCTTTACCATGGTTTTCTAATATTTCCATTTACAAGGTGAAAAATATTTAAAACGGTTAAAACTCAAAATTAATAAAAAATAATAAAATTTATTTAATAAAATTTAAACTAGTGACTATAAATGTGAAATAAATTTTCCAATATTTAATTTATGTAATTAGAAGAAACTAAATAAATATATAATTGAAAACAAGATGGAAATTATTTTTCCAAAAGAATGTATTTTTACGTATAAAAATATTTTTTTATAACAAATTAAAAAATAAAATTTATTCCGATGAACTAAATTATAATATTATTAATATAATATAAGTAATGTCACATTAAAAAAATTTAACAACAATATTGGACTAGATGAATTTGTTGAATAAAAAATATAAATAAAAAAATCATTACACTTCATTATTGAAGGGAAAATAAATTCCTTAAAACAATATCAAATTGTCACCATAATTTAATTTCGATATGATTATTTGAAAATTTATATTCATTTATAAATTTAAATTTCTAAATTTGACAAAAATTATTAGTAATATTCACTTCCAAATTAAATTAAAACAAATATCTAAATAAAACATATTTTAATGAAAAAATAATCTGTGCTAAAAATTAAATACTTATTTGCTAAGAATTAATCATTATATATTTAACGATTAGCCCCTGTATATTTTTTTGATAATTCATTTACATCCATATATACCTTCTTTCTCAATGTCAATGTTAAAAAAGTATCTAAAAATTAATATTTTATAGATCATTTATGATTGGTGTTTCTTGTTGTATTCGCTATAGAACATAGAGATTTTTTTTGAATATCATGGTGTTACCTTCTCCACCATTAATAAATGTAATCCTAAAGATTCGAATATGTGAATTGAATGAAATGGATTTTATATTTTAAAAATAATTTTTTTAAAACGCACATCATAAATAATATTAATAAAACATCCATTTGAAAAGATGAAATGAGAAATAAAAATGTCATCTAGAATAATACTTTACTAGGTTTTCAAATTGGAGATCAATACTGGGAAATCAAAATTTGGACAGGGCATAAAAAAATAATGTTTAAATCATTACGGAGAGTGAAATAGATCATTTATCACAATAAATCTAATAATCAATACAATTTCAATGAAATAACAATCCTAAATCATTAATGTGGGAAAAAAAATAAATCAATTCATCGAAAATGAATTTAGTAGGATAAAATATATTTTTCTCATGAAACATTTACTATTATTGATAAATTAATTTTTATCTAGAATTTAAACATAAAAAATATAATTACATGAAAAAAATAATCTATTTCCACTAAAATGACAACATTTTTTTCCAAAATTATGGGTATTAAATGTAAAGACCTGTAATTTTCCATGTAATTTTTTTAATTTTATGGAATTATTATGAGTCTGTTAAATTTGACGGTTCCAGATTTTGAGGCCTGGTGTGCACCAAAATGAATTTATAAACTTTATTTGGGTACGTTCATTAAACACGTCAGTGGCATTTTGTAGCATTTAAACCGGTGCTCAGAATTGAAAGCCAAGGGAACTGTTGAACTCGCAATGCCAATATTCACTTAAATATACCTTCACCTCGAACACAGCAGGTTGATGGCGGAAGATAGATTTTCATTTTTTAATGGAATAATTGAAAAATAAAATAAATAACTTCTATTTTTTTCTTGAAACATCTCATTTGAATTTTGGTGGTGGGGAACACTCGAAGCTTTGTAACTCTTGGTACCCCCCAATTTAAGAGCCATAATTAATTGATCATTATCTTAACTTAACAAAAATGAGAGGGGCTCCTCACCTCTCATGGGATGGGGGAAATTGTTGCCAAACCAATTTGGTGGAAAACATTCGAAGAAATAACATTCACTGACAAAGATGATCCTCCAAAGAAAAATTTCCTCTGAATGAGGAATGGGGAACAAACGTTCGAGAAGTACTGAAACATAATCTTCCTCCTCATGACACCTCCAACAAAAAATTTAGGTAGGGATTTTATTTTGAATAATGATATATATATATATTTGTTGATTCTATATATTCATTATTCTCAATGACGATGGACAAACAAATATGATGATCGATCTAAACATATACCATGATCATTTTTATTCATTCATCGCACGATCATCTTGTGTTCTTAGACTCCAAATAATTATGTGGGATAAAAATAGAATGTTTGGTTGAGTGTGGCATACGAATGCAGAGATATTGGCTCGATGATCACGAATATGTGGTCGTCACATTTTTTGGTCTTAGAAAAAAGTTGTGATGGGCCATGGAAGAGCGCGTTGGCTGGAAAACTAGATGGATACGAGGGAGAAGGAAGGAACACATCCTCCCTTCCAGTAAAAAGGAGGTCGTGGTTATCGATCCACTATGGCAAACCCGAAGGGCGACTGACACCCGATCGGTTGTAGGTTCATGCAGGTGGCACAATCGAAGGGCGGACAACACCCGACCAGCCGTGGTTTGAGCAATGGTGGAACACCCAGAGGGAGGCTGACACCAGAATGACCATTGCGGTAGTAGTTGTGCACTCCATCTCCACTGGGAGGTGGGGCCAACCAGACATCTGGTCGGCCACGTCACATCGAGCAGGACCCGCTCTGGCGGGTCCTGTGTTCCAGCATGTGGCACCACATGGCACTTCCGGGATGTCCAGAACCAAAAGACCCATTTGATTTTTGAGAATCGTGGGGGGGGGTCTCCCCCCATGCATCATTTAGTGCAGGTCCCACCATAGTGTAATGCCCCCTACCAAGTGGACCACACCCAACCGGGCGGACCAAACCAAGCCGAGTAGGCCGCACTGAGCGGGCCATACCAAGGGGGCTAGGCAAGACCACAACCCAATAGGCCGGGCATGAAGTGGTCCAGCCCCATTGGGCTGAACCCATACCCTATCGGTTCAGTCCAATCGGGTCGGCCCGAAACCAGGTAGGTCGAGTCTGACCAGGTCAGATCAAACTCGGGCTTATCTGGACCCAGATATTCCTTTTTGGCCATATACTAAAAACATTGTTTCTATTTGAGAAACCATCTATGGATCCGATATCTTTGAATAGAGATGGTCATTTTGGAAAACTCCACATGATTTTTGGATAATTTTTTAGTATGGACAGGTTGGATCAAACTCGAATCCAACTGGGTCCTTGGAATGGAAACGCTAATAATGTTCAAACCGAGCGTCTGATTGACACGTCATTTGTCGCTTTGGGAACCAATTGACGTGATATAATTTTTTGATAATTTTTTATGGGACATCATGGATGTTGAAGTATAATCTGATTGCTTGATGAGTGGAACCTCCCAGAATTATGCATGCTTAGTGAGGGAACCATGTGGATGTTTGTACTTGAAAAATCTTCAGATCCTGTGTGGGTCATCTTCAGATCCTATGTGAGTCAGGTTCTACCAATCCTATGTGGGTCATCTATAGAACTTGTATGGGTCATCAATAATAGATCCCATGTGGGTCATCTTCAGATTCTCTGTGGGCCATCTTTGATCCTGTGTGGGTCAATAGTAGAGCTTTTGAATAAATTAAGATGATCTAGCAATAAAACTAATCATATATACTTATTTACTTAATTTATACCTAGTGTGATATGAGAATTTACCTTTGTAGAACACTTTTTTTGTGGGGATACCTTCGTGGTATTCTTCTGTATGGTGTTACCTTTGCGGTACTCACCTAAATGGTGTTACCATCTATGTATTCATTCCATTGTGGAATAGTTTTACTTTTAACTATAGAGTATATCCTTTTGATTCCTCATGAATGATATGGGTACACTAGATAACATAGGAATATGTATCCACATATACCTAAGTGGGGTTGAATATTGTGTTCATACTTGTGAACATGGTATTAGCTTTGTTGTTTATCCTTTGTGGGTTTTCCGAGATTTTCAAGGGTATAGGGTTCCCTACTAATTATTGTTATACTCACCCTTGCATGGGATACACCCCCACCTTACCATGTTTTTTGAAGAAGATAGACATCATTGATCTAGGACGAGGGTTCAAGAACTGGAGGCTTCTCGGAGGTGGACCATTAGATGAGACCATTCATGAGATGTACCTACCCTTCAGGTAGGATCATTGGAGGGTATTCAGAGGAGGTTTTTTTAGTTTTAATTGTAATTTCCAGTGGGTCATGTATTTCATCCCCCTTATATATTGTACTCACCCTTTTTACTATATAATTTTCTATTTTCCTGTCTCTTATTGTGAGTTTGGATGTTTGAGTATGTTGTTTAAAAGGCAATTCATTCTCGGTTTTTTGGGATATGACTTTATGATGCTAGTCTCTATCCCCTGGCCTATGGAAGGTGGGCTTGGGGTAGTCACGGCATGGGCCCTGTGGGATGGGTCATGACATATTGGTATCAGAGAAGTCAGTTCAGCCGAAGTAAATGGACTCCAATCATCGATCATCAATAATGTTTTGTTTTATGAGTGTGGTTATCAGTTTGTGGAATCCAGTGCTTGTGCGATGGCAAAATTATCCATATACAAGGACCCTGACTTCTGATTTCTGACTCAATGCACGAAAACACAGATTGCATGTGTGTTTTTGAAAAGGTTTCTTTGTGATCTCTTGAGTCAGCTCACAAGGAATATATTTTTTGACAATAGAACACCTATTTATTTTCAGGATGCCTCCACATAGATAGCCATTCTGGGTTTCGGGTAGAGTATGTGTTGAGAGTCCACCTAGCGATAAAGCTTTGGTGTAGGACCCCCTTTAGGTAGTTGTACCATCAGTTGGTGTACCATTAGCACCAATACCCATTGGGTAGATGATGCCTCTAGGACCAATTGTAGAGGGTGCACTCGATGGAGTGTGTTTCATGAGTTTCAGCGCTAGAGGGCACTGAGGATCCATTGAAAGATGGATCCAAAGGTATTTGTGGACTAGATAGTGGTTGTGGTTATAGTTATTTTACTTGTACAGACACCCGCTGATTTCATGGTGTTCGTTGCTGCCATTATTCTTCAAGAAGTATTGAGCATATGTTGGAGCTTGATGCTTCATGTTCAGGATGAGGTGACTCACATGTGGATGAACATTGGGATCCATTTTATGGCAGAGTTCCTCCCAGTGACCTTTTTCTCATTGGGTATATAGGAGATTATCCACTTGTAGCATGGTAGTGTGCCCATGGATTAGTATTCATTGAGGTTCACTAACCTCTCACTCTACTCCTCTATCATGGAACAATAACATTTTTAGGGCCCCAATATTTTAGAAGGGGCTTAGACGTGAGATTAGAGATTCAATGACTTCTCTCAGCATCCCTACGTAGGTGTCAGTGTTAGAGCGAGCACTCTTAGTGGAGAGCTACCATGTTGAGTAGTCACCAGTTGTGAGACCCACCACCGGAAGTCACATAGCAGAGTCATATATAGTTGGTAACAGACAGATGACACAGAGTTCCATGAGGACTAGACCTACTGGTGAATGACAGCAGGATACAGGGTAGGTTGTGTAGGGCTCTCCAGACAGAGTAATAAAATCATGGAGTAGGCAATGTTACTCGTGCGATCGTAAGGGTCACATGGCATGCAACTTTCCAACCCACCGTACAGATGACCAACAGACAGTCAAGGGACCACTTGGGAAGAAGTGAAGATTTGATCGAGGAGGTCCGTAGGCAGCCAGCATACATAGTAGAAGAGTGGGCCATATTGCAGGTGGAGGGTGGCGATACGAGGTTCTACTGACACCACCTCCAATTGGTCGACACCGGCCATAGGGAGTATGTGGAGATGGATGAGCTCAGGTCCATGCAGCTAAGGCCTATGACCATGGCGCTCCATATATGATTTGAGGTTCGATCTTTGTCTACTTCACATTAGATATAATACTTATAGACACAGATTTTAGTCACTATTTTATTTCCATGGCCCTCGTTTCGGAGCTCAGAGATTCCGATAGATCTGTTGGCTCGACCCATAAATATAGTGAATCCTATTGAAGAGTATTTGACGATTACACAATGGTGTTGGCAGTGTGAGCTTACTCTATGAGCTAAGAGCATCAGCTGGGATCTTTTAGTAGTGGCGTAGAAACCTTAAAAAGTCATCTTGGGTATGGATTGATTATCTATAGTCCATGATTAGATCTACTGTATTAGGCGCAAAGTGCAATGTGTCTGCAACGATCAGAAAAGTTTTCCTTTATCGGTGAGAAGGGAGCCTTTGCAAAAAATTATGGACTTACCCAGAGAAGGGTGCAGCCGATCACTCATCAGTTGGCTAGCGTTACCGTCGGAGCCGTTGATGCTATGAGTCCGAGTTATCCTGAAGTGGTGGAAGAGTACACTAATATTTTCCCTGATGATGTTCCAGGTCTACATCTATGTAGATGGGTGGAAATTTATATCGGCTTTTACCACATGATGACACTGATATCTACATAAGAATATCATATGGATCCCTCTTATTTTCGAGAGTTGTGAATATAGTGGGTGTAATTGAAGAGCATGGGGTTCATTAAGCCCAATTTTTCTCCTTAGGCATCCCCGATTTTGTTTGCCAAAAAGGCAGATGTGAGTTTGAGACACTGTGTGGACTCTTGGAACCTAAACCAATTGACAGTGATGCACAAGTACCCATAACCAAGGATTGACAATATTTTTGATCAGCTGATGTGAGTAAGGTGGTTTTCAAAGAAATACCTCAGATCTGGCTATCACCAGCTCCTTGTACGAGACATGGATGTTCAGAAGACGACCTTCTGATTTCGGTATAGCCACATTGAGTTCTTGGTTATGCCATTCGATGTGACCAATGCCCTAGCAGTGTTCATGGGACACATGAATAGGATCTTCCAGCCATACCTCTATCACATTGTGGTAGACTCCATCGACGACATTCTGATATACTTAGCTTCAGAGGAGGAGCATGGCTATCATCTGCAGATAGTTATGGACACACTCTATGAGCACCAGCTTTTGTGTAATCTCTTGTAGTGCCAATTCTGGATCTGAGAGGTTCACATCCTAGGACATGTCATCTCGGAGGCTGAATTTGTAGTGGATCCAGTGAAGATTGAGTATGTACTTGCTTGGGATCCACCCAAGAGTGTGACGGAGGTGCAGAGTTTCCTATGTCTGGCCGATTACTAACCGCGATTTATCCCTGTCTTTTCTATAGTTTCGGCACCCTTATTAGTGTTCAAAATGAAGCGGAAACCCTTCATGAGTTCGGAGAGATTCCATTAGAGTTTCCAGGAGTTGAGGCAGAGATTGATGAGTGTCCCCAACTTTATTCCTCCAGAGGAGGGAGCTGGGTATGTAGTTTACTATGACACATCGAGGACTAGACTCAGATGTGTCATGATACAGGAGCAAGTAGTGATCACGTATGATTCTCGATAGTTGGGACAACATGATCAGAACTATGCTAACCATGACCAAGAGTTAGCATCAGTAGTCTTCACCCTAAATATTTGGCGACATTAAATGATGGGAGAATGTTTTACAGCCTACACTGATCATAATATTTGAATGTATATCTTCTCCCTGAAGGACATGAACCCAAGATATTGGAGTTGGATTGATTTGATCCATGACTATTTCATCGAGATAGTCTATACTATTGGGAAGGGGAACGTAGTAGCAGATTTAGTTAGCAGAAGATATGGTATACAGTTGGTGAGTGTGGCATTGGAGAAACTAGCGGCTTTGCCGATATCCTATGTGGATCAAGATGGAGAAGCATATCTTCAGTCTCTAATAGTCATGCCCCCACTCCATTAGCAATTCAGGAATCCACAGCTTGGGGACACTGAATGCTAGGCTCGACTTACTCAGATATGCACAGGATATATACCTAATGGATTTTTTTGAAGGTTGGGAGCACATCATTCTCTTCGAGAGGGAGTACTGTGGTACCAGTGGAACTATGAGAGGAATTGCTAAGGGATATACATACATCCCCGATAGCAGTACATCCCAGAGTGGTGAAGATGTACCAAGTCCTCTGGAATCAGCACGGGTGGATGAGAATGATCAAATCTATGATAGAGTTTGTCACATGGTGCATCACTTGTTAGAAATTGAAGGCAGAGCATCAGGTTCTAGTGGTATTTGTTCATCCACAAGAGGTGCTAGAGTGGATGTGGGATTTAATTTCTCTGAAATTCGTGACAGGACTTCCATGAACGTCCAAGGGACCTGAATCTATCTGGGTTATCGGTGACCAACTCACCATGTCGGCCCACTTCCACCGAATCAGAGATCATGGTTTAGTAGACGGATTGGGACGCCTCTACGTGCTAGAGATTGTACGGCTTAATGGAGTTCCCTCAATGATTGTCTCTGATCGTGATGCAGGTTTTACTTCCTAGTTATGGAAGGGGTTATAGGAGTCATTTGGGACTCAGCTTTGATTGATCTCCGCCTTTCATCCTCAGACGGATGGATAGAGGAATTAGACCATTCAGACCCTTGAGGACATGTTATGTGCTTATGACCATGATCTAGTCCGCAGCTGGGAGGATCACATTCCCTTGGTGGAGTTCTCATAAAAAAACAACTATAACTCCACCATCTGTATGGAACCATTTGAGGCATTCTACGGTCAGTTCTGTAGATCACCTATGTGATGGACTGACCCTTGGGAGTTAGCACAAATGGGACCGAAGATGGTACAGGCTACCTCGAAAAAGGTACAGGTCATCCAAGAGCGGATAAAGACTACATAGAGTAGGCATAAGTCTTATGATTATAGGATATGGAGATCTCTTTAGTTCGAGGATGGTGACCATGCCTTATTATGGGTTTCACCTCGAAGTAGTTTGAGGATATTTGGTCGGGGCAACAAGTTATCTCCGAGATTAATCGGACCCTTCTAGGTTCTCAGCAGAGTTTGAGAGGAGGTGTATCTCCTAGAACATCCCCCTCAGTTGCACCGAGTGCACAATGTTTACCACGTATCTTAGGTGAGGAGATACATACTGGATTTTTCACAGATCATTGACTAGGGAGAGCTTGACATTGATGATGGGGCTCCATTTTGAGAGCATCCAGTGGAAATTGAGGATCAATAGGAATGATTCCTTCGTGGTTGATCGATACATCTAGTTCACATACATTCGCCTCACGGGATCCCCTTGGAGAGCACATGGGAGTGGGAGGCTCTGATTTATGCTCAGTACCCCCACTTTTTTCCCAAGTTTGTGTTGTGGATTTCGGGGATGCAAAGGGCTAAGCTGGGGAGAATGAAAAGACCTAGAATTTTCAATGTAATTTTTTTTAATTATATAAAATTATTATAATTCTGAATAAAAAATATTTCATGATTCTGAGGCCTGGTGTGCCTAGAAAGAATTTCAGAACTTTTTTTCTGGTTCATTCAGTGATCATGTGAGCAGAATTTTTTAACTTTTGAACCAGTGCTCGGAATTTAAATCAGAGGACACTGTTGAACTCACATCAATGATATTCAAAAAAATTCCCATTACCTCGACCGATGTTGGTCGAGGGTGTATGTTGATTTTTTGGTTTTTTTTGGAAGAATTGAAAAATAAAATAAATGAATTTTATTTTATTTCATGAAACCTCTCATTTGAATATTGGTGCTGGGGACCACCAAAAACTTTTTAAATCATAGAACCCCACAATTGAAGAGCCATCATTAATTGATCATTAAAATAACTTATCTTAAAAGAGATTGGTCCTCACCTCTTGTGGGTTGGGGGAAATTGTTGGTAAACCAATTCGGTGGAGAACTCTTGAATGAAGAGCATTAACCAATGATGAAGATCCTCCAACAAAAAATGACTTCCGAATGAGGAATGACGAACAAATGTTCTTGAAGTGACGACACATCATATTCCTCCTCACTCCACCTCCAAAAGACGATCGAGGTAGAGAGTTTATTTTAACATTTGATAAATAGTTATTTTTTGATTCTTCATATTCTTGATTCTCAATGACGATGGACAACCAAACACAGCCATTGATCCACACATATAACATGATCCTTTCTATTCATTATTCATGCAATTTTCATGGGTTCATCAACGCCAAATAATTTTTCTTGCTAAAAACAAAATTTTTCATTGAGAGAGACATACGGAAACAGTGATCATGACCCGAGGAATG
The DNA here is from genome assembly GCA_963277665.1 of Viscum album. NCBI lineage: Eukaryota > Viridiplantae > Streptophyta > Magnoliopsida > Santalales > Viscaceae > Viscum > Viscum album. The sequence continues at coordinate 291,641,906 of OY728143.1, read as the reverse complement.
CGAATATGCATTTGTCAGCTTTTCTGGGCTTAGAACGTATCTCTGCTGTGGCGCAGAATAGCATGGTGGCTGGAACGCCGACCGACCGTGAGGAAGAATGGTGGCATGCATTCGTGCCTATGGTAAAGTAGGCCACGACTATTGAGTCACAGAGGTGCACCCTGAGGGAGGCCACCACTCGGCCGGATGTGGTTTGTGTAGGCACCACATCCTGGAGCGCCACTGACACCCGGCTGACTGCAGTTCAAGCCACGACGGTATACCCAGAGGGTGGCCAACAACCGGATGGCCTTGGAGGCAGCAACAGTGCCTGCTGGCACTACTAGATTGGATAGTCGGTGTAACTCCCCGACCCCAGTTACCCATAGTCAGTGCATTATTACATAACATTGGCTTGATCACAAAGAAATCATGTCTCGAAAGACCGATTGATTTAGTATTATTGGAAACAAGATTCATACATATGTCCAACTTTACATCTTGAAAATAAATAAAACATGGAATTATTCCATTGGAAACATTCAAGCGTCCTAAATAATGCATGCAAGTCCCTCGTAACTAACTTCTTCATATAATTGGAAAATGAATCATAAGAAAGGGGTGAACTCAAAGGCTTAGTAAGGGTATGGAAAAAAGTCGAAGATAACATAAATAATAATAATGGTGAATAATTGAAACCACATTCTTTTACCAATAATAAACATGAATAATTTTATGGCAGGAATATAAGATGAGTAAATAATTCCATAAAAAAACATAATCATTTGTATTCTACTAGTTGAATGACCACATGAACCATCAGTATTATTTTCATATTGAGGGAATGTATAATTCTGGACATTCTGAAACATTTTGTCAATGCCTCGTCCAAGACATCTAAAACTGATTAAGGCCTCTTCCAAAACCACATATCAAATTGGGAAAGGGCATCAGCCAATTCCACTTCTACTTGTCTCATGAGACCAACCGATGCATCGAGGAGATATAGTGCACTCCACCCATCACTTACGAAGTCCAATACATTCCTCATATGAAAATATTTAAACATATTATAAACAATCGTATTAAAACTTTAATAGGAAATTTCAATACCTTAACCATAAACCATGAATGGTATAAAAATAGAACATCCATAGTAAAACATATCACAAAACCTTAAATATAATATTAAATTGTTGTATCATAATAAATCGACTTCAAATAAACATAAGATCCATCAAAGAATGTTGACATAGATGAAATCAAAACCCTTTTTAGAGAAATAACTCTTTCTATTTTGAAATCATTTAAGAGTAACATAATTATAAATAAAACATTTAATTTGAAAATATTATTATAAGCTTGTATGGGATTCATTGATGATGTTATAACAGTGGAAAATAACCTCACCCAAAGTATATGTTAACAAACATTGTTACCGTTAATTTGTCGAAAAGGTCAAAAAGTACCTTATTTTGGAAAACGACAGAAAAATTCCTTTAAAAACTCATAAGGGTATAAATAAAATTAACCCACTGTATATTAAATATTAAAAATGTTTTCAAATAAATTTTTAAGAATCATGGATGTGGGTGATAAAGATGTCCCATTAGATACTTAGGTAAAAATAACCTCAGATAATAAAGAGATTGTGAAATTAACCTGTACCTTGTACTTTTCCTTGGTTTAGGGTAGGTTAACCTCCTTTATAGTGGTGAAATAATTTTTATTAAATTATACAAGAATCATATACAATAATATGATATCATATATGATCTTTTAACATTGTACTGTTAATAATATCTTAGAATTATCATCCTTTTGGGTGTTCACAGATTCATTTTCCATTATATTCATTGTTATGTGAGTCGTATTTGTTATGTATGGGATGTCTCTTATTCATAACCCGAATTATATCAAGTCTTTGAACATTATTTTTAATCATCAAATGAAAATTATTATTGAATGGATATGATGGGGAATGAATCTCTTCTCGTTCGGGGAGACGGTAATCCGTACGTATGCATGAATAATAATATCATTCTTTTGATATTAAAATAATATAAAATATGATAGTATATCATATATACTGAATAATTATCATGTTATACTCATTATTTAGATCAATTACACATCATTAGTATACCCATCCAAATAATAATTTATTGAATTAACAATTACACCATGATGTGGAGACGGTAAGTCGTACGTACGCACGTATGGTGACATTTAATTCAATGGATAGATATAATATAGAATATGGATGTACCATATTTATAATAACATCAATTTATATAATATATATTGGATTTATTATTTTATAATTGAAATAACAATGAAAGAAGAAGTGGAAGAAGAAGGGAACTTGAAAGAGGGTGGTGAAAACATTACCTCTTCTTCGGGTTCTTCCTTTTGATTTGATCAAAAGGGCTCATTAGGATTTATTTAAGATCACAATTAGGAATCTAGGATAAAGTTAGGGGATTTTAGAGGATATTTGGCATGATTTTGGTGGATCCAAGAGGCTTTGAAGTTATGAATTTGAGAGAAGGGGGGGGGTTCCCTTTTATAAGTTGGGTGAGGGGTACGTTAAGAAAAACGTAAAATATTATTTTATAATAAATTTATATTCATTTTATAATGGCTAGAAACTGATATATATCAATGATAAGGTGGGTATTGGTCTAAATCCATACAACCAATAGGTCTTAGATAGGTTTGGGTCACTATATTAATCTTATATTTTAGATTTAACTCTTACTTAATTAGTTTGACATTTTCCAATTCAGTTTGTATTTTTATATTTTTTGGTTTATAATCATAATATATGTAGCCGAAAGAACCCCTGGTGGTTCATTAATAAAACAAAAATGGTCATATAAGTCTTTTGGTCTAACCATAGATTTTTAGGAATATTATATCAATTAAATAAATAATAATTGTTTTAAAAACATATTTATGTCAATTTTGACACTATTTAATAATTGGTTTTTGTTAAAGTCTTAACAACTTAATTAATATGGAAAAAAGTAATTTATGTAATAATAAAATGTAATATTTACCAAAAAATTTCGTGTATTCCCCCAAAACATTCAAATTATATTTATTTTCACATTTATAATACCAATTATTTGATTCATTCATTAATAATGAAAACACTGCATCATTATTGTGTCATTAATAAATTTAATTATTCAATGTCTAAAAAATATAAATAAAATACCATTATTTAGGAAATATTTTTATCATTATAATTAATATTTATAGTCTATTATATAACATATATAACTCTATGTAAATTTTTTTTCTAAAAGATATATGCTTATGCCATTTTTGGATTTACTTTAACTTAATTAATATAAAGTGTCATTATTACTTACTAGTGGCTTCATTGGGTCCCAAAATCGACCCAAATATTTCCATGGTCGGACATGTATTAAAAGATAGGGTTATGAAACGTTTTTGGGTAATTTAATATTATTATAATATTATTTATTTAGCTTTATTTACTGGATTTACCCTTAAACTATTGTAAATAAAATATTTACCGAAATAATTATTTCAAATGTATAAAAAAAAATTACCTATTAACACAATTTGGAACTTCTGATTCTAAATAAAGAATACATTTTTCTATATTCAATAAACATAAGTGGTAAAAATTAATTTAAATTTAATTTCCGTTTTCAAATCAAAAAGCGTGTTTTTAAGAAATAATAACCATCAAAAGATTGACACTTGCTTTTGTTTAGTTTAAAGGTAAAATTCATCCAATGAACAACATTGTATTAAATGGTAAAAATATAATCTAAATATACTTTAAAACATCTAAATATTATAATTTAGCACTATAAATTATTTTCATTAGAAAATAGTTTTTAATTAAAATTTAGTATTTTTCACTATTCATCAAAAACTGAATGTTTTCAGAAAAATAACAAAAATTCAACCGAATCTAATTTTGAAATTCATAATTGAAAAATGAAGTCTATTTTCCCAAATTCAAAACAAATAATTTGGATTAATTAATTAATTCTCGTTTTCAAATAGAAAGACGTATTTTTAAGAAACAATAACTATCAAAAGATTGACACTTGTTTATGTCCAATCTCAATGTGAAATTAATTAAAATGACCAGTATTAGTTTAAATGTTAAAATTATAATCTATTTATACTTACAAACCATTAAAATGTAAAACTTAACACTATAGATTATTTTTATTTAAAACAATTGTTTTCAGTTAAAATATAGTATTTTGCATTGTTTACCCAAATATGAAAGTTATCAGAAAAGAACCCACAATTTTATGAAACTAAATTATTATGTCCTGATTCTATTTACAAAAATTATTTTATCAAATAGAATATATAAAAGTTTCAAATATTGGATTTAAAAGGGTTGATCAATAAATGGAAGTAAAAGTGCATTTTTTGAAATAAATATATCTTTTATCTAAAAAATGAATTTTTTCTTACATTATGCCTAATAAACTCATAATATGGACATTAAAATTATAATTAATATATAATGTAAAACATTTAGTCAATAATATTCATAACTTCTTTTGAACGGCTAGTTTGGTAAGTCTGGTGTGCTTGAAGTTGGTGTTGCGTGTAGTGAAAGTTATTGAATTACATTGAAGAATTAATGTACTATGAAATCATGGGGTCTTACATTCTTCCCTACTTTAATAAATTGCATCCTCACGATTTCAAATTTTTCTTTGAAAATAAAATTTTAAAAATAGAAATTACTTTGGGAAAACCCACATTGAAAGTTAGGATAATAAAACATAGTCTTAATAAAAGGAAAAGGAAAATGAAATGGTCACCACAAAATTATGATCTCGGTTAGGAGAACATTGGTGGAAATTAGAGACATATAATTGGAATAAAAAAATTAATATTTATATGTAGTGATTGAGGTCATGATTCATAAACAAGTGTAAAATTTAGGGCCTTAAATTCATCAATCTATGATGATTTAAAATACCATTGGTTCAACCAAACATAAGGTATTAGGATAACACATTGTTGGTTTTATGATCCCTTCACTGATGTTTAAGAATTAATTTCTTCATAGAACAATAGATGAAGAAAAATATATAATTGTCTTGTAGAGTTTCATCCTTTAACAAATGTATACCACAAACTCTTCATTCACTCTAAAAGATTACAGAGCTTAAAAATATTCTATTTATCCCATTCGTATAGGATTACAAAAAAATGTATTTGTAATTCATTTACCAGACCATTTAAAAAATACGTTATTCAATCCAGGATATCACGTGGGCCAGTGGTAGGTGATATTCCCTTATCGCCATTCGATTGCGGTTTCAAGTCTCGTGGACTTTCCAGACATGATGGGTTGCCACCCGACCACTGGGTTGTCCTTTTATGGAAATCAAAAAATAATCTAAAACTAGAATTTTCCAAAATACTTCTGTACAAACTCACAGTCCAAAATTGATAAATAAGGTAAATACAATGAAGATCCTTTTTTATACGTAATAACATGTGAACGCCTTTATCAAATATTCTTTTAAAACACTACAACATCCTAAATTACCATAAAACCTTATTGATTACATTCATGATCCCTTATTCCTTATATAATATTGTATATACTCCTTCTATCCAAAAATGATGTAAACTCCAATAATGTTTGATTATACAAATCATTAATCAGTTTCAAGGTAGTCAAAAATATCTAATGTAATTTACCCAAAACAATCTTGTATTATTCCAAATTCACTACCTCGGTATGAGAACCATATTATGGTTTATATTTATCTTAACCATATATTTTACAAAATTTTGACCTCCTATTGAGTCACTTTTCATGGTTCCACACAATCTCAAGTCCTTAATGAAATAGTATTGTAGTAAAATCCTTATATACTCCATAATTATTATAACCAGTACATCTTTGATACAACACTAAAATGACATAATTATTTAATAACAACATAAGAACTCTAATCATTACTCCTCATCTATGGTAGTATCATAACGTGATTATTATCCAATATCATCATTTGGGGAATTCTCTGATTATTTATGACATTGGTTTGCACAGTGTCCCAACTCCTTGCAGATGAAGCATCGTACATATGAATCCTTTTTCTAACCCTTTCAGTCATGTACATGGTTTCATTTTTCTCCACACTTATAACAAAATCTCATTCCCTTTAGGCAAGTTCTACCGTGTTTCTTCTCACATTTATCACATATGTGAAAATTATTCTTTTACCTCTTCCCTTTATCTATATTTCACTCTTCCAACCTTTTCATCTCTTTCTTTCCTACAAATCCATAAGACTTAGATAATTCGTTAATTATGTTATTATCCCATGATATTATTTCTTCATATGTTGAGAATACATGGGAGACTATTTCCCTTCTAAAGTTTTTCTTAATACAATGAAAGATATGACCCTTCTTACTCTTTGGATAATATGTATTGATGTAGGTCACATTACTTCTACAGGGTTCCATTTCTATACAATGGCATAAACTAGGTTAGTTTAATTATTGCAATGAATTATTACAAATTTGTAAAATATCTAACGTAAATTGAATGGTTTATGGATATAATACATAATCATAAAAATGTTTTCATTGAGGAAGTATATAATCATAAACCCCTCATAATGGTTTGTAATGAAAATGAGAATTATCCTAAGCATATCTTCCGGGAGTGTAGTAACCAATAGTGCAGTAAAGCCTATTGTCATGCACTAGTTCACGTTCGAGTCTAGCTCAAAGCGGTGTTTTCCAGTTTTAGCCCTAGGTACATCTGTGCCATATCCGCCTCTACCTAATTGTTTCTAGATAGGAATGTATTGCACAGAAAACTCAAAAAATATCTACAATACCAAAATTATAGGATGTTCTGTTATACTAATCCTCTAAGACTATCTTAGGGATATATGATCTAATCAGTGTTTATCTAAATCTAGTTTCCAACGTTTGTACTAAACTTCTTATGATACCAACTGTAATACCCCAACCCCAGTTACCCAGAGTTGGTGCATTATTAAATAACATTGGCATGATCAAAAGGAAATCATGTCTTGAAATAATGATCAATTTATTATTATTTTAATCAAGATTCATACATAACTTCGACATTAAAACTTGAAAAGAAATAAAACAGGAATTTATTCCATTGGAAACATCCAAGCAGCCAAAATAATACATGCAAGTCACTCGTAACTAACTTATTTATATCCTGAAAAAATGAACCATATGAAAATAGTGAGCTCAAACACTCAGTAAGGGTAAAAAAAATATTAGAATATTACATAAATTTTAAGCATGGTGAATAATTTAAACGACATGCCATTACCAATAATAAACATGAAAACTTTTATGGCAAGAATATGAGCTGATTAAATAATTACATAATATGGTGGTACCATATTTATAATAACATAAATGTATATAAATGATATTGGAGTTATTATTTTAGAATGTAAATAACAATGAAAGAAGAAGTGGAAGAAGAAAGGAACTTGAATGAGGTTGGTGAAAACATTACCTCTTCATCGGGTTCTTCCTTTTGATTTGATCAAAAGGGATCCATAGGTAGGCTTTATAATCTAACTATGGCCTCTAGGATAAATTTTCTGAATTTGAGAGGATATTTGGGTATGGGTTATCCGAACCAAAAGGCATTGAATATATGAATTTTAAAGAAGTGGGTGTGCCCGTTTATAAGAGGGGCGGGGGGCACCTTTGGAAAAACATAAAATATTTTTTTATAATAAATTCATATATGAGTTCTGATGGCACCAAACTGATTTATTTCGATGATAAGGTGGGGATGGGTCAATATACACTAAAAAATAGGTTTTATACAGGTTGTATTCACTATATTAACCTTATATTTTAGATTTAACACTTAGTTAATTAGTTTGACATTTACCATGTCTCTTTGTATTTTTATATTAATTGTTTTACAAAATTACTATAAGCTGCCAAGTGATCCCCAAGAGGTTCATTAGTGAAATTACTATCATCATATAAATCTTTTTTCTGATCCTTAGATTTTTAGGAATAGTATATCAATTAATAATATAATATTTGTTTTAAAAACTCATTTATGTCAATTTTGACACTATTTAATACATGGTTTTTTTAAAGTCTAAATAACTTTATAAATAAGAAAAAAATTCATTTAAGTAATCCTAAAATGTCATATTAACCAACAAAATTCGGGTATGTTATGAAAACTTTCAAATTATATTTATTTTAACATTTAAAATACCAATTATTTGATTCTTTCATTAATAAGGAAAATACCACATCATTATTATGTCCTAAATAAATTTAATTATTCAATGTCTAAAAATTATAAAAAAATATAATTATGTAGTAAATATTCAAATATTTCTAATAAATATTTATAGTATAAAATATAACATATATAACCCTATGTAAAAAACTTTTTTCTAAAAGATATATGCTATGCAATTTTGGTATTTACTCTAGCTTAATTAATATAAAGTGGAATTATCACTTACAAGTGGCACCATGGGGTCCCAAAATCGCCCCAAAGTTGCCCATAGTCGGACATGTATCATCCAATAGGGTTAAGACACGTTTTAAGGTAATTTAATATTATTATTATATTATATGTTTACACTTATTATCGGATTTACCCTTTAACCCTGGTAAATAATATATTTACCGAAGTAATTATATCAAATGTCTATAAATAAAAGATACATATTTAAAAAATTTGGACCTCCTGATTCTATATATTGAATCAATTTTGGTAAATTCATAAAAAAGAACTGGAAGAAATTGATTTATAATTAATTTTTGTTGTCAAATCAAAAAAGCGTGTTTTCATGAAATAATTAGTATCAAAATATTGACACTTGATTTTGTCCAGTTTAAATGTGAAATTACATCCAATGAAAAACATTGTATTAAATGGTAAAAATATAATCTAAGTATACTTTAAAACATATCAATAGTATATTTTAGCACTATAAAATATTTTGATTAAAAAATATCTTTTTAATTAAAATTTTATATTTTCACTATTTATCAAAAACATAATGTTTTTGGAAAATTACCAAAAATTCACCCTAACATAATTTTGATATTCCAAATTCAAATATAAATTCTATTTTACTAAATTCAACACATAGATGTTGAATTTATTAATTAATTCAAGTTTTCAAATCAAAAGGTGTATTTTTAAGAAATAATATCTATCGAAATATTGACACTTGTTTATGTCCAATATCAATGTTAAATTACTTACAATAACTAGATTTGGAATAAATGGTAAATGTATAACAAATTTATTATAACAAGAAATTAAAATTTATAATTTAACACTATAAATTATTCTGATTAAATAAAATTGTCTGCAGTTAAAATATAGTATATTTCACTATTCACCCAAATGTGAAAGTTATCAGAGAATCTATTTCTCTCTAAATTGGGGGATGACCACTTTGATTGATAGTTCAAACATTCCGATCGGTTTCTAATGGGTTTGTTCGTAGAACCGGAAACATCCAATGATTCCACATCCATTTGGACCTACTTTCCAAGGGTAGGCGCTCATTCGTTTGTGGACTAATGAGGATTAGGAATTTGCAATGTTCGAGAGGATGGGAGGTCGGACTCATCACACATTTATGAGGGGTATTAATGTCTACTCCGGGACTCTCTCTATAGATTTAAGTTGTGTTTTTGAATCCTTATTACATTACCAAGTATAAAATGAGATTTCCTTTAGATCTGACAATCAATGATCGATATGTTGGAAATTTAGCATATATTTTATATGTATTCAAGGTTCTTCATTGATAGAGAATCATTTGTATTTTTTAGAGATTCTTAGTCAATGGAAACCTTTGATACATAAAAGTCTCTTAGTCATTATAATGACCATACTGGTTTTAAATCCACTCAGGGGGAACTTGATTATTATTGTCATTCAGAAGGACATGAATTATTTTAGAGTTGGGATCGAACCCGCAGATGGGATACCTATATATCCTTTGTTTAGAAAAGGAATCAGAACACACGTAGTTCGATTAAGGTAATATGATGTTTATGATTTATGGTTTAAAGAAATATTTCATAATTACTTGTACACTCTAAGCTCATGTGAGTCATGCTCGGTGTGAGAAACAAGAGGTATTGGTAAAAATAGACAATTGTGCCATAAAATATGAAATCATAAGAAATTATGTGGGGATTATGTATGTATTACTGCCCAAATAGATGAAGATTATGATTTACTTCAGGGAAGAAATCCAGGAACATGGTCTATAAACGTATATGTACTTTATGGAGATTTGGATACTCTAACTTGTGGCTTACTCCTCAAAAGGAGGCCCAAATTAAGAGGGGACTTATGATTAAGTTTTACTCATGATAAGGAGGCCAATATTAAATGTAATTATGACTTGTCAAGAGAAATTATGACTGGGGCTTACTCATGAGAAGAAGGCCCAGGTTAAGGGACGTGAAAAATAAGGGACTTGTACTCCTGAAGAGGATGCCCATATTTTAGACTGGGGGGCTTACTCCTGAAAAGGAGGCCCAGGTTAAGGGACATGAAAAAATAAGGGACTTGGGGCTCACTTCTGAAGAGGATGCCCATATTTGGGACTGGGGCTTAATGCTGAAAAGGAGGCCCAGGTTAAGAGAATTGTGGTTGGGGCTTACTCTTAAAGAGGATGCCCAAATTAGGGGACATGGGGCTTACTCCTAAGAAGGAGGCCCAATTAAGAGAACTTAGACTAGGGCTTACTCCTGAAAAGGAGGCCCATATTAAAGGAAATTCTGATTGGGGCTTCTTCCTGAGAAGGATGCCCAAATTAATGAGGACTTGGGGCTTACACCTAAGGAGGATTCCCATATTTGTAAATTATGACCGGGGATTACTCTTGAAAAGGAGGCCCGGGTAAATGAGTTCTCTCATCTTAAAGGATGAGGTTTGATTGAATGAAATCTCAATATTTAATGACATAAATATGTGCAAATCACTAGGTTTTGAGGGATATTCCACAGAATTCCATTCGCATAAGGATTACAAATCAAGAAATCATGCCATAAATGGATATGAAGAGTGTCTTGAAGATTGAATGTTGAATAGGAGAGATGTAATTGCTTAAGAGGGGTGAAATGGGCAAGAAGGGAACCCAAAAAGGCAGGGGCGCGCAAGTCCTGGTAGGCACGCAGGTACTGTGTGGGCGCGCATGTCCTAGTCACACAGGAATACCTGTGCGGCACATGGGTACATGCGCGATGGTTAACCAGCAGGGTAATACTTGAGCGAATCTTGTTTAAAGCCTTTAGAAACATCTTGATGTTCTTATAGAAGAGTCACATGGAATTTCTGTTGAAAGAGTTAGGCAGGGCGCATGTGTGACCATTTCCCTTAAACGATGGCCGCTCAAGCGCGCAAGTGTTGATGAGTTTCAACACATAGGGCTTCCTCCCCCTCTTTAGATCTTTTGTTATAGGTATGAAATTACCTAATAAGTGTTTCATAAGCTTTGAGAAGATACTAGGGAACCGGGAGCTCAAATCTGAATTCTAGAAAAAATTCCTCCTTGAATGGGGGACCCACATGGTCTATTTATAGGCTAAAGAATGTTGTACCTCTCGTTCCCCTAGTAGTTTGATTTTCATGATCACAATCACCATTATTATTTATCTAACGTTTTTTTAAGTGTTGTGGATGATAGGGAAAAGATTTCCAAAGGATTGGCCCAAGAATGGACAAGAAGTGGACTGAAATTCAGTCCACCGGCCAACTGGTGTGATAGCACCGGCCAGCCGGTGGACCTGGCAGAGGCATTGCCCACTGCCAGGCTCCACCGGTCAGCCGGTGTCTCTGTCACTGGCCAGCCGGTGGCATCCATTCAACAGTGGTGGCTACTGCCTCACCACCGGCCAGCCGGTGGCTCTGGCACCGGTCAGCCGGTGGTGCCTGGAAAAGAAGAATCAGCTCTGCCAAGCCACCGGCCAGCCGGTGGATCCAAGACTCGAAATCTCCCAAATTCCTCAAGCACCGGCCAGCCGGTGGGACTGTACCGGCCAGTCGGTGGAGCCAGTCAAACTAGCCATTGCAGTTTGACCAGGCTGGCCCACTTGGCTCCCAACGGCTCTTTAAGCCTCTCCAACGGCTCCGAAGACTTCAAAAGGGTTCCATGCCTATAAATAAAGGCCAAGGAAGCCCCGGACACCAACTGGAACCATACGGAAGCCAACGGACATATTTTGTATCAATTGGCCAACCTCCGGAGACTTCCTTCAAAGGAACCTCAAGTGCTCCAACAACTTCCACATCCAAGGAGCTCCACCAAAGAAGCTTGGAAGCGGCCTTCAACATCTCCAATCATTCAAAGGCGCCCAAGGCTTCCTCTCATATACGGTTTTTATTGTATATTTATTTTGAGCTTTAAATTTGGGTTTGTGCCTACAAACCCCAACATCTTTTCTCATCCCTCTTTCTTTTGGGTTTCACATCACCACTAAGGTGTGAAGAGGTTTGTTCAAGCCTTTCCTTTTAAAAGGCTTGTGTCATAGGTGAGCTAGCCTTCACCTGTAAGAAGGCTAGTGGGTTCTTGCTCAACCATTAAAAGCAAGTGGGTTCTTGCTAAACCAATTCAAAAGCAAGCTGTAATAGGTCCTAGTGTTACCTCAAAGCCTAGTGGGTTTCTTGCTAAAACCATTGAAAAGCAACCGGTAGGAATCTCTCAACGGTTGAGTTGGGAGTGGAGACGTAGGCCGGGTTTTGGCCGAACTCTGTTAACAATTTCTTGTGTGATTGCCTCTTTTATTTTCCGCTGCACATACTTTGATTTCACTTTGATTTTAAATTGTTAATCATTTTTTTAAAAGGCAATTCACCCCCCCTCTTTCCATCATTCCCGTTTTTCTCCGACCTAACAATTGTTATCAGAGGAAGTATTTTGAATAATTCTTTAACCGGTTTCAAATTAAAGATCCTATTATTTTGATGGCTTTTACCGCTTCTTCCTCTCAATCCCCCGAAGGACATTCTTTGGATCGTGCTCCATTCTTTGATGGAGACGATTATACTTTTTGGAAAACCCGCATGTCAACTTTTCTTAAAAGCATTAGCTATCCTATTTTTAGAATTGTTATGCATGGTTTTACGCTCTCTTCTCCCGACGAGTCTAAATGGACCCCCGCCGACATTGCAAATTTCGATCTTGATGGCAAAGCCATGAATGCTCTTCATTGTGGCTTAGACCGTAATATATTTAATTGTATTTCTACTTGCTCTACCTCTTATGATATTTGGAAATATTTAGAACTAACCTATGAAGGTACTAGAGTGGCTCCAAAGCAAGAATCCGATCAAAAGCAATAACCCGAAGAAAAGATCAAGCCCGTTTGCCCACCTCACAAGAAAAGAGCCAAGAAGAAGAAGAAGAAGGATTTAAAGAAAACTTGGAGTGATAGCTCCTCCTTCTCCTCCTTCTCCTCGAGCGACCAAGTTAAAAAATGCCTAATGGCAAAACATGAGGTATCATCATCCTCTTCCTCTTCTTCCTCCTCTAGTTCTTCTAATTCTTTTAATCATTTATCATATGAAGAACTTCAACATGTGCGAGACCAATTAGAAAATGGTTTTCATGAGCTTTCTTCAAAATTCGTTGCTTTGAAAAAGAATTTCAAAAAGCTTTCCTCCGAAAAGACCAACTTCTTAATGAGAAGGAAGAGTTGACCCTTAAAATCAAAAATTTCGCAAATGTTGATTCTTTGGAATCAACCATCAAGGACCTTAGAGAAACTCTAGCGAAGTTCACCCAAGGGGAACAAAATATGAACAATTTACTTGGTTCCCAAAGCGTTTCCCGAACCACCCAAGGGCTAGGCTACACCAATATAGCTTCCTCCTCCCATGCTCCAACTGTTTTTGTAAGGGGGAGCTCTAGTTATAAATTTTGTAACTATTGTAAAAAACCCGGGCACCTCATTTATGAGTGTGATTGCAAAAATGCCCGGTATGGTAGGCCCAAATCGATTTTTTATTCGGATGAATTCTATAGGAGAAGACCCGCCATGAGACAAGTATGGATTGAAAAATCCCTTCTAGCGAGTCTCTCCGGGCCTAAAATTGTCTTTTTTCAAAATCCCTCTCCCTGGTGATTCATTGTTTTTATTTAGGGAGAGAATTTTCAAAACCTTGTCTTAGATTCAAAACTTTCAATTCAATTTTTGGTTCAAAATTTTCATTTCAATTTTGATTCAAAACTTTCAATTCAAACTGTTATTCAATCTTTCAATTTCCAAAATTTCAATTGATTATCAAATCTAAAAATCTTGATTTTCAATTTTCCCTCAATCATGTTTTATGCCCCGTGCTATTTTGATAATCACAAAGGGGGAGAAATTTCTTGATTGATTGGGGGAGAAACCTTTTTGATCATGCTTTGCTTTTATTTTCATTTTATTCATTAAAGCATGCCTTTAATTTTTGTTTTTACTTTAATTGTTTTGGTGATTGTGATCATCAAAATAGGGGGAGATTGTTGTACCTCTCGTTCCCCTCGTAGTTTGATTTTCAAGATCACAATCACCATTATTATTTATCTAACTTTGTTTTTAAGTGTTGTGGATGATAGGCAAAAGATTGCCAAAGGATTGGCCCAAGAATGGACAAGAAGTGGACTGAAATTCAGTCCACCGCCCAACCGGTGTGATAGCACCGGCCAGCCGGTGGACCTGGCAGAGGCATTGCCCACTGCCAGGCTCCACCGGTCCGCCGGTGTCTCTGTCACCGGCCAGCCGGTGGCATCCATTCAACAGTGGGGGCTACTGCCTCACCACCGGCCAGCCGGTGGCTCTGGCACCGGTCAGCCGGTGGTGCCTGGAAAAGAAGAATCAGCACTGCCAAGCCACCGGCCAGCCGGTGGCCCATCCACCGGTCAGCCGGTGGATCCAAGACTCGAAATCTCCCAAATTCCTCATGCACCGGCCAGCCGGTGGGGCTCTACCGGCCAGCCGGTGGAGCCAGTCAAACTAGCCGTTGCAGTTTGACCAGGCTGGCCCACTTGGCTCCCAACGGCTCTTTAAGCCTCTCCAATGGCTCCGAACACTCCAAAAGGGTTCCATGCCTATAAATAAAGGCCAAGGAAGCCCCGGACACCAACCGGAACCATACGGAAGCCAACGGACATATTTTGTATCAATTGGCCAACCTCCGGCGACTTCCTTCAAAGGAACCTCAAGTGCTCCAACAACTTCCACATCCAAGGAGCTCCACCAAAGAAGCTTGGAAGCGGCCTTCAACATCTACAATCATTCAAAGGCGCCCAAGGCTTCCTCTCATATACGGTTTTTATTGTATATTTATTTTGAGCTTTAAATTTGGGTTTTTGCCAACAAACCCCAACATCTTTTCTCATCCCTCTTTCTTTTGGGTTTCACATCACCACTAAGGTGTGAAGAGGTTTCTTCAAGCCTTTCCTTTTAAAAGGCTTGTGTCATAGGTGAGCTAGCCTTCACCTGTAAGAAGGCTAGTGGGTTCTTGCTCAACCATTAAAAGCAAGTGGGTTCTTGCTAAACCAATTCAAAAGCAAGCTGTAATAGGTCCTAGTGCTACCTCAAAGCCTAGTGGGTTTCTTGCTAAAACCAATGAAAAGCAAGCGGTAGGAATCTCTCAATAGTTGAGTTGGGAGCGGAGACGTAGGCCGGGTTTTGGCCGAACTCCGTTAACAATTTCTTGTGTGATTGCCTCTTTTATTTTCCGCTTCACATACCTTGATTTCACTTTGATTTTAAATTGTTAATCATTTTTTTTAAAGGCAATTCACCCCCCCTCTTGCCATCATTCCCGTTTTTCTCCGACCTAACAAAGAAGACCCGAGCAGTTATCCTTTAGGGAGCGCAAGTCACTTGCACGACCATTAGGCATCGCGCAAGTGTACTTGCGCGACCATTGTAGAACTTGTGCGACCCTTGTTGAACATTCTTATTATTCCTTCCTTTGTCAATTTTTGATATTTTTCCAAAGGTTGAATCACTTTGTGCTCAAATATTCCCCTTTTCAAATCATTAGATTCTATGAAGAAAGGTGCATCAACAAAAGTCCCCCCTAAGATTTGGATCTGGAGAGAATAGAGGATTTTACTCTGAGGAAAAGAAGAAAACTCAAGGAAAGGCAGTGCGCGAGTGTTTAGTGCGCAACACGTGGTGTGCAGGTTCGAGTTGCGTAGGGTTGGAGCTCGCTGGATGGAGCATGCTGGGTGTAAGTGCGCAGGTGGGTAGCCAGGCCTATAAATATGATGTCCTTTGCCGCGGTGAAATAGGTCATCTTCAGGAGGGTGCATGAGCAAAAGTGTCGCGAAGATCTGACCAGGGTGAAACTGTCAGTTAACATCATCGAATTTGAGGGGGCGGTGTCCCGAGCTGAGGCTGATTATCCTTCCAAGATGAAGGATCTGAAGCATAAAATCAAAGAAAAAGTCGTCCAGCAGGTGCATCCCCAGCAACAGTTAGATGATGTTACTGGGGAACTTGATCAGCTCAGTAATTCACTGGAGTGAACTCAAACGAATGGTTTGAAATCCATTGCAGATGCCAAGCAGGCACTCCATCAAGATGAGAAGAGTGAAGCTGGTCGAGTGCATGAGCTTCAAGTAGCTGCTGATGAAGCTAGGGATGTTGTACATCAGGTGAAGAATTATATTGACAGTCTATTGTAATCTCCTGAAAAAGAGAAGAGGCTCCAATCTGTGGATGTCCCTCTAATTATTATGCATTAATGAAGAGTACTTTTATCTTCAATCATTTGTACGTTAATTCTTTTGTTACATGCTTTAGATTTTACTTATTACAATGGGCCTAGAAAGCATAGTTTGATTTTTACTATGATTAATGTAAATAACCCTACAAACATTGAACCTTTTAATTACTCAGTATTACCTAAATCATACCAAATGTATGTTTAGTGAGCTGAAACTTGAATTTTATTCTGAGTTCCTTTGTCTTTTGTGGGCAGTTTAAAGTCATTCACATTGGACAAAAAAGGCTAATGTTTAAGGTCTAAATAGATTTGAACGAAATGAATTATAATTGACTCAATTCCTTAACAACTCATTTGAAAACATAGTACCATACTCAAGTATTAGGGGAAATATGTAAACTATAACTTAAGAATATTTGAAACTAAGGACTGATATGAAATAGAGCTAAAAGGCATTAGAAGATGTAGTTTCCAAGAATGAAGTTACCATTATTTAACAGTCCCTTTAGGGGGTTGAATTATGAAGGGCCCCATAAGGACATTGGCTACATAGTCAAATAAATGGTATCTTTTGGATAAAAAGTCTGTTATGTAGACTGTTTATGCAAGGCCGCCGATGGGAACGTGCTGCAT
Organism: Viscum album; assembly: GCA_963277665.1. Classification (NCBI taxonomy): domain Eukaryota; kingdom Viridiplantae; phylum Streptophyta; class Magnoliopsida; order Santalales; family Viscaceae; genus Viscum; species Viscum album. Next base: position 291,624,532 of record OY728143.1, on the reverse strand, counting down.
AGTCAGACAATAGAACTCTCATAAATTTTCTTTCATAGTGCTAAAAGCTAGTGAAAGTTTATGGAGATTCAAATTTTCCAAAGTATAGAGTTCGCTGTATGAAAAGAGGTACATGAATATGGAAAAGATATTTCCAAACAAGATTATCATAGAACTGGATGGATATCACTCCTATGATGGTCTGACCTAAACGTATGGAAGAGAATATAAACCATATACTTGAATACTTCCAGATCATGAAAAAGGATATGGGACAAATATGTTATTGATGGCTATTTTTGCAGATCCCTACATACTGTCATTTAAGACCAATAAGGACAAAAGAGGATTTCATCCCAAGAATTAAGTTACCATTATTTAAAAAACCCGTTAGGGGGTTAAATTATGCAGGCCCACCTAAGGGAATTGGATGCATAGTCAAATAATAATATCTTTTGGCTGACAAGTCTATTATGTAGACTGTTTATGGAAGGCCGCCTAAGGGCACACACTGTATAGTCAGGTAAAAAAACTCTCAGAAATTTGATATTTTTGTGACTCAAGGTCATGAAAAGGGTTATGAAGATATGAAAATATTTATGGTTAGGATTATGAAACATTAAGATGGGTATTGTCCAATGTATACAGAGATACACAGATCAATGCTAACCATAATCATGTTGTTGTTGGGTCATGAATTGAAATGTTGGACTTTAATACGTATCCTATAAGGATGGGAATAAAGCCATACATAGTTCTACAAGTATAGTTTAATGTCATGTGGGACAAAAATATTGAAGATCATATTTTAGGGTCATGGAGCTTAGACCATTATAAGAAATACACAGTGTGTGTTTTCATGGGGACTTTTCAGCCATGGGACTGATAGTGGAATTTGGGGTTAGGACCAAAAGAATTGGGGCTGGATTCGAGGGACACTCGAATGGTCCTATGTATCCCATATGGATGGGAATTAAGCCCACGTGGTTCTATAAATACCCTCTGTACAGATTTGGTTCGTACATGTGAAGGGTGAAAGGGGACTTTAGTGCAATGATGGTTTAACCCAAGATAAAAGGTACGGGCATTGCCATGTATGCATGTAGTCTTTGAAATGAATGATGATTGAAAAATCAATGTAAATAATGGTTCCCTCTCAGGCGAGGGAATCAAATAATATTGTAGTTTATTGTCATACTAGACAAAAGTGTTGTATAGTTTAACGTCGTATAACAAGGACAAAATTTAACAAATTTTATGATATTGATTCTAGGGGCGGTTTCACGAATCAACATCGTATGAGATGGAGGTGAACCTATGTGAAGAGATTGATTTTGGGCTTGATCCTTGGGAGGTTGCCTACGTACCCATCCTGGAATGCAAGGATCAATGTCTGTATAGTTCAATTAAATAATGAATAAATTATCAAGTTGTTCTTGGGTACAACTACCTCAAAAATGATGTTGTTGGGACTTACACATGTTTAGTAGCCCAAAGAGATTTTTATGGTTGATGTTTTCTCTATGCTCACATGATTCATACTCAGTGTGAGAAACAAGTGGTAACAACAACCTTAACGATTCACAGTTTAATGTCCTGAAGGACATATCAAGAAATTTCTGTACAGTTTAGCATCATGTAGTTAGGACGATGCGGAAAATATAGTTTAACATCATGTTGGATGAAAAGGGGACTGTGCAGTTTAATGTCATGCAGTGAGGAAAAAATAGTACACCATTTAACATCATGTTAGATGTATTGGGGACATTTTCCACAATTTAACGTCATGTTGGACGAAAAAGGGATGATATAGTTTTGCGTCATGTTGGACGAAGGTGCGAATAGTTTAAGGTCATATGCATGGACCGCGGATGGTGCAGTTTAATTTCATGCTGGGCATAAGGGACTTCTATATAGTTTAACATCATATATCAAGGACGATGAAGGGGGACATAGATTAATGTCATGTTGTACAAATTCGGGAACTTTTTCACAGTTGAACGCCATGTGGGACGAAAGTACAAATAGTTTATGGTCATATGTATGGACCATGGATGATGCATTTTAACGTCATGCTGTACGTAAGGGACTTTAAAATAGTTTAGGGTCATATGCATGGACTGTGGATAAGGTATTTTGGGTTTATACAAAATAATTCTTCAAAAATATGGCATTGGTTGGAGTAGTGATGAGTTCTCCATCCATCAAGATTAATGAATAAGCTCCATTGGAGTAGACCCTATGTACTGAGTAAGGTCCTTCCGATTTTGGATCAAGCTTGGGAGGTTTCTTTCCTAGTATCATTGGAGTTATGAGAACTAAATCCAATTATCCCTGAGTGAATGGACGAAGACGAACTTTTTTGTTAAAAGCTATTGCTATTTGATTCTGATAGACTTCCAGGTGGTGTAAAGTGCACAATAGTTTCTCATCTTACCGTTCCAATTCATTCAATCACTTTTGAGATTGTTCATCTGTAGATGACTGATCACTAATGGCTACTCTGGGTGAAGGAAATTGACCTTCAATGGGTAAGATGGCTTCCGTTCCATATACCAATGAATATGGAGTTGACCGAGTTGCAGTGTGGGTGGTAGTCTGATAGGACCATAAAGCATGAAAGATCTTATCATACAATGAACTCTTATCTTTATCCAATATCTTTTTCAGTATATTTGAAAGAGTCTTATTGAAGGATTCTATCTGGCCATTGGCCGCTTCATGATACCGAGATAAATTGTTGGATTTGATGTTTTATTCTTGATACAACTTCTTCACCTCGGATGAACAAAAGTTGGTGCCATTGTCTGTCAATATGGTATGAGGGACACCAATTCTGGTAATGATGATAGACTTTATTAAGCTAACAATGCATTTAGAACTGACTTCCTTGAGAGGTATTTCCTCTGCCCATTTGGAAAAGTAGTCAGTAGCAGTATGAATGTATTTAAACTGCTTGGCCGTAGCTGAAGGGTAAAGTCCCACCACATCCATTCCCCATGTGGAAAATGTCCATGAGTATTTAGATGTATGAATCAACTCTTGTGGTTGATGAATGATGTTGGCATGTACTTGGCATGAATGAAACTTCTTTGTGAAACCAACACAATCTTGTATCATTTAAGGCCAAAAGTATCCAAGCCTTCGAATCTGATCCGATAGTCTATGTCCAGACTGGTGGGAACCACAGACTCCTGCATGCACTTCTTTAATGAAAGCCATTGTCTCTTCACCATCAATGCATCTGAAGATAACTCCATAAAAACCACGTTTGTAGCTAATTTTCTCTAGGTGATCTGGGATATCATAATGAGTAAAATTGACTACACATCGCCAGTTTTGTTCTTTCTCAGTTCTATCAGGTGAAAGTGTTCCATTTTGAAGTTATTTCCCGATAGGTGACATCCATCTTGTAGTATGACCATTCTGTTCTAAAATGGGACAAATTTCATTAATTTCTTCTGTTCTAATTTGAACCTAAGGTGAAATTGCACGACAGTGGGAAATACTGATGGTTGTCTCATCCTGATTTGGATCTGCCAGAGCTGTGGCTATATTAGCCAGTCATCAGCTTGAGCATTTTATGATCGTGGGACATAAGAAAATGTTGGTTCTGAAGGGAATTCTGCCATTTACTCTCTGACATAATCATGCAAAGGGATTATTTCTTCTTTTCTGATGGCATAATCCCCATTGACTTTTTTGATTACCAGGTCTGAATCACCTTTTCACCTTTAAGTGATTCACTTGTGATTGAAGTGCTAATTCCAAGAATACGATGAGAGCATGGTATTCTGCTTCATTATTGGTCTTCCCACAATAAGAAGGAATAAGGTAACACTGCCTTTTCTGGAGAAAAGAGCACAATTCATAAGCCAACTTTGTTGAATTTAGGATTTTCTATTTTCCTCCCTGTCTAGAAGCACCATCAAAATACATTTCCCATGTCTAAGGAATTTCTTGAATAGAGAAGACTTCCTCATTAGGGAGTTCAATATCTGAAGATGTGTCTTCCACTGAAGGGTGTCCAACCATGAAATCAGCCAGAGCTTGGCCCTTTATCACCTTTTGAGACACATATTGAATGTCAAATTGCTGCAAAATAACTGACCACCTTTCCAGACGTCCTGTAACAATTAGACGACTATGGATGAATTTGAGCGGATTATTGCGAGATACCAATTGGACTTTGTGATGTTCCAGGTAGTGTCTCAACTTCTGAAATGCAATGATTAATGCCAGGAAGCACTTCTCAATACTTGAATACCGGGTTTCGGATTCAAGAATAGTTTGACTGAGATAGTAGAGGCTATTTTCATTCCCAGCATCATTCTTTTGAGCGTGAAAGGCACCCAATGATCTCTTTAGAGCTGTCACGTAGAGGATAAGTGGTCTTCCATCAACAGGTGGCATTAGTACTAGTGGACTCAAGAGGTATTTCTGGAGAATATCGAATGATTCTTGACATTCTTCTGTCCGCTGGTAATTCACTACATTCTTTATCAATTTGGTTAAAGGTAAACTTTTTCCTTCCAATTTGGAGATGAAACACCAAATATAGGCTAAGTTTCCTTGAATTCCTCTTAATTCCTTCATATTTTGAGGAGGTGACATACCATGGATTGACTTGGTCTTATAAGGATCGACTTCAATACCATGATGGCGTACAACAAAGACGAGAAATTTTCTTGAGGTTACCCCAAAATCACATTTTAAGGGGTTCATCTTCAAATTATGTTGTCAAAGCTTGCAGAATATGACTTCCAAATCAGCCAAGTGATTAAAATGTTGTTTGGATTTAACAACCAAATCATCTACATAGAATTCAACAAACTTCCCTAATAAGGGTTTGAAGATATGATGCATGGCATGCTGATATGTTACACCTGCATTCTTTAAGCCAAAGGGCATTACCCGGTAGAAAAACACACCTAGAGGGGATCTGAAGGTTGTAGATTCCTCATCTTATATGGACATTCAGATATGATTATATCCATAATATCCATCCATGAAGGAAAGTTCTTCATAGCCAGCTGTTGCATCAATTAAAAGTTCTGTAATAGGAACTGGGAAATCATCCTTAGGACAATACCGATTATGATCTCTGAAATCGATGAAAACTCTAATTTGTTCGTTATTCATCTTTACAGGGACAATATTATCCAACCACATGGGATACTGAACTTCTCTGATGATGTTAGCTTTGATAAGAGTATCCACTTCAGCTTCAATTTTGGAAGCATAAGTTTGGTGTGCTCTTCTCACAGATTGCTTAAATCCTTGATGTTATTATTGTAAACCCAAATGATGAATAGCAACATGAGGATAAAGCCCAAGAATTTATTTATAGTTACAAACAAATATATCTCTATTTTTCATTAGAATAGAAATATACATCTCTTTCTCTTCAAGAGTCATGGCCGCACTGATTAAAGTGGGCCATGGATACTCTTTTGTACCCAGATTTATTTATCTGAGTTCATGCACAGTGGTAGAGATTCCCTCTTCAAATGTTAGAGGAGCATCTCTGAGATCTTCCTCTCCTTCCTCATCATGTATTATTTCTTCCGTTTCCACTTGCACAGTAGATGATAAAGCAAAATTTTCATGATCAGAAAAGATGTCCAAATTTGCACATCTTGAAGAAGAAGCTTCCATTTGTGACCCGATTGATGATGAAGGGTCTTCTTTGGGTAATAAAGAGGAGATGATGGATTGAGATTCAAAATCATTGTTCACCTATGATGTTGCTATAACTTCTCTAGACTAATTGGAGAAGTATACACTTGTTGGATTTCAGCAGATGAAATGTAGATGTCACCATTTGTTCTTTCATTACCGCTTGGTGGGTTTCCAATTTCTCCCATGTTGTCTGGCTCAATTTCCATAATTGACATTATGGGTCGTTCCATAAAATTATTTTGATTTGGGTCTATCTTTTCAATATGACTGATAGGAAACACATAATCTATACTCATATGTTTAAATGGATTCACTAGAATCTTCTCCAAACCATATGAAGCAATATCTTTGGTAATCTCCTTTGTTGTGGATTTCTCCCTTCCCTTCATGTGATAGAATTCCGCCTCAATGTTTTGAGACTCAAATTTCTTTAACGGGGCCTTATCACCATATAATGTCCCAAATTGACCATAGAAGCAATATTTGAGACATTGATGGTATGATGAAGGGATATTCGTATCTTGATGTAGCCAGGGTCTTCCAAGCAAGATGTTGAAGGCTGAGTCTTGATCAACAACCATGAAATCTGAATTGGATACAAGATCTCCAAACTGAGATATGAGTGTATCTTTTCCCAGTGGTTCTTGTTCATTTTTATCATATCCTTGTAACATCATGGTAGAAGGAGATAAATCAGATTCTGTGAGGTCCAATCGACGAATTGTACGAATGGGCATGAGGTTGACTCCTGAACCATTATAAATGAAAGCTCATTGAACGTCTAAGACATTGACCTTTACAGATAAGTACAAAGGTCTAATATTCCCATGCACAACATCATCTTCGTCTTCATCAGTAAATGATATTACTGCATTGAATTCTGCAGGATTATTCTCTATGTGATAGTCTTCTGTTGCAGCAATTTCACTTTCAAACTCCTGAGGACATGACAAAGCCTCGATGAGTGCTTCTTGAAGATTTTTTGAAAGATTCAAAGCATCTAAAATTTATAACTTGGTTGTAACTTGGGCCAAGTGTTTCAATACATCATACTTTTGATCCAGAGGTCTGCGTTTCCCAACATGAATATGTGGTTTAGCTGGTGCCTTGGAAGCAGATGCTTTGGAAGTTGATGCATTTTCCATTGGCATAGGAGTTGGCATTATTCCTAGTTTTGGAAGATTAGACCTATTAGATCCACTTACATGCTGAGAGGAAGAAGATGGAACCTTCAACCTATCATCCAAAATAACTATGCCAGGACTGAATTTTCTATTGGTAGAAGAACGTTCTTATTCATGTTGAGCTCGCTGAAGGGATCTACAATGAGTTTCTGCTGCGTACACAGTTCTAGCAGGGGTAGAATTGGATTAGTGGCTTCTGAAAGATCCATGTCTTCCCCTATATCCTGATCCTCTAGAACATCCTCTGATTCCCTTGTTTGATATAGGGAATTCAGGCTCATTGAAATCGAAACTGCTACTGGCATATGGATCTGTTAATTGATTCATATTTACATAACCGAAGATTAACTCTTCATCTGATAAAGACTCTGCCAAATTAGCTTGTTTAGGCTATTCCGTTTGGTGGGGCAGTGCCCATGGATTTGAAGTAGATGGCATGAAGTCTGCCAGAGTCAAAGACTACTTAGGCTTTGACACATACTCATCTTTTTCTAATTATTTTTCTTTCTTTGATTCATGTTGTTTCTTTGAGGACTTTTCCTCTGATGAAGAGGGTTTTTCCGCAACATTCATGGTAGAAGACATAATCAGTTTCTTTAATTGTGTTTGCAAAATAGCATGAGTTCGATTGATTGTATTTCTGACCATCCAATCATCATACTTATGTGCATTATTTCTTTTGACTTCATTCCATTCGACTTCCTCCTCTTGAACTGTAGCAGTAACACATGCTACCTGAGCTGAAGAACCTTTTAGTTTGACTTTTCCCGAGTAGACCATCTTTTGCAAGAGGTCTTTGAATAAAAAACACTCTTGGATTGGATGCCCCAACATTTGATGAAAGTGGAAATAATTGTGACGGTCTTCACCTCCTTCTTTATTTGTTCTTTTGGGCCTTGGAAATTGAACCAGATTATTTTCCAAAGCCGAAGTTAAGTAACCAGGAACTTGTTCATTTCGGAAAGAGTTTTTTTTCTTCAAATCCTCAAATTGTTTTCATCTTTGATCTATTTGATCATCTGGATTAAACGACCTTTTTTGTATGCACTCAAGAGGTGGAGCCCTTCGAGAAGATGAAGTATTTTAAGTAGAAATAGGTACAGATTCTTGTTTATGCATAACTATAGCAGTTTCTGTTGTACCCAATCTCATTCCTTGAGGTGATGAAATTACACAAGATTTAACCTTATCCTATATAAGGGAATCTTTCATCTGCTGAGTGATTGATGTAAGGTCTCGAAACCCTCCTTTATATTTCACCGGGATCAATGGCGTGCATAACTCGTCACGAAAATTTTCCACAGAGATTGGCAATAATTATTCTTGAGGGAGTGCTAATCTTAGGGAATATGTTAATCCCCTCCAGCGAGCAATGAAATCTGAGACCCTTTCATTCTCCCTTTGCATACAGTTTGTAAGATCAAAAACTATTTTATATAGAAAAGTTGAGCTGAACTGAAGAAGTAATTGTTGACGGAGATCTTCCCATCCACTAATTGATAGGGATTGCAAGCTTGTATACCAGACAAAGGCTGGTCCATGCATGGTCCATATGAAGCATCTGAGTTTTACTGCTTCTTGCTGCTCCGGAGTTCCCATCATAGGATCACAACAAGACACGCAAGGCATCAAATTCTATTCAGGATCGCCTGATCCATTGAAAATAGGGAATACATGGTTTCCAAAACTGGATGGAGGGGAGATTGAATCTACCCATTCAGGGTAAACATTCTTTTCTAGTTGAACCTGCACACATTTCCCTTCCATAGTTTCTAACCGAGCTGTTAATGACTCAATAGTAGTTATTAACTTTTGAGAAACATTCGTTTGAACATGGACATGGGTAGGTGAAATGACTGGATCTTGGATAGATGTGGTGGTTGGTGCTGCAATTGATGGTATCACTACCAACTGTTGTTGCACTTGACCCATAGGATTAGACCTGTGAGGGTGTACTGATAGTGAAGGATATTTTTGATCCATCTCAGTAGCTGCAAACAAATTCCTTTGGCTGTCTAACTCCAGCATGCTTAAGAATAAGACTACTCTGAAGTAGTTGAGAATTCAACCTCCTTAATTCCTTCATTTCTTCCTCCTTTTGTGCAAACCTTTGCTCTAGTGAGAGCGATTTTCTTTCTCTAGAGGATGGATATGTAACCTGATTCTTTCCCCTCCCTTTGTTGGATCCATTTCGGAGAGGGGGAAGTGGGTTACACGAAGGATTACCTAGGTTCTGAATATCCCTTTGATTCCGTGTATGCACACCTTCTTCATTTGTGTTGGTGCGTACATCTTCTTGAGCTGGAACCTTTTCATATGAGTCCACTGAGTGAGCCTCATCTGTCAGATCATCAACAACGACAGTGATGACATTGATTGATGCATAACGCATCACATACATTCTATCAACATTTGTATGATATTGTCTTCTTCCATGTCTTTGATAAGACACTGCCTTTTGTTGATTCGATCCCTCAGGATATTCTTGACGAACCGTAATTTGGAGGGTGTATCCTAATAAGTTGGCTCCTCGTTCCTCTTGAGGCTTCTTCCCCAATCGAGAAAAGATCGTCTTTCTCTGAGGAGGGGATTGATGATTTGAAAAATTCCCCAGTTCGGTGGACTGGGTCTTTTCCTGCTCAACTCCTCGAATCCTATTTGTTGATTACGAGGGTTGGTTTAAAAGAGTCCCCAGTCTGGCAATCTGGGGTGGCTCTTGACATTCTATGTCGGAGACATTCTTAAAATCACCCCTAATCTTGCGAACCTTAGTCCGGAAATTAGCTGGATGCATTAACCTGTATCCACTTTTATCACCTAGTTCAAAAGACCGTTGGATGATTTCCCACACTTCTGTCACTTGATGATGTGTTTGATCCATACAAGAAGATTTTTCAATATTCTCATTTTCTTGATGCAGGATTAATTCAACAACTTGTTCTCTATATTATTTATTTTGAGAGGAACTAGTTGAGGCCTATTCGTTGGAAATCTTTTGATTACAAACAAAGCCAATTGACTGTGGCCGGCCATGGGAAATAACATTGCATGTGAAAATTTTCGGCGGTCTTTGCTGACTGGACAGAACATTGAAATGTAGTGCTCCATTAACACCCCATCCTCTAACATGAATACATGATGGGGCATTGGAAATTAACTGACACAATTTTCATAGTGCACCAAGGCATGAACGTTGAAGGGCTCTCTGCTGCTTTTCAGCCTTCAGATATTGAGAGACTGATAGAGTTGCTCAATCAATCTTACGTTGAAACCCTTATATTATCTGAAGATGATTTTCTTATTCATCATAAGATAATAATTTATTCTATAACTGACAAAGATTTTTCCATATGTTGAGACGAATATCATGAATTCCTTCTTCCGTCGACATTTTTGGAATGTCATACTGAGAGTCAGCCAGAGGCCAAAACATGACAGGTACTTCACCTTTTTCCAGTTTCATTCTCATGTTCAGCATTTCCTATTTATCATTAAATGAAGATTATTCTACCTGATTTTACCGTAGTTGGTGTTTCCCTATTTCTTCATCGGATTCAACAAGATTGGTAGAGAAATCATTAATCACACTATCAGATGCATGACTTAGGGGTGGTTCAGATAATGACCTACACCCTGGGATATCTTCTGATTGAGAATGTATTTCACCTTCTAGCGATGAAGCATCATACATGACTAGTTTCGCATTTGCACGTTCCTAAAGATAATAAGGCTTTCTGGGCACTACATCATCCACTGGAGCACTTTCCGGGCAATGTGCATCACTACTACAGAGAGGCCTTTCGCAGCGAAATTCATCATAATGGGGAGGACCACCATGGTGGGTTATAGAAAAAGATGAGATCTCTTGCTCCTTGGTCTTCTGACCACACAGAGGGTTCCTATGGCTCTCATCTGAAGATGAAACTTCTAGATCGACCGAATTATCATGAAGAAAACCTTAACGAGGAAGTGTCTATTGAAGACCTTCAGAAATAATTTTACCACTATTGGGAAATGAGGAAGTATAATCTTGAATTCCAACAGATAACACTCTAAGGGCTTCAAGAACTCCAGCATCGAGCAAGGCCTTGTTACAGATTGGATATTGATATCCTGATTTTGTTGGGTGGGTATTTTTCTTAGACGCCTTCTTAATCACCTTGGAAACCACTTGTTGACGAATGTGGCTGCTCTGAGCAGGTGTATGTGCCAGATCAAGAAAGATGACAAGGTTAGGCTGACGATATCCACTCAAATCAGGTGTATGTTCCTGACTTGGATGTCTATATGATATGGGGGAGTATGCCCCATAACCCTATTGGACTGGAATAGATGTCTGTGTCTGTTCTGGAGAGAATTATTGATGTGTCACTCCACTGCTAGAGATATTTTTATGTGTCTTTCCATGGGATGCCGCTGAAGTTGTTATAATATCCTAGCAAGCATCCAAAATAGGAGCAGGGATTTTCTTCTGCTCTTTCACCATTGATAATATATGCTTGGTGACTTCAGCTACCGGAATGGGGATATACGTCCTTTCCGTGCTTGGAGTAGGTGTGTGTGCATGCTCCTGTCCTCATTTTCCTGTCAGTGAATCCTGAAAGTACTCAAGTGTAGGGGCAGAGTGTTGAGTCTGCCTCCTGTTTGTCACTGGAGCTTTCCGACTGAAATCTCTGAATTCTACCAAGCGAGACTATTGATAGGCTTGATCCATACTAGATGGTGTATGTGCCTGCGGATTGCACTTCACCGAACATGGTTGAAGGGATCTATCATATGTAGTCAAACGAGCCTGCTGACTAACTTATGATGTATAAACATGTGTATGTTCATGTCTATAATACTCTGCCGGAATTGCCTCATGGGATTGGGATGATGCTACAAGACGAGTCTACTGGATAGCAGGATTAAAACAGGCAGGTGTGTGTGCCTGTTCGTTTATTTCCACCAAGTTAGGATGGTGGACATCTCCAGAGATAGTAGAGATGAAAACATGCTCACTGTTAACCGGATTCCTCTACTGGAGGTTCGTCTTTCCTGCTTGGGTTCGAGGAACCTGAGACGAACGCCTAGAGTTGGGACCCTCATCCTGTTGAGGGTGTACTGTCACCTGAGTCTGGTGGAGATTGTTGATAGAAGACCTCAAGAAGGACTCCTGATTCATTGAATTAAGGCCCTGAGGGACCTGCTCATTCACCTACCTAGAATATGGGAGTGAATGGTGATTCCGTTCTGAGGATAACGACCCGAAATGGTTTGAGACGGTGGTTAGCACCGCCTACTTCTTGATCACTGGTCGTCTTTGTTCGGACAACCGGTGTGAGTTGTTCACATGGGGGGATTGTCGGGAAGCCTCCAGAGTTGGGATGGTACCATGTTGATGGCACTACTTAACCAACACATTTGATACACAGTGTTCAAGATGATGATTAGGTGATGTCATCCTTAGAGAGGATGCCAATCCCACAGGAGTAGTAGCAGAGGAATTTGCAGCAGTAGTGGCATTTTTAGCAGCAGTATTCACAAGTGTGAACATGAGAGCAGCCATTCTAGAAATGTAGAGGATCTTGGAAAAGGGTGCATGTTTTATATAACAGACGTAATCAAGATAAATTCAGCCACTACATATTTTGGATGAGCACATATGTCAATGATTGTTTTTGTTGTCCCTCTCATTGGGTTTTATATATGGGCATAACAAATAGGTAAAACATCATTTTAACATGAATAAGGATTCACGCAGGGGTCAACATTTTTTGTTTCCCTCGGAATTGGGGGATGACCTCGTTGATTGAAGGTTCAAACATTCCAATCGGTTTCTAAAGGGTTTGTTCATAGAACCAGAAACATCCAATGATTCCACATCAATTTGGACCTACTTTCCAAATGTCGGCGCTCATTAGTTTGTGGACTGATGAGGCTTGGGAATTGTCATTGGTCGAGAGGATGGGAGGTCGGACTCATCACACCTTTTTGAGGGGAATTATTGTGTACTCCGACACTCTATTTATAGATTTATGTTATGTTAGTGAATCCTTATTACATTACCATGTATAATATGAGCTTTCCTTTATATCTGATAATCAATGATCGATATGTAGGAAATTTAGAGAATCATTTATATGTATTCGAGGTTCTTCATTGATAGAGAATCATCTATATTTGTTAGAGATTCTTAGTCAATGGTATCCTCTGATACGTAAAAGTCTCTTATTCATTATAATGACCATACTGGTTTTAAAAACACTTAGTGCGGCAATTGAAGTTTATTATCATCCATAAGGACATTAATTATTTCAGAGTTGGGATCGAACCTGCAGATGGGCTACATACGTATCCTTTTCTTAGAAAAGGAATCAGAACCCACATAGTTCGATTAAGGTAATATGATGTTTATGATTTATGGATCAAAGAAATATGTCATTATTACTTTTACACTCTAAAATCATGTGAGTCATGCTCGATGTGGTAAACAAGAGGTATTGGTAAAACTAGACAATTATTCCATAAAAGATACAATCATAAGAAATGTTGTGGTGCTTATATATGTATGACTGTACGAATAGATGAAGATTAGGATTTAATTCAAGGAAGAAATCCATGAACAGGGTCTATAAAGGTATATGTACTTTATGGAGATTTTGATACTCTAACTTGGGGCTTACTCTTGAAAAGGAGGGCCAAATTAGGAAGGGACATATGATTGAGTTTTACTCCTGATAAGGAGACCCAAATCAAAATTAATTATGACTGGTCAAGAAAAATTAAAACTGGGGCTTACTCCTGAGAAGGAGGCCCAGGTTACGGGACTTGAAAAAATAAGGGACATGGGGCTTACTCCTGAAGAGGATTCCCATATTTGAAACTAGGGATCACTCTTGAAAAGGAGTCCCAGGTTAAGGGACTTGAAAAAATAAGCGACTTGGGGCTTACTCTTGAAGAGGATGCCCATATTTGAGACTGGGGCTTACTCCTGAAAAGGAGGCCCAGGATAAGAGAATTATGGTTGGGGCTTACTCTTAAGAAGGATGCCCAAATTAGTGGACTTAAGGCTTAATCCTATGAAGGAGGCCCAATTAAGAGAACTTGGACTGGGTCATACTCCTGAAAAGGAGGCCTAGTTTAAGGGAAATTATGATTGGGTCTTTCTCCTAAGGAGGATGCCCAAATTAATGAGGTCTTGGGGCTTACTGCTAAGGAGGATGCCCATATTTTTAAATTATGACTAGGGATTACTCCTAAAAAGGTCTCCCAGGTTAATTAGCTCTCTCATATTAATGGATGAGGTTTGAATGAATGAAATCTCAATCATTAATTACATAAAGATGTGTAAATCACTAGGTTTTAAGGGATATTCCATAGTATTCCTTTCAGATAAGGAATCCAAATATATAAATCATGCCACAAATGGATTTGAAGAGTGTCTTAAAGATTGAATCTTGAATAGGATAGGTGGAATGGCTTAAGAGCGGTGAAATGTGCAAGATGGGCTCCCAAATGTGGGGGCGCGCAAGTCCTGGCAGGTGCGCAGGTACAACGTGGGTGCACATGTCCTGGTCGCACAGGTATACCTACGCGACACATTGGTACGTGCACAACAGTTCACAAGAAGGGTAATACTTGAGTGAATCATGTATAAAGACTTTATAATCATATTGAGGATCTTCCAGAAGAGTGGTGAACATGTTCTATTGAATTAGTTATGCGGCGTGAAAGTGTGGCCATTTCCCTTAAGGGCTGGCCACTCTGGCGCGCAAGTGATGACGAGTTTCAACACTTAGGTCTTCCTCCCCTTCTTTGGATCTTCTGTTCTCGGTAATAAATTACCGTAGAAGTTTTTCAGAATCTTTGAGAAGAGACTAGGGTGCTGGGAGCTCAAATCTGGATTTTGGAAAAAATTCCTCCTTGAATGGGGGGCCCACAGGGTCTATTTATATGCTGAAGAAGACATGGGCGGTTATCCTTTAGGGCGCGCAAGTTACTTGTGTGACCATTAAGCGTCACACAAGTGTACTTGGGTGACCATTTTAGAACTTTCACGACCCTTGTGCAACATTCTTCTTATTCCTTCCTTTTTCAATTTTTGATATTTGTCTAAAGGATGAATCACTTTGAGCTCAGATATACCCTTTTTTCCAATCTGTAGATTCTGTGATGAAAGGAGCATCAAAAAAAGAACCAAAATATTTGTGAAACTAAATTCACATGTCTTAATTCTAAATAATAAGTTTATTTTGTCAAATAGAATATATAAAAGTTTCAAATATTGTATTTTAAAAAGGGTTCGTCATTAAAAGGATGTAAAAATTCATTTTATGAAATAAATACTAATTTTATCTGAAAAAATGAATTTGTTCTTACTTTATTCCTAAGATACTCTTAATATGGACTCTAAAATTATAATGATTATATTATGCTCAAAATTTAGTGAATACTGTTCCTAACCGCCTTTGAACGGCTAGTTTAGTAAGTCGTGGTGTGTTTGATCACTGTGTTGTGTGTAGTTCAAGTCATTGAATTACTTTGATGAATTAATGTTCTATGAAATCATGGGGTGTTATATTCTATCAGGAATTTGGTCGGCCACGTTAGGTTGAGCAGGACCTGCTCTGTCAGGTACCATGTGCTAGCAGGCGGGGCTACATGGCGCTGTTGGGATGGAAATAACCCAACAACCCTTGGGCTATTCAGAAATCTGGGGGGGCGTATCCCCATAGGTGGCGGCTAGGGAAGGCCCCACCATGGTGGTCCACCCCTAGCCGGGCGGGCTGCATCCAACCAAGAGGGATGGGCCCGCCACAGTCCAGCCCATCCAGTATTGACCAGGGCCACAGGGGGCGACCCGAACTGGCTCGGGTCGGCTCATGCCGGTTTGGACCACACCCAACCCCATCTGGACCCAAATAAACCTTTTTTTTGACATATCTTGAGAACTTAGTGTCTGTTTTACTAACCTTCTATGACTCCAGTATCCTTGGATCGAGATGGTCCTTGTGGTTTAATCCACTTGAGTATTGGATAATTTTGGCGTAATAATGTGTTGGATGGAACTCGAATCTCACCGAGCCCTTGGAAAAGAAATGTTAATAACATTCAACTGGGCGTCTGATTGACATTTCGTCAGTTGCGTTAGGACCATATTGACGATTCTAAAAATCATGATACTTCTTCTTGGGAATTCATAATAGATGATGTATCTTCTGAAGGCTTGAGGAGCAGAACCTTCTAGAATCAAGCATGCTTAGTGTGGGAACCCTATGGCTGGCTGTACTTGAAGAATCTCTAGATCCTATGTGGATCATCTTCGAAGCCTGTGTTGGTCAACTTCTACTGATCCTGTGTGGGTCATCTATAGATCCTATGTGGTCATCTACAGATCCTGTGTGTGTCCTCTTGAGATCTTCTGTGGGTCATTTTTGATCATGTGTGGGTCAACATCAGAGCTTCATGACGATGTAAGGTGATCTAGCAATACAACTAATCATCTTTACATCCCTACATATGTTATACCTTATGTGAGCCGAGTCATTACCTTTTTGGTACACATATGTCGTGTAATACCTTTGTGTTATTCTTCCATGTGGAGTTACCATTGTAGTACATAACTTCATGGTGTTACCATTTTGGTATTCTTTCCTTCGTGGAACAGTTGTGCTTTTGGCTAGAGAGTGGGGACTTGTGATTCCTCATGAACGATATGTGTAAAAATGAAAACAAAGGTATATATGTTGGCATTACCTAATTAGTGATGACTGTAGTTTTTATTCTTGTGAACATGGTGTTGCTTTTTGGCTTATCGTTTTTGGGTTTTGAGAGACCTTTAGGGGTCTCGGGGTCCCTACTGTGTACTGTTATACTCAACCCTGCACTGGCTACACCTGCTCTTTACTGTGTCTTGTGTAGAAAATGAACAAAATTGATCGAGGCTGAGGTTCCAAGACTAGAGGTTTCTCAAAGATGGAACATTAGACAAGACATACCGTAGAGACGACCTCTCAAGAGCTGTAACTACCCATCGGGTAGGATCCTTGGCGGGTGTTCACATGAACAATTTTCAGTTTTACAACTACTTTCTAGTTGGGCATGTATTCAATCCTTTTTACATAATTACTCACCCATTCTACTATATAGTTTAATTTGTGCTTGTATCTATTTCTCTGCATGTATGTGTGAGTTTTCAGGTTAAAAGGCAATACCTTCCTGGTATTTAGGGATATGCCTTTCCGGTGATAGTCTCCAGCCCCTGGCCTATAGAAGGAGGGCTTTGGGTAGTTCCGACATGGGCCCTTGGGGATGGGTCTTGGCATTCGTGATGAAATTTTCATTCCTGATGCACAAATGTAAACTATATTATAAAAAAATATAAATATATTCCTCTTGTCGTTAAATATTAAAAAAACTAAATATTTAACACAATGTAAGATAACATTCAAAACTTATTAAACTTCGTATGATAAAACTACAAGTTTATGTCTAAAATTTACACAATTAGAAGAAAAAATACACTCAATGATTTTATAAATAACCCAACATAGTAATTAAACACAATAATCTGAATATTTAATAATGGTTCATCCTTAAAGAATGTCCAATACCTTTTATCTTACATCTACACAAATTTAACCTCTTTCTTCACATATAAAATTATATAATTAACAACATGTTAATCCTTAAGGTTAAATATACCTTAACATAATGAAGAATCTCCAAAAATGTCATTAATCTATATGATAAATTACTATATAACATTTTAATGTAGTAAAATTCCAAAAATATACTTAATTAACATTTGATACTAACATGAATGGTAATCCATAGCCTAACAATAAATATCAATGGAAGAATAACAATTTCAATGACTCAATATTCAACCATCAAGATAATCTATATCATAATATCCAATAGACCATTATAAATGTAAATAAAATCATTTACATATCAAAAGGGTTTTCAAATAATTAATAATGATTTGCTCATAAAAATAATAAAATTTTCTATTCACAAAAATATCCAATATCCTAAAACATAAACATTGGCCTTAATGACTTTTATATTATGATCATAAAAAAATAATAAATCAATAATGGTAGTCATAAAACTGTAGTTAATCCTACATGATAGCACAATACTGATTCTTCATATAAAATCACATACTATTCAATATGTTGTATTTTTTAAAATATGGATTAAACTTTGAAAATGGTAGCATTAACAACATTACCTTAAAATCACTCACCAATACCACAGTCACCAATAATTTTTCATTCAATCCATAAATTTAAATAATATATTAATCAGAAAAAAATTATTATCTTACCAACACAATACATTTCATGGTTATTACTACCAGTCAACATGTTTTTTCAAATATACAATGAATAAATATTGTGGAACCATCCTGAAATGATCCCTGATTTTTATTTATTACACACTATTGATATCACACATTCATAACATAATTATTTAATATCAATAAATAATCACATAAATATTATCACTTAAAT
Source organism: Viscum album (assembly GCA_963277665.1). Classification (NCBI taxonomy): domain Eukaryota; kingdom Viridiplantae; phylum Streptophyta; class Magnoliopsida; order Santalales; family Viscaceae; genus Viscum; species Viscum album. The sequence continues at coordinate 291,606,183 of OY728143.1, read as the reverse complement.
AACTTATATTGAATATGTCCTTCCATTGTATTGGAATTTAACCCTTAATTGGGGAAATTTCTTGAATAATGCATATATTCCTTAAATGTATGACTTTGAAATTTGTATATTTCCTTCGGATGAACATCATATATTTCACTAAAATATTAATTTTTCTTCAACAATTACATTCTATATTCCCTTTTATTCAATAAAGTCATCATCCCAAATTTCATATACTATATTTCCTTGAATGTTTCTTCTTACATATCTGACATGTAAGAAGTTGAATATTCATCCCTCCGTGGACTTCGTAAAACAAAAGTGTTATCTTATTTTTTGTGTTGGGGAACTAGAAAATACTATGATTTTTAATAATTAAATGAGATAATTGATTATTAATAAAAAATATTTTTCCATACATCTCCCACTTGATTGGTTGATGATAAAGACCATCATTCCATTTTCCATCACATTATACGTTAACTTAAATCCTTATAGTTCATACCATTTAATAAAACCAAAAAGTATAATTTAATCAATAATTATAATATTGAAGAATCACATAATCATGATAAATGTAATGTCTTGGGTCTGAAAGCCACTCAACTAGTGCCCCGTACCCGCTTGTCAACAAGCCCTCAAGAAAATTTCCCCAAACGACAGAGAATAGTAACTAGAAATGAGGTACTGTGGTGTGATAGTGAGGAAAATATGCCCTCATTGGTAGAGTGTAAAACATCAGAATAAATAATAACAATTGTAGATAAAGTAAAATAAATTAAAATAAAGTAAACAATTGAAGAATAAAAGGTAGTGATATCCAAAAGGCATATAATATAAAAATGGGGTATCATGTCACATATTCTAAGAAAACATAAAAAATTCGATAAACTAAAATCAAGTATAATTACATACCAAGTATTGGTAAAACAATATTAAACATAGTAGCATCTCAAGCCTAGGCTTGGTCCCATGCTCTCCTTCTCCTAAGTATGAATCAAGTACCTAAAAAGCAGCCATGCCCTTATCAACACCTGTAGAATTATAGTCTGTTTGGGCCCAATAACAAGACCCAAATAGGGTGTGAGAAATAAATCCTAGTAGGAAACCACTGAAGGTAATTTCCAATCTATCAGTGAATATATGAAGTAGTAGTGTACAAGAATGAAAATGTAGTGAACATGTATGTACTGAAATGTAAACCATCCTAGAAGTAATAAAAATCATTTACATTAATATATTGTTATTTAATAAATTCAAATTCATTTAATTATGTATATATCGACGTCTTTTCTAAGCCCGTCAATCCCCTATGTGAAGTAAAAGCAATAGATACCTCAGTAGACTATCTAAAAAAAGATGTGAAGACTGAATCTAAGATTGTGCATTGGCATGGATGACGTGTAACAAGTCATTCCATTCCATCATTTACATAAAACCTATGTCCATTATTGAGATTCCCATGTAAGAATTCAAGGATCAATATAGGATTAATTCTTTTGACATCCTACTAGTCCTTTCACAGCGGTACTACAAGGGAGACCTAAGTATCACTCTTGACGTTGGAATAAGTTCAATGAGTCTATCCTCAGTGGTCATACTATGGATCCCCAAGGTATAAATCTATGTGTAATATTAGATTATGTCAATTTAGTCCAGCCATGGAGGTCCTACATTGGATCGCATGTGTTACTAATGAAAAATAAATCAATATCCTATCATGTCTATCCATGGTATTATAAACTAAACCCATGAATCACTAAAGGTGCAAGGTACAATATTCATGTGATTCTACCCACAAAGTTCTGAGTTGACTCCATATATCAAACAATGTTATTTACCATTTACTCATTAAAATTGAATAAAAACATCCTAAATTATATAACATGTAAAAAAACTCCATGGAAAAAGAAAACACAATCCCAAAGCCAAAATCAAGAATTTATACAATTATAATGAAATTGAAATTTCATTTAATAACTACTTTCATTTTAATCAACCCTAAATAGAGAATGAAGTCATGACCATTGACATCCTATGAAAAAATTGCTAAAAAACAATTATCCAATGGAAATTCATCCATTATTTTTCCCTTAATAAAACAATAAAGACAAACACGCTTTAATTCATTAAATTCCATACCAGATTAAAAATAAGTAATAATAAAAATACAATTCCATTAAAGACGAAACCCTTAACATGGACACGCGGAACAAAAAAACATCTAAATAATTAGTAAGAGCATGAGACCACCTACCTTAATGTATTATGAATCTCCTCATCTTGCCTCAACATACAATTAATTCTAGAATAGTATAGATCGATAATCTCCAAATGCAACTGATTGTGATCAGATCAGATTCTGGATGAATATTTGGGATATGTTTGATGTTCCGGTAGTGCTTCTTCAAATCAGAGATCCCACATTCCAAATAGAAGAATGGAGAGGCTACTGTCCATTTTAAGATAAAAACAAATGTACATGACATGTATTTCTATATTCATGGAATGTATATATTTTACTATTTATTTGGCAGGTGACTTCCAGCAACTCACTTCCTTGGGCTTGTCGACCTGACTATAGGGTGTGTACAAGAAGTACACATCATGTATTTGGTTTTTCCTCTTTTCCTTGATGACATTACCACACACCACGTATTCCCATAATACTAGGATAATCTACATGGATTGTACTTAAAATTACATAGTGTGTAACCTCGAATCAGCCCATGTGACAATATGAATCCAGTATGTGTCTAGCTTTCCCTAGGTTCTCATAAACAACTCAAAAGATAAATGAAAATAAGAAAACATACCTCAAATTAAGAACTAAGTTCTTACAAAATTCTATACTTATTGAAATTATTCCTTAAAGTACCCTTCAAAGGGTGGTGATTATGTATCTGAGAATGACTCTGGCCACTGAGCACATAATTCATCCTCCCTCTCCCTAGTCTCATCATATAATCGACCATGCATCCATAATACCAATACAAGTGGAACATACCACTGTTGTTTACCTGTAAACTATACAAATTATATGCACTTCAAAGGATGCATCAACTTGAAGCTCAACATTGTCAGGATGAAAATATTTTCATGGGTTTGAGTGATAGCGGTATAGCTTATATACATTGAAGAAATCATGTATGAATTAGAACTTCGGAGGAAACTATAACAAATAAGCAACTAACCTCACTCAATTTATAATCTCAAATGTTCCGACTATTCTCAATGAATTTTTTCCTTCTCTCCTCATCTTCTTGAGACCGATCCTTGGTGTGACAGATAGGAAAACTCGATTCCTGACATCAAACTCAAACAACCATCTCTTGTGATCAACCTATGATTTATGATGATACAGTGAAATAACCACTTGATTCTAAATCAAGTGAACCCACTCAATAGTATCTTGGACAAGATGAGGTCCCAGTTATAGGACCTCGGGACACCCTGAGTGGGGAGGGGTGAATCAGGGTGACCACTTTTTTTAATGTGATTGATATTATTCCTACATTGGTAGGAATTTGTTAAACTTGTATGATGAATATGATCAGAAAGCAAACATTCACATGCAGATAGATGAAACATCACTTTTTTACATCATTCACCATTAAGGGTGATGTCCAAGGAGCATACGCAGACAGGTAATCAGTCATACCAAATTACACTAAACTTCACTATCTCAATATTACAATGGTTCTAGCATAATAACTCTATCCCAGGCTCACTACCATTACATATGTTCAAGGATAGCTCACTGCGTCCCTTGGGTCACTCCTGTTGACTCCCCCTGGCTCACTGCCTTTGGGGAAGTCCCACTCAGTTTATATAAGTGAATGTCACTTAATTATTGAAAAATAATTCATCCTATGTTATATTTAGATGATCTATTGAAGTAACACACTCACCAGAAGAATAATATCACTTTACACCGAAGGTATTGGGAAATCATCCATCTTTCATGCAACTTCAGAAAGACAAGAAAACTTCAACAACACCAGGAAAGCTTCTCCATGTCGGCGCGTATGTTTCACAGATGACACAAAAGTTATAACTGGAATGCAAGTCCACCTACAACACGTCTAACTCAAACTTCACCAATACCAAACTTGTGTGACCCACACCCTTTCTCGCTCAAATTTCCTTGGGCGTGCAACAAACGACTGTCGCGCAACTTATACATGCCCGTACCACAACCACTTGTGCGACCACTACACTTTCACAATGGGAGCACTGAATTTCTACATATCTCGAATTTTTTTAGAAATGAGGAGGGGTGTTCCTCTATTTATAGGAAAAATGGACACCCTGGGATGTGGTTCACAAGCCTCTTCACGACGCGCATGTCCGGGTGCGTAGGTCCAACTGCCCAAGCCTCTGTCGCGCTACTCACATGCGTGACCCATCCAATACTTGTGCGACCCTATTTCCATTTCCATAGTTTGATGTTCTGATCCTGAAGAACAATAGGCGCGAATGTTTCCAAAACTCCTAGGCACCGGCACGCAAGTCCTTCCTCGGCGTGCAAGTCATTTGCACGACAAATATCCGGCATGCAAGTCACTTTCCAAAAAACATGGTTCTTCCCTTTTAAATGTTTTTGGGGTCCACAAATTTGGAAAACAATGGAAAACGGTGTCCATCTTCAATACTGTTATCTGCTTGACCTGTATGAGTACATTGCTATCACACATTCTGATCTTCCTCTGAATATTGGCAATAAACACAAACCAATATCTAATTCATGCATAGATGACCATGGTTCCAACAATCTCCCCCTTTGTGTTTTTTGGAAGTCAAAAAATAAAATCAATAGATCACTATCCACATGAAAACCAAAAAATGAAAGAATCAACATAGAAAACACTCTAAGTCTACGTGAGCAATGCTCGGTGTAGAAAATAAGAGAGAAAGATTGAATTGGGTTCCCGTGTTTTTTAATTCTCAATGACACCCATGAAATTATCTTACAGTGTCAGAGAAGCATTACATGTATGAACATGGCTGAATTTATTACTTTCTCTCCCATTGACTATAAACTCAAAGACTAGTAATTGTTCCATGTTCATCCCAATCCACACTCCCCCTAGATTGTATCTCCCACACAAACCTCCAACACATCCATAAACATATTAAAAATATTTATCATAACTGGGTATAGGGGATTTTTGTAACCTCATTATGAACCAGGAGGTGAATAAATACTGAGAATCAACCAATGTTTTACAAAAACTACCGTTGACAGTGGCATGGTCAGGATATCTACCACTTTCTCATCAGTTCCCACATGATCCATTCTAATCACCCCTTGTTCAACGTTTTATTTGATAAGGTGATATCTAATTTCAATAAGTTTTGTATGAGAATTATGAACATGATTCTTTGTAAGATAAATTGAACTCTTGTTATCACAGTAAATTACCACTGGTTACTTCACCTCATCTCCAATATCAGTTAGTTGTTAAATCATCCATAGCAGTTGAGTGCATGACTTTGTGGCGAGATATACTTGGCTTCACCAATAATAAGAGAAGTACTTTCTTGTTTCTTTCTCAACCAGCCAACACATGTTTTTCCAATATAAAATGCTCCCCCACTGGGGGACTTTTGGTCAACTACATCTCCATCCCATTCAGCATTAGAAATTGATGATAATTCAGTATTTTATTCTACAAAAAAGTATAAACCACAATTGTGAGTACCTTGAATATATCTCATTATTCTTTTTGACTTCTTTCATATGTTCCTCTTTTTGATTACTCTGAAAGCGGGCTGCAAGATAGGTTGAAAAAAAATATCTAGGCATGTCACTATCAGGTACAATAGGCTCCCAATTATCCTCCTATACATAGGTGGGTCTACAGAATCCCAATCCTCATGATTTCCATGTTTTTCTCCAACTGCAATCGGAGTTGATATTGGTTTGGAGTATTGCATACTAAACTTCTTCAGCAGCTCTCTTGCATACATTTCTTGATAAATGAATGTGCAATCCCTCTTTTCAATCGCCTGCAACCCCAAGAAATCTGTGAGATCCCCATACATAGACATTTAAAATTCTGATTTTATGTGATTGGAAAATCCATCCATTGATTTCTGTCTACTTCCACCAAATATGATATCATCAACATAGACTAGAACAATGAGTTGATCTGTTGGAGAATTCTTCACATATAGATTGTGATATATTCCTCCTCTTTTGAATTACAGCTTTTTGAGATAAGAATCCAGCCGGGAGTACCATGCTTGTGGTTCCAATTTCAATCCACAAAGTGATTTCTTTAGTTTGAAGACCTTTGATTCATCAGTACCAAGAAAAAACCCACTGGTTGTTCAATGTAGACATCTTCTTCGAGTACGCCATTCAATAATGTTGTGTTGACATCCATTTGACATACTTTATATCCTGTTTGGAGTGTCATGGAAAGGAACAGCCTGATTGACTCTAGTCTAGCCACTGGAGAAAAGTTTTCTTCAACATCAACAACTTCAATTTGGGAGTATCCTTTACATACCAGTCATGCCATGTTTCTAATAACACATCCATGATCATCAATCTTCTTCTTAAAGATCAATTTTGTACCAATCACATTGTGACCTTCGGGTCTCTGGATAAGATCCCATGTCTGATTCTTGTCAATTTGATCTAACTCTTCATTCATGTATTTTACCCCTGATTCATCCTTTGTAGCTTCTTCAAATGAGGATGGATCCCCAACTAATAGAAATTTAGATTGCGGTTATTCCTCATCCTCCATGTTTGTGTGGGTGCACTACTATTCCCAATTATGTTGGATGGATCAATCTCAACTCACCGATTTCTCTTGCGAGGATCAGTTCCATTCTCTCCAGCCATAGTTTAATGTTCAGATTATTCTTCCGAGTCAACATATTGATGTGACTGCTGAGTTTTTTGAACAACTTCCTCTATTTCTGTATTTGTATTTTCTCCATGTTCACTTTCTTATTCACTTTCTATCGCATCATCATATGATGATCTTGAAGCATTTGTGATTTTCTCATCAATTATCTTAACATCAATTCTTTCCACAATCATTCCTAATCACATGTTGAAAAATTTGTAGGCTTTTCCGTTAATTGGATATCCAAGAAAAATTCCTTCATCAGCATTGTTAGCAAACTTCCCTTGATTTCCTTCTTTATTCTGGATGTAACATTTGCTTCTGATAACTCGAAAGTATTTCAACGGAGGCTTCCTTCAATGCCACAATTCATATGGTGTATTTGATCCTCCCATATAAATCCTTCATCTATTCCAAATGGGAACTACAGCTTCAACAACATCCATCCAATAATGGCGAGAGATGCCAATCTCAATCAGCATAGTCCTGGCCATGTTGTTGACCTGTAGATTCTGGTGCTCAACAACTCCATTTTGATGTGGAGTTCTCACAAAATCTACCTCAATCTATATTCCATGTTTTTCATATTAATTCTGAAAATCAATGGATGTGTATTCCCCTCTATTATCATATCACAACACATTGATTGTTTGTCCAGTATCATTCTCGACAATTCGCCGATATGTTTTCTTGTAGTCAAGCACTTGTCGTTTCCTGTTAATGACCATAACACATGCCATTCTACAGTAATCATAAATGAAAGGGACAATGTATCTTTCTCCATGAGTTCCAGAAATATTTATCAGACCACATACATTTATATGAATTTGATCAAGAAGATGAGATGCCCTTTTCTTCATTGGTCGATATGAACTGCAGACCCGCATTCCTCGAATGAATGAATCCAAATATTTTTTTTGCTCACGCTTTGGGGTATGAATGTCCATGACAATCCTAAATTTTGATATTTTATCCATGTATTTTTGATTGATGTGTCCCAGTCTCCAATTCCACAAATTGTTTTCTTCTTCAACATTCATGTAGCAATAATTTTCGTTACTATCAACCAAATATGTGTTTCCTTCTATTATGCATCCCTTCATAAGTGAATTGAATATCTTTCCCTTAATAGTGCATACTTTATGATTAAAAGTATCAATATGTCATGAGTCACAGAGTTGACTCACGCTAAGTAGATTATGACGTAGGCCATCTACGTAAAGGACTTAACTATTCTTTAGCTATCCATTAGTTAATTCAGTACATCCACTGCCTTTGTTTTTTAGATCTCCATCATTACCAAATCGACCCGTTCCATCAATATTATGTTTGATATCTGTTAACAATCCAAAATTACCCGTTATATGGGATGAACAACCGCTATCCAGAATCCATGCACTGTTGATTTCTATAGCTTTGAGTGCCACCTCTGCAAGGATGGATTTCTCAATTTTCCTCATTTCCTTCCATGAAACATTATAATGAGTGTAGAACACTGATGGCCTTTCAATTATCTCATCAATGTACATTGGTTATTCATAGATTAATTCTTCTTCGAGAGGAGAAAACTTGTTTTAAATAAAAACACTATCTTGTCGACGAGAGTTGACTTGTCTTGAAATTTGATATGAGGTGTCCATGTCCCTTCTCTGCCTGCAATTAACAGCCTTATGAACAAAGCTAGGGAAAAAACAGTATCCATTGAAACTATTTCTTCTATAAGATGGAGGATATGATGTCAGTCTCCCTTATTTATTTCCCAGATCTTCCCCATTCATGTTGCTGCTTGCCTCTTCTCAATATTACGTGGTATGGCCCAGATAGCCACAAAACTGACACTTCATGAGAGGAAATGTATTCTCACTTGAGTTTCTCCTCATACATTCTGATTTGGGAGATTAGTGGGGCTGCCTGTCATTTCTGAATGTTTGAGGATAATTTTCTTTTATCCTTTTAGTTTTTATTGAGGGTTTCTTTTTCAGCACTTCAGGAAGAGTTTCAACATGTCCATCTATCATCCTGTCTTTATTTTGGCTCTCTTTACTTCCAGAAGTTGACGTCTCATCTTCACAGCCAATTCCACTCTTTCCCATGCAATCGGTTCTTCGATCACTCATGATTTTTCTTACCCCATCTGATCCACTCCTGGATCTTTCCAGTAATTATGAATCTGAGAATCTTCCAAACTGTATTTTTTCCTCGATTCTTTTAAAATCGATCAAGTCTCAACTTTACTCATAAGAGTAACAACTTCCTCCTCAAGACCCTCATCAGTATTGGATTTTTCTTCTACTCTGGAGGTCAGTTTATTGATGTCCTTTGCTTCTCTGCAATTCTCAGCATCAGATCAACTTTATCATCATTTCTTTCAATAATTTTAGGCTGTACATTCACCAATTCATCCATTCGTTCAATTTCAGGTTCAAGTTGATCAACATATTCAGTTGAATATTCTACAATTTATTTCCACTTATGTCAACACATACAATTAATCCTAAGCCTGCTAACAATATCCTTAAGTTGTAACTTGGGATCTCCACTGGTTTTGACCTGATTTTCTTTACCAGTATCCTCTGATGTTTCAATAGTGGCCATCCTAAAATCATGATTCCCAGTTTTAAATTATGGTTCTTCATCATCAAATATTTAGTTATCATCTTCTTTCCATTCCCATAAAAAACTATTATTCAGAACAATCTTTCTATATTTGAAGTCACTTTTACTTGAAAACCCTTTTTTGAGGCTTCTCAATGATTTCAGCATCACTATTATCATCATCGATCCTTCTTGAGCACTAAGAAGCAATGTGCCCTACTTTTCCACAATGAAAGAAGGCTAGAGGAATCTTCCCTTTGAATTTCCCTTTTCCCTTCTATAACTTCTTGTAAATGAGAGAAAGAATTTATTTTTCCTTATCATCTTCACCACTACTAACTTTTGAAATTTTCAGTTTCTCCATGGACTTGAACGCCATTTCCTTGCTTACTTCTGTAGTATCATCTTCTGGATTGACACTCATTTCATATGCCACTAGGCTACTCAAAAGTTCTTCCAATGAAAGTTTGGAATGATATCATTCCTCCAGGGATAACACCTTTTCATTGTATAGGGGTGGAAGTCTTCATAAAATTTTCGTTAAAATGTCAACATCTTTGATTTCTTCACCATGACCTTAAATTTCTCCAACCACTTCAGTAATTCGATTGAAGAAGGAGTATGCAATCTCATCTGGATGCATCTTCATATCATCAAACCTATTAGGTAGGACTTGTAGTTTCACCTCTTTCACTTTTCTATCTCCTTAATAAATATTTTAATGTTTATCCCACATGGACTTTGCTGAGGTGCAACTCATTAACTTAAATAGATCTGATCACAATGGGCTACAGTTAGAGCATTCTGCGCTTTAGCATCAACATTAAGAATTTTCGTATCGGCATCCGTCATATCCAACCGTGTTGGATTAGTAACTTGAATACCTTGCATAGTGGAAAATAGAACTTCCATTCCAAGGGATATTATATGATATCTCATTATATTCTACCTGATCTCGAAATTAATTCCATTGAAGAGAGTGACTCCCCTGACATGGACTGAATTCTCCATGACAACATAAGATAGGTTCAACACCAGCAACCTCTCTCTAATACCACTTGTAGGACCCCAGGACACCATGAGAGTGGAGGGGTGAATCTGGGTGAGCACTTTTTCTTTTAATGTGATGGATCTTATTACCATGTTGGTAGGAACTTGTTAAACCCGTATGATGAATATGATCAGAAAGAAAACATTCACATGCAGATAGATGACACAACACTTTTTACTTGGTTCACCACTAAGGGATACCTACAAGGAGTATACACCAACAGGTTGTCGGTCAAACCAAATTCCTCAAAAATTAACTATTTATGGATTACAATGGTTCGGGCACAATAACTCTGTCACATGCTCACTTCCTTTACAAACATTCAGGAATAGCTCCCTGGGTCCCTCGGGTCACTCCCGTTGACTCCCCCTAGCTCACTGCCTTTGGGGAAGTCCCACTCAGTTTATAGACTTGAAGGTATCTTCGTTATTGCAAAAGAATCCATCCTCTATTATATATAGATGCTATTTTGAAGTAAAACTCTCACCAGTAGACTAATCTCACTTTTCACCAAAGGTATCAGGGAATCCTCCAGCTTTCGTGTAGCTTCAGAAAAATGGGTGAACTTAAACAACACTCGGTGTGCTTCTCCAAGCCGGCGTGCATGTTTCAAGGACGGTGCACAAGTTATAACTGCCGCGCAAGTACACCTACAACACTTGCGCGACTCAAACTTCTTCAAAACCAAACATGTGCAACCCACACCCTTTCACGCCCAAACCGCCTTGGGTGTGCAACAAACAACTTTCGCGCAACTTATACTTGTGCGACCCACAACCAGTTGCGCGACCACTACACCTGCGCGTTGGGAGCATTGAATTTATCCATGTCTCAAATATCGTTAGAAATGAGGAGTGGTGGTCCTCTATTTATAGGAAAAATGGACACCCTGCATGGTGGCATGCAAGCCTCCTCTCAGCGCACAAGTTTCGGTGTGCAAGTCCAACCACCCAAGCCTCTATCGCTCTACTCACTTGCGTGACCCGACCAATACTTGTGCGACCCTATTTCCATTTCCATATTTTGATGTTCTGATCATGAAAAACAACAGGGGCAAAATTTTCCAAACCTCCTCAAAACTGGTGCGCACGTCCTTTCTCGGAGCGCAAGTCACTTGTGTGACACATATCCGATGTGCAAGTCACTTTCCCAAAAACATTTTTTTCCCCTATTGACAATTTTGAGGTCCACAAATTTGGAAAACACTGGAAAACAGTGCCATCATCAATACTGTTATCTGCTTGACCTGTATGAGTACTTTTCTCTAAGTCATTCTGAACCTCCTCTAAGGATTGACAACAAACATAAACCATTTTCCAATTCATGCATAGATGGCCATGGTTCCAACACCATTATAGATGACTCTCCTACCACCATCCAACATAGGTGTGATCGTTTCGGCCTCATGTATAATGCCTCATATGGAGTGATCTGAATAGTAGCCTAGAAGATGTTATTATTTGAGAACACAACTAGGGGTATATGATTCTCCCAAGATCCCCCAATGTCTCGGAAAAATTAATTCAATATATCTTTTAGAACCTACATCATACGATTTGACCTGCCATCGGTCTGAGGGTGGTATGTTGTTCTCAAAAAAATTTGTGTACCTAGTTCCCTATGAAATATATGTGAGAAACGATATATATAATGAGAGAATCCCTATATGAAACGATAGAATGAGTGACCCCATTAAGTTGTACCTCCTCTTAGATATAAAAATTTCTGATCACGTCAACACTGATGGTCTCCTGGATCGGAAAGAATGAGTGACCTTCATAAGCCTGACAACCACGAGCCACATAACATCATTGCCTCTAGGCAACCACGACAACCCCTTCATGAAATTCATCACAACATCATCCCATTTCCACTATTGAATATGTAACTGCTGTAAAAGCCCAGTCAGCTGATGATATTATGCCATCACCTACCTATAAGAGGAACACCTCGTAACAAAACCACCTACATCTAGCTTCATGACCAACCACCAGTACCGATGGTGTAATTTAAAGTACATCATGGTGGCTTTGGGATGCACTTTCCAAGGTTATGAATGAAACTCCAGCATTATCTCCTTGGATATATGTAATAGAACCGACACACATCCATGTATATACTGAACATTATCATTGCCTATCGTCTATCCTAGAGGAGGGTCCTCACCTACCACACTCTCTTGAATTACTAGGCCATCGTAATTTTATAGCTGCATTATCCAAACACTATCTATTAGGGTAGAGATAACTACCAAAGATGTATGAAAATTATTTATAAGTATGTCATGCACCTCTTAATTCATCTTCGAGTTAAAATCCATAAGCTACCACTCACCACTGGCCCATGCCCTGCATGTATCAAATTCATCATGATCAGTGTATCATCTATTGATTTTCCCTTTCTAGACACATTAGAAAGCTCAATATCAAACTACTAAAGGTATTACACCCACCGTCGCTGTCTCAAATTGAAATCATGAAGAGTCAAGATGTATTGGAGTCTTTTTTGATCTGTGTATGCCAAAATATGTCGTCACAATAAATATTTTCTCCAAAAATGTAATGGTTGAACAACTGATGCCAACATGAGATCATGCATCAGGTAATTCATTTCATGTGGCCTCAACTACATAGAACCCTATGCAACAACTCAATCCCCCTACATAATCACTATTCCCATCTCAATATGTTATGCAACACTATACATAGTGTAACTCTTTCCCAGATATAGAAATTTCAGTATTGGAGCTGATGTCAAATGTCCCTTCAACTCCTGAGTGGATGTATCACTAGAATCTGACAACTCAAACATCACACATTTCACGGTAATTCTTGTCATTGATGATGCTAAGCGTGAGAATTTCTGTATAATATAGATATTGTATCGAGGTATCCCCCAGAATCTCCATACAATGAAAACATTCTTAGGCTCCTCCTAGGTCACAACTAATCTCACCTTATATAGGTGGATTAATAATTGTGTCTTTAGGATTATTTGACATTGTATTTGAATCTGATCTATCCAAAAGTGTCATTTAGAATGCTTAGAAATTAATATCTGCACTCTTAGTGTATTCAAAACTATCTGAATGTGTTTGTGATGGTCATGTCGATTGTGAGAATACAATAAGATATCATCCTAAAAAACCACCACCATGGAATATAGGGAAGGTTGTAACACTCAGTTCATCAGTGCCCTAAAAATTACTGGTAGGTTGGGGAGACCAAAAGACATAACTAGGTTCTCATAAAGATCATGCATGCTATGAATGGTTGTAGGAGGTTTGTTTTCCAATTTAACACATACCTGGTGATATCCTGACCTTAGGTAAATATTTATGAAACTCGATATCCTTGAAGGTGATCAAATAGATCATCTATTGCTAGGATAGAATATAGTTTTTTAACCATCAACTGGTTCAGATTCTAATAGTCCACACATCGCCTATGGGTACAATATGACTTTTTCGTGAAAAGTACCAATGAAACCAAAAGAGAAGTACATGGTCAGATAAATCTCATAGCTTCAAGATCTTCCAACTACCTCTTGGTCTCTTGAAAATTCATTGTAGCCATCATGTTAGAAGGAATTGATACCCATGTAACACTTTTCAGTAGCTCAATAATGAACTACACCTCTGACTGGAGATAATCCAGAGAAGTTTCCCAGGAAAATGTCCCTGAATCTATCAACCACTAAAGGGAAACCATTCATACATGTTTCCTGGTTATCCAGCTATAAACTCACAATCTGGGCTTTCATTCCTCCTAACCCACAATTCTCGGGTCTAGATCTACTTTCCTGAACATCACATTCACCCTTATGTAAAACCACTCTGCCCTCTAGTGATGTGAAACTCATCCTATATTGATAGTAATCAAAAACGTCATAAAAAACCAACCAATCCATTCCAACAATGAAATCAAATCCCATCATCTCTAAGAAACAATGGTTCCATAGAAAGTGACACAACTAATTTCAAGGGGTCACTCCTTGCACTGATGCACACTTGTCGTTATAATCCCTAACAGAGTGTCTAACATCATAATATTACAAGATGTATAGACATAAAGACATAGTAATTCCATAATGTCAATAGATATATAACCATGGGTAAGACCAGTATCGAAATATGTATAAGATAAGATAAAGGAAACTAGTTAAGTACCACTGATAGTAGAAGGTCAAGAATCCTGCAATAGGTGGGTCTATTTCACTACATAAGTTTGTCCTTGACCGTGACCCAGAGACACTTATTTTCTACCATCATGTGACACAACCTATTATAACTAAGATCTTGTGGTCTGGCTACCACGGCCATGACCACTGCTATGGCTGGAACACCTCGACGTATTATAGTTTCTAGATTGGTGAGAAGCTACTGTCCCTGCTTCTTGTATGTGAAGTCTATACAGAACCCATCTCACAAGACACTAGTGGAAACATCCTGCAGAATCATTGTCGATGGCCCAATAAGATACAATCTCGGAACTCAAATGGGTCATTCGGGCATTGGGACCTCATATTCCCTAGACTAAATCACTTTTAGCACCTCATATATTTACTGGAAGAAAGGTTCATACTACAACAATCACCATGAGAGAACTCTAGATGAAGCTTCTTCTTTCCGGTTGAGAAAGTACCAGAAATTAGTGTCGAACTACCTTCGATCGCGCCACCAGCTTCCCATAAATTGCTTTCGCTGATTAGTTTATAATTCAAGATAGTAAAGACCAAAGAAAAACTAAGTACAGTCTACTGTGATCAAATGTCGAACCGGATACCATACTAGAAACATCTAGATTTCAACACGTCATTAGCCATCAGAATAGGGGGAAACGCTGATGCTCGGTAAAGTAGGAAGAATATTCCATAACTGATAGTGTGCACTACTCCTAGTGAAAAAACTCCCCAGCTTGGTCGACCCTCAGAATCTAAGGAAAAAAATAATTATAGAAGGGATCCAGATATTCATTCCAAGTTATGTCCCAATGACTCCCCGCCTAGGTGATTACATCCCACAATTTCTTTGAATAATCATGTAGCATATATGTTGTGAGACTAGCCCTAATATTGAGAGGCATCTCCATATACTTTTAGATAGTTATCACTAATTATAGTCAGGATTCCACATCATGTGGTCCTCCATACATTGAAACTATAGTTAGATGTTTCTGCTTGAATATACATTTTAGCTCTTCTATAGTCATGGAATCCTGTGGTGATCTTTGGAAGGTCTTTATGAACCTCACAATAACATCAAGGAACTATGAATTTGCGCCTGCGTCCGGTATGAAAATTGGTTTTGTAGATGGCACAAATGGAGGATCCCTTAGTAGCCAAAGTTCAACCATTTCGAGAGTATGACTAAAGCTACTTTCCTATCATAAAACTCATGGTCGTCACAGAATCATTACACTACAATGGTTATAGAAATGCCTTAGTTCAAACTTATTTTCAAGTATTTCAATTAATCATTTCCAAAAAAATTGGAGAAGACCTTTAATGTTTGGAAAAAACGAACTATGAGACATGTAGATATAATACTCAGTGTGTACACTTATGATCTTAAATGGTTGTTTTCTACCGTTGGGTTGGCGTTTATCAACCCCAATTACACGACGTGTTACACTAGTACACAGTGTGTACATAGGTCTATCATTCTAGATATATACCCCCTCAAGGCCAGATCCACACGAGTTATATCAGGGTATGATACAAGACACGTATTCAGAGTACACGATGTCTTCTAATAAAAACACACTAGATCATTTTTCTGCTCACACATCCAAATACACGGTCAGAAACAAAACGGCGTGTACACTAGGTAAATGATGTGTTCAATATAAAATTTGGAACAATATATTCATCAAACAGGAAGAAATCATGGCATGTAAGTCAAAATAAAACACCTTTTTTTCTAGATTTTTTAGGATAGATTCTCTAGATTTCATAAAAAACCCATTTTATATTGAAAATATTACTAGTGGGATGCCAAATTCTGATCTGTGAGGGCCCTTAATCCCCAAGAATCAATGTTTGGAACCCTATAATAATATAAAATATCAAAATTAATAATAAATATTTGAGCCATGATCCACCAAATTCTAATATATTAGGGCACTTACACCTGAGGAAAAAAATTTGGGTGTATATTCAATCAAACCATAACCCATAGCAACACACCTATCAAAACAACATGCATATCTATGAAGGTAAAATAAAAAAAATAGGAATCTATGGCATGAAATATATGACAACATCATGTAAAATCTAATTCATCCTAGATGGAATAAAACAATGATTGGAATTTGATTCTGACAAGTCCATTATGATCCATGAGATGGGACAACCTCATCTCATCGGTTTTTAATTGAAATAGATCCTAAAATTGAATCAATATAAATAGTAGAAATCAGGTGTGATAGCCAACAATAAAATCTAATCAACTGAAATAGCTCAAAATACAAAAAAGAACAATCCAAATCAAGGAAATTTACATTTTCCATGTACACGAGGCAGCTACTCTCGGGCACAAGAAATTACCAAATTCCATATTCTTTATATCATCTAAAAATATTAAAAAAAGAAAAAATACCTCTCATTCCACTTCATAACTTCCCAGCTCTAGAATCCACTCGAATTCTGCCCCATACGTGGTCGACCATATCTCCTCAAGAGAATTTCCTCAAATACCAAAGACTTCCGACAGGAAGTGAGGGCCTATGGTTTGATAGTGGGGAAACTATTCCCTCACTAGTAGCATTTAACACAATAGAATAAATAATTAAAATAATAGAAGCAGAAAACTGCATGAAACTGATGTACAAATGGATGACTAAAATATAGAGAAATGAAGAAGTCATATAATATCAAAATGATGAAATATGTTAGAGTTATAAGAAAATAGGGAATAATGGATACAATGAAATCAAGAACAATACAATACTAAAGTATAGAAAATGAAAATGAAATATTTTATAATTACATGCCTAGACATGGTCACATTCTCGCTTCCTCTTAATCAAAAATCTATTACCTGAAAAGGGGCCTTTCCCATATCGACACTTGCAGCAATATAGTTTGATTGGGAATAAAAACATTACCCAAACATGGTGTAAAAAATAAATCCCCGTAGTAAACCACTGAAATTATTTTCCAATTTGTTAGTGAGTATATAAAATAGTAGTGTCCAATAGTGAAAATGTTGTGAACTAGCAGTTAGTCAATTTTTTGTTATCATATATGTAATGGAATTAATTTACATTCATTTAATGTTCATTAATCTATTTAAATTCATTGAATTAAATATGTCTCGCTGTCCGATCTAAGTCTATCAATCCCATATATGATGTAAACTTGGTAGATTCCTCCACATGATATCTATCACATGAAGTGAAGATCTAATCCACGCTTGTGATTTGGAGTTGAAGACATGTCATAAGTAATTCCATTCCGTAATTTATGTATAACCTGAGTCTATTATTGAGATTTAAAAGTGGGAATTCAGGTATCAATAATGGTGTAAATCTACCATCATCTTATATGTCTGTTCTTAGACATCCTACAAGGGAGACCCACAAATCACACTTGACGTTGGAATAAGATCAATGACTTCATCCTCAATGTTCATTATTGGGATCCCCAAGGTATCACTCTACATGTAATATATGATTATGTCAATTTAGTCCGTCCCTAGCAGTCCTACTAGAGAGCCCAAGTGTCACTAATGACATATAAATCAAAATCCTCAAGATTCAATCAATGAAATTCTAAAATGAACCCAAGTATCACCCACAGTGGGAGGTAAAATTGTCATGTTAGTCCCTGCTCGATGTTTTAACCTAAACCCATGTATCACCCAATACTATTAACTATTTACTCAATAAAACTCAATAAAATATTACATTTTGAATTAAAAAGTAAAAACACTCCATGGAAAAAGTAAATCACAATCCCAATTCCATAATAAAGAATACATACAATTATAACGCAATTGTAATTTCATTTAATAACTATGTTCATTTAAAACAAAACTAAAATGTTAATGAAGCCATGATAATTAACATCCTCATCCAAAATGGTTATACAAAAGTTATCCAATGGAAACTCACCCATGGGGTGGCCCTCAAACAAACATCAAATCCATCCATTAATAAATTCATTGAATTAATTACAATTAAATGTTAGGTAATAATAAAGATCAAATTCTATTCAAGGAGACACCATAAACATGGGCGTGAGACACAATGAAATATATAAACATCTAGATAATTAATGATAGGCATGAGGACACATAACTATTAATAGAATTACTCTCCTCATCCAACATCAACATCCAATTCTAGATAGAACAATATAGATTAATACGCTTCATACACAACCAAAGGTGATCAGATCAATGTCTAGACGAATATTTTGGAGAAGGTTGAAGTTTCAGTTGTTCTTGTTTTTCAACTCAACAAGCCCACTTTCCCAACTGTATAATGGAGAGGTTACTCTTATTTGAAGAGAAAAAACAAAAGTACATGCCATGTAAGTCTATATACAAGGAGTGTATATCATTTTACTATTCATTTGGCGGCTAACATCCAACAACACACATTTCTGAGCCTATCAACATGAATAAATATTGTGTCAGTAACTCCCCTAGATTTCGTAGTATGTTATCTCTTTAATGTAATTCAATAGCTTGTGTCACACGCAACACCGAGATTAATGGCACCCCGACTTAGCAAACTACCCTTTAAAAAATTGGTTATGAATAATATTTACTGAATTATGAATATAATATACTATATATAATTTTAGAATCCATATTATGTGTTTATTAGACATATTATAGAGACAAGTCCAATTTTTTAGATAAAATAAGTATTATTTTAAATTGCAGTTTTCGGCCTCTGAATGGAGAACCCTTATCAAATATAATATCTAACACATTAATATATTCAATTTGATGAAATTAATTTTCTCATTAGTATCAGAAAATAAAATTTTTGTTTGGATAAATTTTTGGAATTTTTTTGATAACATTCATATTTTGATGAATATTGAAAAATAATAATTTTTAATTGAAAACATCACTTTTAATCAAAATAATTTTAGTGTTAAATTATATATTTTAGTTGTTTTTTGTATAATTATATTATATTATTACAATTTTATCCAATTTTGGTCATTGTGTATCTCCCCGACCATAGTTACCTAGAGTCGGTGCATTATTACATAACATTTCCATGATTACGAAGAATCATATCCCGAAGGACCGACAAGTTTAGCAGTCTTGGAAAAATTCATTTCATACACGAAAATTACATTACACCGTAGAAAATAAAACACAACATATATGATAGTTTGAGAATTCCATTAATCCCTCAGTATAACCCTTCTTATCAATCATAATACACTTAATGGAGTCCTACGATAATAACACAAAAGAAATTTGTGATCTCAAATGATCTGTAAGGGTAAAAAATATTGTGGAAGGAAACATAAAAATTAGGCATGGTGAATAATTTAAATGTCACATACATAACTTATTTTAACGCTATGTTTAATTTATTTTCCATTCATGCTTTGTTTTTGGGGTTTCCAAAGGTTTTATGCAGAATAGGTCAGTTTTCATGAATTGGGCCAAACCGTGGGCCCAATTCCAGAGTTAAAAATATATTCTATTTCTTTTATAACTATTTAATTTTTTAATATTTATCACACATTCCAACTCCTAAATTTCCTCCCCTAATATAGTAACACCAAATTTAAATTTAGAGCCTTTATAAATTCATAATCATGGGGGATTTGGGTTTTTATTTGAGAATTGCGCCAACCAGAAAGCCCAATTTTCTAGTATCAAATTTTCTCTTTAATTTTTTAATATAAAATTAATTATAATGCATTTTTCGATGATTCCTCCTCCCTCTAGACCCTAAAAATTCCAGAATAGTTTCCATTTCCATTCCCCCCACATTGGAGATCGTTTTCATCGTGATTGAGTGCTGATATTGTTAGGGTTTCTAAAATCAAGAATATTTGAGGAGGTATGTTATTTCCATCATAACACTCTCAATTATTAAACTTTTCCCCCATTACAGTTCCTACATGATATCAGAATCCTTGTTAAAACATCACTTGAATGGTTGGATATATTCTGGTGGATTTTGGGTCACTTTATTCAAGATTGTTTTGAGTAAGTGTTTCTCTCTTCAATTACATCATTCTCCTTCGGGTTTCCTACCTCTTTCATTATGTTCTAAAACGTCCAGAAGTTAGGGTTCGAACATATGGTTTGACTTGGTGTCTTTTTGTTTAAATAATATTGTCTAGTGATGGATTTATCATCCTTGTGATGCGGCGGTGGTGTGGTTGATGTTTCGCACAAAGTCTTGAGGGATTCAACACATTCAGTAGATGGTTCCATGTGTAAACAATTATTGATGAGTTAGCTTGCATTATTTAGTCATTTTTCATATTCCTCATATGTTGGGTGTGGTGAGAAAATGGTTTATGATTTATTTGGTTACGTGTTCACTTTTATATTTTCATTTTAACTTGAAATTGGGTGTTTTAATGTATTACTCATGGTGTATTACTTGAGAATATTTTATAACATATGGAATTGGTTTACTAAATCTTGATTGGAGTTCCAATTCTGGTTTGGTAATTTATTAGTGTCATGTGGACCTAAAAAGAGTGTTTTTGAATAGGTTTTATGTGTAAATCATTGTAATACTTCCTGAGAGCATTTTATGAAAATGGGTGTTTTCATTTGAATCGTTTATAGTATTATTCAAGGTGATTTTATAAAACTTGAAAGTGGTTTTATAAATGACTGTAGTGATTCTAATTAGGTTTTTTTATTGAAACTGGATTGGTGTTTGGTCTTAAATGGTGGTTTTGAAATGGTTTTTCTGGGCAAGATATATTGACACAACTTAGGTTCTTTTTATGAAAATTGAAAATGTTTTAGTTGGTCAGAAAAAGTGGGAAATGGGTGTTTTTTACTGTTTGGTATGTGTGTTCACCAATTAAATGGTTTTTAAAGGTTAATTGAGTTTTTATGATGTCATAAAATTTTATAATGTTTTGTAAATTTCTGAAATGTTTTAATAAATTGTGATGTTGGAGCGAAACATGTTTGTGGGCTGTTTCGTGTAAGTTTGATGATAAAATTATTTTGAAGGTAAAAATAGAATTATGTAACAAGTGAGTGGGCTATTATGACAGTTTTAATATATTGTAATGGTTTTATAAAATTATTTAATGGATTTGTGGAAGTGTTAAAGAAATGTGAAAAGTGTTGTGGGCTATTTTGGTGTGAGTCGGATTTCAAAATACATCTGAATGAAAAGTGGACTTTTGTTAATTGTGTTGTATACATGTGGGCTGTTTGGGGAATTTATGATATGGAAATTATATTTTCATGTGAAAAGTATATTCATTGACGTGTTGAAACTGTTTGAGCACAAAGGGAAAACCCGAGTATCTAGGTTGGTGGACGTGTACTAGTATGCTAGTGAATCCGTGGGGTTTGGCCTCAGTTTCACATAGCAAGATTGACGCTTTCAACTCTAACTAAACTATGATGATGATGATTTTGGACCACTATGTTATTGGTATGTTATCTACTAGTGACTCGTGCACGAGAAAATATATTTGTGATGGTTACTCTCATCGAGATATGAGGTACCTGTGACCCACATCTAGCTACTGCCTATGGGTTATTTCCCATTGCTTGTGCTCAATAGATATTTTTTGAATACTGTCGGCATACTAAATGAGAGGCTGTAAAATTTAGTAGCTATGGTATTTATTTTAATTTTTTTTATTCTTTAAATTATCCCACCTGAAATCCTTTTTTATTTAATGTTGTATATTTTAGAAATTTTAACTAGCATCTCATGTTTTTGAAAACATGGATGCTTTTCATTATGAAATGTTAATGACATGGAATCTATTAGTGGTGGCATTATATTGTAATTTGTATTGAACCCTACTTACACCCTTGGGTGTACGTAGACTTGGATATTTTTCTTATCGTAGGTTGGGTACAATTTTTAGTTCCAGTGGTTCGGGTTTCTGGCAGGTCGTTGGTGGTGAAGTCTTGTGGAGACGGCTTGAGGGTAGTCCCCCTTTCCATGAGGGTTTTTGGGATGTAATTATTTGGTTCTTTACCTTTGTAATTATTTTAAACATAGTTTTAACATATGTAATTCAGTTCATAATTTTTGTAAAAGACTGTTTTTGTTGAAAAATCCAGATTTGTTTTATTGAGTTTTTTTGTTGTTTAATGTTTATAAAATCAGGTAAATAATTCCCAATTATCATTAGATGATACCTGGGTAGTTGTCAAAGCCCGTGGGGATCGAAAACGCCCTTCGGGCCTTGGAACGGTCTAGGTTTGGTGCCTGTTTGATAGCAACCAGATCTGGTTAGTGACAAAATGGTATCAGAGGGAGGTTCACTCTATTTGAGTCATGTAATTTGGGAAATAGTTGGGAATGTCTACTTTTAGGATTTTCGGGACTTTATATTCGGGTTATGGGTAGTTTTCTTGATCACCACTCCTCATTTAGGGATTCATTTTTATAGGGTAAGTCGGGATTTATCTATGTCTTTTGGTTTTCATGGTCTGACGATGATTAGGGAAAATGAAAAGAGAGTTGGATTAATGGTCTCAGTCAGATCGTAGGGTCTGGAAATCCATTTGGAGCCATAGATATTCCCTAGAACACTATCTATGATGGTGAACTAATTGGAATATGTCTGCCAACCATATGTCCATGTCACCCACTGAAACTAGTTTCCTCTCGCATTGTTTTTTCCTTTAGTTTTAAAATCATGGAACATTGGATTTAAAGTGGCTTGGTTTTATGAAGCTTAATGTTTTTGTGAAATGATTTTAAAATTAATAAGGAATGGATTGATTTATGAAATGGTGGAACTAAATTTTCAGAAATTTTTTTCAATGGAAAATGGTATTCTTACACATCTTTTGAAATCAAGAACTATATTGAATTTGTTTTTGAAATAGTGTTTCTAATAGAGTTCTCTAAAAAATCAAAGGGTGTTTTAATGGGATGAAATGTTTTGAAACTGATGTATATGAATTGAACGTGATTATTCATTTTAATGATTGGTATTTTTATTCCATGATTAGAGGTCTTGAGAAAAAGGATGTATTGGTTGATTGTTTTGGTTTTGAAAAGTGGAAAGAATTATTTTGTTTTAACAATTGGTATTTCAATGAGCGACCACATTAATGGGGTTATATGGGGTAATGGATGGTTAATGGAATGCATGGATGAGTTCTTGGATGGATATCAGTAGGGTACCTGGTGTGGTACAAAAACATGCATTTGTAAGGCCCATGGGGTACCATTGGTGGATACGCTAGTCGCTGAACTGTTTGTTTTCATGGAAATGTTTATAATTGAAAGCATGATATCTTGATGACTGGTTTGGGATGTGGTTAATTAGGTGTTTTTTCTAAAATTTTGTTGTTTTGGGATGTTTTGAGTTCAAGAACCCCTCTTGTTTGAACCATGTTTTGGGTTTTTGTTTGGATGGTAAGTTGGGCAGAAGGATTGGTTAGTAGTCTCTTCTCAGATATGTTTCAGGACAACTTTATGGTGGTTACTTTCATGTGTATAGATATGGTTTGTGGAATGTTTTGACCAATGGACCAGCTAGGTTGGGTATTTGGGTTATCTTATTGGATAATGTACGCCCTCATTAAAGGTTAATGCACAACTGAAGTGCAACCCGTATTGTTTCGCCATTGGAAAATCCTCCAATTGATCATTATAAGGAGTATTTTATCGACGTTTGTTGAATGAGTCTACACCCATTAATTTTGTTGATTTCTGGAACCTATTGTAGTGGGATAGTTCTTGTGGAAGGTTGAAGGAGGCATTTGTTTCTTATGTTTCCTGATTCATCGAAGGGGGAAGCATTATGGGGTTGTTAGTGTGGATCAGTGTCTCGATGGTGTCTCAGAGGGCTTTTGGGTTCTTCATAGTATCATTGAAGGAGGAGTTCTTGTTAAACCACCAATTTTGGGATTTTTGTCATGAGAGGATATTGTGTCCACTTTTTAGACATGTCTGTTGTTTACGGACTTTTCATAAGGTCTCATTCCATGTATTGTTTCTATCAACCGCAAAGGCCATGTTCAGTGATGCATTGGGATGTCGTGTGCTCATTTGACTGTAAAGTTGAAAGTTTCAAAATCCTCTAAGGATCTCTATTATGTTGGGAGTATTTCTCCCTTGGGAAAAATATCAAATCCCTTATCATAGAGTAAGGTTTTTTTTGTCTTGTCCTTCTATTGTTTCTCTCCCAAAGAAACAAGGTGCGATGTTTGTGCATCTTCTAATCCATTGTTTCAGTGAAATTTCAGGTTTCGGTAAAGTGAGTTATGGATTTTGTTAAATATTGGTGAACCCATCGGGTTATGCTGTGTAGTTGTTTTTGGCACTGAAAGAAGAAGTTCTATATGGGGGTTTCCATAGCCTAACTACGAGGCCGATGATGCTTTAATATTATTAGCTCCAGCCATAGATCCCAGAGAGAATATGGAACGTAGTTAGGGAAAAACATGGTGTCATTTAAAACATTTTACAAAGTCCTATCCTCAGTATTAAAGATAGGAAGTGTGTAAACCTATGATGTCAACATCATTCTTCTTTTGTTCTCGTTCGGTGGGAAGAGGTGGAGGGCCTTATCACCATATTATCTCCCAATGACTTTCTTTTCCCCATTGGTTTCCTTTAGGTTCAGGGGAAAGGATTTAGATTTGTCTAGACATGTTGAGTGAATAGTTTTTAGTAACCATTCCCTAGAAAGACATATATGTATAAATATCCACATGGTTAGGGCACAATTTCCCAAACTATGCGGGAAAACCTTGCAGTCGTCCCAACTCTTTATGTTTTGCGGGTTTTCTGTGCCAGCCCATATTGGTCAGTTAAGATGGTTGGTTTTTATGGTGGGGAGACCCACTATGAGTGTCATGTGTATTGTTTTGAAAATTCCTAATGTATTTCTACCCTATGTACCAGGGAGTCTGTTCAGGCCTACCCCTAATAGTGTCATGATTCTGTCTCAGGAAAAAAATTTGGTTGACTCTTATTGTGGGGAGCGTATTAGTGTCCCCCCAAACCAATAACATAGATTTATCCATGGTCTTGGTTTGGTGTAGATAGTCACTTTCGGATATATATAGCTACCAACATCTTCCCTGAGTAATCTTTGGGACTAGAGACTGCCAATGGTTAATTAAAGTAAGGTAAGTGTAACCTTGTTCAAAGTTGTTGTTCATTTGGGTGAATTGCTTGAGTCTTGTTCAGATAATGTTTGAGGAGTTTTATTTTGGGATAAAGTATGAATGTGATTGATCCTTTAATGAAAGTGGTGTAAGATTTTTTTGTGAGATAAATCCTTCCATAATTGACCACTAGATGTGTTTTGTCCTTTGGGGGTGAAACTGGCATTGGAGTACCTATTGGTTTCTCAGTGGGGTTTGGTTGTTGAATTGAATTTTCTGTGACTTTTTGGAGCGGAAGGTTTTCAAGGTGGAATGAATTGTCACTTATATAACATAATTTAATGTAATATTTAAATACTTTTCCATTCATGCTTGGATTTGGGGGTTTCCAAAGGTTTTATGGATAATAGGTAAGTTTTCATGAATTGGGTCAAACCATGATCCCAATTCCAGATTTAAAAAAATATTTTGTTTCTTTTATAACATTTTCATTTTTAATATTTTTCACTCAATTCATCTCCTAATTTTCCTCCCCTGATATATTAACACCACAATTAAATTTGGAGCCTTTATACATCCATAATCATGGGGGATTTGGGTTTGTATTTGAAAATTGGGCCAACCCGAAGGCCAGATTTTACAATTTTAAATTCTTTCTTTAATTTTTTAATATCGTAATAATTATAATGAATATTTCGGTGATTCCACCTCCTCCTCGACACTAATAATCCCAGGATAGTTCCTAGTGCCTTTCCCCCTCTTTGGTGCTCGTTTCCATCACGTTTGAGTGCTGAAATTCATAGGGTTTCTAAAATCGGGTAGATTTGAGGAGGTAAGTTATTTCCAACATAACTCTCTCAATTCTTACTCTATTTCCCCATTACTGTTCCTACATGATCTCATAATCCTTGTTATAACATCCGTTTAATGGTTGGATGTTTTCAAATTCAGATTCTGGTGGAATTTGTGTCTTTTTATTCAAGATTGTTTTGAGTAAGTGTTTCTCTCATCAATTTCTTAATTCTCCTCTGGGTTTCCTCCCTCTTTCATTAGGTTCTAAAATTTATAAAAGTTAGTTTTCGAACAAATGGTTTGATTTACTGTATTTTTGGTTAAATATTGTAGTCTAGGGCTGGATTTATCATCCATGTGATGTAGCGGGGGTGCAGTTGATGTTTCGTACCAAGTCTTGAGGGATTCAACACTTTTGGTAGGTGGTTCCATGTGTAAATAATTATTGATGAATTAGATTGATGTATTGAATCATTTTTCATATTCCTCATATGTTGGGTGTGGTACAAAAATGGTTTATGATTTATTGGGTTATGTGTTCAATTTTGTACTTGCATTTTAACTTGAAATTTCGTGTTTTAATGTGTTACTCGTGGTGTATTATTTGGGTGTATTTTATAACATATGCACTTGGTTTACTAAAACATGTTTGGACATATAATTCTGGTTTGGTAATTTAATAGTGTCATGTGGGCCTAAAAATAGGGTTTTTAATAGGTTTTATATGTAAAACATTGTTATACTTCTTGAGAGCATTTTATGAAAATGTCTGTTTTCATTTGAGTCTTTTTAGTATTATTCAAGGTGATTTTATAAAACATGAAAGGTGTTTTATAAATGTATCTAGGGATTCCAATTATGTTTATTATATGAATTGGTTTGGTTTTTGGTCTTAAATAGTGGTTTTGAAATGAGTTTTGTGTGCAAGATATATTGACACCACTTGGGTTCTTTTGATGAAAATTGAAAATGTTTTAGTTGGTCAAACATAGTGGGAAAGGGGTTATTTTGTACCGTTTGGTATGTGTGTTCACATATTAAGGGGTTTTTAATGTTGAAGTGAGGTTTTATGATGTCAAACATTTTTATAATGTTTTGTAAATTTCTGAAATGTTTTAATAAATTGTGATGTTGGAGCGAAACATGTTTGTGGGCTGTTTCGTATATGATTGATGATAAAATGATTTTGAAGGTAAAAATGGTATTATGTAACAAGTGAGTGGGCTGTTATGAGGGATTTAATAGATTTTAATGGTTTTATAAAATTGTTTAATGGATTTGTGGAAGTGTTAAAGAAATGTAAAAAGTGTTGTGGGCTATTTTGGTTTGAGTCGGATTTCAAAATCAATCTGAATGAAAAGTGGACATTTGTTACTTGTGTTGTATACATGTGGGAGGTTTAGTTAATTTATGATATTGAAATGATATTTTCATGTGAAAAGTATATTCAATAACTTGTTGAACATGTTTGAGGACAAAGGGAAAATCTGTGTATCTAGGAGGGTGGACTTGTACTAGCATGCATGTGAATTTTTGGGGTTTGACCTCAGTTTCACATAGCAAAATAGATGCTTAAAACACTATCTAAACTATGATGATGATGATTGGGGACCACTAGGTAATGGGTATGTTCCCTACTAGTGGATCGTGCATGATAACAGATATTTGTGATGGTTACTCTCACCGAGATACGAGGTGCCTGTGACCCACAGCTAGCTAGTGCCTAGGGGTTATTTCCCATTGTTTATGATCACTGGATATTTTGTGCATACCATCGGCATACAGTATGAGAGACAAGAAAATTCAGTAGCTATGTTATTTATTTTAAATGTTTTTATTCTTTAAATTAGCCCACCTAAAAACTGTTTTTATTTAATGTTGCATCTTTTAGAAATTTGAACTAGCATCTCATGTTTTTGAAAACATGCATTCTTTTCATTTTTAAATGTTTATTACTTGGAATCTATTAGTGGTGGTATTATATTGGGCTTTGGATCAAACCCTACTTACACCCTTGGCTGTAAGTAGAGTTGGTTATTTTTTTTGTCGCAGGATGGGTACAGTTTTTAGTTCTAGTGTTTCGGGTTTCTGGAAGGTCCTTGGTGGTGAAGTCTTGTAGAGATGGCTTGAGGGTGGTGCCCCTTGCCGTGAGGTTTATTGGGCTGTACTTATTTGGGTTTGTACCTTTTTAATTGTATTTAAACATAGTTTTAACTTATGTAATTCAGTTATGATATTGTGTAATAGACGATTTTAGTTGAAAATTCATGATTTGTTTTATTGATTTTTTTGTTTTTTAATGTTTATAAAATCAGGTAAATCATTCCAAATTACCATTATATGATACCCGGGCACTTTTACCAGCCTATGGGGATCAGGAATGCCCTTCGGGCCTTGGCACGGGCTGGGTTTGGTGCCAGTTTGATGGCGACCAGATCTGGTTCGTGACATTAAAACTCATTTGTTTAAAAAATTATAAACATGAACACATTATGGCATGGATATGATATGAGTAAATAATTACATATTAGAACATAGTAATGGGTATTCTACTAGTCAAATAACAACATGTGTAACACCCCGAGCTTCCACGATACGCCTCTCTTTCAATAATGAAATAGCTTGCATTGTACACAAGTTCGAGTTCTAAAACACCGCGACTAATCAAAGTAGCTGTTATTAATAGTAATAAACACCTTTTGAAATTATAGAAAATTTACATTTCAAAATGGAATTCATTTTTGTATTCCTAATATTGAAATTATCCTATGTTGAATTTTTTTAATTTTCTGAGAACTTCAAAAATTTTATGAATAGTGAAAAATACTTAAAACAAGTTTTTTAATCAAAATAATTTATAGTGATAAGTTATAATATTGATTGGATTTAAAGTATAATTAGAATATATTTTTACCATTTTATCCAATGGTGTTCATTAGAATTAATTTCACTTTGAAATTGGACATAAACAATTGTCAATCTTTTGATATATATTGTTTCCTAAAAACACGCTATTAGTTGTGACAGTGGGAATTAATTATAAAATTAATTAATGAAACTTATATGTTTTGAATTTCATAAAATAGACATCATTTTTGAATTTGGAATATCAATTATATCCTAGGGTGAAATTTTGGCATTGTTCTGAAAAACTTCAATTTTTGATAAATAGTGAAACCACTAAGTGGTAGTTAAAAAACTGATTTTTTTCATTTAAATGAAATATTACCACTTCTGTGATTTTATTTTCAAAAATCCGACATACATGGTTGTCATTAAGAAGTAAAATGTGGTTCAATGAGATTAAAATAATTTTTGGTGAATAGTAACTTTTAAGTTCTTAATCACGATTAGAGGTAATTAGTGTAGTTTAAGGTAAAAATAATGTTTTAATAATATGATATGAGCTTGACACATGTCCTACCCTCATTGGATGAGCCATGGCCGACCAAGACAATCCATGGGTCAACTTGGGGACCCCATGTAGCCACTTTGGTTAGAAAATGACATTAAAAACATTTTATTTAATGTTAAAATAAAAATGTCACAAACATGAGTTATTTTACAAAAACAATTAATACATGGGATTATATAATTTAACATTTTTACCATAAATATTCATTAGAAATCTAAAAAGATTTCCAAAATTATGGTTATTTTTTTATAATTTTTAGACATTAAATAATTTAAATTTTAATGACACAATAATGATGCAGTGATTACCTCATTAATTAACGATTTAAATAAAATGAAATGATAATGTAATATTCAAGGCTTAAACTTGTCAAAAGCCTATTGGATGGGTATCTTTAGAACCCTTATAACCTTATCCTAGAATTATATAAGTGTGGGACCTCTAAAATCCGAAACTCATTTTATGATAAAGTGACTTTTCTTTACTTTCCAAGAGTGCCCCTCCTCTCCACTTATTAAAGGCCCCCACCTCTACAACATCATTCACACATTCAAGCCATTTGGCTCAGCCAACCTCTGCCCAAATACTCTCCCAACTTTCCCCCCTTACTCCTATAAGCCTCCCTTTGAGCTGAACTCTTCCCAAGGAAGCCTTTGTCTCAAATCAAAAAGAGTTACCCGATTTTGAGGTAATGTCTTCTCTAATGTTATTTTGTTTTATTTTGCTTCTCAAACCCCATAAACTATTTTTATTAATTTATTTTGTAACAACACCAGTATCCTCAATATACTAGGATGTTTTTATAAGAAGGATTCAAGCTACACTTACACACACCTACATCTAATTGTTAAAGAACATACGGTTTCTGTGGATGACGAATTTCTGCGTCATGAAACGATGATTGTTCAACACTCATATAACATCTTAAAAGGTGGCCATTAAGATGTCACTATATTTATATATGATATATAATATGTTTATGTTTTCCTTATGCTTCTGTATTTCTCATTTATGGAATACTTTATGATTTCAATTATGGGTAAACGTGATAATTTCATTTTAGGAAGTGCGGACTACCACCCCCTCAAAGTGATGTGAATCGTTAATATCATATGTGGGATGTATAAAGGATGGATTAAATGATATTATATATGATATTATACTGGATATATATTATACCTTTATATAATTATGATTTCATTCCATTAAATATGAAATAGAAATGAAAGTATCGTTCATGCGTACGTACGGTATACCGTCTCCATGAACGGTGCATTTCATTTCTTACCTCTAAAAGTTACGTAATATTATGAATGAATGTATATACTGGATATATATGATATATATGACATCTAAATCATGAATATAATTCTGGAGATAATGGATATTTTACCACATAAACAACTTGTAATTATAAGAATTTTATTATTGACTCAAGTACCAAAGATCGACAAAACGACCGTTATTAACTTAAATAATTACATAATGTTCATAACATTGTAATAAGTGATATAAAAAGGATAATTAAATTGAAAATGGTTCTTAATAAAGTAGATATTAACTCTAGTTTATTATTCAGGAGGTTAAAGAATGGTAGAATCAAGTCGGACACAAGGTAAGGGAACTTCTTAACCCAATTTCCATTCTTTGGGTTAATCTCCTACTTTCAAATTATGTCATGATATTATTATGTCCTATATTGTATTTGTACATTCTTTATGTGTACATATATTAAATACACATAATAGATATATTTTATTTTAAAAATGATCTTTGTATGGACTTCATCTCAATCTCCTTTCATTGAGGCATATTTTGTTTTATACACAAATTTCTTTTATACGGTGTATAAACCCCCTTGACTTTTACGTTTATTCAAAAATAATATTTTTTATACGAAGCATTTTACTAAATGAAAAAAAGGTAATGTTTTTCTTTCCGTACATATGTGACGACAACGACTTCTCTGCCATCATGACCATTATTTGAGTTTCGGCTTCCTCTACAAGCCGTAACTTTTTTTAATGAAAAATAAATACAAAGTTTTAACTTTCTTTTATATTGGTATTGAAAATGGTTTTGAAAGCGTTTTTATTATATCAATGTTTTGTATTGATATCTTGTGATTAAAATGTGGAAATGTTATGTTTCCTTTATGCATGTTTTATGTGATATGATGATGTTATGGTTTATGATATGTTTAAACCTATTCATATGAGGAATGCATTGGACTTAATAAGAGACAGGTGGAGCCCGCTATAGCTCCTCAATGCATCGGTAGGTCTCATGAGACAACTAGACGTGGAATTGGCCGAGGACCTTTCCCAATTTGATTTATGGTTTTGGCCGAGGCCTTAATCATTTTAGACATCTTGGCCGAGGCCTTGACAAAATGTTTTAGAATGTCTGGATTTATGCATTCCATCATTATGAAAGTGGTTATTGATATTGACAGTGATTATTCGACTAGTAGAATATCCATGTGAAGAAGTAAATGGCATTATCTCATTTTACTTTTTCCATATTATGTTGAAGATCAAGTTTAAAAGGCTTTTGTTTTAGTTATACATTGCCTTAAATGTTTATGTTTATTTATGAAAGCTTCTGCAATATTCTTATCCATACTGAGCATCTGAGCTCACCCCTTTCAATGTTTTAATATTTTCCAGGATGTGAAGAAGTATTTTATGAATGAACTACATGGATTGTTAGAAGAGGATATGAGTGTGGTCTATGGAGACTTTGTTATTGTAGTTTTTCACTTTATTATGTAATGTAACGTTTACGAATGTATCTAGTGTTTCCAAGGCTACTAAACTAATCGGTCTTTCGAGACTTGATCTTTTGTGATCATGCCAATGATATGAAGTAACGCACCGGCTCCGGGTAGCTGGTGTCGGGGAGTTATAGTTGGTATCAGAGGCAGTTTAGTACTAACCTTGGAAGCTAGATTTAGTTAAACTCTGATTAGAGCACATAGCCCAAATATAGACTTTGAGGATTAGTATAGAAGGACTTCCTTGAATTTTGTTATTGTAGAGATTTTGTGAGTTTTCCTAGCAATACATCCCTGTCTGGATACGAGCAGGTAGAGGCGGCTTTGGCACAGATGTACCTAGGGGTAAAACCTGAAAACACCACTTTGAGATAGACTCGAACGGGAACTGGTGCACGACAACGGGCCTTGCTGCACTCTTGGTTACGACACTCCCGGGGGATATGCTTTGGATAATTATCATTTTCAATACAAACACTATGAAGGGTTATGAGTATATACTTCCTCAAAGAAAACATTTTTATGATTATGGATTACATCCATAAATAGTTCAATTTATGTTAAGTGTTTTACAAGTATGGAATTATGTATTTTGATTCATAAACTAATATAGTTTATGCCATTGTTTAGAAATGGCGCCTAGTGTAAGGAATGGAAACTGTATCAATGCACGAACTCGGTGAAGGGATTTCCCTCCTGCTCAAGATAATTATTGTGGATCTGGAGATACAACTGGTAGTTATCAACTTATTACCATACTGGGGAAACTCACTCAAGTTATGAATAATAACCTTACTCGTATGGATCACCCTGATCCACAACGTGGAGGATCAATGTTAGACCATTTCATGAGGCAACAACCACCAAAATTTAATGGGGGTACAAATCCATTAGTAGCTGAGCAATAGATAGACTCCATAGAGAAAATATTCCATGCTTTGGGGAGTAGCGAAAGGGAGAATGTTGTCATGGCAGTTTACCGCCTCACTGGAGATGTCGATCAGTGGTGGTCACTGATTCAAAACACAAAGGAAGATGATGACGTATCGAATATGGAATGGAGGGAGTTCAAAGATATTTTCCTAGAAAAATACTATCCTCGTGACCATTGAGGAGATATGGAAAGATAATTTTTGAGTCTGAGACAAAAGGAGGATGAGAATGTCGCAATGTATGAGGCTAACTTTACAAGGTTAGCGAGGCATGCTGCAAATTATATACGTAACCCAAGGAGTAAGATTGATCGTTTCTTTGATGGGTTAAAACCATTTCTCTGTCGAGCATTAGTCTCACAATCCTTCTAGTCATACGAAGATATTGTCTCATGTGCTATCAAGACAGAAAAGGAATTCTCTAAGTCTTATGACAACAAAGTAAAGCAAGAGAAGAAGAGAACGGTGAAAAAAGAGACGGATAAAGGGAAAAAGGGAAAGAAGTATTTTCCATTATGTGATAATTGTGGGAAGAATCACCACGGTGCTTGCCTAAAAGGAATGAGAGTTTGTTATAAATGAGGAGAAAAAGGTCACCAGGCTCGTGATTGCAAGGGAAAGAAAGAGGCTATCAATGTTGAATGCTACAATTACAGGGAAATGGGACATTATTCAAATGAATGTCCTAAGAGTTAGGGAAACATTCCTTAGAAAAGTCCAAGGGATCAAGGCCAATCTTATGTTGTGACTAAAGTTGAAGTGGAATAATTAATGTATTGGTGCTTTTGGACAAATGGATTATATTCTGGTTATTAGAATAATGTGATATATATATATATAAGGATTGTACTGCAGTGCTTGTTGTTTCAGTAAGGTTTTAATATGATGAAGGAAATCATATTTTTAGTATGTGACAATAAGATAATCTTTACTTTGTTTAGGGAATCTAATGTTACAATTGATTTTGGAATTTAATGACCCTTTAGAGAAAGTATGGACGGAGGTATTTTGGATAACTATAAAGGTTGGAATGGATTAAGTTGACCTTTGGATACTATTGTTTAAGGTTAAAACATTTCTGAAGTTTATTTTTGGAATATTATAATACTATAGTTTTAGGAAAAGGACAACCTGCAGGGTGGGGCATAAACCGTCATGTCGAACAAAGCTGCCGGAATCGAACCCACAACCATAGTGCGACAGCCCTTTATTCCCTACCACTAGCCTACAGGAAGTCCCTAGTTATTACAATATAATTTTACTAATCTAAATGGTATGTGTTAACATTTGGAACCTTATACAACTAGGATAAGTATAATATTTTTGAGTTCTATTATCTTTTTGAGTGAAAGATGAGTTGAAGGATGAAACTCTAATTGTCAAGCATAAATATATATATACCTATCTATTATTCAATGAATAAATTAATTCTTAAACTTTAGTAAAGGGATATTAAAACTAAAAATGTGTTATCCTAATACATTATGTCTTGTTGAACTGATGATATTTTAAATCAACATAGATTGAAGGCTTTGAGGCCCTCAATTTGACAGTTAATTGTGATTGATGACCACAATCACTCCCTACAAATATTTACGTTTTTCCTCCAATTATATGTCTCTAATTGCCACCAATGTTCTCCTTATCGAGATCATAATTTGGTGGTGACTTTCTTATTTCCATTTCCCTCTTATTAAGGCTAAATTTTATTAAACTTATTTCCGATGTGGGTTTTCCACAAAGGTATTTTCTATTTTCAACCTTTTAATTTCAAAGAAAAATATCAAATTGCGAGGATGCAATTTATTGAAGGAGGGGAGAATGTAACGCCCCGAGCTTCCACGATACGACTCTCTTTCAATAATGCAATAGCTTTCATTGTACACAAGTTTGAGTTCTAAAACACCGCGACTAATCAAAGTAGCCGTTATGAATAGAAATAACCACTTTTTGAAATTATAGAAAATTTATATTTCAAAATGGAATTAATTTTTTTATTCCTAATATTGAAATTAGCCTATGTTATATTTTTTGTAATTTTCTGAGAACTTCAAAATTTTTATGAATAGTGAAAAATACTTAAAACAACTTTTTTAATCAAAATAATTTATAGTGATAAGTTATAATATTGAGTGGTTTTAAAGTATAATTAGAATATATTTTCACCATTTTATCCAATGGTGTTCATTAGAATTAATTTCACTTTGAAATTGGACATAAACAATTGTCAATCTTTTAATATATATTGTTTCTTAAAAACACTCTATTTGTTGTGATAGCAGTAATTAATTATAAAATTAATTAATGCAACTTATATGTTTGAAATTTCATAAAATAGACATCATTTTTGAATTCAGAATATCAATTATATCTTATGGTGAAATATTGGCATTGTTCTGAAAAACATCAATTTTTGATGAATAGTGATACCACTAAGTGGTAGTTAAAAAACTGATTTTTTCGTTTAAATAAAATATTACCACTTTTGTGATTTGATTTTCAAAAATACGACATACATGGTTTTCATAAAGAAGTAAAATGTGGTTCAATGAGATTAAAATAATTTTTGGTGAATAGTAACTTTTAAGTTCTTAATCGCGATTAGATGTAATTAGTGTAGTTTAATATAAAACTAATGTTTTAATAATATGAGATGAGATTTACACATGTCCTACCCTAATTGGATGAGTCATGGCCGACCAATACAATCCATGGGTCAGCTTGGGGACCCCATGGAGCCACTTTGGTTGTAAAATGACATTAAAAACATTTTATTTAATGTTAAAATAAAAATGTCACAAACATGAGTTATTTTACTAAAACAATTATTACATGGGGTTATATAAGTTAACTTTTTGACCATAAATATTAATTATAAAGCTAAAATGATTTCCTACATTATGGTTATTGTTTTATAATTTTTAGACATTAAATAATTTAAAATTTTAATGACAGAATGATGATGCAGCAATTACCACATTAATTAACGATTTAAATAAAATGATAAGATAATGTAATATTCAAGGCATACACTTGTCCAAAGCCTATTGGATGGGTAGATTTCGAACCCTTATCACCTTAGCCTTGAATTATATATGAGTGGGACCTCTAAAATCCGAAACTCATTTTATGATAAAGTGACTTTTCTTTACTTTCCAAGAGTGCCCCTCCTCTCCACTTATAAAAGGCCCCCACCTCTACCACATCATTCAGACTTTCAAGCCATTTGGCTCGGCCAAAATCTGCCCAAATACTCTACCAACATTCCCCCCTTACTCATAGAAGCCTCACATTGGGCCGAACTCTTCCCAAGGAAGCCTTTGGATCAAATCAAAAAGAGTTACCCGATTTTGAGGTAATGTCTTCTCTAATGTTATTTTGATTTATTTTGCTTCTCCAACCCCATAAACTCTTTTTATTAATTTCTTTTGTAACAAAACCAGTATCTTCAATATACTGGGATGTTTTTATAAGAAGGATTAGAGCTACACATACACACACCTACATCTAATGGTTAAAGAACATACGGTTTCTGTGGATGGCGAATTTCTGCCTCACGAAACGATGATTGTTCAACACTCATATAACACCTTCAAAGGTGGACATTAAGATGTCACTATATTTATATATGATATATAATATGTTTATGTTTTCCTTATGATTCTGTATTTCTCATTTATGGAATACTTTATGATTTCAATTATGGGTAAACGCGATAATTTCATTTTAGGAAGTGCGGACTACCACCCCCTCAAAGTGATGTGAATCGTTAATACCATATGTGGGATGTATAAAGGATGGAGTAAATGATATTATATATGATATTATACTGTAAATATATTATACCTTTATATAATTATTATTTCATTCCATTAAATACGAAATAGAAATGAAAGTAGCGTTCATGCGTACGTACGGCTTACCGCCTCCAAAAACGGTGCATTTCATTTCTTACCTCTAAATGTTACGTAATATTATGAATGAATGTATATTCTGCATATATATGATATATATGACATCTAAATCATGAATATAATTATGGAGATAATGGATATTCTACCACATAAACAACTTGTAATTATAAGAAGTTTATTATTGACTCAAGTACCAAAGATTGACAAAACGACCGTTATTAACTTAAATAATTA
This sequence comes from Viscum album, assembly GCA_963277665.1. Lineage (NCBI taxonomy): Eukaryota > Viridiplantae > Streptophyta > Magnoliopsida > Santalales > Viscaceae > Viscum > Viscum album. The sequence goes on along the minus strand of OY728143.1, from coordinate 291,568,358 downwards.
CATAATGTTCATAACATTGTAATAAGTGATATAAAAAAATAATGAAATTGAAAATGGTTCTTAATAAAGTAGATATTAAATCTAGTTTATTATTCAAGAGGTTAAATAATGGTCAAATCAAGTCGGACACAAGGTAAGAGAACTTCTTAACCCAATTTCCATTCTTTGGGTTAATCTCCTACTTTCAAATTATGTAATGATATTATTATGTCCTATATTGTATTTTTACTTTCATTATGTGTACATATATTGAATACACATAATAGATCTATTTTATTTTAAAAATGATCATTGTAAGGACTTCGTCTCAATCTTCTTTCATTGAGGCATATTTTGTTTTATACACAAATTTCTTTTATACGGTGTATAAACCCCTTTGATGTTTACGTTTATTCAAAAGGAATCTTCTTTATACGAAGAGTTTTACTAAACAAAAAAAAGGGAATGTTATTCTTTCCGTACATATGTGACGACAATGACTTCTCCGCCGTCGTGACCATTATTTGAGTTTCGGCTTCCTCTACAAGCCGAAACTTTTTTTTTAATGAAAAATAAATACAAAGTTTTAACTTTAATTTATTTTGGTATTAAAAATGGTTTTGAAAGCATTTTTATTATATCAATGTGTTGTATTGATATCTTGTGATTGAAATGTGGAAATGTTATGTTTCCTTTATGCATGTTTTATGTGATATGATTATGTTATGGTTTATGATATGTTTAAACCTATTCATATGAGGACTGCATTGGACTTAATAAGTGAAGGGTGGAACCCGCTATAGCTCCTCGATGCATCGGTAGGTCTCATGAGACAACTAGACGTGGAATTGGCTGAGGCCCTTTCCCAATTTGATTTATGGTTTTGGCCGGGGCCTTAATCATTTTAGACGTCTTGGCCGAGACCTTGACAAAATGTTTTAGAATGTCTGTCATTATGCATTCCATCATTTTGAAAGTGGTTATTGATATTGCATGTGATTATTCAACCAGTATAATATCCATGTGAAGAAGTAAATGGCATTATCTCATTTTACTTTTGCCATATTTTTTTGAAGATCAAGTTTAACAGGATTTTGTTTTAGTTATACATTGCCTTAAATGTTTATGTTTATTTATGAAAGCTTCCGCAATATTGTTATCCTTACTGAGCATCTGAGCTCACCCCTTTCAATGTTTTAATATTTTCCAGGATGTGAAGAAGTATTTTATGAATGACCTTCATTGATTGTCAGAAGAGGATATGAGTGTGGTCTATAGAGACTTTGTTATTGTAGTTTTTCACTTTATGATGTAATGTAACGTTTACGAATGTATCTAGTGTTTCCAAGGCTACTAAACTAATCGGTCTTTCGAGACTTGATCTTTTGTGATCATTCCAATGTTACAAAGTAATGAACTTACTCCGGGTAGCTGGGGTCGGGGTGTTACAACATGAACCATCAATAATACTTTCCTAATAAGGGAATATATATTGTCAGTCATTCTGAAACATCTTGTCAAGGCCTGGACCAAGATGTCTAAAAATGAATTTGGCCTTGGCCAATACCATATATCAAATTGGGAAAGGCCTCGGCCAATTCCACATCTAATTGTCTCAGTAGTCCTACAGATACACCAATGAGCTATAGCGGGCTCCACCGATCACTTACTGGGTTCAATAAATTCATCATATTAAAAGGTTGAAACCCAACATAAACATTTTTATTAAAATTATCATACCAAATGCCAATACATTAACCTAAAAATATCAATGGTATAAAAATAATATATCCACTGTAATATATATCACAAATACTTCAACACAATATGGATGATTTTAATCCTAATAAATCATCATTTTTCCAGAATAATATCCCATAAAGGATGTTAACATTTTTGAAAATTATAAGTAAAAAGTTTTGAGAGAAATATCCACTTATTCATGAAATTGTTCAAATGTCGCATAATTTATAAAGAAGTAATTTAAAATATTTTTTTGAATCAATGTATCCCATAACACATTGAAACATTTGAAAGGAATTATATTTTTAAACCATTCATGTCCATATAAATAAATCTGTAAAACCATTTTGAAATCATGGAAATTAAAAAGAAAGGTTTAGAAGATTAAGTCATTAAAAGATTTAAAATGAATTTTTATTGAAAAATTCCCTCATAATAATCTATATGAGAAATCATTTATTAAAAATGGGAATGGATAATATATATGTCTCAGTAGATACTTATGTAAAACCAACCTAAGATAATAAAGAGATTGTGGAATTAACACTTACCTTGCACTTTCTATGGGACGAGGGTACACTTAACATCCTGTATAATGAACCTAGTATGTTATTAAATAATACCAAAAACATATTTATATTTATTATATCATACATGATTCATTTATGACTTTATAATACACATTTAATTATGATTTCCATGTTAAATTAACATTTTGGGTAATAATTTCTTTCTTTATCGTACGTATTTTAACCTGTTATCCTTGATCATATAATTTAGATACTGATTTAAATAATTCTAGAATATAAAAATTAATTTATATATCATATATATTTAGAATATAAATATATATAATATATTTATATATGAAATGGAAGGCACCGTTTACAGAAATGGTAGGCCGTACGTACGCATAAATATTGTTTTCATTTTCAAATCGTATTGAATGGAAGTAAGATAATATGATATATGTATGTAAATACATGCATATATATATATATATATCTTCAGTATAATTATTATTTCATATATTACAAACTTATTATTAATATATTTTCTTAAAATCATCATAGAATGGTGAACGTAGGAATGAATCTCATCACGTCTTGGAGACAGTAATCTGTACGTACCCACGAGCGATAATATCATTATATTGATGGTGAAATCATATGGAATTGGATGTAAAACCATATATACTGAATAATTAAAATGTTATATTTATTATTTATATTAGTTATACTCATTATTATACCCATGAAAATAATGAAGTGTTTGAATAACAAAGTACACCACGACGTCGAGACGGTAAGCTGTACATACGCACATATCGTGACATTTTCATTTATAGGATGGATAAATGAATGAAAATGGATGTACCATTTTTATAATTACATCACAATATGTTGGAGTCAAGGGAGTTATTATTTTGGTATTCAAACAACAAGGAAAGAGGAAGTGGAAGATGAAAATATTTTTAAAGAGGTTGGTGAAATTATTACCTTTTTTTCGTGTGTTTCCTTTTGAGGAGATCAAAAGGGATCCTTATATTAGATTTATGATCAAACTAAGGACTCTAGGTTGATTTGGGGGGATTTTTTAGGATATTTGGGTAGGGGATGTCCGAGCCAAATGGATTTGGAGGTGTGATTTTTAGAGAAGGGGAAGTTCCCTTTTATAAGAGTGGTGAGGGTCACTTTTGGAAAAGCTTGAAATATTATTTTATAATAAATTACATTTCGGTTTATAATAGTTAACAATTGATTTAGTTCTAGGATAAGGTGGTTATGGGTAGAAATACCCTCAAACAATAGGTTTTAAACATTTTTAGGTTACCATTGGAACCTTATCATTAGATTTAACTCTTAGTTTAATAGTTTAACTTTTACTGTGTCTTCGTGTATTCTTACTCTATATGGTTAATAGACTTACTATAAACATCCAAAAGAACATAAATTAGTTCATAAATGACATATATAAAATTAATTATTCCCTATGACCAAACCTTATATTTTTAGGAATATTATATCCACCAATAATATAGTATTTGTTTTAAAAATTAATATATGACAATTTCGACATAATTGAGTATTTGGTTTTTGTGAAAGTCATAGCAAGATGTTTACGTCGCACAAGAAAAATTTATTCAACCCTAACATGTCCTATTATACTATAAAAAATATTTTATGTCATATAAACATTGAAATTATATTTCTTTTATTATTTATAATACCATTTATCTTATTCTTTCATTAATAAGGTAATTACTGCATCATCATTGGGTCATAAATAAATTTAATTATTTAATGTCTAAAAATTATAAATAAAATAACATGATGTACAAAATCATTTTAGATCTATAATAATGATTTTTAGACGATTTTATATTCTGTGTATCCCTTTATTAGAAATGTTTTAGTTATTAAACTTTGATTTTAACTCTTTTAACTCTTCTTTAAATAAAATAATATTAAATATCCTAATCTAATCCAAATGGACCAAAGAGGATAATATTTTATTTAAAAGGTTTTTTGGCAGAATTATTCTTATCTAATATAATTAGGACAACTGTTAGTGTAATTTCGATATCCATTTTACCCTTAATTACCCTATTTGCTTTTAACCGTGCTAAATAAGTCAAAAAATACTATTCACCAAAAAAATTCATCTTATTAAACCAAATTTTAGTTAATTATATTAAAAATGTCTCTAATATTTGTGAAATTCAACTCACAGAAGCAGTAAAATTAGGTTTTATGCAAATTTGTAAATGCTCCTAGGAGGAGGGTAAAACACTGTAAGAAATTCAATAAAAATTTTATATATCTAAACTTATTATAAAATGACACCAATGAATTAAAATTAACTTATATAAGTATTTTTTATCTATTGGGATTTACAATATATTTAAATAAAATAAATAATTATTTATATAAAAAGTTGGTTTTAACCAATAACACATTGTTTTTCACTATTCATCAAAAATTAAATGTATTCAGAAAAAACCAAAAATTAACCATAACTTAATTTTGATTTATTATATTCAAAATTGAAGTCTATATTACCAAATTAAAAACATATAAGTTGATTTTATTAATTTAATATTAATTCTCATTGTCCAAACCCAAAAAGTTGTTTTTTAAAAAGTTAAAACAGTCAATAGATTTACTTGTGTTTATGTCAATTTTGAATGTGAAATTACATACAATGACTTTAATTGTATTAAATGACAAAAATATAATCTAATTATCCACACCAACCATTCATGTGTATAATTTAATAATATAAATTATTTTGATTAAAAATGTTGTTTTCAATTAAAATAGAGTATCTTTCAGTATTCATCAAAATATGAAAGTTATCAGAAAAGTACCAAAAATTTAACGAGACTAAATTTTAATGTCCAAATTCAAAAAAAGAATTTAATTTCACTAAATTAAATATATCAACGTGTCAAATATTTGTTTTAGAAGGAATCTCCATTAAATTGGTGGTAAAATTTAATTTTTTTAAAAATACTTCTTTAGTTGGAAAAATTGAATTTGTTCTTCTATTTTTCCTAAGAAGCACGAAATACTAATGTTAAAATTATATAGGCTATATATATAATTCAAAATGTAGTTAATACTATTTATAACCACATTTTGAACGACTAGTTTGGTAAGTCGTTGTGTGCTCGAACTATTTGTTGCATATAATAAGAGTTATTGAATTTTTTTTGAAGAGATAACATACTATGAAATCTTGGGGTGTTACACATTGGAAGTAATTTCACATTTTAATTATACATAGATAAATGTCATACTTTTGGTAGTTTGAACTTCTTAAAAACCAGCTATTTGGTTTTGACATCCAGAATTAATTTTAAATTATTTTCTTGGACTTCTGTATTTTGAATTTTAAAAAATGGGTTCCATATTTTGGAATTAGGATCGCCAAATTGTGTAAATAGGTAAAATATATTTTCAAACATTATGAATTGTAGGTTTAGTAAATATTTTATTTACCGTGGTTAATGTGTACATCGGGTAAATAAAGGTAAAAAATTATATTATAATACTATGAAAATTATCTTAACATGTTTCTTAACCCATTTGGATTATACATTTCCGACCATAGAAATCCTTAAGTCAAATTTGGGACCCCATAAATCCACTTGTAAGTGAAAATCTCACTTTATAAAAATTAATTTATTGATAACAAAATGTAACAAAAACATATATGTTTTAGTAAAACAATTTTTATGTGAGGGTATATAATTGATTTTATAGACAATAAATGTGCATTATAATTCTAAAACTATTTCCTACATCATGGTATTTTATTTATAATTATTATACATTAAATTATTAAATTTATTTATGACATAATAATGATGCAGTATTTTTTTTATTAGAGAATGAATCCAGAAAATGATATTATAAATATTAAAATAAAAGAAAATTGAAACTTTTGACGCAATAGTTGAATTTTATAGGTGAATATTACTGCTTAGTGATGATTCAAGGAATTTATATAGAATTATCCATGTTTTTCTGACTTTCACAAATACCAAATACGAAATAATGTCAAAATTTACAAAACTGTGTTTTTAAAACATATAATTTTTTATTAAATGATATAATATTCATAAAAAAATAAGGATCATCTAAATGACTTAATTAATTTTATATATGTCATTAATTAACCACTTGAGATTCTTATGGACGTTTATAGTATGTTTAATTTCCATATTGTGTAGGAATACAAGAAGGCATGGTAAAAGTTAAACAAATTAACTAAGAGATAAATTTAAAAGATAAGGATATTATGGTGACCTTAACTTGACTAAAAAGTATTGGATGAGATTTTTTGGACTCATACCCACCTTATCCATGAAATAAATCCATTTTGATGAATTAAAAACTGAAAATGATTTTAGAATAAATTAATATTTCAATTCTTTAATAAGTTCCCCTCAACTTTCTTATAAAAGGATACAACCCCTCCTTTAAATTTACACCTCGAAAGCCATTTGACTCGGTCAACCCCTACTCAAATCTCATCCCACCTACCATTAATTAAATATAGAGGCCTTAAATTGATCATAAATTCAACATAAATATCCCATTAATTCAAATTAAAATGAAAGAAGCCAATGAAAAGGATGTTAAATGTACCCTCGACCAAACTAAAGTACAAGGTAAGGGTTAATTTTAAAATCTCTTTATTATCCATGGGTTTTTATATATGAGTATCTAATATAACCCATTTATCATCCACATATGTGTTTCTTAAATTTTGTTTTCAAAATAATTTTAATATTTACAATACTATGTGTTAATGTCATTTATACCTTTGTTTTATTTTTAATAAAATGGTTTTAATGTAATCATTCTGTCGCTTTCTAAACAAGTTACTTTATGAAAGTCTCGAGAAATTAAGGAAATAATATTTTTTAACTTATATATTTTGTGGGCCTATTTTCCGCCATTATAACACCTTCAAAGAATCCAATACAATATTATAAGAATATTTTCAAAAGAAATTTTTCCTTTCATAATTATGTGAAAATTAAATGATTTCAAAACAGAAGGATATATTTCTATAAAATGGTTTTTATTTAATCTTTTTAAACATATTTTGTTGAATTTTATTCCTGTTGGAAGTCAATTTATTATGATACAATCATCCATATTGTATATAAGGTTTTCTGATATGTTTGACTGTGGATGTGCTAATTTTATACCATTCAGGTTTATGGTTAAAGTATTAAAATTTCGTATGCCAGTTTTAATATGAATGTGTTTGTTATGTTTCAACATTATCATATGTGGAATGAATTGGATGTATTAAGTGACGGTTGGGGCCAGCTATAGCACCTTGATGCATCGGTAGGTCTGAAGAGACAAACTATTGTCTTGGATCATGGTCTGGAAAAAATTATTATTTTTGGTCTTGGAATGAGTCATTTACTATGTGGTTATGATGTCTCACATTATGTATTATATCATTATAAAATTAGATATTGATCTTACATTTGATTATTTGACTAGTAGGATACCCATGTGACTATGTAAATGAAATTATTTGATTTCTAATTTTTATATTATGATTATGTTTATGTTTAATAGTCTTGTGTTTTAATATTATACATTGCTCTAAATGTTTATGATTTCTGATGATAGTTTCCGCTCTATTTTTATCCTTAATGATCATCTAATCACACCCCATTCTTATGTTTCATTTTTTCTATGATGTGAAGAAATATATTATGATTGATCCACATTATAATCTATGGGATATGAGTGTGTTATAAGGAGACACAATGATATTATTTTAATTCCATAATTTAATGTAAAACTTATATATGTAATCTATATTCCAATACTTCTAAATCGATCGGTCCATCGGATCTTGATTACTTATAATCATTCCAATGTATTAAAATTATGCACCAGCTCTGAGATTCTAGGGTCAGGGAATTATGGTTGGAATGAGATGATGTTTAACAACAACCTTGGAAATAGATTTAGAAAACATAGAGTAGGGATCATAACCATAATATAGACATTGAGGATTAGTATTGAAGAACATCCAAAATTTTGGTAATGTAAATATTAAGTGGGTATTGCAAGAAATACATCCTTGTATGGATACTATATGTGGATGTGGTTCTGGAACAGATGTAACTAGGACTAAAAACACATACATAGAGCTTCGGGCTTCACCCAGGGTAACATGCTACACAAAAATGGGCCTTACTTTCTACCTAGTTTGACACTCCAAGGATATATACATAAGATTATTCAAATTTTCAATTCAATCCATTATGATAGATTTCTGATTAAATATTTCATCAACGAAACCATTTTATTGATTATGATACTTGAAGTGTAAAAAAAATAAATTTTTGTTTATAATTTCCCTAGTTTATGGATTATAAATTATGATATGATCTAACACAATGTATGTATTCATTTAGAAATGACGCACAACAGAAAGAACAAGAACTCTATCAATACGCATGATCCAAAGAGTTAAAAGGATCATATATTTCTTGGTCTTAAGACAACATTTAGTTGGAAAATAGTATCCCATGTATTATCATCACATGAAAGAATAATATCATGTATTAAGAAGAAAAGTAATAAATTTACTATGTCTTGTGTCTCTAAAGGGAAGAACAAGAAGAAGAGGATGGAAAAGAAGAAGATGGATAAAGCGAGAAAGGTAATGAAAAATTTTCCCACATGTAATAACCATGGAAATGATATCCATGGTAAATGCATGAAAGGAATTGATGTTTTTTATTAGCATAGAATATAAGGACATCATGTTTGTGATTGCAAGGGTAAGAAAAAGGTTTCAAATGTTCAATGACTTATCTTCATGGAGTTGGGATACTGTGAGAGTCAATGTCCCAATCATCAAAGTGTACCCAAAATGATGCTATCAGATAATAATAAAGTTATTATACTAACATAGATGAAGATGAATGATAAATATTCTTATATTGTTAGTAAATAATTATTTCAGTTGAGTGTCTTATCAATGATGTACTGATTATATGGATTATGGAAATAAATAAGGATTGTAATGGAGTACTATTTCATTGTGGAATTGAGATTGTATGGTAATAGAAAAACTGACTCAATAGCAAGTTAATCCTTTTAGAAAATTTATGGTTGGGAGAAATATAAACCTTAATATAGTCCTCATACGGAGGTAGTGATTTTGGAATAAGATATAATTGTGTTGGATTAAGAATATTTGATATTATTGACTACCTTGGGACTAATTAATCATTTGTATATTTCATCATTGTTGGAGATTACAAAATTTTTGGTTTTATGGAGTATATCTTATATTTTATGTTTTATAGAAGGAATAAGGAATTACATACATATTCAAATAAGGATTTATGGTAATTCAGGTTTTCACCATGATTAAATAGAATACATGATAAAGGTATTCACATGTTGTTATGTGATAAAGGATATCGTCATTATGTAATGATAACCATCCTTATAATTTTTTGGACTGTGAGTTTGGAAATGAGTATTTTGGATAATTATTATGGTTGGAATTGAGTAATTTGATCACTTGATATTTTATTTGAGGTCAAAGTATGATTTATTTAATAATTTGACCTAACATTTTGGTTTTTAGTAAAAATAAATAGTATTAAGGGAATACTTGTCGAACTTATGACTTATGAAATGTACATCAGGTGAAATAAATAAAGTTTTAATATTCATTACATAGTGCAAGGGATGAAGTGAAAATAGATCAATTCATTACCAAATTATGAGAATATGACTTTGACTCGTAATTAAATCAAGTATGTTATATTGATTTCTTGTCTATATAGTAAATTAATTTATCATCTTCAAAAAAATATTGTCTAATTTTTTTATCCTAATGCCATATGTTTTTTTGAACTGATGATACGTTGAACCGTCATAGATTGATGGCATTGAGGCCCTCAATTTTACATTTTCTGATAACTTGTTTGTGATTGATGACATCAATCACTCTCTTTAAATATATACTATTTTTTTATAATTATGTGTCTATAATTTCCACCAATGTTCTCAAATTTGAAACCCTAATTTCGCGGTAACATTTTCATTTCACTCTCCCTCTTATTATGACTAAATTTTATTAACTATATTTCTGATGTGAGTTTTCCACAAAGGTATTTTATAATTTCATACTTTTATTTTTTAATAATAATTTCTATATGAGAAGATGATGTTTATTTAATAAGGGGAAAATGTAACACCCCTGAATTTTATAGTAATTTTTCTCTTTAATGTAATTCAATAGCTTGCGCCATAGGAAACATCGAGTTCAAGCACACCCCGACTAACCAAAATATCCATTAAAAAAGTGGTTATGAATAGTATCAACTGAATATTTTTTTTATATACTCTATATAATTTTAGCATTCATATTTTTTCTTTTTAGACATATTATAGAGACAAATTAAATTTTTCAGATAAAAAAAGTACTTTTCCTAAAATTCAGTTCTCTAAATTTTAATGGAAACCCCGTTTTAAATACATTATTTGAAGCATTTATATATTAAAATTGATGAATATAAATTCCTCCTTATAATTGGGAAATAAAAATTTATTTTTCGTAATTTTTTTTATTTTTCTGATATCATTCACACTTTGATGAATAATGAAAAATATTACATATTAATTGAAATCATGTTTTTTAATATAAATAATTTATTGTGATAAATTATATATATGATTGGTTTTAAATTATAATTACATTATATTTTTAATATTTAATCAACTTTTGGCCATTTTATGTAATTTCACTATTTAATTATAATAAACACATGTCAATATTTTTGGTAGTTTTTATTTCTTAGGAACCCACTTTTTGGTTATGACAACAGAAATTAGTTTTAAATAAATTTTTGCAACTCATGTGTTATGAAATGTGAAAAATGGATTCTTTATTTGGAATCTGGAGATTCAAATTGTGTAAATATACAAATTTTATTTTTATACATTATGAATAAAAACATCAGTAAATATTTTATTTACCATGTTTAAAGGGGTGTTCTCATAAATAAGGGTAAAAAATTATATTATAACAATATATTATTACTCAAAAAATGGTCCTAACCCTATTAGACAATACATGTTGGTCCTTGGGAATCATTTGATTAATTTTTGAACCTCCTTAAGCCACTTATATGTTAAAATAACACTTTATAAAAATTAATTTAATGATAAGGAAAATGTAAAAAAACATATATGTTTTTGTAAAATAGTATTTATATGAGGTTATATAATTTATCTCTTTGACCATAAATATTAATTATAAATACTAAAATATTTCCTATATCATTTTATTTTATTTATAATTTTTAGACTTTAAATAATTATAATTTTTTATGAGACAATAATGATTCAGTAATTTCTTTATAAATTAAATAATCAAATAAATGATATTATAAATATTAAAATAAATATAAATTGAAACTTTTAATGGCTTACACTAATTATCTAGGAGAATATGACATATTGGGGATGATTCTATGAATTTTTTAAAAAAAATCATGTTTTTATGACTTTCACAAACACCAAATACTAAAATGTGTCAAAATTGTCTTAATTGAGGATAAAAAAATACTATTTTATTAAATGATTTACTATTACAAGAAATATAAGGATCACCCAAAGAACATAAATAATGATACATATGTCATTTATGAACCACTTGAGGCATTCATAGATGTTTATTGTATGTTAATTAACTGTATAGTGTAAGAATACCGGAAGACTTGTAAAAAGTTAAACTATTTAACGAATAGTTAAATATAAAAGATGAGGATAATATGTTGTTATAAACTTGTCTATAAATAATTGGTTGAGAGGTTTTTGTACCATACTCACCCTATACTTGAAATAAATCTATTTCGAGCAAATATAAATCTAAAATTATTTTAGAATAAGTTTATATTTCAATCATTTCCTAAAGTGCCACTCACCTCTCTTATAAAAGGGTACATCCCCTTCTCTTCGATTCACACATCCAAAGCTATTTGGATCTACCAAACCCTGATCAAATCTCCTCAAAACAACCCTCAATTCAACCTAGAGTCTTTATATTGATAATAATTCTAGCTCAAGGAGATCTTTTGTTCAAATAAAAAGGAAGAAACCGAAGAAGAGGAGGATAAATGTACGCTCGACCAAATGAATGTAAAAGGTAAGGTTCAATATTACAATATACTTATTATCAAATGATGTTTATATTTTTTTATCAAATGGCACCTCTTTATCATCCACATCCATGTTTCATAAAAATTTACTTCAAAATAGTTTTAATATTTCATAGACTATTGGTTAAAGTCATTTATAACCTTGTTTGACATGTAATAAAATGTATTGAATGAAGTATTTCCATCACATTGCAAACAATGGGCATAACAGCTTTTCGTCAAATTATGGAAAGATTTTTTTTAACTTATATGGGGAGTGCAGATATTTTTTGCCATTATAACACCATCAAAGCTTCCCCAATAATCTTATAAAAAATATTTTTAAAATAAACGATTCATCATTAATTTCATGGCTTTAAAATGATTTCAAAATAAGAATTGAAATTTCCCTCAAATAATGTTGATTTAATCTATGCCAACATAATTTTTTGTTTGTTAATATTTTTTGAAGTTGATTTATTATGGTAAAATATTCCATATTTTAGAGAAGGTTTTGTAATATGTTTGATGGTGGATGTTATATTTTTATAGCATTCATGGTTTATGGTTAAAGTATTAACATTTCGTATTCTAGTTTTTATATGAATGTTAATGTCATGTTTCAGCCTTTTCATACGAGGAATGCATTGGATGTAATAAGTTACAGGAAGGGCCTTCAATAGCCCCTCGATGCATCGATAGGTATAATGAGAGAAAATAGAGTCTTCATACAGGGTTTTGAAAAAATTATTATTTATGGTCTTTGCATGAGGCCTTGAATATGAAGTTATGATGTTTGGCATCATGAATTTCAACTTTACGAAATTAGATATCAATATTACATGTGATTATTTGAATAGTAGAATATCCATGTGAATATGTAAAAAGAATTTTTTGATTTATCAATTTCATATTATGCTCAATGAGATGTCTGAAATGCTTGTGTTTTAGTCTTATACATTTCCTTTAATGTTTATTTTTTCATATGATAGTTTCTGATATATGGTTATCCTTACTGAGCATCTAATATCACCCCTTTTTTAGGTTTTATTTTTTCCAGGATGTGAAGAAGTATGTTATGATTGACTTGCAAGAATGGCTATGTGATATGAGTATGTTCTATGGAGATCCAATGTTGTTCTTTTCATTTCATAGTGTAATGTAAAACTTAAATATGTAATATATTTTACAAGACTACTAAAATGATCTATCCTTTTGGAAATTATTCCTTGTAATCATTCCAATGTATTAAAATAATGTACTGAATCCTAGTTTCTCGGGTCAAGGCGTTACACTGTACAAGAACGTACATGATGTGTAGTTGGGGTTTCCCATTTTCCTTGCTGATATGCCTGTATGCCATGTATTCCCATCATACATGGAGAAACTGCACTGTGTCTACTTATAATTACACATATTGTATCCATGAATCATCCCATGTTACATTATAATTACCTTGTTTATTTTTGTCTATTTTTCTCAAAAACCACTTAAAGGGGAAAAGAAAAGAACTAACCACACCACAAAAGAAGAACCATGTTATAACAAAAAATCATTCATTCAATGTCTATATCATGAAAACATGTTTTCAATCCATCACACCTTATGTTTAACTATGTATATTCATTGTTATTATCTATTCAAATCCATCATAATTTTCCATATGGAAAATGTGATTTAACTTAAACAAATCTCATTTTATTTTCAAACATTGTGAGATGTAAGGGCACAGTCACCATGGACCAAAATGCTGTATTAGATATACTTTAAATCTTTTTTTGTGGATTGTTACCCTAGATGATTCTATGCAAAAAATACATCCACTGGTAGAATCCATACATGTATGCATTTCTAAAGAAAAGTTTATAATACCTATCTTACTGAAACACTAAGATGTTATCCTCTAGTTAAGGTTTTCCATAGAGTTTTCACCATATTTATAAAATTATAATATCTAATTATTGACTAAACAATACTATAATACCAACTATAGTGACCCATAACCTTCATAAAAAAATATATCTTTATAGATGAATATTATATGAATCGAATTATGATCCACACAAGAAACATAATGGCTATTTATTTTAAAGACAACATATATATAAAATTTACTGATTAAATCCTCTAATATCTCTCATAATTCACTTCTATCATTTTAACCTTCTTTAAATACCATAATTAAATCATTATTTATTACATTGAGAAATAAAAAATATGAAAAAGTTATATAATTTTGATATTAAGGGAAAAAAGGGAGATATAAATGATCACTTAACCATAAAATGAAAATAAGTGTATTAGAACAAGTGAATAAAATTTGAATATTGATTCCAAACAGATCATAGAATAAAAATCTTGAATCCTTGAATAATTTTTGGCATTTCATAATAAATGATTCCTAAAGTAATAAATGAACCTGATACATTATAGAATGAAAATGGCATAATAAATGATTTTTTAGAATAAATATATTAAAAAAAATTTATTACTAATAATTATTCACTCTCATTAATATCATATTTTATTAGGTTTACACTATATTTGATCATATTTTTTTCCATGTTATCTCCCAATACAATCAAACTAAAAAATTACATTACTAAAATGGGTTCACTCATCATTCAAATCATTATCTTCTGAGGATATATCCATAATTACCCAACACAATGTAGGTATATATAATTCAATTTCAATACATCACATAATAATAATCCAATTAAATATGTGAAATAATATTATAAAACACTCATCATATATCATTTCATTTGAAAATAAAATATCTTTCATAATCAATTACAAATTTTATCATAACATAACCTAGGTTTCCACAGAATTATCACCATAAATACTCTAAACCACAAAGATAATGAATAAATATGATATAATTGTATAAAATCTAGAGTAAATCATAAGTAACATTAAATGATGTTATCTTAAATACAAAACCCCTATAACAGATCACATCATCACTTTTTTTGTGAAAAAATACTGTTTTATTTTGAAATAACATTTCAAAAATCTCATTTTATAAAATTTCCAGGGAAATAATTTTCTTTGAAAAAAAATTATAAATATCTAAAGGTGTCCCGAAAACATTTATTTCTCATCATGGTGCCAAATTTCATTCATGCCAATATTTTTTTGAAAAAAAATTCATTAAAAGTTTCTAGAAAAAAGAAAAATATACCTCATTCAGGATAAAAATAGATTCTATTGAAATAGAATTTTAATATTAAATATAAGGAAAAATATTTTGGGAAAATATTTTAATATTAAAAATTTCAATGAAATCGTTTTTTAATCTCAGGGACATGGATGAAAAGGATTTTCAACCGAAGGATGAAATAATGATGCTTTTTCTTGAAAGCATTCATTCAGTATATTGAGTTAATAGTTATGGTAAAATGGAAGGATGAAATATAATCATAATAAATAAATATAGTAGAATATAATTAATTATATTTTGGGTTATTAGGCAATAAAATTTCATCATCATAGAGATTATCATAAACAATCTATAAGAAAATTTATTATTGCAACATAAATATTGTAACGAATGTTGGAAATTATCCAAAAGAACCCTAACCTCATATATAATAAATTTAAATTTATTATTTTTCTACTAAAAAAATAAATTATATACTTATAATATCATATATGATCAACATATACCATTTTAACACCCATTTATTAATAATTTCTTATTAAAATAATCATTTTTAGCAGTAAATTATTTGATTTCATGAGAATTTCATTTTAGAAGATTCAATATATGCACAGTTATTACGATTACCAAATAAAAATAAATTCAATAATTATATCAATATAATATATATATATATATTAATCCTTAAATGTTATAAAATGAAATCTTAGTTACACTGTTTTGGGATAATATTGAACGTAAATATATATGAAAGTTGTTTTCACATATTGAAGTAAGGAAAAAAATAATTTTAAATAAAAATTGTCTTCTATAGAATCAATATTATATCATATATATCATATGGATATTAAATATATTTAACATTATTATAATCCATTTAAATAAAAAATGTATGATGAATCACATATTTTAATGGAGGTGGTAGTCCACATATATGGACGAGAAATTTTTCAATTTCTAATGGATTAGAATGTAATAACGAATATATGAGAATATATTTATGGAAGAATAATTATTTCATATATATCATAGATATAATTAAACCAATAATAATTACCATTAATGACATTTGGTAACAGCAAATGATTTGTATCACTATATGGAGGTGGCAGAAACATGTACACATAGTAGATAATTACACATCCCATTTGAAAGAAATATGGGTGAATAAAAATGGGAATGAATCCTTAATATACATTTTCTATATTTAGGATACAAAAGTATAAATTATATGTTAAATACTATATATTTTGTGGAGGAATAAGAAACAATATAAAATATGGAAGTCTGGTATGGGGATTACATCTTCTTCGGTAGGTCTCTTTTAGATCATATTATAATGACTCAAAGAATGAAAATTTATGATGACCAAAACCTCAAAATATTTAATATATAATTGGATATCATAATTGTTTATGGTTATTTCATGATAGATGACACAATTTTGTGTAAATTAAATATAAGAGCAGTATACATTTATAACGAAGGAAAAAAATTGAATTAATTAAATGATCAAAATATAGTTAATTTCATCCAGAAGTATAATACTTAAAAATATAAATTTATTTAAAAGATAGTTTTTGGTTAAATCTATAGTACCAAATTCTATAATTTATTTTCATGTTAGTACCGAAATTAAAAAGAATTATTGAATATTTTTTGGTACGGTTCATTCAAAACATTGATGTGATAGTTAAGGGAACATTGAGAGTAGTATTTGGTAAGAATGATCTAATGGGATAAGGTGTTGGGATTTAGAATAAACCTTTTATTATATGTCTTAATATGGTTAAAACCAAGTTAATGATAGTTGAACTAAAAAAACTAGGATGTTATTTGGGATAGATGAAATTTGTGAAATGTCATCTCAGTGTTCAATGATTATATGAGCATCAACTCAGGATCAGGAAACATTATATCCTTCACTAGAAGATCTTTTTAGAGATTATTATAGGATATTTAGAGTTGAATACAACATTTCATAATCATTTTGAGTAATAATGATGGTAAATTGTTTTATTTTTTTTGGTTGGTGGATGGGAAATTAAAATAAAATGTTTGTAATGGGAATTTGAGAGCTAGAACACCACAATGGGAGGTTTCTGGTGTGGATTGTGACCATAGTAGTCCATCAAGGGATTAGTTAAAATTTACTATAATCATGAATAGAAATTATAGATTTTTGGAGAATATAATCGGTAACATATTTAGCACACAATTAGTGATAAAGTTTAACCCCAACCTTTTGTAATGGTTTTATAATCATTTTTTTATTGATCCATGTTGGGGGATTCAATGAAACATGAAAAATATATAATACCCTACAAAGTGGATCACATTTTTTGTTTGTTGTTTAAAAAATAATCCCCACTAACCATATAAGGTGGTGTATCCCAAGTATGCAGGCCATCATTTTTAGTGAATATTTTATTAAATTCTATCAAAAAATGTGTTTCACTTTAAAAATCGGTGAACTAGAGGATTACATGTCTACACTTTTATGATTCTATCCAAATATTAACGCACCATTTTTTTTCATGAAAACCAAGGGATCTCCAAACTCCTTATGTTAATAAAACAGATGAATCAAATATCATTAATATTGTAAGTGGTTCATTAAATTTTTTTTGGAATCATACAATATAGGATTTTACTCTACTTCCCGATTTTCATTTTTTTCGCTTGTTGGAAAATGGTGTTGCACATAATTCAGATGATATTCTCTCTTTTTAGGGCATATGGATAGACTATTATTTTCTCCAATTTTATGCTATTCCAGAAGTTAGTATTTTACTTGTAGACTCTCCCATTTTGGAGTTAGGATGTCCCTTTATTAAACTCATAGTATATGATTAGTTTTGGTGTTTGTGTTCTATGGTATCACTAGTTTCAAATCCATTGATAGTGGATTTGAAATATAGGATTTATTATTGTGGTTTTAATGGTTTATATGACCCTATTTTAGATACATTTCCTTGTTTTCTTATACGTTATTCAAAATTTCGTCCATATATTAATTGATTCATAGTGTTTATTTTGTTATGAAACTGGTGATTATGAAATGAAAATTCACAACCATTAGTTAAATAAGAAATGAAATTAACTATTTATTTGGATCTTTTGAAATATTAATTTGATTTTCAAAATTTTGAGTTTGAGTATTTGATTGGAATATATAAATGGAATAAATAAAGGCTTATGAAAATGGAAAACATTATAGTGCTTCATATTTTTGTTGAAAAATGATTTTTATATAATAATGTAATTAAATAAATGAAACATATTTAAAGAAATTAAATTAGGAAATATTAATGTTTGGAAAATTAAAAATTGTTACCGATATGAAATATATCCAGGTGGATTTTGATGATGAATATTAATTTTTTCTATTTAAAAATGTATAGATGTATCAAACAAACTGTTTGGGGTTAAAATCATTTTTATAATGGAAGTGTAAAATTAAACATATAACCTGTAATTATTCTATTATTGAATATAATTTTATGTGTGTTATATCCTATATTTACATGAATTATTTTTGAACCAGGGTGCACTTAACCCCTATTGGATAATTGAATTTTCATAGTAAACCTAGGGTTAATAGGGTCCCTCGAAGTGGCATCAATTTGATAGTTAACTAGGGGTCAACTTGACCCCATGGGATGATTCATGTATTTTATATCCCCAAGGCATAAATGATGTAAATTATATATTATTAAAAAATAGAAATATTACATCTAAAAAATATTCACACAACCAAAAAACCAAATGGTTTAGTGTCTTTGACATTGTGCACAAAAATATTTTAATTTACTACAATTGTGAACGTTTCCACACATCATTCTCCACTTGAACCTTCCATATACATATGGAATTATATAATCACCTTGATATCCCATTGAATGGAAATCATAGAATAGGGTTCACATACAATCTTGGTAATAGAAAACATATCATAAGTTGATAGATAATAAACATGAAAAATCACATGCTAATGATAGAAATTGCCTAATAATTGTACATAAGATCATATATAAAAATCTTAAACCATGATAATAAAAAATAAAATCACAAATAGATCATCATGGAAGTGTAAAATTTACAACATAACATAAAATATATTTCAATAACAAATTCATGTGATCATTAAATAAAATATAATAATACATTAAAAATATGACATAATAATGGAAAAATGGGACATCCAGTTTAATATCTTGGAAAAGATAAAATTTATTTTATTTGACATCATTTTTAACTTTCCTAACTGCCAATGAATTCATTAAAAAAAATTGACATTAGAATTTAATTCGATAACACTCATCCTTTTGGAACCAAAATACTTGAACAACAATTTAATTAAGAATTAAATATCATGAGACATATTCCTTTAATAAATGAATTAGAGGGATATGTTATTCTAATCTATCTTTTGATCTATATAGTTCAATTCCACATGAATATAAACCATTTTTCTAATAAATGGACTTTGTAAATATAATGGGTTCCATAAAACATTCAAAAATATCATATAACAAGAACATAAGAAATCATAATATTTTAAAATTATTATTTTACAATAGGAGTAATATAATAATAATAATGTTTTAGTCTACTCAATACATCACATAATGAAAGATAATATTTAGAGGGTACATTGGTCTCATTGATTTTATAAAACCTTTTATAACATTATAGTGATAATTACATAGAATTGTTTTAAAAGGAAATACAATATTTTTGAAAAACCTTAATATAATGGGATGATAAATTAAATATACTAGATATTACAAAAAATTTATCCAAATAGTGAAGTGATGAAAATTTTAAATCATATACATTTAAAATAATATTTAATAAAAGGTAATTTTAAAAGGTAGAGTCATCAAAAAGGGAATTGTGGATGTATTTAAAATACTATTTTAAATTAATATTTATTAATTGGAAACTGAAAAAGATATAAAATTTTCAAAAATAAAAGATAAATTATATTAGAATACTATTAATTTTGGAAAATAATATTTAATAAAATATAATTAAAAATAATATATTAAACTTAACAAAGATGTTATATGGGATGAAACTTTTATTAATTTTGAAAGGATAGAAAAACCAATATAACCTTTTGAAATAACATTGTTAAATCAAAAACAAGTTAATACTGATAAGTAAAAATTATCATTAATAATAATTAAGTGTAATTAATAGTTATTTATTGATCAATACTATGATAGTATCATCAAGGAAAATGAGAACATTGGTTGGATGTAAAAAACATAGACATGAAAGAATAATATATTAAAATAGATGGTGATTATTCATAATTTTCATTTAGTGAATTAGTGGAATAATCAAAGATGATGTCTTTTTTGGATTATATTTCCCATTGATATATGTTTTAAAAAATTTGAAACATCATAATTTAATAAAATATATCTTTATTGATAGAATATAGTCAAATACGAGTGATTACGATGCACAGAAAAGAGTGCAGTCAGTAAAACTCTTTAAACAATTATAACATTTGAATCAAAATCCCATGATAGGTATAACCATATAAAGAACATTTAATATCAAAAAATATATGACAATAGTTTTAAAAAAGTGTATATAGATTATTATTTAACCTATTTAGAATGATCCTTGACATATATATGAAACATGTCTCACATGATTGAAATTTTAGACAAAGAAACCCTTATGAATATCCCAATTATTGAAGAAATGTACTTTGGAAAATGAATTCATAAGGAATAATTAAAATTACATATATATTAATCTGAAAATATAATTTCATACAATAATATGATAATATAATGTATTTCAATAATAACCATTATAAATCAATGAATAGGAAATAACTAACTAAAACCCTCCCAACATAAGAATTTGTATAATAAAAACCCATTAAATGAAATATAACATTATATTGAAGTTAAAATATCACGATTAAGTAA
This sequence comes from Viscum album, assembly GCA_963277665.1. Taxonomy (NCBI): domain Eukaryota; kingdom Viridiplantae; phylum Streptophyta; class Magnoliopsida; order Santalales; family Viscaceae; genus Viscum; species Viscum album. The sequence continues at coordinate 291,546,802 of OY728143.1, read as the reverse complement.
AAAACATGAAATTTTATTACAATGTTTTAGTAAATATGTCATTTAATTTTAATTAGGTTAATATAATAACATTTCTATCAATGATGGATTTTTTGAGACAAAATTGTTACTAGTTGAGTAATTTTTAGAAATAGAAAAAAGTGAGATTTAAAAAATAGATACATGTATTAATATAAAAATATATAAATTTTATTGAAGATATAATATCCCAAATTGAAATTATAAAAACCATGATAAGGAAAATAGAATTATAAAAACCAAAATATTAATAATGGAGTGGAATTGGTATGAAAACCCTTGCCAATGAATAAACGTTTTTTGAACATGCACTTTACATAACAAATTGTTTTATTAATATATATATTTTTTAATAAAATTATTAATATATATTTTATTTTTATGATTTATTTATTATATTAGGGTACATTAAACTTGATTCTTCTTTAATCATTCACTCAGGGTTATTTTATTCATTTTCTTTATGAAACTTACAATTAGTTTCCTACGGTAAAAAGTGTTTGAAAAAAAGGAAAAAAAATATTTAAATATTATTATTTTCTATAATATCTATTTACAAAAATATAGATCAATAAGTACTCCATTAATTTACTCAATATATAACAATTACATTAATATTACATTTTTAGCAATTAAAATTACTATAACCATTTGATTATAATATTATTTATTGAATGTATAAAATTATCATTATAATATTTTAATAATTTATTAAAAAACCCTTTCGCAACATTAAATAAATGTATATGTCCATTCATATTAGTTGCTAAGGAAAATGATAACAAAATGTCATCCAATGGAACATGTAGTCTGCATAACCCAAGATTAGTGTTTTCACATCTCAACGAATGAGATAGGAGAAGTTAGAGAGTAATTGGTTATTTAAAAATCATAAATTAAGTATATAAATCACAATTAATCATCAAACCATTATTAATTCCATATATAATATATGGCGATGATAAATTAGAAATCATCTCTTCGTGGAGGGAGTAATCCAAAAAAACATACTTGTGACAATTTTTATTATTCATAGTAGATGTAATAAAATAAATAATAGATGTAAAATTAATATAAAACAAATCAAAATAATATTTATTATTTGGTATTTATTATAATATTGTTATGGATTATTCATAAAATAATGAATAGAAATAAAACATTACGAATGATGTGTTTCATGGGTTGATACATTGATCTTCATTTTAAGGAAGGCTATATATTTGAGGGTCTTAAGATAATTTGTGGTGACTAGGGTAATTATGGTATGTAAATGAATTAAAAGATAGTATTATTGTAGGGATTAAATGAAATTTATAAATAATAGTGGTGTATTGATAGTGTATAATTGGTACCCGTTTATATATCGGGAAGAAATACATTTCATTGGAAATGAATTTAACGTAAGAGGTTAGAATGAAATGGAATGAATGTTATGAGAGTAATGTGAAATAAATTTGTTAAGCCATATATATATGACTTTAATACATGAAATATGATTTAAATAAGTTATAAATGTTATTTAAATTTATGAAAATTAGTGAAAACATGAATTAGGTATTTAAACATTCATGAATATTAATTTAATATTAACCACATTAATTATTTAATTGGTATAAAATTATTAGACCATTATTACCATAATTTAAATTTATGAATCTTCATATGTGATCTATTTACGAAAATTCATTTCATAAATGGGAAATGATTATTCTAAATTAAAAATAGAGAATTCATAGCAACTGATAAAAAATTATGGTTCTAAAAAATAAACATATGTATAAGAGAAATATTATATGTTTAATGATTTTATTTAGAGTAATTAGTTATTATGAAAGAAATAAAAAATTATGTATTATTAAAATAAATCCAAAAGTTAATTTAAAATTTAAAATATTTAATTAAAATGAAAAAATTAAAGTAGGTTTTAAATGATAATAAAATGGTTATAATTTCTAAAAATGTTAACAATTGAATTTATAAGTTTTAAAAAATAATACATATTTCATAATTATACCCCTAAATATATATTTTATCATTTAAAATATTTTGTAATTTTAGATCCTACAATAAAATTTATAATGTGTTAAAATTTAATATTTTTTCAAAAGACTGTATCTGTCAATATTCAACTAAAAATTGGTTGTTTTATGAAGAACATAATATGATAAACTGTTTATAATGAATTAAAAAATATAATTTAACTATATCAAATTTTATTTCAAAAATAACAGATATTATTAATCTAAAATAAAATATAATATAATGAATCCTCCTTTTATAGATAATCTGAATTGGAATATTAACACAAATTTATTATTTAAATTACAATGGTAATATAAAATTAATGGGTTACCATCATAGTGTTTATTATTTATTTATTAATAGTATTATTTTAATATTTTTTGGTTTTTATAATGGATTTAGCATGTGACTCACGTTAAAGAATATGAAATATATTTTAATGCATCCAAAATACCTTCTCAATATATTCTTCCACCTAAATTAAATTGTGTCCTAATAATTTTAATAACTAACCACTAATGTAGGTAACATATGATATTATTAACTTAATTATTATTCTAGGGACAACATAAACTATGACATCAAACTTACTATCTTATGGTAGATAATATCCTAATTATTCTGCAAGAAATATTTATTTTTTATACACTAATCATATATTTCATACATTATACCATCCCAAAAACTGCATGTGCCTCTATGTCATAACACCAAATTGAATTCACATATTCTTCCTAAAATTTAATGATTATTTAACACTAAAATTATATTATCCATTAGTAAATCAAATCACATACTAGATAATATTTCCCTTAATCCTAAAATACGATAAAAATTATAGAAAATTTCATGAATTATCATCAATACTAAGTATGTCGATACAAAATAAGACATATTTTTAAAATAACCCAACACTTTATTATCTCAACATTAAACACGTACTAATCCATAAACATATATATCCATTTAACATGTTTTTTTTAATATTTATGTCAAAAACAATAAAATTCCCATTAAATAATTGTTTTCATGTTATTGATACCATTTAATATATTATTTTAAAATATTAGTAGAACACTAATGGATATTAATCCCCATATTTTTTATATTTTCCTCGTTGAAATTTATAATATGAAAATATAACAACTACAAATATCTCAAAAGTAGTTAAAATATATAAGATATTCTATATTTAAATTAAACATTGTTATCAACATCATTGCCAATGGTATAACTAGAAAATTCACATTTCCATAACAATAGGATTATACTACTATTAATATTTTTAAGTATTCTCCATTATTATTTATAAGGTATAGTTTTTTTATATGTACCGTTATCACCACCATCATCATGATCTTATTTCAAACAAATAGTAAAACACAAATGGTAATGATAATATCCAAAATAATCAGTGTATATAAATATTAAATCTCAATACAAAAAGATATTCTGTAGTGACACTATCATTTATTATCATGATAATTTCATTTCAAATATTTCATACTTCTTCAGTCCAATACCTCACTTAGTGTTACCTATTATAAATTATTATTTTTTCCCTCATACATATTAACCAATATTTTTATAAGGTATAGTGATTTTTTTACATTCTTTTCCCACCACCACCATCATGATCCTATTTAAAACAAATAGTAAAACCCAAATAGTTCTGATTATATCTAAAAAAATTAGAGTATATGAATATAAAATATCTATACAAATATGTATTCTCCAAGGGCACATTAATTTAATTAAATGATAATTTCATTTCAATTATTTCATACTTGATCAGTACAATATCTCACATAGCATTACCTATCATAAATTTTCATTTTTATCTCATACTTATTAACCAATATATAAATGTAATTAGAAAATAAGTCCATCACTATGGTTAATAATGAGATTGAAACCAACCATCAAACATCCTTTGGGAGGGTCATTCCAGTTATGTAGTTATATCATGTTTTTATGAACAGGGCGATGATAGATTTAATACCCAACATAATCATTTTATGGTTATTAACCATTGGTATATCCATAATAGTACCTTAATCGACACATATTATCACGAAATAGATTTTTTTATAGTGAATACAATTTACTCACGAATGTAACATTATTTTAGAATATCCTTTTATATATAAACAAATATATATGTTATTAACATAGTTAAGTTATAATAATCCCAAAAATAACTAAAAAAATCAATAACTGAACACTTCCTCTGATACTAATTGAAGTGGCCCCTAATAAATATGAACTCTATAATAAATTAAAATCACAATTTTAAAAATACCCACCACAAAAAGTTACACAAACCAAATACCATAAGGATTAGTGTTCTGGAGATTAACCGTATGAACATATTAATTTTTTATACATATTTACTTTTATCTATTATCATTATTCTCAAGACATGTTCCTATTTATCTTATATAATCTAATAATATTCAAAACCCAATGAATATAAAACAATTAAGGGGTGAGAACAAATGATTATTAATTTAAAACTATATTATGAATTATTAGATCATATACATCAAAGAGTTCATGAGAGTGAATTAAATATACTGATAATAGATCATATCTCCATGTATGCAAAACATAAAATAGTATTAATCAATATATTATCACAAAAAAAAGACAAATAGGTGTAAAATTAATGACTTGGATGAAAATAAATAACAATATCCAGTAAAATTTGACTGTGAAAATGAAGTATAGAACACATTAAAAAGTGGTGTAATCCATAAAAAATGGAACAATAGGATAAAAACCCATAAAATGTGTTACAATAATAAACATATGACTATTTATCATTATGAACTAGGCTAAGTTTCAGCCTATTTTCATGTGAAATTGGGAGTAAAGTTAAGTGACATCACAATCACCATTTGGGAACCTAGATACTAAATAACCTTTCAAATAACATTTTTTTCTCCTAATATCTAATCCTATTCCCAATTAATTTGAGTGAGATATAGTTCACCTGTATCTCATAGTCCATATAATTATTTTTCTACATGAAAATAATACATTAATAATGTCATAAACAATCAATGGTAAATAATGGGTTACTAAAACAATTCAAAATAACTAACATACCCCACATTTGGGAAAACATAAAATATCTAGAAATATCATTTTCTAAAAGGGATCATATTATATTTAGCTATATATAGTTAAAAGAACATTGTTTCATAAAAGATAAACCTTATATGGTAAATAGAGTTGAAAATTAATGAATTTTCATCAAACCATCAATATTATTAACGTGTAAGTTAGTTTAAAAATAATCTTTGAATGGAAAGGGAATATTATTGAATACCATAATATAAAGAGTTTCTAAATAAAAAACACTTTAAAATATATAATGGTTAAAAAGGTTTAGTGATAATACATGAAAAATCAGTCTTTTAAATTAACAATTAATATTAAAGAATGGAAAAAAATTAATGTCCTAAAGAATTAATGAGAAAATAAATTGAAAACTATTATATTTTGAAGAATAATTAATAATATACAATTGATGTTGATATAATGTATTAAAAGGGGAACAAAAAATAATCTGAAATATTTATCATTTTTAAATATAATATTTAATGATGGGTCCTTGAAATTGAAATAAAATTTATTGAAACAAAGTTTATTGTGGATGATTAAAATTATTATTTTATAATGATAGTTTTTTGGAAATCATGAACTAAGCTTGTAAAAAACTGTGTCATTAATAGGAATAATGAATTTATTTTATAAGATGAAAAAATAATAATAAACGGATCAGTGCAGTTATAAATAATTTTGTTTACACTAGGAAAATAGGAACATTTTTTGAATGTAAAAATATATATAGTGATGAAAGTTCCAATATAAGAAGCGAGAATTTTTCAAAATAAAAATACATTTTAATAGAAAAAATAATTACCTATGAAGACATTGGTGTGGATCATTATTTCCACAAATAATAATGATTAAATATACCATAATCTCATTCAATATTATAATAGATAAATATTTAAATATAATAGCCAAATAAGTGAGATTATTACCTAAGGAAATGATTTGTGTCCCAAAAATTACTAACACCATTGGAAATGTTTGATTCTAAATCACATGATAAGTATAACCAAAAAAAGAAAATTCAATAAAATATAATATATTACAATGATTATATAAAATTAAAATGGGATGTAAATACACCATTTAAAATAATATATTTTTTATAACTTAATCATAGCTATAGTGATTCATATTTGAGATTATAAAACAATTACAGATATCAAAGTCATCAACGTAATGATAATTTGTAATGGAATTTGTGGGAATAAAATTTCATTAAAGATATAGTAAATTTTAAATAAAAATTTACACAATCATAGGACAAAAAATTCTAATTATTAAAATGGTATTTAATAAAAACCATTACTAATAAATTAAAGAAAAATATGTTATGATAAAACCAAATGGATTAGGAAATAATCAAATAAAAACCCATTCAAACGATGATATTGTAATGTTAAATTTTACATACCATGATGAAAAAAACAATGATTGATAAAAATAAAGGACATTAAATATCCCATTTTCAGTATATAAACCATTTAAACAAATGTAAGGGATTAAAATAACATGTTTTCAAATGAATAAATTTGTGAGATTAATCCATTATAAGAATGGTAAATTTTAGATTTGAAAGCCTTCAGTGTAAAGAATTTAATTCTATAATTATATAAATTTAATTTAAATTTATTCATGAAAAAATATATCCAATTTATATTAAACACTCAATGATAAAGAAAATTGATTCATAAATAATGTACGTGTCCTAAATAATCGAAATTGAAACAAAAACGGCCACCTGTGTCTGAAGGTGATCACATCATAAAATGATCTTTCTAAATAAATTAATTATTTTCAATACATGAATACATAAAAAAAACCTATTAACCATTATTTGAAATTATTCGATCTATCTATTACCTTTTGATAAGTATTTTTAATATATTTTTTCTTATAATGGTCACTCTAGTTAGTTTGATTAAATACTTCATGAAATTTTTCTTTTTTTCATTATATTGTAGGTTGTTATAAAGGAGTATCAAAATGTATGAAATTTTACATTATAATTTTATTTTATTTTCTATTATAAAATCTTTTTCAATGGTAAATTGTTTCCCCTTTCATATATTAAAATTATATAAGTTACATTAATATGTACTCCTTATAGATTAAATATACAATAACTGTTTACTGTTAATATTAATTATAGAATAAATAATATTATCATTAAATAATATTATTGGTGCATATAATAAATTATTTTACTTTAAATATGATTTTTATTCTATTCATGTTATTTTATAAGAAAAATGAATGTGAAAGATCATCATATAGAAGTAGTAGTTTTGAGAATGCATGAGTAAATTTTTTATTTCTCAATGAATGAGAGGGGTAATAAACAATTGGAAATGATCATTTCTAAATAATATTTTTTATTTATAATTCAATATTCACGTCTATGATTCCTAGGAAGGGAAAAAACATGTGATGTCAGATTCTCAGTAATAGTTATGTAATGTGCTAAATAAGTATAACATAATTAATAAAAAATGAATCAAAATTGAAAGGGGAATATCTAAACAATCATTCCATTTAATGAATAACATGAATATCGTGATTTTATAAGTAATAATAAAAATAGAAAAATAAATAACTGAAGACACATGCCATTTACACAATAAATTGAGTAGAAAATCCATCAAGATATAATATCAACATGAAACATTTATGGATAAACATAATAAATAAATTTTCACAATATTAAATGATTAATTAATGGATTAAAAGATCTTTGAAAACATGATTTCTATTCTATCATGGCATTTTATAAGTTGGTGTAAAATAGATAGATAAGTATACATCCTAAACAAATATCAAGAATACTAGGAAACTGATTCATCTTATGAGATTACAGATAAATCTAAGGGATATCATTAAATAGGATTGAATTTTAATTTAAAATACATCTCATTCCCCATATATTTAATTTTTTATTTTTTTCATGAACAATATACCTTTTTGTTAACTTTCCATGTCAAGTGAAATTTATATGTTAACCATAACTTTTCTACTAAATCATATAACATTACAGGTAAAATAATTTGTGTATAAATGATTTTTTCCTTATGTAATAACATATTCATGATAAATAATATATATTTACCAAAAATGTAATGTCTAATGATAAAAAAAGTTATTATTTCAATGGAAAGACAATGAATATAAAAAATAATCATGAAATATAATTTCAACCATTTACCTCAAACTGATTGTAAAACATCTATAGAAATAAAATATAATTTATAATTAAAAAATATCTCTATTGTAGTATGTATAAAATAAATGGTTGTTTTAGTTGATGAAAATACATACCCTAATGCGATTAATAAAATATTTTTAAAGAAAATAATCATTTCACTTTTAAAATCACATTTAAATACATGATATGTCTATTATATTAGTAAAATAATTTATTTAAAATACATTATAAAATCTTGTAATGTAATCTACATTGAAATGAGTGGTTATGATAGTGGGATCATTTTGTTCATACCATGGCCGTTAAAAACAATGATTACATTATCATTATTTGTAAAATTGTCAAAAGTACCATGTTTGGGAAATTACTAGACTATTCCTTATATAATATATTGAAAACAATTATCGATGAAAATAAATTTCTTCAATCTGAGTAAAACATCTTTTAAAACTATTTTATAAAACATGTATTTTGAAGAAATTGATTTTTGAGAAAGAGAAAAATTATTTTATATTTTTTAAAAAAACATTCTCAGTAGTTTTATATTCCAAATTGTAGAAAAATATACTCGTACTAAAAAACATCATGAAAAACCAATCAAAAATTAAAATTAATGGTTTTATTAGAAAAAAATCAAATATTTTCAAACAACAAAAACTCATGTATAAATAACCATGATTAAAATGACATTTAAAGTTAAATATATTATAGCATTGGTAAAATTTCAATCAAAAACACAATGAAAGGAATAACATGAAATGAAACATTATGCTCCATGAACAAAAATATTTTCATGATATAACATATAAATTTTGTATTGGATACAACACATTGAATTAGATAGTTGTACAACATGACATTCTCTCAAAGAATACAATTTTAGATATTGGCCCTTTCAATGATAACAAAGTTGATGTGTGAGTTAAAATATTAATTGATTATTTGTTTAAAATTTAAATCCACATAAATGAAGTGTATGTAAAACATAATAAAATTCAAATTATTTAAACATGTAATATATTAATATCAAATAAAATGAATAAGTTATATAACACAATAAAGAGAAATTGAGTTTTTAAATTCATTACCAATTTGAAATTATTAATTCAAATTCATTAGAATGAATTAATTTATATTGAAACATAATATATCATTAATTACAAATTATTCATGATATTACATATACTATTTTCATAATATACATAAATTAAATGAAATTGGGTTCATAACATTATAATCATCCAAAATGAATGGATATTGAGACAAAATCTCTTACCTCACACTTCATTTTGATTGAAATTAATTAAAATATTGTATAATTGATTTATTCATGCTATTTGTTATAGAATATTCATATTTATGTTTATAATATCATATATAATACACTTATAACATCTTACCAACTGTTCATTAAAAATATTTTATTAATTTTGTTGTTTTATGTTTTAAATACATTATTTTCTAATGCATGTTTTCCTTGAAAGATATAGTTCCTATGTAAAAGATGACGTTAAATATTATACCTAATTATATTAATTTTATAAAAATAAATTTTTTATATAATTACTAGATTCAATATTTATATTTAAACATTGATATTGGATCACATCACATTGTGACGGAAGTAGGCCTTATATCGGTTCACAAACTGTAATAATTTCCATAATGGGTGAAAGGGTAATGAAGTGGGTGAAATATTAATTTCTCAAAATTTGTAAAATTTCATATATATCACATATAATATATAAATTTATCCTTATTACATTCTATGTAATGTGTTTTTGAAAAACTAATCACATCCCATTTCGAGATTGTAGTTCGTCGTAACCACGAGCGATGTAAAATTATTTTAAATATAATAGAATATAATAATGTATATATGATATTAATATTAAATATGTTTTGTTATTTCCTTATTTTTATATATGTACATGTAATATTTAATTATATCAATCCATCGGAGGGTTCGATGGAGAAGGATTCACAACGATTCATAGGTTGTCGTCTGTTGTACACTCATGCGATGGCTCTGTTTCCCATTTAGTGGGGTATGCGATGGATACATAATATGAAATTAAGATAATAACCTATAATTATATTTAATAAACTATTTTTATTTTAATATATGTGTTAATACATGATTTAATAGAGATATAGAAGAAAGAAACATAATGATCATCATTATGATGATTACGTTCTCTTAGAGAAATCTCTTTTGGATATATTTTTTCAAAGTCTATGATTGGAATTTCAGGAATAAAAAAACCTCTAAAATATAGATAATGATATTAGATAGATATGTGGGTAGGTTATGGTAAATAATTTTTTTAATAGGTGTGAAAAGGTTATAGTAGGAAGTTCCCTTTTATAATTGAGGTAGTTTTGGTATTTTGTAAATAATAAAATATATAAAATAATGGGATTTCTCTCTCACCACATGTTGAAAAAAAATAAAAATAAAATAATTGGATAGATAATATGGTTTATATAAAGAAGAACCATAGAAAATAAAAATTTTGTTCAGCATTCTTTTTCTTAACAACAATGATTCCTTAATTTTAACATTTTATTTTTCACTATGGTAACTACTATTTTGACCTATGTAATTTATCATTTAAGATTAAAAATAAAATGATCCATATTTGATAATTTGTATCATATGATACTAAATATGAAATCCAATTTATTAATTATGAATAATATACTTATTTGAAATTAATTTTAACACAAGTAGACATAATGGTCAAAAAAATTATATTAATCTTAACCAGACCAGTAAATTTTTTTCACAATCTAGGGGTCCAATATAGTTAAAAAATGGTCCATTAATTCACCATAATCGCTATTTTTTAAAATATAATTATCACTTGGAATAATATAATATTTTTTTTTGAATTTTAAATCATATAATAATCTTTTATAATCTATATAAATACATTAATGTCTACTTTGACACTTTATTTAATTTGATTTTACATATATCTTAAAATTAATGGAATATGAATATTTTTTAAATAACCTAATAACATTGTATTATTAACTATAAAATAAACTGAATATAATATTACATTTAATTTATATTAAAATAAATATTTTTAGCATCATTTAATTCATTTTGGAATTATTTATATAAATAATGTGCATGTACTTGATGAGCATTATAACTCATTATATAATTTATAGGATTTATAAATAAATTAATCTCATGAAAATAAATTCCTTCTAATATAAATTATGATCAATGATCATTAAAACTACCTTTTTCCTTATGTGGACACAATATTTAAATATTAAAGAAAGAGGGTGAAATTTTGTCTTTTTTGTTACATAAATTTTTATATAGGTCACTTTAAAGGAAATGTATCCCATAAACAAAGAAAAGAGATATTAATGTAATAATTTTAAACATATGTTCATCCAATATGATTTTTTCATGTACTTTTTGTTGATAAAAAGGTATTATTTTGAATATTCTATTACATTTTGTTTTGTAAGTCATAAACTCCCTTTAAAAACAAATACCAATATAGTCTATTAAGAATTTTCTTTTTGACTTAAATAATTATTAATATATCAATTATGTATTCCCTAATACTCAGCAAATTCTTTCTAACTATGATTTTTATCAATCTCTCAATTATGTCTTCCATGATAGTCAATAAAAACCTTTTGAATACTATTTTTATTAATCTCACAATCATGTATTCCATCGTACTCAGCAGATACCATTTTAATATGATTTTTACGAACATCACAGTTATGTATTCCATCGTACTCAACATACACTTTTTAAATTTGATTTTTGTCAATCTCACTATTATGTATTCCATCGTACTCAATAAATACTTCTTGAATACCATTTTTATCCTCTATCATGTGTTAAATATTACTCTACAGATAAATTTTTAATATGATTTTTATCAATCACACTATTATGTATTCTACCATTCTCAATAGATACATTTTGACTACTATTTTTTCTCATTCACATAGTAATGTATTCCATCATACTCAACAGATACTTTTTTACAATGTTTTTTTATCAATATCACTATTAAATATGTCAACACACTCAACAATAAATCCAAACATCCTCGGTAATCTTACTCATTTTATTAAATGAATACTGTCGTACATATTTATTTTTCACTCTTTTATTTTATTGTATATGTCATATTCTTTTCGTAATAACTCTATCACATCCCTAAAATTATACTGTATTGAAATAAATAAATATCCATAAAAAATGTAGTGTATTCTATTTTGGCTTGTATTAATATATTTTCATTTTTTATGTTGCAACATGACAATTTTTGTTCCACCTATATAATTCCATTTGATATTTAATGACGAAATATGATCGTTGGAGGAGAATATGATCATTGGATAAAATTCCAATAAAGACCAGGTAATTTGAATTAGGTGGAAGTGTATAATTTTTGAGTGTTCTAAAACTCTGGGAAAATTTATTTTTGATAAAATCCTTGATGTGATATAGTTGTGAAATTATTATTTAACACAATTTTTATCATCAATTTCTTTATTTTTCATCGTGCGATGACAATTTCTGAAGATTACAATCGTGGACATCCAAGGATAGAAATACTAAAGGCGATGATCACTGTATTGATCACAGAATTGTGAGGATATCATGAAAAAAACCAATAAATTTATTGAGTGATTACTCTGGTGTGGGTATGACATACTTTATCTAAATTATAAATCAAGCGACACTTATCTAGGGTTATTGGATACCCTTTTCTTTGGGTTAAAATAGTTTACATATTTTACATGTATATATTTACGTTCAAATGTTTGTAATATAAATTGGATTAATAACTTATTACATTTATATTTTATGTTTTCTACATTGTTATTACCCTTATTATGATCAATTACATAGATTATGTTTAATTACTCTGAATATAATCATTTTGGGATTACGATATTTTACAATTTTTGCAATACGGTTCTATATTCTAAATGATAGAATCTCATTATTTTCTTTTCAAAGACGATCATGTCTATTGTGAATATGATTCATTACCACATAGTCTATGAATAAGAAAAAATAGTGACATGTTCAATACTACTGTCATCATCTGATTATGATAATAATATGACCTAGAGACAAATCCAAATTATTTTTTTAAATACAATATTGGTTTGGAATTCAATTAGTTTAATTCTATTAAACTATGTTATAAAGTAAAAGTTAAAATATACCATTCACCACCTATTTTATATTGTGCATATATTCATTAATTATGATCATATATTTGAGGAATTTTAACACTTATCTTTTCAGATTAACACATTATAAACACATTCTATATTTAATTTTGAGAATTATTTTTTCGGGTTTTTACTATTCATTGTGTCTAACAATTATGTTGAAATTATTATATAATATTATTTATTATGATTCAAAATAATGAATAATTTGTTTATAATTTTAATCCTAGAATTAGAATCATTTAATTTTATATTAATCTAAAAAACACAACAAAAATTATAATTTTCCAAAGTGGAAATTATTATAATAATATTAAATTCAAATGTCAAAATTCAATATTAAATTGATTATACTAAATTATAATTGAATTTATATTCATAAAATTGATGGAAATTTATTTTTAAAATAAAATTTAAATCAAAATATATTCATTAAATAACTATAAAAAATTAAATTTTCATTGAAAACCAATAAATTTCACTATTTAAAGAAAAATTAATATTTTATGAAAATTAAATAAAAAACTCAGTATAATTGTTTTTGGTGAATTATTATTTAATAAATTATGTTCACGTTTGGAAATAATTTTTTTTAATATTGTTAAATGTTTTTTAACGTATGTCATCAAAATGAGATGAAATTAAATGTTATAAATATTTGGGTTACGAAAATAACAATTTTTTTGAAATAATTCGTTTTTTATTTTGAATAAATAGATAATTATTTAAATAATTTTAGACAAGTTTAAACCCAATATTTTTCATAACATAGTTATAATTATTCATATCCTCTAATTTAATGTAATTTGTATAATGGTAAACAATATTAATTTTCAGTTAAACAAAACGTTCTGTGTTCTGTAGGTTATAAAAATAGATTAATTTTATTTTAAAGAAATATAATATCAACTAATTGGTTGATATATTTTCAACATATTCAAAGAATTTTATTCCATAAATTTGAACATTCCCATGAAAATGATGCGATGTATATTTGAAGGTTCCTTTGTTGAAAAATAACATCATGAAAAGGGTTAATAAATCGTCCTCCTAAAAGAGGGAAAGTGAAATAAAAGGTTACCTTGATTAATATATCACTATGATTAATAATATGAGAAAATGGTTGGGATGTGAAATTATATATTTGGAATTAAGATCAATTTGTTATAAAATTATTACTCTTTATTGACATAAGAGATTATATATTTATCAAAAATTAATAACATTTTTATTTTATGATCAGTGTCTGAATTTTGATACATTCATTTAAAATTTATTCAAAGACAATATAGAATTATTATTACGTGAAATGTATAATATTATCCATGAATAAACTTCCACCATATCATATCTTTTAATAAAAATGCTTCCAATTATAGATGAATTTTTGTGTTTAGTCAATAAAATATAATTTCAATGGATCACATGATTCCATAACTCCTTAAAGTATGAATAGACAAATAAATAAATTATCATATTAATCCTAGAAGTTATTAATACATTTAAACTTTTTTCATCAACATTTAATTTTATTATTTTTTATATTAATTATTTTAAACTCATTTTGAACCCAAGATTCATCTTAACATAAATTTCTTTGAAAGAAATCATATTAATCAATGACATCAATAATTGAAAATATGAAAAATAGTCACTTTGATATTCAAAATCTCATTAAATTTATACCTACAATACCATTAAACATTATATTTCTCCAATATCACTATTCCATTTCATAAGTTTCTATAAGTTATATTCCCCAATTTATTATAATAATTTATTAATAAAATATGAGATAACAAGAGAATATTTCCTTTGAGTGTAAAACAAGGAGAACAATATTACCTATTATCATATATGAGGTGTCACTTGATTCTATCCTGACCATCATTTTTCAAATGAATTACCCAAAGGAACATCAATTCTAGAATCATCTTCACTTCTTGTATCCTGATAAGGATGTATTTCTAGTTATACCACAAAGTCTCAAACATAAAAAAACAAAAGGATGTTATAATATATATATATATTTAATTATCCTCAATGTCTGTTATAGGAATATGTTTATTTATCTATATTATCAAAAATATTTTTCGATAGATATATTTTAAAATTTTTATAAGACTAACCATAGAGACTGTGACCCCAATAGAATGGAGTCATTTTCTACTTTACCATATTTTTATAATATTTTAGTGATCATATCCTGAAATAATAGATTGCATTATAGTTTTGGTAAAATATATACACATGTGATTCCAATATTATATTTAAAAAAAATAACATAATTTATTTTGATAATACCACTACTCAGTCTAGAATATCCTTTAATATCATTCATATGAATCATCCTTGATAAATGGTAAAAAAAAGAAAAATAGGGTGAACTAAAACACTCATTAATTGTTATGTAAATTAGAATAAATCATTAATAATGCATGTTTTATCAATATAGAATAATTAATTGTTTATAGTAAATATGTGAACACATTTTTAATTTAATTAGTTATATGAATATCATTATTATGTAAGGAAAAAAAATTAGTCCAAGGTAAAAATTGAAAGCAAATTTCATATAATAAATAGGTTGTGAAAAAATGCATCTAGAGATAAAAAAATATAAACTATAATTTTAATTTCCAAATTCAAAATGATTCAAATACCTAATTTTTAGATGTAGTGAACTCTATTATCATGATACCAATATCGTCAAGATAATTAACAAGATGATATAAAATGGATAGATATATATAAGATAAACCCTTTTAAATAAGGCTACTCAAAAGATTAATATCATGAGAATACTAATTCATCATTTTTAAATATATAACCAGGCCCCATAAAAAATAACATGTGAAACACACTCCTCGTATATCGAATGAATGAAATAATTCATTAACAATATTCCTCATAAACAAATTATCATGTTGAAAATAAAATACATATAAAAAACAATTTTCCTAGTATTTAATATAATAAAAAATGTAAAATAAAATATTTAGAAATGATATATTGTTTAGGTAATAAAAATATAAATGATGAATACTATAGATATTTTTGTAAAATGTAATGTTTGATAGTCAATGGAAAGTGAATATTTCAATGGAAACATAATGATTACAAACATCTATCTATAAATTGATTGTCAATAATTTCATAGTCAAACTGATTATAATGAATCTATATAATGAATAATGAAGGTATTATTAGAAAATATCTACATATATGTATGGTTAAATAAATGGATTTTTCCATTGATAAATATAAATACTATATAAATATCATTGAAAACATTTTTCCTGAAAATAATCATTTCACATGAATGATATAATAACAAAATATATGTTTCCAAAATATTATGGAAGAAAATTTCTTTGGAGATATAACAATCAAATTTTGTAAATGACTTTTCAGTTCATCGAGTTCTCATAATGAAATAACAGATTCATTTATAATTAATATTAAAAACAAGGATTTATATAACATTTATATATGAAAGCTCAAAAGTACCGTATTCAAAAAATGATAAAAATATTTATTTTAGAAAAATTAGAACATTAAAATTATTTGTAAAAATTACTTTAAAAATTCAAAAATAAAATTTTTTAAAATAATTTTGGAAATGATGGATTTGGAAAAAAATTACTTTCGACCAAAGAGATATTTAATAAGTTTTTATTATACAAATCACCATTCAATATAAGTAAGTAAGAAAGTAATATGGTTAAATTACATTAGAAAATCATGAATACCCATGAGATGAAAATTAAACTGGTTTATTAAATAAGGATAAAATATTATATTTCAATGGATAATAAAGTATCTAAAATCACAAATAAAATGATATTGAATAATTAATCTATTAAATCATTTAAATATTTTTAACATAAAACTCCATAAAAAAATAATGTGAAATGAAACATCAAATAAAATTAGTATAAACAGAATATTCAAATAACTTATCAAATGGAAAGTTGATAAACCTTATAAATTATGATAGGTGTATAACATGACATATGTCATAAAGAATATAATAATACATGTGTACCCATTAAAATAATAATAACAAGGATGTGATAATTAAAAAATGAATTAATTATCAATATAAAATTTATATTCACATAAAAAATTAAAAATATAATATAAGATAATAAAAATTCATTAAAGACAAAGTTAAATAATATCAAGGACAATGACGATATAATATAATCCAATGAAGAAAAATTTTGTTATTAAATTCTTTACCACATGTTAATTTTCAATTCAAATCAACATGAATGATATAATTCAAATTTAAAATTAAAATGGCATTAGGTATGAATTATTCATGATATAACATGTAAAACATGTAATAATAAACATTATTTAAAATAAATCATGTGCATGATATTAAAACTGTCCAATAGGAATGAAAATTGTCTGAAAACCCCTTACATCACGCTTCCCTTTGGTTGAAAATGTTTCTATATCCAATATAATGGTTTTAATAATTTTAATAATTAATAATAGAACTACATTAATATTTCTTATATAGTTTATTATCCCTTTATAAAATATTACAATTAATTCATACCAATTTTTTATTGTTATTGTTTTGGGTGTCAAGTGTCAAGTTATCTCATGCATGTTTTCTCATTTATGATTTGATTATAGTGTATAGTATGTAGTTACATCATCTCTATACATATTTAAATTTTATAAATACATTATTTTTTAAAATTAGATTCATTTTTATAATCATTGTAGAATTTTGAATATGTGAAAGGCATGAAATTATTTTGTGGAGACGATAGGTCATACGCATGCATGAACAACATTATCATTTCCTTAAGGAGTGATACATTAATAAATTTTTTGTTTAATTATTTTTCAAATATAAATATCGTGTTATATATATCACATATATTCACTAAATTTATTATTGTTACCTTTAATGATAATCTTTAGTAAAAAATTTATCAGGTCGCTTCATGAGGTGGTAGTCATCCTTACATACGAGCGATGCTATAATATTTAAAATTGATAAAAAATTAGAGTGTATTTGTGATATTAATATTATTGTATTGTAATATTTTAATAAATATTATATATATTTATATATATTAAATCCTATATTATATCAAACTGTGAATGAAATTTTTGGAAAAGGAGTCAGATCTTTTCAGAAGTTAATTTTACGTCGTTCACCCGACCAATAGATTCATTTTCAATTTGATGGAGTGGGTGATTCATAAAAATATTTTTATTTATATAATAGACACAAATAATCTTTTAGAACATAATTTAAGGGTTTAATATAAGAAATAAAAATTAATGATCTTCTTCAATTGAGGAGGTGTAACATTTTTGTAAATAAAAAATTCAATTCCTTACAGGGATGTCTATCTCACCCCATGTGTATCAAATATTTAGAATTAAATGGTTTTATCAAATATATTGTCGATCAATGCCTCTACTACCTATAAAAACATATTTTTTCAACATGTGTTTTCTTTTACTTCAATGTACCCTTACTATTATGATTTTAGTTTTCCAAAACGGTAACTAGTTTCTTTACCAAGGTAATGTTTTTAAGAGTAAAAATAAAATCATGCATATTATATAATTTTTACCCACAATATGTAATTATATAATAAAATTAATCAAACAAAAATATTATATTCTTTGGAAAATAATTTTAATATAAGTGTAATTAACAAGAGAAAACATTTTTAAACCATAAACAACATGAGAAATAAGTTTAAACATTAAGGGCCATTATAGTGATAATAATATATCGATTAATTAATTAATATAAAATTATTAATTATTTTTAAAATTTATAAATTACATGGATGAATATATTATTTCATTAATTTTTCATAATAAAAATTAAAAATTTATTATAAAATTACATTAATGTTTTTTTGACACTAATCAATTAATTAGATTTTAAAAATATAATGATAGTGATTCAATTTGAATGAATTATTTTTAAAAAAATATTATTACATATATTCACCTATAATGTTAATGGGACATAATATTTCATTCAATTTATGTTAATTTTATTATTTTTATTATAATTTATTTCATTTTTCTAAAAAGAATATAATTATTTCATTAGATATTCTTGGGAATTTTATTTAATTATATACTTATTAAATTATCATAATATTTCATTGATAAATTTCTTTTGTCTATACATTACCAAATAGTTTAAATTTAAAATAAATCATGTAATTTGTTGTTCTTTACAGAAATTATTATAATGGTAAATTTTATAAGAAATGTATTTAAAAAAAGAAAAATAGATTATATATTAAAATATTTTCTAATGTTTCAATCCAACTTAATTTATTAAATTATTTTTTCTATTAAATACCTCATCGTTTTAAACCTCTAATATATATATTTAAACAATGGGATGGTTTTTAAAGTTTACTATTTTCACTATTCAATGTGTTGAAAAAATAAGTTAATCATTTTATCTAATATAATTCACACTAATTCAAAATATGGAATCAATTTTACAAAATTCCACTAATATAGTTTTATAATTTTAATTTAAAACTATACAAGAAGATATGATGAAAAATATATTTTTCCAAGAGAACATTCTCATAAATGTAGAATGTTTTAATATCAAAATTCAATATAAAATTAATTATGTAGATATAGATATTTTTTATTAAAATATAATTTAACTTATATTTATTTTAAAATAATTATAAACCAAAATTTAAACTTTTTATTCATTAAATGAAAATCATGTTTTCAATAAAATTATATATTTTTACTATAGAATAAAAATTTATTATTTAAAAAAAATATTCCCAAATTTTCTATATGATAATTTTGACATCATTATTTTTATAATTTACCTCGTTTTTTAAAATAAATTTCCAAAAATATCTAAAAAAATAGTTTAATTTATTATTGAAAGGTACGATGAACAAACTTTTTAGAAAAAATATTTTATTTTCAGAAAATATATCTTTTACTTTCAAATGATTCTTATATAATTCTTAATCAATAAACTAAAATTGAATTTATTTTATTCTTTAGTAATTCATATTATTTTTACATTTTAGTTAGTAAAGTTCATAACTGCTAATATAATGGTATTGTTATAATGATACACAATATTATGATTTGTTTAGACTTGAGGTGGTGTGTTTTGTATTCTATCAATGATATTTTATTTACATAATAAAAATATAATATCTTGTCTATAGGTGTTACAACATAAAAATTATATAGGAAAATAGTGTTTTTGGAAATTAAACTTATTTATAATATAACTTTTCGTGGTTATTGATTTTCAAGATAGATAATGCTTTATTGTAAAGAAATAAAATTCATGTTGCTCCAAATGTTGTACAAAACCTAATTTACAAATTTAAAATTTTTCATTACATGAATAAAATAATATGATTTTTAAATTATAATTAATTTATACATATTACAAAAAATATTACTATTTTAATATATATTATCAAAATTATATTTTATATTTCATAATAATAATCTCATCATAAATTATCTATATGTTAAAATACTGCCTAAATTTTGTGGCATTTATAATATTTTGATAATGTGATGAAAGTAACCATTTTGAAAAAACAATAATTTTTATAATTCACCAATATGTTGGTTATCATAGGAAATATATTTCAAGATAATCATCTTATGAGGAATTTATGAAATGATATTTATATTATAAAATTTCAATTAAAAGATTTTTAAAAATTGAATTATAAAATAATATATATAATATAAATAAAATAGATTATAAATAAATAAACTTTTCGATGTATACACATGAAAATTATATACATGCAAAATGGGAAAACTATTAAATGTTTACAATAATAGTTTTTATTATAGATTTATTCATAATTAATTTTTAATATTGTGTGGTTTATTTATTTATGGTGTATAATGTGGTATGTGTTATAGAACATAGTATGAATTTTAATGTATCTAAATTCTCAGTTTGTTACATCGATGGTTAACTTAATGTGAACACACCCTTGAAGAACAATGAGAATTAGGGTTGAAAATGAGGTAAACAAGACCCTCAAGTGGATATTGGGGCTCTTAAGATGTGTTTGTTAGCCCCAGATTGTGGTTTAAAATAGGGATTCATATATTAACCATGGTTTGGAGTAGTTGGGTAGGCATGGTTATCACTATATTCTTAGAGACTCCCCATCACTAGCCGATGTAGGTTTTTACTATTCCTAGTATAAGTTCCACCCCCTTGAGTTTGGGGTTTATTTTATATATGGGTTTTAAATGTTTATATAGCTTAATTTCAAAATATCTTTTGGAATACTACTCTATGAACTTTTTAATAAAATTTTTATTTTACGGACATCATTAGTAGATGCCTTTGAGTAATACAAACACCATGCAAAAGATACCATTATTCTCTTGTACTTGAGTAAAATATTATCATTTTTAGGATATAGGTTACCAAAAGGTCCCATTTCATAAGGGTATGTCTATAATTTTAGGTTTGAGTATGGATGATTTCACTAGTCTTAGATCAAGGCAATGTGGTCAATTTTGTAGTTCACATTATTTTCATATTTTATCACTATATCTGATCCACCCTTACGATGTTTAAAAAGTCATGTATGGTGTAAGTAATTTAATTATTACATTATGATGATTGTGTTTTCATGGAAATATCAAATTTTTCTATAATGGCCATTTTGATTGGTTTATATGTTTACAATATTACAATTAATTTTTTTTATAGAGAAAGGTTATAGTCTTCATATATAATCTCATAGTCCCTCATTTGTGGTAAACCACCTCTAGTGTATGAAGATGTGTTCCTGAATTGATATAATGACAACCAGTCTGAATGTAGTTGATGGTTATGGATTGGGTGATTCCACATATCATGAATATTAATTTAAAAATGATATAAATAATATTTAGTTATCAATATGTTGATCAATATACCTAATCTAAAAATAAATACTGAAATAGCGTATTATATATCCCTGTGTAAAATTATGGTTTAAAATCCATAAAAACCATTGATGTAAAGGGATTCATAATTTCATTGAATTAAACACACTAACATATATACTTTTATGAAACAATAGGGTCTAAAAAGATGATTATATTTTATGTTTGTTTTTTATGATAAATACATAATGGCTTATATTATGTTCATTTAATAGGTGAATTAAGTGGTGGATTTTATTAAAATACATTGGTTTTGAGAAAAAATGAATGTATAAGGATTTTCCAAAAAATTATAACCAATTATCCTTTACTAACGTATATAAATACATGTATATTCATGAAATAAAACTCATGGTATTATCTATAAGTACTCAAAAAAATGATGTTTTTGAAATAAGTTAAATCATAGAAAATATTTTACCCATGGAACTAAAAATTGAGTGTGTATTTTTTAGGAACTAATTTTATTAAGTGTTATACATTACTATTTATAAGTAAAAAGTGATTTTCATTGTGATATAGAAAATACTATGCTATTGAAAATGTTTATAAAGATGGATGAAACTGTTATGTCACAAATAAAGAAAGAATACTATAAAAATACAGATATATAACTGATGAGGGAATATTTAATCTTATATTAGTAAGGGTTATAAACTGTTTTATAAGATGTTTAAGAATGAACTTAATACTAGGGTTGTTAGTGTTATTGAAAATAATAATTGTAATAAATAACTATAAATATTTTTAAATGGAATTCATGTTCTAAAACATGATCATTATTTAATTCAAGATAACTTCAATTTATATTATATTAGTAATGTAACTAACCAACCCAAATACTAAAAAATGTGTACCTGACCTGACATGACACATTAGTAAAGAGTGTTTATGATCCCCACAAGTTAGATAATTGCTACCAAGAATCAAAAATGACTAGATGAAAAATTCCTTCCAACAAAAATTAGAAAACATGATATATATATATATATATATATATATATTTATATGAGAAAGAAATTTTTGAGAGAAAACATGAAAAATATATCATAACTAAAGAAAACATAAAATTTATTAAATCCCAAATATGTCAAAATAATGTCAATGGAACAAGTCCAACCAGAAAAGACAAAACTCAAAAATGATAAATATTTACACAATGTGATAAGCGGTTAATGTTCCATTATCCCACCAAAAAATAAGCAAAATTTCTAAAAAAACCTTACTACCTCACTACGCTACATTGTATTTCCCATCATCAAATGAAATAACATGTTATATAAACTACTTATGTGGTGAACATGGTGAGAGATAATAGTCATAGTATGATCCCTCATAAGGATTCCATATAAATTATTCATAAAAAATATAACCATGATCAACATTAAATAAAACAATGTGTGATAATCAATTAAATAGTTTTTATGTGTTAAAAAAGTTCAAATAATCATCAAATTCAATATATTAAAAAAATGATTGTAAAATAATTTCAAAAAATATTACATATATCAATGAAGGAAATCCAAGTGAAGAGGTATAAGTCAAAAGAAAGAGAAACATCATGATAATGATCACTATAGGTCAGTCTAGCTAGAATAGCCATATGTAAAAATAGAATGTATTTTGTATCATATATATAAGAATATGCATTGAATCAAGAGATCATTATAACACCCCAAAAAGTAAAATTCTCACAAATTTACAACATGTCCCATGAATAATAGGGCTAGGATGCAGAGGAACACCCCATGAGTGAACCCCTTGATTGAACCAATGGATGATGGCTCTTACTACACCATTTACAAAAGTACCCATAGATTCACATGTGAAACATTTTGCAAACCATTTCATCAAAAAAAGTTATTTGAAAACCATTTCATAATTCTATTTGAAAAATCATTTAAAATAAAAAATTCCAAAATAATGGGAAACAAAAAAAAATTAGAAACAAATTTAAACAAACAAATAAATCAATTGATCATTCCATTTTATTTATAAATAATTTTATAAAATATATATAACTTATGGATTATCAATAATAGGACAGTGACACAACTACCTACAATAAAATTAGGTTACAGTTTCCCTCAGCTTTATACACTACCAAAAAATGAAACCCAAAAATAGAGGCCCTACTTTAATTCCCACTCCACAGAGTTGTATTCCATAATAAAAAAGGTAAGAAGATGGGCCGGGTCCACCCCCACAATATCAATGGATATAAATAAATTCATTTAGTTTAGCTTCTATGAACCATGAAAATGATGAATTACAATAATCAGTTACTCAGAGATACATATCACTTACAACAAAAAACAACTATTTCCAAAAAAAAAACTAAATTGATATGAAACCCAAAAAAACTCATTGGATTTCTCTATGGATTTGAGATAAAAAACAACTTTATGAAAAATAAAAGCATACATTTATCATGTTGAAAATTGGTGTCCCCAAACCATTCATGATGTGAACACAATTCATGAAATGGTATTCAAAAATTGAATGATAAACTGAAAAATGGATATCCCCTTGTTATGAAAATCCAATTGAACTTTTCAAGATGTAAACTAGTTTATAAGATTTTATAATATTCATCCTCTTAGCATATTCATTGAAGTTTCATGAACATTGATTCATGTCATTTAACTAGTTCATGAAGTGAAATTTTCATGGGGCAATTTTCTAATTCAAATTATACAATAAAATCATAACCACCAACTATGATTTCTAACCCCAATGTGAACCCTAGAAATACTTTTAAAGATTTATATTTGGACTATACTATCTCAAATAAACATTATCCCTAAATATTACGTCACATTACCCAACATAAATTATATCTCCCTAAATGGTCTGAAACAGATTCAATCGTAATGGGGAAAAAGGGAGATGAGAAGTACCCAAAATATGGTAAACGGACGTTACAAACACCCCATGACATATCATTACGTCCCTAATATGTCATGTGAACATTTGGGGATATAAATATATGTGTGTCCACTAAAACTTTAAAAAAATTTCACACTCCCTTTCCTTATGATAATTATAATTGTTCCTCTATAACAGTATGACTAAAGAGAGAGATATCCCTTTAAAGACATTAAATTATAATCCAAAAATATCCAATAATACTCCACAACTAAAATATCTTGCTCAAACTAATTCTCTTTACAACTCATAACGTGATAGGGATTAAAATGACATGACATGAGATGATATATATGAAAAAATATCCATTTATACGCAACAACTATACTAGAAATTCCAATCAATAATCGACCTTCCCATGATACCCAGTAACCCCAAATGGTCCAACATATCATTGATCCATCTTCCCCTAAATTATATGTTGACTGTGAACCAACCAAGGAGATAATTTCAAGAAAAAATTCTCATGAATGTAAAAATAAAAAGTATGTCATAATTAATAATCATGTGTTTTCTTCCACAGTTAACAATAAATATACTCCTTGTTAAATCTCATATCCACACTGATGTATTATGAACATGACTTGTTACTTCCAAAGTGGAATTTCCCAACACTATTGAATTAAGATTTCACCTACATATTAGGTCATAAAAATATTATATGGGGGTCTTTATGATTGTATAATAATATTAGATATCATTAGAAAACTCAAATATTCTTATATGGATATCCCATGATCCACTAAAATATATGAAAAGGAATAACTCATATCCTATAATATCTGAGTATAATAATATATATAACTATAAATATTTGTATTCTATGATGTAGTAAACCTACCATGATACCTCAACACCTCTTATAGGAACATAGAAAATTTTTATGTAATCCTAAGATCCTTGTTTGAAATGATAGTATTAGGAACCCCATGTAGCCTCACAATATTTTGAACATACATCATTCCCCAAAAAACTAAACTTATTTTTTCCTTAATTAGACTAAAATGGGTATATTTTATTAACTCGTCAATCTGCACCCATATATCATTTTTATATATAATAAACTATAGAAGTCCCATGAATAAGTATATGGACACCTCATCCCATATCAAAACCCATGTTGTGATAGGATGTAGAAAACCATAAGGATATATATTCTATTTCTTTATCTATTGGAAGGTGTAACAATGGGATAAATAATATACAATGTCATGATTCATCCCTGACTAACAAAATTATCCTATCATATAATAATAAAAATTCTTATTGTGTTGACGAATGGACTATTAAGGACTATGTAATTAAAAAACAATATTCCCCACATAGACGCAGTGTTGAATAATTTATTCCCAAAATAGATAATTCAATCAAAAGGGTGAGAATAACCATAAATAGTCTCCTCACCATAAAGGGTTTCATAAACATTTTTGAACTCACAAACCTACTACTAACAAAAAAAATAAACTTAATGATAGATTATGGAAACAAATCATTTGTCAAAACAATTCGTAAAACTTCCTCTAAATAATAATTATTCATTTAAAAAATATTTCCCATAAGGATCCATAACTCCTTCAATCCCATAATAATATATGATGGAACTTTCTTGCTGAGAGTATCTACAACAACAGTCCACTTCCCTAGGGTGTAGGCGATGTAAAATCAAACATATGTTTGTATTCCACCTACCATATCTATCATAGATTCTTGTAGTTATGATAAATATATTGATCAAACTTGTATGACCATAAAAGAATACGAATCATTCTAAAAAATAGTGGTTTCACCAAAAGAAATGTTTTTACATAACTGTGGAAAGATATAAATCATTAGTGGGGTAATTCTATTCATGTGGACAAAGATGACAAGAGTCATAATCCACAACTTGACCATCCTTCATAAAAATTAATCTTATATAAGAATAGTAATAATGATGATACACACTATATCTCTTATTGTAATAATGAATGATCTTAAAAGGTATCAATGTAATAATTCATTTCAAATCATTGAAACAAGTCTAACACATTTCATTGTATTTTAACTATACCCCTTCCTTGGGATGAGTGTTAAATGGTGGTGCCAACTTTGAGAAATCCATGACGAACTGTCGACATTGTCAATCAAGTACAAGGAAGATTTATATCTAAATGAAATTATATAGATCCTCCTCTGACAAAAAATACATCATCTAATCTGGAATAGGTGATAATACATGTCAGAAATCATGAATCCTTAGAGCATCACTTATCATTTATATAAACTATATTTCAAAAGCATGACATACAAATGATTACTTCTTAGCATATATAGAACCAGACGAAAATATTTCTCTTTGTCGCACTAAGATCATGAATAATCCAATATATTGTCAATGACCACAATCCCCCAATTTTTTACTTTGTGATGAAATATCTAATAAATGAAATCCAAATAAATAGTTTGACAGTTAGTTAAAATAAATTTAATAATAAGAAATTATCTACGAACATACCTTTTCTTGAAATCTGTATTCCACATATAAGTCATCGAAAATATGATCTGACAATAACCCAAATGAGTATAGTACTCCATAAACCACTTCTCCCACATTAACAATTTTCATTAAATCACACACCAATGAAACAATATTATTTTTGTTAACCATCAACCTAATCAACATATGATAATCCATGAATAATTGGAGTAAACCATCTACCTTCATGGAATGGAGAACAAGGGAAGCCAAAGGTGAAACACTATGAAAAAAACTTTTATCAGTTCGATCATCTTATTGAATATTGATCTATTTCATCTCTATAGATTACATAAGATTTCAAGTTATTAAAACCATATAGTTACATGGAAATTGAACAATCATAAACACTACCTACTATGATGGATCAAGACGAAGAATTAATTTTTAAATACATAATAAATTTATTGAAAAATATATGGAATATAAAAAATAGAAGATATTTCCTTTGGTTAAACTGCAATATTAGATAAAAACCCATATGAGAAATAGGTTGTATGGTCTATAATGACTGGACCTCAGATCCCACTATCCCAAAAAACTAAAATAGTCCCATAATAATTATAGAAAAATAAATTTTGATGAAAAAATCAATCTTAACATGGTGAGTAGTTATTGAATTCATACCGATTATGACTGAAAACTGATTCATATTGAGAATGAATAAATCATATTTAAACATCACATCAACAATTGAATGTGGCCTAGAAGGGAATCAAAACCCAAACTCTTTCCTTTTCTCATGACATGTCGGTAACACTATAAAAAATATAATTACCTCTATCGGACAATAATAATATAATAAAAATGATAATTATTAACAAAGGAGAAAGGTACTGATATCAAATATAGAAATCACTATTGAAGAAGAATTTAAGAATGTGAATATAAATA
This sequence comes from Viscum album, assembly GCA_963277665.1. Taxonomy (NCBI): domain Eukaryota; kingdom Viridiplantae; phylum Streptophyta; class Magnoliopsida; order Santalales; family Viscaceae; genus Viscum; species Viscum album. The sequence continues at coordinate 291,517,895 of OY728143.1, read as the reverse complement.
TTATTGGTCCCATGCCAACCACTTTTTGAAAAAATTTATTATGTAAAAGAAAATCACTAATGAGGCCTAGGGTATATCACTATAGTCCATGATGTATATTATTGTACTATAGTAGACTTGGGAGTTGATGATCCCTAACCATAATGAGGTATAGACCTATCCTTACATAATCATTATAGATGGCCAAAAATCCATAACCATTACACATAAATTCAGTTACATAGAAGGAATGACATGCGTGTTAAACGATTTTATATTAATAGAATTTTAGGGGAACAAAAAATTTTGTTACTGGTGGTAGAGATGAGGCATATTGTTAAGAACAACCTCCACAACCCCTACGATGCTCATTCCACTTGCTCATACATCCATACACACCACTATAGCTACCACTAGATGACTGTGAAGGGGAAGAATGACCAAATAAGCCTACCATTTCCCAATAATTCATCATAGCAAGGTCTACCACATCCTCATTAGTATATATATTCTGAATAAATTCATATGGTCTAATATCTGATATAAAAACCACGAGTATTTATAATATTTCCACCTATCATTCTTTTGTACCTCTCATGAAAAATTAACCACCTCCCCAAATCAATTGGTGAACACCATCACTACGAACTCTCCCTATTAAAAAGAGAGACACTCTATATACTTCTCCATAAATATATAATTTGGTCATAAATGGTACAACTAGAGTGTAAGTAATCCCTTTCTTTTAAACCCCACATGTATATCAACAATTAAAATGGAATCTCTGCATCAAACTTCTCACATGAGGGTCTCTATTAGATTCGAACTGCTCACATGAGGGTCTCTATAATTGTGTGACATTTATTCTCCCAAACACGAACTGCTAACATGAGGGTCTCTATAAGATTCGAATCTAATAAATGATTACGACTAAGAGAATCCATTAGAATCATCCAATGTTTCCTTTGGATGATGTCTTGAAGGAATATTACTAAATTCTAAAAATAGACGAATTGATAAAATGATTGTATAATCATATTTTAACCTAGGAAATCAGAAGAAAAAACTGATATTGTGATAGAAAACCCAAAATAGGATTCATACATCCAAGAATTAAATGGCCACTTGAGTCTCATCATAGAAATATTGTTTAATCTCATACGACTTTGTACCCCTCAAATCCTAATAGTACTATTTGTAATATATGTTATTTTTGAAACTGTCCACAAAATCGATATAAAAATATATAATAAACAAACATGTATTCCTACGCAAACATGTAAATAACTTGACCAATCACATACCCAAATGGAATTTTTCATCCACACGGGCTTGTGAATATAAAATTATCTTCAAAAACATCTAGAGTGTATGATTTCACGCAAACTAATGAAACTAACATGACATAATTATGAAAAATAATAAATCAATGGAGTGGGAAAATAAAAATATACAAAATAACTAAATGAATCTACAGAACTGATACATCCCAAAATTTTATACATAATCCCCAATGTATGATTACAACACGAAAAGAAAAACCATAAAAATAAGAAAATTATACAGTATGTGATTAGTGACAGAATCCTATTATATCACCACCAGTTACTATACTCAGCTGATAGAAACCTCAAAACCTCATAGTGGCTCCTTAACATTCCATGCATCAAAAATCATAATAATGATTATTCACTACTTTATTGGTGTAAAATGTTTATTATACAAATTAATTATAATAAAGAACATTTGTTTCATAGAAAGACATTGTATAACAATCCAATCATACTCAACATTAAATAAAAAACACTTGATAATCAATTTCTCGATTTTTACATCAAAAACATCGCAAAAATTTCCTTTATTATATAGTTTCAAACATTATTGGTAAAAATGTTTCAATCAATATTACTAATATATCTATCAAGAAATAGAATACAAGAATGATAACCTAAAATAATATGTAATTTCAGGACAATTATAACTAAATGTTTGGCTACCTATAATAATAATACCCAAACATAGAGAATTAGATAAATCAAGTCTCTAGACATATAAATAAATTATAGAGATCATAGTAACAACACAAAATGTAATCCTACCAATATTTTCAAGTATTTCCATTGAAAATATTTTTTCAGGAACAATGAAACTCCCAATAAGTGAACCCCCAAATGACATCAACAAATTGGGCTCATCACTGCACATCCCACCTATGAAAACATGGATTTCCATGGGCTACATTTTCCAAACAATTCTGTTAAAAAAATTATTGAAAACCTTTTAATAAATTCATTTCCTAATTATTCAAAAAAACATTTCATTTACTAACATAATGAGATAATAATATTTTCTCAAAACCCATTTACACAGAAAAATAAATCAATCGATGATGAATATTTCCTAAGAAATAAATTTATAAATACAATATCAAAAATAATTCATATATCAAAGTATAGATACAGAACAAACTACCTTAAAGAAGGTTTTCCCACACCCTAAAATAGATCCTCAACCATTGGAGGGAATCAAAAACAAAAAACGGAGGTCGTACCTATGGTTTCCACAAATCATAGTCGAAATATAAAAGAACCACAGTGGGAATATGAGTTACTAAAAATTAATATCAAAGATATTTCTCCTTATTTACTATGAGAAAAAATAAATGAACCTCAGAAGATTATTACACAATGGATCTACAATGGATTTAAATAAATACCATAATAATATCAACATATCTGAACATATTGTGTATGTTCATTGATGTGACCAATGAGAATAAATATACTAAATTACCACTTACCAAGAGAGAAACAACACATCTATCATAAATATATATTTAAAAAAATAAATGATCTAAGATGAAATTAGATCCCAAATATTTAATGGGATGGAAAAAAGAGGGAAACATGATTAAATAAAGAAAATATAATAATTTGTGCAGTGTGGTATAAATTGTTTCCCACATACCATTCCTATAGGGAACTGTTTTCATTAAATGAATTTCAAAATTTGCAATATAATCCAAAAAAAATCACCTCAGATTAAAAATAACTACAATATACCTTTGCATGTTTTGAACAAGATCCACAAAATGTATGAATTTTAGGCTCTAAACTTGTTCATTGATTCTTTATAAAAATATATTCTAGTCCTTTAACCAGTTTAGAATGTTAATGTGTCTTATAGGTATATCAAAATCCATTTTTTATAGAAAAATCAAAACCACCTCCAAATCATTTGAATATAGGTAGAACCCTCAAATTTTTTTTGATACATTTCTACATTGATTCCATTTATTTAAAAAACATCCAACGACATTAATTAATTTTCCCGAAAAATGAACTCCATTATTGAATGGAATAAAATTAAACAAAACAAAAAAGGAAATGGTAGGAGATATTATAATTTTTGAAAATAATGTATTGAGTTGTCAAAAAATGTCGGTATTGAATTAGAAGAAGAAAAAAATATTGGGTATTTTAGTTCATTGAATCTAAATGAAGTAAAGTATCAAAATAAATGAATCCAATGTCATTGGTGAGAATCCAACCGAAACAAAGACATAAGGGAAGAGGAATGGTGAGGAAAAAATATTTTTTTTTCAAATTTAAAATAATTATTTTTGTAAACCAATGATGAAATGATTATGGGAACTATACATGAAAAATATAATAAGATGATAAATATGGAAAACACTAATGATCTTGTACAAAATGAAATTTATAATACATTCATAGTTATAAATTTTTTAGCAAAAAAAAACAGGAAATGTATGGTAATTTTGTTTAGAATAAGGAATGGATAATTTGAAATGTTTATGATTAGATTTAGGCCACTGATGTTGAAGATACATTCCCACAAAAATAAAACCTTGAATAAATTTGAAATTTTTTGTAGTGATGATATAAAGGGGATTTAATTTTTATTAAATCGATGTAATGGTTATTTTATAAAATTTAATATTTATAGGGGATTAATAAATTGAGTAACTAGTGGGACATTTAATATTGTTATGATAAATAAAAGGTTTAAAATATCATAATTTATTTATATAGTTTAATGTTAGATCCATGAGCATCGAAATCTAAATTGGAAATGCACTATAAGAAAAATTAATTCAAAAGAGGTGGTCTCAATAAAACCTCTATGTAATGATCCAAATGGAAGAGTCGTTTATGGACATTTCTATTACATTGACATCATATTTTTTTCTTATAAAGAAAAGTTAGAACGAGACAATAATACATTTATAATATTGAATAGTGAAATGTTAATGACTAGATAACTCACTATCTTTTTAAGGAATTTAATGAAGAAAATGGGTGAGTAATGTTGTCTCACATTTTTAGGAATATAGAGACTATAAGAGGGGGTGATTTTTGCCTTAAAATAAATGTACTTTTTTCCACAATAATGTTTATTTGTTGATAGAAAAACATAAATAATGACCAATAATAGTACAATGCTTTTGTAAATAGTAGGAAACACATATCCTTAATTTAAAAACATAAAATTAATATATATATAATTTTATATAATAATACGATCATTTTAATAAATTATGAATGGAGTCATGAAAGGATATCCTTATCCTCCAAAAAAGGTTCTAATATTACCAAATTAATCAAAATAAACTCAGGCTTCTGTTCCATCGAATTTACATGGAGGACATAAAACAATTATATTATGTATCTTATTCACATACCTCATAATTCATCGAAAATAGACCTATCAGATGGTTATATGTCCCTAACATTAATCTTCCATTACTCTATGATAATCGTATAAACAATTTATCTTTATCCACAGAAACAAATTCAATCATGTGATCATAAGGGAATCCACAATAGAAATTTATTAACTATATAACTACCAAAACATAAAAAAACATCTTATCTCTAGAATATCACAAATAAACATGATTGAATAAATTGAATATTGTATGTCTAGAACCTCGTCGATCACATGTGGTAAAATAATTTAAAAACAAATGAAAATTTATATGATCATTATAATCCAAACACCTCTGGATGGAAGCTCCAATAAAAATATCATTTAATGGAAAATTATATTAAAAATGATCTTGATAATAGAGAATATTCACACTAAAAATTTAATAAAATGCACATAAAATTTATTTAATATGACTTGCATTTCTTGATTCCAAAAATTCAATTTATTGAAAACATTATAGAAATCTCTAATAGTCAAATTCATGTATCGTTGGGTTTAACATCAACTCAGTTTCATGATGCACTAAATATTCTGATTGATGTATCATTGACATGTATCATCATAAGATTTTTTATTCACACAATTTGATAATAGAGAGATTATTCAATAGGTGTAAATATCATTTTTTTCTTTAAAATATTCAAAAAGTTTATACCTCTATGCTTAAAATACTCAAACAACAATTTTTCTCAAATAAATATATTATCAAATTGTGTTGTGTCTTGTCTAATCAATATACAAGATGAAGGTAAAATTATTCAACCATCTCCCTATAATGTACATGTTTTTCTCTCAAGATAAATATGCCTATTTGCTGTAAAAAATGTCAAATATGAAGGATTTTAATATAGATGAAACTCTAATATTTGAGAAAAAACAATGAAATTATAATGATGTAAAATAAAAATATGATATATTATTTTAGAGAATGAATAAGAGAATACAATATTTGATAGAATCATGAAAAGACATTTTATTTCATAAAAATTGTGAATGGGATTATAAAAAATAAGAAGGTACACAATCATATTGTATTGAATATGATTTTTAATTTAAAATGATTTTTTAATATAAATAGTTATATTAAAAATAAAAGGAAATATTTTATGCTTAATTTTGATATAGATTGTTAAGATACCATATAGAATGATATTTTACAATTTTATGATAATTTTCTATGATTAATAGTGAATTGTATGTATTTTCGAGATCATAACCATCCATCACATAGAAAAACGAAATTGGATTATATATTTGTAACGAATACTAGAAGTGAACTATTTTGGATAAATAAATAAATAAAAACCTTGGGAATGAAGTGAAAATCATTGTAGTGATACTTTGTGATCACAAATGTGTGTTTGATCTTATAGTGATCACAATTTATCATTTATTCAATAACAATATTGTGGTTTATTATTATTTTATTTATTTTATGTTATATTTAGAAGTTATATAGGCAATATAGATTTATTAAAACATAACAATTATAGATATTTTCACTGAACTAGTAGTCACACTTGTATTTGATAATTACTAGATGAAAATTAGTGTACAAGAACCTCCATATGTTTTAATAATTGAACAAAGATGTTTTTCATTATCAGATTGAAATAATATTAGTCATAGGATTTATTATCAATGTGGGAGAAAATTATGAATTTTTTTAAAAAAAATAGTAAAATATTATATAAAAATTGTTAATTTGTTTAGTCTGTAGGGTGTGTTTTTTTCAATGAATGAATAAAGTGAGAGGTATAAAATATGTTGTCTTTCATGAAAATATAATGATTTTTGTTCTAAAAAACATGAGTTTTATGGTGACCAATGATAAATGCTTGAATGTAAAAAATCATTTTAAGACTGTGGTTTTACACTCTAAACATCAATGATTTATTCACATACCGATATGGATGATTTATATAACTAATTAGATTTTATAAATTTGGTGAATATTAATAATATTTTCAACAACAAAATTATGTACAAAATGATTTTGTAATTTACAAGAGAGTAGGAGGGGGAGAATGTTAGAAAACGTGTTGGGCTAAGAGAATTTTATGGTGGAACATGTAAATTCATTGGAATTTATGATATAAAATTACTTTTAATAAATACAATTTTTATGATTCTTTTTTTCACACACAACACCATATTACAACATTATATGAAATATTAGATTGGTATTATTATGTAACATTAAGAACAATTAATCATCTTGTAAATATTTTTAATATATAATAATTACATACAAGAGAATAATTAGAACACATAATGTCTATAATGATTATTTTTCAATTAAATCAGTTTTCATTGTGTACTGTATTTTCATTTAAATGATAAATTTATATATTTAGGAATTTTTGTTTCTTAAAATGAACGTAATTATATCATTCTCCATGTATACTCAAAGGGAATTTTATATATTTGTCAAAAAATATTTATTTTTTAGTAAATATTTAATAAATACATAGTATAATAATACCACAACAATTTTGACATTATCATGATATAATAATGAATTATTAAATTTTTTAATGATTTTTATATATAAACAAATATATTTTCAAATTGATGAAAAATATTTTATGAAATTTTATATTTAATTAATTATTTAAAAATCTGTAATTGTAATAATTATTTTATTATTAAAACATATTTTCTTAACATGTATTAAAAAATTATTTTTCATCACATTTCGTAAAAAAATATAAAACATTATTTCATATTTAATATGGCTAATTAATTTTTTATTCCTAAAAACATTATTATTATGATTAATGTTATTTACCATGATAGTGGTGAAATAATAATCTTCAGCGAATTGTTTTTTTTGTGGATTATTTTTTATATAATAAATTAAAATGATTTATTTTATTGAAGTAGTTTTAAATTATACTAATTAATATATAAATATATATTATCACTTGTTAATTTGGTAATTAATCTTATATAATATTAAGTACACAAAATGGTTATAACATTGGGTTTCAAGAAAATCTAATATATTATTTGTTCTTATTAAAAAATAAATATATTATATTTAGAAACATATTTTTATTAAAATTTTCATAAAATAAGTTTATAACATAATAATTTTGAAATTGGTCTATAATATATTATTAGTAACATTTATGTATAGTGTTAAATACTAGTTACCAATGTAAAAAAGACAAATGTTAAAAAATAATTGTATAATACTCAAAAGAGTATACAAAAAGGACCAAAATATATATTTTTTGGGATTGAATACCATACATATTCCCCGACCTAATTATTTTCCACTTATGAAAACTTTTACCATATAATATTATATTAACATTCTTATAATGTAATGTGTAACTATGAAAATTCTATTTTATTTACAAAAAAAAGAGAGATCAATTTTACCAAATTTAATTGACCCTTATGAATCATTATCATGAAAAAACTCTCCACATGAAAATATTATGTTGTCTCCCTTTCATTGTAATAATTTTACCTTATAGAAGAAAAATCCATGTATCCTTAGGTGTTACCCATGAGAGAACATATATCGGGAGATGTAATTTTCACAACCGAGCAGTCTTAATTGATTTATCTCACCACTTAAAAAAAACTATTTCAGGGATAATCTATTGATAATTAATAATAATAATCTATTTTTTAACTTATGTAATATAAATATTATTATTTCTACCAAAAAATGAGAAAAATGATAACATGTCTTATGTTACATATATACTACTTCCACTAGCAGTAATGTGATTTTTTTCTGATTATCATTACAACGATGGTAAAAAGGTAAATTTAATGGATACTTATTGTATTTAAAAAATAATAATATTTTAAAAATATAAAACAATTCATTCCATATATAAGTTTCATGGATAATGAGAATCATGGACATGTGTACTTGTAGACTACCATCTATATAATGAGACATATATTATTTTTATTTTATATTTTTCAAAATTTTAAAAATATATTAAAAATGATTTAACCACCTAATAAAATTATAATAATATAGTTATTCATATAAAATATTGATATTATAACCAAATAGTAACTTTTATAATAGTACTCACCCATAGAGACTATGTTCAGCTTGTTTGGGAAGGTTTCACAACCTACTTGAAGTGTGATACAAATTTATATGATAGATTAATATCAAATCATAAATGGTAGTGTTATTATAAATTAATGATCTATTAATGTTTTAATATTTTCATGGAATGGTTATATTAATTCTTAACATATTACGTTAAAAACAAATTTTTTTTATTAAAATTATCCAAAAAATATCATCACCAACTTCATTAGCACAAATAATAACAAAAATATTTTTGAAATTATATTACAACAAATTGAATATGTATAAAAGTTATATTTGTGTACCTAATATTACCTTAAATGGATGAAATTTTTATTTATATATATACATATAAACATGAATTTTTTTCTCCATTATAAAACTAATATTAATCAAATAATCGATTCTAGTAACATCAAATGGTGGAAAATTTATAACTCACAAATATATTTTTTATAAATTCTATTGATTTGAGATTATAAAATGTTATAGGAATTAAAATATTATAAAATAGGTTACTAATAGAGGTATTTCTATTCTATAGTAAGATAGATTGCATTAGACTACGAGTGATAAATGGTAAAGGATACTTGACATCATTTTCAATTCCATGAGACATGTTTAATAGTGATCATAATTTTTTATTACATTTAGAAAATTCACTACCACATTTAAATAAATTATAAAGAATATCATTCATTAATTATGGTTTAATTTATATTACATGGTATCCCTCCCAAATTCTTTTTATACATACATTAATATTACCTATAAGGGTTTTTGCATCTCAAATTTTCATCATTAAGAAATGATGAGTATTCGAAAATTGATTCATTTTTATATTTTATATATTGTAAATATAATTATTTTATAAAAAAATTTAACAAAATATTATGGATATATAAATCCATATGTTTGTCTTTTGTCATTGTATTTTCAATTATAATGATTACAAAAATATATTGTTATTTTATCTTAATAGCATTTCTTTGAAAGATTATTGTGGTTATACATATAATGTCATTTAAAAGGATTTTATAATTCCGATTGTATATATAATATAATTTATTTTTATTTATCCAGTTTTTTTATTTTAATTGGTATATCTATCATTCATGGTATTTCTTTTAAAAACATTTCATAAGTTATATAGAATTTCTTATCAAAATATCTTTTCATGAGTAATAATAATTCATCATTGACAATGATTTAAAAATTGTTTATCTCCAATGATACATTGATAATAAAATTATTTTCCTTTATAAATTTTATTGTAATTTGATTTTTGGATAACATTTTTCATATATTTTTATGATGTTATTATTAATTTATATTATTTCAAAATGATATCTTTTTCTATATCCGTGTTCAGTCATCACAATATTTTTATCATTTTTTATTTTTTATTCCAAATATTTCATATTTTAGGTGATTTTATTTCCCTTTAATTATTTCATGTGGAAATACTTATCACTATATTGTCTTTTTCTTTTTCCATAAAATAATTTTTAAAATACAGGAATGGTGTTTTATTTATTGATGATAGATTTTATATACTTCTATATATTTCATTTAAAAATAATTTTTTTCATATTTTAATTATATGTTATTGATTCTTAAAATAAATTTTATTTTCTAAAAAACATTTTACTTCATCTTTTTAAAAATTATATTTATTTGTTACATATAACATCATATGTTTGGAAAATGGAATTTTTTTTCTATAAAATCATTTATTGTTAAATACTTTATTATGGGGATTCAAAAAGATAATGATTTTATTATATGTTTAAAAAAATTTCTAATTGACTTTAAATCATAAATGTTTTGATAATAAAATTAAATATTAATATATTTTTAAAAGGTGAAATTTAATTTTAGAAAAAACATACTTTTTAAAATCAGATTCTAATGACAATAATTATTATGAAATATTCCTAATCTGGAAATTGTAATGCCAATTGTCGAAAAAAATTGATATTTTCTTGTAATGTATACTAGTGTATGACCACAATCATATATTGAGGAGAAGTGATTGGGAGTATAAAAAAATTATAACAGTTATTTATTTTTTTCTCAATTTTAAACATGGAAATATTGTATGAGTGGTTGTGATGATGTTTTTGGGATGTAAAAATAATTTAATGTAGAAATTGATCTTAAATTTATGTTATCCGGATAGTTATGAATCTAATGTTTTCCCTTATTAAGAATTATTATAAATTTATATATTTAACAAACAATTGATTATGAATTATATATCATTCATGCATCACCATCCTCTCATGAATTTGAAAGACCCTATTTTCTTTTTAAAATATCATGGGAACACATAATTCTTATTCCACTATGGTTTCATTTTATTAACATGACATGACTATATAAAATTAATCAAAATCTACCCCATTATTTCATATATTTCTCACATCTTGTCTCCCCCCATTTAAGAAAAACATATATAATAATAATGTGGGAGGAATAATCAATTGGTTATAGAATTAAATGTAATATGACATAATAATTAAATAAAATCATAGGAAATTAGAATGAGGATTCATGAATTAGATAATTAATCATTTGAATTCTCCATGGGTCATTACTCCATGATCATTGAGCTTTTGTGACCACAATTAGAATTATTAAATAATGGTGAGATAAATCATAATTAAGTGGGGTAGAAACGAATATCATAGACATTAAAAGTATTAATATTTAATTAAAATTTAGATATAAAAATTAATTAATTTCTACCTTATGATCAGAAGATCGTGAATTCATTCTACCAGGGAGTGGAAAAATTATTAGAATTAGGAAATATCTTCACTCATTCCCTCTCTTTAATTTTAGTCAGTAGTGATTTTTCATTTCCTTGGATGGATTCTATGTGTCACTCTTGATGGATGAGATCAATTTTTCTAAGAGCGTAATTTTCCATAATCGCAATAGCATAAGGTTGTGAACAATTTGAGAAGATTTTGTTTCTTTTCTTCAGGACTATGTTTTATATATATTTTTGGATCCATTGGACTTTTAATTGGATTATGGACCTTATAATTCAGGTTATGAGTGAGGTTAGACATCATTTTTTTTCTTGGTGGGAAATGGTAATGCGAAGGATTATAGTTTGGATGTCGTCTTCATTGAGGAATTTCATTGAGTAATTCTAGTTCTTCATGTTTTTAATCCATGGATGCATAATATGGATTTAATCAGGTTTTAAATATATTAAAAATAAATTTATATGGAAAAAATAGATACCCATAAAAATTTAATTAATAAAAAAATATTCAATAAAATTCATGGTTGGGTGTCATTTCTACTAAATTGTTCTACAAGATACAAAAGGTGGCCCTAAAGGCAGTCTTATATTGTGGGATATTCATTAATATATGTAATAATAATTAAATTGTTGGAAACACATTTTATTTATTGTGTTGTGGTTCTATTGTAAGGATGTTGCATGATGATGCAATATCTGGTAATCACAACAAATTATGGTTTCAAAAATCAATATCAATGGTTCATGAAACATCCATGGGAGTGGAGATATATGTGTGTATATCAACAGGTGTAAAACCAATGCACCATGATATATATTTTTGAGGGTATGAATCATTATTCCATCCTTAAAAGGGTTTCAACTTAGTAAGATTTGGTTTCAACCAACCCTCCATTCCAACATGGTCAACTTCATCGACATGGGTTTTCTTATCTTGTTTAACAAACATCTCAAAATATTTATTTAAAAAAGTAATTACATGGTATAGTAAAATACGGTAATAATAATTCCCAGTTGGATAAGATGTTTTGATATGTATGGATAACAGTGATTATTACCTCAAGGTAGGTTTGTGAGTGAAAGTTTCTGTTCAGATGGTTGGTTAAGAAGTGACCATGAATGAAGTTCAGATTTGATTTTGATATTCCATGGCATCGAATTTTGAGTTGTTTTTTTGGGTTTTTAGGGGATTATATTGACATATTTATATAAATGTGGTCACTCATGAAGTGACTATGTAGTTGTGGTCACCTGTTTTCTCATGTAAGGTCATGAAATTTTATGATTATTTATTGAAGTGTGGTAACCTAGGAAGGTAATGTCACATGAAATATATCCCTTTTGATCACATTTATTTTCTCACACCATGATTATCCATGATATCAATTTTTTTTGTAAGGTATAGTCACTTATGTAATATTTCATCCTTCATGTGGACACTTTTAGACGAGCCTTATTAAAAAAGGTTTATTAAAGTAATTTTTTTCTAAACAAAATTATTTATAATAGTTACAAAAAATGTTATATTACAATTAATTAACATCAAATAAATTTTAATAATTATATTAAATATATATATTTCAAAAGTACAATAATTTCATCATTCTAATAACAATTTGGAAAACAAATATCGTATTTCTATAAAAACAGTTTAACCATATGTAGTTTTCATAAACTCAAAAAAAAACCATCATGGAGTATCACTTCTAGATCGAATCAAATAGTTACAAAATCAATTTAAATGTTAATTTTTAGGTTTAAATTATATTAAAAAATTATAATGAATTAAATTTTAAAAAGTTTTAATCATATAATTTTAAATTAAATTTTACCAATTTAAATTGACAGTATAAAAAATAATCCTTTGTTAAAAATTTCATAATATTCATTTTCTAGGTTACTAATTAACCTAAAAATCAATAAATCAACTAAAAAAATCTAATTCCAATTTTTAGTAAATTAAAAATTTAAAAAAGATATAAAAATTGAATCAATTAACATAATTTTTAATTAATAATGTTTTTATTAGCAATGAAAAACAATTACAAATTTCAAAAATCATGTTCACAAGCCCCCCCCCCCTATAAAGTTGAATGATTTTAATCATATTCAAATTTATAAATAAATGTTTTTATTGAAATGGAGAAGAAAAAATGACATTCCTCCATATATATAAATTTACAATGATTAGTTCAAAGAAATAAATTATTCCATTATTCAATAAATAATTCCCAATTAATGATTTAAATTTACTCCCACATCAAACCAATCGACCTCCCAATTCTAGGATTGGATAGAAATATATTCTAAAAGTATTTACGTTTTAACAATAATCACTTCCATTTACCCCTCCCTATAACGAGCTCATATTAATGTTCTAATTTTCAATTCATTTATTTTATTGAAGATGATTTGTAATAATTCAATTATCCAATTAATGGGTTAAATAATTCTATCATCTAAATAAATTTATTCTTCACATAGGATCTTTATGCATTTTATATAATATTTTTTCCCAAAAATATATTTCAAGAGAACTATATAGTGTGAAACATTTTAGAATTACCTCCAGATTGATTTTAGTTACACTTTTATTATTTTAATTTACATTCATTCTTTAGTTCAGTTTTGGGAATGTTTTTGGTGGAGTTGGTGAAATTTAGAGTCCAAGGGTGATGTGTATGGATGGACCATAATTAAGAAAAACATGCGTGATTTTTCTATGAAACATTGTGACCCATCTTGGATGCACAAGAGGTAGCACACAATTGAAAAATAAAATTTCCAAATCATGAGGTCTTTCTCCCCAAACCATACACCTTAAAATAGATGGAAATTCCATAGTAGATAAATATTTTTTCATACCATGCATCATATTAGAGAAATAATGAATCACGTAGTTAGAGACTCATGTTTATGGTGATGAGTTATGAAAACCATTTACCTCATCATCAGAAACCATATTCTCAATTATTTGATCATCTAAAAATTTAATTAAAATTTTCAAAACCACATTTATTAACAATAATAACTTTTATTTTTAAAAATATGATTTAAAACATATTTTGATATTATTAAGAGGGTTCCAAGGATCCTAGAACCCCATTATTAATGAATAGAAAATCGGATTGATGGATCGACACCTCATTAGTATGTAATTCTATTATTGTTTGGTTTCCTGTCCCATCCATCTATCTTTCCCGTTGAATATGGTGATTCTTCCTCATATAGTGATGGTATGGATATAGGTTTTATTTATATTCTTACAATTCATTTAAATCATATCTATTAGTGATAGAACTTAGTTATCGTTGTGATTTTAATCATTCCACATCAAATTGGGGATTACTGGTCAATATATATTTTTAAATGATCTTGAAAATTGTTGTAAAAATTTAAAAATATCATGAACATTAATAGTATTTATTGTTTTAAATTGGGAAATTTTAATTTCCAAATCAGTATATTAAATTCTATATTTAATTAATTAATGGATGTCCATATGACATTGAAACCATTAATATTTCCAAGTGGACCCCTTATTGAATTTTAAATGGGGAATGGTGGAAACCCATTGGCTAGGATGATATAATATAAGTTATGAAATACGAATTATGCATGGTTTTAATGTGGAATTGTGATACTGATTGATAAATAAATTTATAAAAATATGCTTAATGATGTATTATAAAAATGTTTGATAAATGATTTGAGAATGTGAATCCATGAGATGCCATACCCATTAATGAGTTGGGGGATAGGGTTTGAGGATCCAACTACTAATTGGGTTCTAGAAATCTACTCAAATCCCACAATATATATAAATATATATATATATATATAATGTGATCATTGAGTTGTGGGACATGGATTTCATCTCCAAATACCCATGAGGTTCCAGATTACTTAGTTAGGACCCCATTATATGTATTTAAACCGAATGATAAATGATTAATAAAACACATGATAAAATGAATTGTGATAATAATTTGGGTGATGGATAAAAATCCGACACTGGCCATATTTTGAAATATTAGTTCAGGGTTCAACATGATCTTCGGTTTTATATGTTTAATTAACGAATAATTTTATGTGAAACCCATTTCCTCTATCCATACAAAGTAAATTTTTTATTTTCAGACACTTTTAAAGGACAAGTGAGATCCCAAACAGATAAATAGTTCAAACACCAAAAGGGAAAATTGACTTGTTAAAGAAAATCATGAGCTGATTTGAATCAATATCTTTAAAAAACATCCTAGGGAGAGAATTTACCTGAGTGTCAGGATCATCCTTTAAGATGTCTACATAGTGAATCGCTAGGTAGTCCAATGATTGCTCGTATTCATCCTTGATAATCTTACCCTTGTTGAAACCTCTAACTAAAATGAGATCTTGCTTGTCAATCCAGTCGACTTGTTCCTTAGTGGTGTCTACCCACAACAATCTTCCCATCATATGGTCAACCTCTTCCTTTGTCCCCTTAATCGTTAGGGTGTCATCCACCATTTCTTCACCTGAATGCATGAGTAGTTCCATATTTCCCATAACCAAAGCATCATGTTGTTGTGGGCCCGAGGGATATCCTTCCTCACTCTGAAGTTTAGGAGGCTGTGCAGCCTCCTCCAGCTCCACACTCTCTAATTGATGTAATCCCTACCGATGCTGATCCTGGGACATCTCTTCAGCATCCCCTTGAGGCCAAAGCCTTTCCCCCCACCATTTTTAGTTTTTTATTTATAAATATTCATACTCTAATATAGAATATTTTTTTTGATACCATTGGTGGTGGCCTAATTAGTTTTTCTCACAACCTTCATAGGTTACATGATCAGTCTTCGAATAGAAATTATTTTTAGGACATGATAGTGGAATGAATCCTATGTCAGATGGATGAGTTGAGATTAGTAATGGATAATTATTGAGTGAACTAGACCTGATTTCTAGACCCAATTTATTAGTGCGTCTCTATTTGGTGGTTTCATTTCACACAAGAATCGGGAATGGAATTAAATATTTATTATTTTTGTATATGGTAATTTATCAATGTTTTGATATTATATTGTGATGTTATTCTTTTTTAGTCATGGTATTTTTATATTTATTGTTTTGCAACTTTTGGAAATCATTTATTAATTTCCATTGTAGTAATACATTGAAAAAAATGGTATAATATCCATATCTTGTATATTGGACAGTCACTCCCTAGTCAATATCATTTTTTATACATGGAGGTGTGCTCGATGCAATTTAACAAACTAGTTTGGGGGACCAGTACATGGAACCCAAGTCCATATGTTACAAAGTGTCATCAATGGTGGATTTCTAACTTTTTAATTTCCTTGATATTTAGGAATGGTATATGAGAAATTATGATGATTCAAGCCTAAGTTATGATGTCATAGACTAGAGTAACTAACCCATGTATGGGAGAAAAATGATGTCCCCATGGTGGGATTAATGTTATTGATATTTTTTGTTATAGTTAAATGTTATTTCATTATTAGTGATTCCCTTGTTATGTGATGTCATAATTTAGAGGGATTTTTTCCATGACATGTTATGGAATGGGAGTCAAGTATGCATGAATCATTATAGGTACTCATGATTTATTTAATAATTGACCATTTAGGCTTTTAGGGAAACACATGTTCTAGGTGAGTTGTTAAAATTAAATTCTTTTCCCTATATGAGTAATTTATGATAAAAATGTTTTTTATAAGAAAATTAGACATTATAAAAGATGAAATATGTGGCGATTTAAAAAGAATAAATGAGTTTCTAATATAAAATTATAAAATATAATTTTTTTCCCTATGTTGTCATGATCCTAATGAGGGATGATTGACGGTAGTGATAGTTCCTTGATTATGATGTTGTGTCGGGGTAAGGGGATTAATTTTTATGAAATTATGTGAATCCAACTCATTAATTTTTTTAATGGTGTGTTTTCTGTCATAAGGTATGTTTTATTAATTGTTTAGATACTCTTATATGACTACGCTTGATGATATGAGGAAGTGAGGTCATGGAGGGAAATGTTTAGCCAATATTGGATCCCAAGGATCCTATATTACCTATAAAAGGAGGATGATATAAGTTCGGTGATAAATTCTCTATCTATGGATGTTTATGAAAATAGACCTAGGGTGGGTTATGTGGAATAAGTGAAATATAATATAGTATTTCTAGTTGTATCACCCTCCAACAATCACCAAATACAGTGGACCTGATCTAGTTAAGTTCCGAATTGAGTTCATCCAAATGATCGTTCACCATCTATAGACTCTAGTAAAGAGGACAATTATCATGTATGCGTTCATTTTGAGAGTATTAGTGATGTGCTTGTGGGATATTCACACATGGGATATGTAATTGGAAGAAATGGTACATATGGTATTACATGATAGGATTATAGAAAAATTTCACCGATCGAAGCTCAATAAAGATAAAGCATCAAATTTTATTGTCGTTGTAATATGGAGTATACTTACGATAGAATATGCCATCCACTTCACCAACATGGATATCATTTTTCCAGCGGTAGTAGGGGATGATGAAACTAAAAGAAAAAATTTAATGGATGGAAATAAATGTGATATTATGTCCCAATTTAATAAAATTTGGCTATTAATATTTTATATAGTTGTGAGTGTGTTTCTCATTTCATAGGGGAAAAAAATGGAGGCTTTGAGTGAAATGTTGGTGGTTTCTTCTACACGTCCACTAGGTATGTATTTTGAGAGTAGGAAGTGTCATTATGAAGATTTAAAAAATGAAATTGCAAAATAGTTTGTCTAGAGAGAATGACCAGTTACTCAGAGCGATAAATGAATATACTACAACCAGTGTGGTAGATCGAGTGAAATTTATATCTCGTGTGCAAGTACACCTGTAGATTATTGATCCTACATCAATATGAGAAAGTTATAAATTTATTTCTAGAATCCATGATTGATATTTAGTGATAGGGATCCAAATAGAATCATAGTGATAGAATGGGGAGTTATACCCTATATCAGTCTGGAAGTTGGAGTTATTCTTGTCATGGTTTTCATTGAATTATATGTGGTAATACAAGTTAATATCAATATTATCATTAGAGTGGTACAACATTGGGGATTTATATTACAACAAATGGAAGAGGGTTATGATAGTCTCATGAAATTCATCTTTCACATGTGGATATAAAGGCTTGGACATCAATTGTGAAAGGTGGCATTATTTAATAATCTATTCTTTAAAGTGCCTTATTTGTAACCCGGTCCTCTTATTATATTATATCTTCACAACTTGTGAATATTTTGAGTTTTAATGTAGAGTTTATTAATTGTATTTTGATGATCGACACTCCACTGGGAGTACATTCAAGGGACATCTATTTCTATTAGGGGTTCTCTCTAGAGGTTCGAAAATTTCAATTTTATTATGATATTTACAAACATGGAATGTCACAATATGACTTTATTTTGGAAATGGAATAGATGGTATCATACTATTCAATTATTGATTATTAATGTAGCATAGTGGCTATTAGGTGTCCTAAAAGTCAAAAATATGTTCATTGTGGATAATGAGATATCCAGGAAGGTAGTGTGGGTCGAGTTTATCTGTAATATTAGGAGATCAATACCCAGGATTATAGACTATTTATGGTTAATGGGGAGGGGTTAATAATAAGGGTTTTCAACCATTAGTATACTAGTTTTGCGGCTTGTTTCTTTAGGAAATATTAGGGGTTCCACTTTAAAGGTATATTGAGTTTATAATTTATATAATTCCAAGATCTGAACAAGTTTCCATTACTCCTTATAGAATGAAACCAATAAATTTTTTTGGAAGTGGTTACCTTTATGGAAGAGTTTATGGATAATGGGGTATTCCACATCATTACATCACCTTATGGTTTACCTATTTTGTTTTCATATAAGTTTGATGGGGAATTGAATTTGGTTGAGGATTTCTTGAATTTGACATGGATGACAGTGAAGAACATGAATCATCTTCCACATACCGATTATCAATTTGACTAGTTAATGGGTCTATTTTTTATATACTATTGAATTGAGGTTGGTTTATCATCATATTTGATTTATAGCATATGATATACCATAAAAAACTTTCAAAATAAGGAATAGTCAATATGATTTTATTATAATTCCAAAAGGGATAAAAAACACTCCCATTGTGTATATGAACATAATCAACCAAGTCTTTCACCTACATCTAGATAATTTTGTGGATGTTTTTGTGGATGTAATCATTTTATACTCTATGAATGATGGCCATCATGAACAAAATTTTGACTTCATCCTAAGTAATCATTGAGAGAATCAGCTTTATGCCAATCTATCTAGGTGATAAATATAGATTGATAGGGTACATTCATTGGGTCACATAATCTCAGAGTAATGTATATCAATTGAAATAGATAAGTAGTGGGAAGTGGTTTCATGGGATAATCCTATGTATGTTTTTGAAACCCGATTCTTTTTGGGTTTTTTGTTTTATTTCTAGATATTCATCCATGGAATTTATTATATAGAAACACGATATTCAAGATTGACTAAGTTGGGAATGAAATTGGATTCATAGGATAATAGTAGAATACTTCCCATGATTTGAATAATATTCTGACAACTACACCAATTTGGATCATACACAATCCAGATGAGGAGTATACAATATTTTTATATGCACCTAGATAGAACATGGAGTTGTATTTATGAAAAAAAAATCATTTTGTGTAATATGGGTCAGAATAGTTGAGGCTGAATTAATGGAATTTCCCATCATAAGATCTCAATATAACTACAGTGGTATATTCAATAATTTTTTGTGATATTATCTATTGGGATAAAATGATACTATCTACACTAACCGAAACATATAAATGTATATCTTTTTGGAGTGATTATGAATATCTTGTAGTATATACTGGATAAATATTTGTGCTTGTTAGATTTTGATCTAGCCTATATTCCCATGAAGTGATTAAATGTAACCGCTTCATCGAGAGGGAATACATAGACTTTACAAGTGCATTATTATAGTTATGAGTTTTAGATGTTAACCTTACTTGATGGTAAGAATATTAAAGATCAAGACAACAATGAGTACACGATTCGTATATCATTATATATTTAATTCTCACATGTAATCTGGATTAGGTAGATAAATTATGGGTATTTATTGTTTTTTACTAGAGGGAAAAACTTGATGATGTATAGACACAATCTTAATAGACAATAGATAATGATGAGAACATCTATGTCTAGAACTATATTGTTGTTCATACATGTATCTGAGAAGATTTGATACCTTTGTTTTCATCCATGAAGTGGTAAGTGAAGCCTTGTTTGACCAAAATAAACTGTGGACTATGACAATATTATTAGCCACCAAACATGATAAGGGAGATGTAATGTTTCATAATAGGATTTTAATCCTATTAATAGGTGATGTAGAGAATTTACAACTGTGTGGTTTACTATACCATTTACCCATTATGTAAGGTATGTGGTACTATGTTACAATGGAGTTCATGGTGGTTCATCCAAGGATTCCTCAAATGAATGATTCTATATTGATGATTGTGGACTAATTGATTAATGTATCTAATTTACTGCATATCAATTTTAATTTCATGGCAGATCAGTCGGGGGGCATGGACATTCGGGAAACATTCCATATAAAAGGGGTACCATGAATCATATATTCATAATGTGATTAATGATTCACTTTGTGGTTCTAGAATGGCTTTTAGAAGGTTCCTAGTATGAATCTGTGTTACAGTATGATGTTCCTCACATAGATAAACAAGCAGTTGATTCATACTATAAATTTATTAGGAGATATGTTGGGGGTGTTCCTCCTTGACATTGGTTGTTCAGGGGATAATCACTTATGACACATCATATTAACCAATAATAATAGTTATTGTGTGACTACTCAGATGGAAAATACGAGATACTTTATGGTAGTCTATAAAGATCACCAGTATAATGGTTGGATGTGTGTAAGTAAGATCATTTTTGGATGAGGATCGTGTATGAGACATTGGAGTAGGTTTAGCTAATAAAAGAATATATGGATATGAGTAATATTAGATATAATACGTATGATAATTGATGATGATGACCCATTGATAAATACAATGGGTGATCATTTGTTCCTTTAGCTGTCAGTAGGATTGGGTCACCATAGGATTCAGAGGCATGTAATGTTGTAACACTATATTTTTCAAACTTTTTTCATTATAGAGGTGATTGGACTTGTGCAATAATGAATCACTCTTCCACAGAGGTATAATTATAGGAACTATGCCTTTCATGTGAAAATTCATCAAAAGTATAACCTTGAACATTCTATTGTGATCGATTTGATGATTTTTATCCTAATGCTAATGTTTACTTTTACGATCATCTGATTAATGTTTTGATCATAGTGAGAAATTGTTGTGAGGAAAGCCATGTTGATAGCCTGATTATTTTGGCAACATTATTTTTTAAGAATAAAATGGAAAAATGAAGAAGGAATGTAGGATTAGATTCCTATACATGTTATCTCTGAAACATATATATAATTTGTATTTCATCATGAGGATGATATACTATAATGTGGAGAGATAGTAAGATCCCATCCTTTCTAGAGATTAATCATTATCATTTTCAAGAACTCTTTTCTGCTAGTATTGTTTATAAATTGGATTGATTTTTTTGGGATGCTTTTAGTGAAGTTGGAGAAATTTGGAATCCATGTAGAATGTGCATGGATGTAACATAGAAATAAAAAACTGTATAGTTCTCCTATGAAACATCAAACCCCATTATTGATGTACAAGAGGTAGCATATGGTTGGTGCATGGCTAATACAAACAATACAGACCCTCTTTCCAAACTGTGAACCATGAGAAAATTTTATTTCCACAGTGGGTTCATGTGTATGAAACACTATTCCTTATCCCACGAAACCATTCACATAGAATATTAATCCCTAAAAAAGTTATTTAAATTTCATGATACCACAAATTATTTAAAACTAATCACCCTTATCCTTCCTAAAATAATTTCTAATGTTTTTATATATAACTTAGCGGGTTCCAAGGGTACTTAAATCACTTCATTGAAAATTTGTGATCCAATTGAAGGATCGAATCGTAATTAGTATGTAACTTTTTCCCATTTCGGTTTCCTCATTCTATTATATATTTTTCCCGATAAAGAGGTATGGATATTCATCCATTGAATATGGTTTTGTTCTATGTTTTATGAAATCTTGTTCTTATGGATCTCAATCAAAAGTATTGGTCCTAGATCATATATATTGTTTTGATTTCAATCATTCCACATCAAATTTTTGTTTACAGGTTGTCAATCATTCAACAATAATCATGATGTTTTTGGTTAAAATAATCAATTTCCAAAGTCTTGAATATATTTTTCTGTATTTAATTGTGAAAATTAAATCATCACATTGGTATATTTAATAGTAAAATGAATAAATTAATCAATTTATATGTTATTGTGAAACCCTTCATGATCCCTACATGACATGTTTTTGAATTTGAAATAGGAATTAGTGGACACCCATGGGTTGGGTTGATATAATTAATATTTATAAATATCTATTATGAATGGTATTTGAATGGAAAATTTTCAAAATGGTTGATAAGTAAATTTATGAAATGTGTCCCTTAATGGATTATGGTAATATCTTATAAATAGTTGGATAAGGTGGAACTATGATATGTGATATTTTTTACTTAGTTTTGTAGAATAATAGTATAAATACCCATGGGGTTCTATTCATCCATTGTAAGACACTAATAAAAAAGTGTGTGTGTGTGTGTCTGTTTATTATATGTGATCATTGAGTTGTGGGATAAGGAATGTTGTTCCAAATACCCACAGTGTTGATGTATGCTACTCCTAGACCCTATTTTATATATGTAAATGGAAATTATAATGTTTAATAAATCCCACAAGAAAATGAAAAATGATATCTCTTTGGTAGATGGCTCATACTCCATCATGGTACCGTGAATGTATTTATTTTTTGGGTTTCACTGTGAAGATAGAGATTTATAGTGTTAATTTATGAATAATTTATTGTGAAAAAAGATTTCATTAAATTTTTATTTTATTATTTATATAACTTCACAGATTGATTTAGATTAGGTATTTTTATAGACACTATTATTGGAAGAATACTATGTTTTACTCACACCCCACTTGGAAAAAATAATTGATACCCAAATAAACTTCATGTTTGTTGGAATGTATAAGGTTATGAGCCATATTTTAGATGGATGAGTTGGGATTCAAGATGAATAATTGATTAAAGAACAAGAGATGACGTCAGTAACCAAATGGGGAGTTTTCATTGTGAATTCATTTTTTATATTAGTATTAAAATTGATTGTAATATGGAATGACATTACTATTTTTTTATTGTAGGTCATTTATCAATATTTTAAGATTATCATCTGATTTTGGTATTTATTGGTTATGGAATTAATTTAGTGAAAGTTTATTTTCATTTGAAATTTTTTAGTTAATTTATGCTATTATGGTACTTTAATAAAAAGGTTATAATATCCATATGATATATATGGACCTTTGTTTCTAGTAATAATCTTCTAAGATATAGTTATGTGCTCCTAATGTAATGTAACTAACTGAATTATGTAACCAACACGTGGAACCTAGGTCAGGATGATACACGTACTGTTCTAAAAAATATATTAATACTTATCCTGGGCTATATAAAATCCTAGTTTAATTAACATATAAATATATCATGGGATATTAATTTCCCATTTTAGTCTATGATGAAAATAATTATATAAATTTAATGTTATTTGGCACCATAATATGTTTTTTAGAGATTAAGATTTCATAAAATATGATCTAATTTATATTGACTTCATGATATTATTTTTAATTTATGAAAATTATTGGAATTTCAATCCCATTCTTTTGTAACAAATATCAATAAATATAGATAACCATTTCAACCTAAATTCGTCAAACATTAAAAAAATTAGAACTATTGTGATTCTCAAATCTAGACTGGTATTTTCAAACTATATAAGGAAGTTATGAAGTTAATGAAATTTTTAAAAAATCTAAAGAATAATAAAAAAAACAATGTTGAAATTAATTGATTTTTTTTAGTTTTGGGGGTTTCTTTTTTTTATATATATAATTAATAAAATATTACTCAAAAAAGAAAACAAAATAATTATTTTCAAATTCTAATACATTATAAAATTAGATTGATTAATTACTATCCACTAATGACCAATATGAATGCATATTTTTACCATTAATAAACATCATAATTGGATTATATTTTCATCACCCAATTGATAATGCAGTCAATAACATTCATGAATTACCATCCACTAATGACAATTTGATAACAAACGAAATCTTATAAATATTCTATGACCATAGAATTATACAACCTCTATGGGTTTTTATATTCATTTCATGAATGTATATATATAACCAAACTCTAACCAATTCCATCATTTATTGTTCATACCTCACCGACATATATTCCATAAAAAATGATAGAATCAATATTATTTTAGAGGTACCTACAAATTATAATGAAATTGAAATAATTATTATAGAACATGGATAGTTGATAAAAAAAACTAGAACACTCCTACTACATGATCAAAATTAAGTAAATGAATATGAAACCTAAAATATAATTTTAGGGAAAGTTAACCACACCAAGAATTAACCTTGTGTATATACTCAATGTACATTGAAATGAAGTGATCATGATCGCAATCATGATGCGTATGTGGTATAATTGAAAAATAACTACATTATAATGGACTTTTACTGAGATGAGTACAATTGAACCCAAATTTAATTAAAATGTCGAATGAAAAAAACAAAAAAAAACCTTATGTATAATAGGATGATGATAAATAATTTATAATGTGTTTGTGGATGAAAATTTATATGCATCATGAAATCATATTTACTCATTAACTATAATTTTTCATAGTTAATAGTGAGTCCTTATTTCCTCACATTTATTGCAATTATTTCACCCAATAATAGAGATTAATTTTTTCAGTATATATTTTGACTAGGATTGTGGGTACTGTGGTTTCTGAACAACTGGAGAAGAATTTTTTCTATGATTCATGGATCAAGTGGGAATTGAATTACGGATGTATTATAAAAGGAATTAGAGGGTAGTCCTTAAAAAGGGTCATAGTGTAAGGCTACATGTTTCCAATTTTCATGGAAGGATTTGGGGATGTTCTAGTGAGTATCATAGATGGTGGCATTATTGAGGTATTCAAGTTGTCAATTCATGTTTGCGTTGGTAGTTTTTTTCATTGGGATGACATGAAACACTAATTTTTTAAATAGGGGATGCTGGTGTTATGTAGATGGTGGACACACCCTACCAAACCTCCAGTGCGAGAAGGTAGAAAGAGGTTCTATGAAGGGATGGAAGAAACATATAAAGGATATAGCCTCCCCAAATATCATCATTAATTTGTATTCTCATCATCATTTTTTCCATAGTTTTATTATTATTTGGTGAGCCTATTTCCCTAAATATTAAAGAGATAACATTTCGATATTATTCTACTTATATAAGTGATCAATTGTTTTCCTACTTTTACCCCTAATTAACCATTTATTCTCCTTTGGTTTTTACCCCTTTCATTTTGGGGTTCATCAACATTAAAAATAGTGTCATTTTATTTACTCTTTTTCTACTTTATTTTATGTTTTTATTATCTCCGCATTAGTCATCCAATCATTTACTGTCCTAACGCGTGGTGTCAAATGATTGTTCTACCCTGATGTTGTAAACTTTTTGGGTGTCAATAAATCTCATTAATTTTTGTATACATAGTGATTGGAACATCAGTTGATCTATCTGATCTAAAAAAATAATTTTAAAATATAAAATTAAATGTGGTGAAACATTGTCATTTCTTGACTGAATTCATGTCCTTATTGAGACCAAATTGGAGAATGATAAATTCATGGGTAATAATATTCAATTGTCCAAAATATAGATGTACGCAATGAAGCAGAAAGATAATTTTGATCTAAAAATTGGGGAATTACCAGTAGGTGAGACAATAGTTCATGGTATTAGTGGTATCTATAATCATGACATGGACCAAATTATGGTATGTAATTATAGATAATTATATGTTAGTGAAGTGACCTTGACTGGTGGAAGAAAATAGAATGTCAATATTGCAAGGATATTTGAATCGGGTGCACATGAAACATGACCTCTTCCTGAAAATGTTATTAAAAGTATGAAACTATCATAGAAATAACTTTTTGAATGGGGAACCATCAATCCATGATCATTTTTCGATATTTTACCGTCAAACTAATTATTTAAGATTGTATTCTTCGAACCATCCATGGTGTACTTCATGGGAATGGCCTAACAAAGAGCATATTTTTATGACATTTTTATGATGTTATATGCATAACTTGCATAGAGAGTGGAGTGTTGATAATTTTGAATGGAACACTTATTTTTTTGAAGGGAAAGAAGACATCAGATTACCTATACAGGATTATAGCGAGAACATATATTGTTGAAGTGATATTTTTGATATAAACTACCTTGACAGAATAATTGATGTCATTATAGAAACATATACTTGAATATATATAAAAATGAGGGATGAATATTCTTTCATATCTAAAGTTACATCTTGGGCTTACAAAATAATCATTAACATTTTTTTGGGTATTCTATTTCGAGTAAAAAAATTGGTTAATGATTGGGATTTTAATAGAGATATGGAAAAGAGTTATTATAATTGACACATTATTAAATATCTACAGAACTAGTTATAACCCTTGGGGGGAGCCTAGTACATTATATCTATCATTTATGATTATTTCAAAATATATTGGGTGTACCAAATGAAGATGATGGTAGATGATTTTTAATTTTTCAAAATATTCAATGATCAGAAGAAGCATGAATCTAGAAAGAATATCACGTGTTTAAGGAGTGAATTTTTTTGAGAATATACAGGTGGGGAGTTTGATACATTTTTTAATTGAATGAATTTATGAGACAATTTATAGTGGTGTAAAATCATTAACAAAATGGAGTAATATAGTACATGAATATAACAAAGATGGATATATCATGTGAAATTTTGATGAATGAATAAATATCCAAACCATTTTTGTCATTAGTAGTGAATATGTTCTATAATGTGATAAAAATATCTCCTTAAATGCTTATTCATTTGAAGTCACTAACGAAAATGGGGACTGGAAAACGCATTAGATATTATTAGCTATATACTATGGGAAGAACAATATATCCACTATTTAAGAAACATGAAATATCAATGTTGTTTTTGAGATCAATAAAATGTATCTTCTTAGGTTAAGCTAAGTGTGTGGAGGGATATTTTTTGTGTAAGTACTATTCCCATAGACTTATCATCCGCAAAGATGCAATTTTTTCCAAAGTAAAGTTTCAAATTAAAATACATAGAGACATCGAGAAAGAGAATATGGAAACAATAGTAGTCGATGAATATTAAAAATAAAGGTTAGATCCAGTTTCCATGGAATCATTACTGGAGCCCGATAATCAAGTAACTTTTGAGACTAGAGAATGAAAATCATCTCATGAGAAAAGATCAATTGTATGTAACTAGTAATATGTCACATAAATCATAATTTTCTACCACTTATTGATAGAGTTTGCATCTCCTTCTTCTTTCTTGGAGGTGAAATATATTTCAGATGTATCCTAAAAGACAATGGAAATGCATGAGGAACATTAATACCTACACATGAAAAAGAAATCGGATATTGTTCCATTTTCTCATTAGTGTAAGCATATCAACAACAAATTGGTATTCAATATCATGTTTGATGGAATGTATCTGGGAGAATGATATCGTGCAATTTTATGGTTGACGGATTTTCCCAGTAATAAGGTATTGATTTCAATGAAATATTTTCTACTATTATTAGATTGAAAAAGATTTGGATAGTATTGGTGATGTGTTATACATATAATTAAAATCTATAAAAGATATATATGAATCTAAATTTTTCCATGGTGATTATTATGAAGATATTTTTATGATCCTGGTGCCATGGTTTTTCTATAGAAAGAAAAGTGAACATGGTTTTCAGGTTGAACAAATATCTACACAGTCTCAAGAAGTTCTTGAGGTGTTGTTATATTATATTTTATTCCTATATCATGATTATTGACTATATTTGATTATATTTAGGCCCTTATTCATATTTTAGGGATTCATATAGTGGTGAGGTCCTTATTC
Organism: Viscum album; assembly: GCA_963277665.1. Taxonomy (NCBI): domain Eukaryota; kingdom Viridiplantae; phylum Streptophyta; class Magnoliopsida; order Santalales; family Viscaceae; genus Viscum; species Viscum album. The sequence goes on along the minus strand of OY728143.1, from coordinate 291,488,996 downwards.
TTCTATTTTATTTGGATGAAATATTTCTTGTAGGCCCCAATATTGATCAGATTAACTAGACTAAAGTACAATTGTCTTGGTAGTTTGAGATGAAGGACTTTATACTAGTTAAGATGATTCTTGGAATATAGATTTACCGACTATAAAATATTGGGAATACTTTTCAATCATAGAATAATTACATTTGGAGATTCTTGAAATACTTCTACATGAAATATTGTAATACAATATATAGCCCTCTTCCTGTTAATTTCAATTTATCATCTATGATGAATCCTATATGTGAATTAGAGAGGATGGATATGTATCACATAACATATTCATAAGAAGTTGGTAGTTTGATTTCCTCTATGGATTGTAATTGATCATACATTGCAGATACAATGGAAGAAGTTAGACATTACAAAATAATACTAGACAAGAGCATTGAATATTGATGAAGAGGATCCTATGATACATCAAAGAAATTTAAAATACTACATTATGTTGTGGAGGATCAAATTTCCCTATCAGGGTCTCGGTGGAATCAGATATTGTCGGTGATTCAAGTAAGTGGAAATACACTACTAGGTATGTGTTTACCCTTGTTAGGGGGATGTGAACTATATTTAAAAGTTAATGTCAGTTGTTTCTTTATCCAAACTAGAAGTGGAATACATGGAATCAACAAATCCTTTATAAGAAGCGATTTTTATGAGATGGTTGTTCAAGGATCATTAAAACAGACTGATGAAATTTGCATTGTTTTTTAGAAGTCATGGAATATTTCACATTGCAACCAGTTCATCTTTTCATTCAATTAAAAATCACATTAGGGTAAAATATCACTTTTTCTGAGATATGGTGGAGGAAGGAACTATTTAAAAGAATAAAATAAAACCAAATAAAATCTATAATATTTCAGGATGAAGGAAGTTGAATCTGATAAGATCATATATTTCAGATCCTCGAGCGGGCTCACCGAGATATGAGAAGCATGTTTCGAAGTTATAAACAACGTGTGAAGATGTGACTAGATCTCAATCAAATATCCATGTGTAATATGTGTTGGAAATGAATTTTTCTTCAGGATGACACTGCCACCTCTTGTGTAAATGAGGGTAAGGTGGTGGTATGTGGTTTCTGTCCAAAACCTACTAAAATTTTAGTGGTAGATGGTAGGATGAGGTTATGGGAAAGGCTAGAAGTAACCTATAAATGGAGATAGCCTTCTCTCATTTCATACTCCACATCATATTGTCATCAAAATTTAGTCCTTAGTATGAGATATATTTTTTGAGGTAGTTTCCCTACACATTAAATTCATAATATAAATACATTTTTCACATTATAATACTGAGAGAGTGTGTACCCACCATTACACATAGTGATCCATTTATTTACCTATGGGGATTACCGTTTCCATTAGAGATATTTCAACATTACATTTGCTTTTCTTTTATTTCGGCATTATCTAATTTTTTTTTCTAATTTTTATCATTTCACCGATGGGCCAATAATTTACAATCCTTATAATGTGTATTTTTTCAAAGCCCCAAATCCATAATTGATTATAATTGAGGCCTCATAGGTATTAAAAAAACCTACATAGGGATAAAAATTACACCCAAAATGGAATTAAAATAAAAAAAAATATGTTTGGATTTACATTCAGTTATTAATCACTATATTTTCTTTTTTATTTTTTTAGGATAGACAAGGTGATCATACATTGGGGTATTCAATCAATGGATATATTAATTATCATGGATCATATTCATCGCATGGAAAGGCTTGGTTTTAGTGTAATGTGTAGAGGCTCTCTATAAATGTGGGTGCATTATGATAGGAAATCAACACATCACCTAGAATCATAGATATTTTCAAAATATAGATTAAATATAGTGATATTAGGTTTTAACCTTCCCTTAGATCTATCATAGATTGACGTGGTATCATGAGTTTTCAAATATACTTCACCATGCATCTGGCCATATAGATTTTATCATGGACGTGGTGTGGCAGTTGATTGTTGTTTTAGGAATTGGTGGTGAGATAAATGATTTTGGTTCATCTCATTGGGTTCGTGCAATGTACATATCATAGACTTTTTTAGTTACTATTAATGGAACTATTGGTTCCTATAGGTTTTGTTATCTTATGGGAGGCAACATTGGTTTTCATAATCATACTTGAAGGTGGGGAGATCCAGCAAGTGTCGTTAATGAAATTCCAATATCTTCAGGGTGGGGAATCTTGGAGTGTATTATGGTGTAAATGGTTGATGTTCTAATTGGTGGAAGAACAAATATAGTATTGCAAGTGACAGTGAATTATGTAATTTTAAAAAAAATTGTTTTATCTTGGTAGTTTGATGTTGCTGATGTAGTACATTCTGCTAATGTCTCTTACCGCATGGGTGGTAAGTGGGTTAAGTGAGTGGATTGATGGTCATTATATATGTTCCCATTAATGAGTTTGATTATATCTTCAAATAGAAAGATTTTATGTATGTTGAGTTGAAATTTTGTATCACTTTATGGGGCTATTCAGCGAAAGTAGTTGAATTTACCTTTACTTCTTATTTGGTCTTGAATTGGTGGTAACTTATTTGTCTACCTACAGTAACATCAGTTAATATTTCATTCATGAATGGTAATTTTTGGTGCCACAGTCACATTAAATGTATCAATTTTGGACCATTATATTTAATATATATATTCACATATCCTCCAACTCTTATGATTATTTGGTGCCCCAGTCACATAGGTCACCATCCATCTTAATTATTTTCACATAGATAAAATACTACATTTTAAACAGACCCACATTTTAGTGGTTTTTTTGGAAATTGTCCCCAAAACATGTATTATTATTCTTTCCAAAAGAGTGATTGAACTCTGTAATCTTGGGTTTCAATATTAATTATGATTTTTCTAAGTCAGATGTTGTAGAAAATGTTTTCGTATCCAGTTTTGCATGCATCATTCCATCCTAGTTTAAAATTGGTAGTGTTGTTTTTTAGTAGAATGTTGTTTCATGCATTGGTTTTGTGGTCAATTTCTTTTTTAATCTCCTGGGGGTCATGAAATTCACATCTCATAGGCTTGTAGTAGTTGATTCTAATAGAGGATTTATGATATATAAGAGTTTTCATCTTTCGGTAACCAGAATTCATTGTCATCGTCTTCCATGAAGGGGTAATGATCTATCATTTGACTTAAAAAACATTCCAAGATTGTCTCGGTGGAGCATCTGGGAAAGTGGTTGTGTGATTAGTTGATTTGAATATAGGTTCAAGTGAATATTTTGTATAGAAATTGAATTATCATGATATAAATGTTTACTAAATTTGGCGGATCATGGTAGGGAGAAGAAGCTGGTGTGGTATGTTATCCATGTGTCTATAACCTCATTGTAGGTTGTAGGGTTATGTGAGTTGATGGAGGGTAATCCTAGAAGTGACCATGAATGAGTTTCATAGTATCTTCAGGTAAGAGGATTCATGGAAGGATGCGTTTAAATATTCAATCTATAATAGGGGCTCAATGTAACATGGGGTGAATTTTGGATCACTTCTGATCGGACTGTCAATTGTAGGTTGATTATTTTTCCACATATTGTAACTTCATTTAATATTTCCTTCATCAAGTGTTTTAATTTTGGGTGGAACAAATCACATTAAATTTGTCACATTTCAATATATATATTAATTTCACACAATTAAATCTCCTCTGACTTTTTGGATTTTTGGTAGTCTAGGCCACTTATGTTTCTATTCTTCCTTCACAAGGTCACACTGAGATGATACAACAACTAAATAATATCAACATTTTATTAATATATTATTTTCAAAAAAAATCTACAAATTTTAAAAATAAGAATCATAATTTTATCCTACATTCTATCATAATCCAAATCATTGATGGAATAAAAAAATTATTAATTTAAACAAAAAATTTAAATCATTCAAATAAAAATTGATAATCGTATATCACAATATGTTTCAAAACAATTTCAACATATGGATTTTTTAAATTGATAAACTAATACCATTACAAATTATCCTTGGTAGACCGAATCACATAATTTTAATTTTAATTTCATAGTTTATTAACAAATTCCGTTAAATTTCGAAAATGGTTGAAATTATTAATCCTAAAAATATATCTATTTAATTAAGTAATTATAAAATATTTTTAAAATATAATTTCATAAACAAGGAATCATAAATCAAAAATACATTCATATTTTCTTCAAATTCATTTTATGATATTTTCATTAAATTAATGAATAAATTACATAAAATACATTTAAAGTGAAAATTTATTAAATATGAAAATATAAAAATTTAAAAAAAAAATGGTGTGAGTTACCCATTATGTGACTTAATACCAATTTTATAATCAATAAAAATCAAATAATATTTTTTCAAACATTCAATCTCATGTAATATTATGTGTTCTTATATCTTATCAATGTTTAATTTTAATGAATATTTCTTTATATGAAATATATTTTTCTAAAAACTCTTCTAGGTCATAATATATACTATTTTATACTTATATCATGATTAATGTAATTATTTCAAAAACTATTCTTAATTATTTTTATTCATTTCAATGCTAATTTTTTTGATATTTTTTGGATTAGAATGATCTAGTAATCTAAAAATGGGGTTTTCATATATTTTAGTGTCTATTGATGTAATTATTGTAATAATTGGGATATATTCTATTTAAAATATCCACCTTCAATATATTTAAGTAATATGAAGTGATTTTTATATTTTATTAAATAAAACCCATTGTATTCCCATGATTTATTTATGCTATGATTAAATAACACTTATTTTATAATATTATAGAACAATTATGATTTATCTTTAAATAAGATACATTATGGTCTAATAAATCATAGATACTTTTGATTCTCTTAAATAACTACAATGAAATTGATAAAAATAAATTTCACAACAGATAATGATGTTGATAAAAGTTATTTTTTAATTCAAAACATATAACTTGTAATTTATTTCAGAACATATGTAACATGAATTTTGTTTGTTCATAAAATTACACATGTACATTTTGATTATTGATATTGTATAGAATAGGAATTATGTTTTTTTAGAACATAAAACATGTAGATTTTTATAGTTGAAAACATGTCAAAAGTAAATATTTCTTTCTCATTATGATATGATTTCTTTGGATTTTGATTCATTACATATTTAAATGTTATGTTACATTAATATGGCATGTTATATTTTTATTGTATCCGTCCTTTATTATTCAATATGAATCGTGTTTATAATTTCATGTTTATTCAATGTTTTTTCCATGTTACATGTATATTCAATAGAGATTAAATTCATTTCTCTCAAGATTTCAGGGAAAATATAATATATTCAATGTTCATTTAAATAATATTTTATCCCCTTCATTTTTTCCTCAAATTATTATAATTTATCCCCTGATGAAATATTGTAATGATTCCCTCTGACTGAGTATCTGATGTCACCCAATTATTATTATTGAAAAAACAATGTTATAAAGATTTGTATAACATATGAAGATTCAAAAAGTTTATGTAGTGTGGTTTGAATGTGGATAAATATTCAGTAGTATCATATAATATGTTCTTCATGTAGTTTATCATCAATGGTACAATACATTAAATTCTTTCGATTGTGTTTTTATTATGAATTTTAATGTTAGAATTTTGTAAATAATGAATAAAATATTGGTTCATATCACTTTATATAAAATATAGTGTTTAATTATTTTTTTTATAGAATATTACTTGGTAGTGTAGGTACGGGCCTCCTTAGTAGGGATTAGATTTGAGTTTATTTACTATTTGGGATTAGTATATTTTTTTAGTATTAGTATAGAATTTTATTTTGTGATATAGATGAGTGATCATTAGATAAAACCTTTTGGATTAGTTAAAATAATACGTAATATCATTTAATTTTATGATGATTTGGAATGTAAATTTCTAAGTAATTAAATCCATACATGGATACTGGAAAGGTTATGTAGGTTTGAAACATATGAATGATGGAGTAATCACCATTAAAAATTATGGTTTGATATCAACATGATTTTAACTTAATGTAATATGAGTGGGCATAAGCCTTCACAATTAGATAGACACATCGATGGGATAAGCTATGGATGATCACATATTATTATCAAAACATTATATATGATTTAAATGAATTATGATGATGTACATTTTTTGGAAATAATATATAATAAGAAAATGAATGTGGAAATATTTTTTTAAACTGAGGTATTTATAGGTCCATCAAATTATATTTTAGCATTACTAAAAATATCATAGGTTGCAACAATGATGTATGTAAAAGAGAAACTTTAGGACTGTATTTTTATATTTTTATGAACATTTATTTTGACTTTATTTGATATTATCATAAACAATTTTATTTTTATATTTTCTTAAATATTATCATATACATATATATATATATATTAATGGTTTAACCTTGAAAAAACAATTAAAAATGTAAGGAATCACGTTTTTTATAAATTTAGAGATAAATGGGAATCTTAATATAGTGTAGTTATTTTGGAAATAACCAGTCTCCTAGTAGAAAATATTCTCAAATATTTACCTTATTAGAAAATAAATCTAGGGTTTTTAAGGATACCTTGTCTTATCTCATTAGTGAATTATTTTTAGAACAATGGGGAAAAAATTTTGTAGTACCCTCAGTTTCTGGTATGTAACCCCTTTATTGATGCTTTTCATTGTTTTAAAGTTAAGGGTGTTGAATGGGAGAGTTGGGAGAACATGGAATGATGTTTTGAGGCAACGGGGAAGTCGCACGATCAACGCAGGTTTTGTCTAACCGTGCGGCCAAACCGTGTAGAGTTGGTATGGGAGGCAGTGGCTTCCGTACAGTTGGCGCATGGTTTGCCTAACCATGCTTCCAAAACCTACAACAAGGGAGGCCGAGGCAGTAGCTAACGCATGGTTAGTCCACGGTTTGTCAAACTGTTTGGACTAACCATGCAGTCACTTAAAATTAGATCCTTAAATTGTGGATCACCTCGTTTTGCCTCTAATTTCCTCATTAAAGCTCCTAAGTGGACTTGACTCGGTATTTTGGTTCTCCTAAGGACAAATAGGGTTCTCCCATCATTTTTAAGGCGATCCAAAGGCTTCACTTGGGGAATCAGAGACAGATTCTTGAGGTATGTGATCTTTCTCCTTCGTTCATGATCATTTTCATAGATCTACTCAGATATACTTCTCATCTTCTCTCGGTTTCTTATATTTATGCATGTTATGCGTAGATCTAAGTGTGTGGATGCCATATATGATGATATTTGGTCTTGGTTCTGTCAGGAAAATAGATCTAAGGTGTGTTTTTCGAGATTTGACCTAGTGTTCTTGAGAGTTCTTCGTTCGTTGCTTGGTTCTCCTTTTTGGTGAGGTAGGTGGCTTCACTCCTGACTCCACTTCATAGAATTGGTTGGCTTAGTTTCAAATTGGTTACTTGAATGGACTTGATTGTGAAAATCATGCACTAAATCAACATGAGTAATGATTTATGGTTTTGATGAAATTTTGAAATCTTCGGGAATTGTGGGAAATGTGGAATGGCTATTTGAATTTAAAATGTTTATTTTAAATTATAAAATTATTGAAAATGTAAATGATTTGATGAGAAATGGGTTTTCAATAAAAAGGTTGTTTAATTGAAAGGGATTTGATGGATTAGGTTTTCAAGGCAGCATTATTGAAATGGATTGAATTGTTTGGACACACATGGTTTGGATGGAAAATGGTTTTCAATAAAATTTTATTTATTGAATGGATTGTTTGGAATTATTGTTGAAAATTTGTAGTGTCTGTTAATATTGCATTGTATGAGGTTTGGTTGAAATAATACATTGTTCTCAGTGCCAAACATTTAATGGAACGATGGGAACTATATGTACGAGGGTGGGTTGAAATATGACCTTGTGCTCATTGCCAAAGTTGTAATGGAACTTGGGAAATAATTACCCTATTATGACTATGTAGATTTATGAGATACCGCTCATTAGTATGGAACTGTCATAATGATTCATGCATGGCTGATTTCACGGGTTTTTGAAATTTATGGGAATTCCAAAATGGGATGTTTGTGAATTGGTTTGGAAATTTGGTTGGTTATTTTCCTAGAAAAATAACGTGTTGGAAAATCTAGTTTAAATTTCACTTTGATGCTTTCGAGAAAGGATGGTTTTGGAAAACTTGTTTATATTTAGTTATAAACTGCTTTGGTGAAAATGTTTTATATAAAATGTTTTTATATAAATGTGGCTAACTCTTCGATCCTAGTGGCGTGTGTAGGGAAGTCATTGGGAAAAACCTATTGAGTTTTATAATCACTCCTACATTGGATCTTTACTGCTTTTGCAGATGATGTATTCCAAGACACAAGTAGAAGAAAATAATCTCATTACTAATGTCTCGTGGTGATGTTTGGGAGATGATGTGGAGCTTGGAGCTTATGGACCACAGAGTTGTGGTGTCTTTTGAGAGTCTCAAGTTATTCTTCCGCTGTTTACCATGATGTTTGTTTTGGTCTTTTGATGTTGTGTACTCTGATGTGGTTTAATATAAATGAATTTCTTGATTGGTCTTTCATTGTTTCATGCATCATATAGTGAATGGTTAGTGGATGGGTTTATTTTCTTAAAGGGTAAATCATACCCCCAATTGTATTTCCAAACCTTCAGAATTTATTTCCATCCTTTGGAGTCTTGGGGATGTCTCTTAAGTCCTAGTAATGAATCTTTTCACTCTCAAGCTAATGAGAATTGGCGGGTCATTACAGATGGTATCAGCTTGTTCGGTCCTTTCCTAACAAGGGATCGTCAATGTTCTTGGTCTTGGAGATAAAATTCGTTTATTTCTATTCATTAGTTGGTCATCTTAGACCAGAGTAGGACTGTCGGAACAAGAAATGAATAGCATAAAATTAATTAGCTAACTCGTTTATGCTGAACTTCATGTTAGTAGGGTGTTGGGTACATAAATGTTTTGTATACACGTATAGAATGATAGAAATCTCATTGTCATGGGTTTAGCCAATGAGATCAGCATGACATGCATTATAGAGGAATGACTTCCCACTAGGATATCATATCTCATGGTGAGTAATGAGTTATGATTTTGTACAAAGATGTAAATTTTTGAAAAATGCAGAATTGATTTTCAAATGAATGACTTTGAAAACAGGGTATTTGGTGTATTTTGAAAATGGAATGATTTTCAAAATGTTTATTGAATGTTTTCAAAAAATGTTTAACATGGAAAAAGGTTGTTTGAGAACAATGTTGTGATATTTGATGTGATATAATTTGAAATGATAAGACAAAAGTTGCTAGAGAGTGAGATTGACAGAGTCTGTTGTTGGTTTAGAATATGGCACCTGTTACGCGTCCTCGAAACCAACCCGAAGAAGCTGCATGGAATGTGGTTTCACCTGAACCACGTGTGAACCAAGAGTTGGTTCAGAGTATTGTGCAAGCTTTTCTAGCTGTGGATAAGGGGAACAGGAGGAATCTTCCATGACATGTGGATCATACCATCCAGTATTTGAAGCAGAATCCACTGAACATTAGGGGTAATGATGAACCCGAAATGGCGGAGGTGTGGCTAAGAAGGATGAATCGTATATTTTATATTATCGGCCCACCAGTGGAGATGAATGTAAATATGGAGACATATATGCTCTAGGATCTTGCACGTCAGTGGTGGGATTTAGCGGTGCATGCTAAATTGGATGAAGGACTTACATTGGAGGATTTTGATGAATTTTTTAACAAACAATTTTATCATCGCACATTCATGATCTAGAAGAGGACGAACTTCATCATCTTGAAATAGAAGAGCCTCTCTGTCACATAGTATGTGTCTATGTTCATGAATTTAGTCTATTTTTCACAAGAGGTTGCGGTTAGTGATGCTTTGAAGGCACGCATCTTCGAATCGGGGCTAAGGCAGGAGATTCGATCGAAGATTGTGGTGCTCTGTGTTTCGGATTATACAGAGATGGTGAATAGAGCAATAGTTCCTGAACGTGATATCTCGGGATCGATATGAGGAAGAATGATGATACCCATGGGAACAGGTGGGAACTCTAATGCTTGGAACAAGCGGAAGAGGGACACCTACTTCCAAGTTGGGAGTGCAATTCAGAACCAGACGGCGGGATCAGTCAACCTGCCTCCACGACCCCAGAGAAAAACATGTTGTTTTCAAAGTGGCATGATTGATCACATGAAATGGGAATGTACAACACCACCGATAGCATGCTACAATTTCAACATGATGTGACATCTTCAGCGATATTGTCACAATGCTCCACGATCGGATGTTCGGTACACTTCTTAGTCATCACAAGCATCGTATGGTTCTACAACGCGAGGATAGAAAAATCAGTCTCGCTAGAAAAACAGAGCTAGTTATGGAGATTCCATGAATACCATGACTCCTCCAGAAGGGAAATATCAACAAGGAAATAAGGAGAAGAGTCCAGCAACAAATCAATTGTATGGAGTAGAACAGGTGATTGTGGACGACCAGTCTGGACCGACTACAGTGAGAGGTACGATTCTTTTGAATTATACCCTCATGCAAGTGTTGTTCGATACTGGTGCATCACATTATTTTCTTTCTTCTCATATTAATGATTTTCAGAACATAAAACTAGAAATAATGACTTCTGTTTAAAACTGAAAACAACTCTTGGTGAAAGAGACCGTCAAGCCTTCGTGTGTAGAGCATGTGATATAACCTTTAATGGAAATGAGATGAAATGGGATTTATCTGAGCTTGAGATGGATTTCTATGATATAATCCTGGGTATGGATTGGCTGACAAGGATTATGGCTCACATCGACTGTTATTGGAGAATGGTTAGTTTCACGACTGAGGACAACATCGACCATCTCTTTAGAGGAGGGATAATGGTAAAGAAAATTGCAAAGAGCTTGTTCGCACCATTGGTGGAAATGATCACTAACCATTTGGATGTTTTGTCATTGACATCATTGGAAGAGAGTGAGGAAAATACTTTTCCAACTGTGTTGGATCAATTTCCTGATGTTTTTCCTAAACACTTCTCAGAATTACCACCTTCATGAGAAGTGGAGCTTACGATTGATCTCTTTTTGGGAACCATCCCTATCTCACATCAATCATAGAGGATGTCACCAATATAGTTAAAGGAATTGAACATGTATTTAGAGGAGCATGAAAGCAATGGTTTCATTCGGCCAAGCATGTCTCCATGGGCAGCACCAGATTTTTTTGTAATGAAAGGAGATGGAACTCTTCGGGTATGTGTATATTATCGTAAAATTAACCAACTTGGTGATAACGAATAGATATCTACTTACATGCATTGATGATCGGTTAGATAAATTAAGGAGAGCATAGTGGCTCTCCAAGATTGACTTGTGATCCGGATAACACCAATTGCGAATTCGGAAGGAGGATATTCCAAAGACAGCTTTCAGAAGCAGATATGGCCACTACAAATATGTATTCATGACTTTTGGTCTAATGAATGAACTAGAGGTCTTCGTGGCTTTGATGAATCATATATTTTGAAAATATCTGGATTCTTTTGTTTTGGTGTTTGTTGATGATATATTGGTGTATTCAAGAACAAGGGCTGAACATGAGCAACACTTGGCGGTAGTGTTGGAAATCGTGCGGGACCATCATTTGTATTCCAAATAATCAAAGCATGATTTTTGGATAAAAGAGGTATACTCTCTGGGCCATGTTTTTTCTAATAAAGGTGTTTTAGTGTATCCAAAAAATATAGAAGCAGTTCTTTCATGGAAACCCCCGAAGAATGTCTTTGAAATACGAAGATTTCTTGGTCTAGATTGTTATTACCGATGCTTTGTTTGTGACTTATCATGACTAGCTTCGCCTATGACATCCTTAACAAGGATGAAAAGTGTATTTCAATGGACTGAGGAAAGTTAGAGATCTTTTCAATTGTTGAATGTTTTCCTTGCATTGCCACCTATCAAAATCTTACCAGAATTAGGGCAAGGATACGTGGTATATTGTGATGCTTTGGGAATAGGGTTGGGTTGTGTTCTCATGCAAGGAGACCATGTGGTTTCTTATGGCTCAAGGAAATTGATATTTCATGGGAAATATTACCCAACACATGATTTGGAGTTAGCTACAGTCATCCATGCATTGAAAACATGGAGACACTATCTCTTTGGTGAGAAATTTATTGTGTTTACAGATCACAAAATCTTGAAACACATTTTCTCATAGAGAGATTTGAATCTGAGGTAGAGGAGATAGATGAAGTATCTTCAGGTGTTCGACTTTGACTTAATGTATACACTAGGTAAGGGCAATTTGATGGTTGATGCATTAAGCAGGATGTCGTATGCTCAGTTGGAAAAGGAAGCTTCAGACGAATGACAATTGATGTCTGTCTTAGGTGACATGCATGTGTAATGTGAAAACCAAGGTGATGTTGCAGTTTTCGTTTCAGCTACACCTGTTCTTGATTTGGTGGAGATAGTAAAGGAGGCACATACATCTGATGTAGACTGTGTTGCAATGAGTAAAAAACTCAATGGTGTGGAGACCATTGAGGGATAGAAGTTGGATGGGTGTTCAGTCTTGTGTTTCAGAGATCGGATGGTTGTACCCATGGTTTGTCAGGAACAACTCCTTCATGCTTACCACAATTCGAGATTGTCTGTACATCAGGGTACACAGAATTTGTATAAGGTGTTAAATGCCCAATTTTTGTGGAGTGGCCTGAAAATGAAAGTAGCTGTGTTCGTCCCGCGATGGTTAACATGTCAGTAGGTTAAAGAAGAGCATCAGAGACCAGGTGTTATGTTACAGTTTTTACTTATCCTAGTGTGGAAATTGGAGCATATAGAAATATATTTTTCTACATGTCTTCTATGAATGGTCCGGAAACCCAATGCCTTTTGGGTGATAGTGGATCATCTAACCAAGTCGGCCCATTTCGTCCTGATTCAGGAAACTCATACAGTGGAAGATATTTCAAAAATCAATATCCGGGCAGTGGTAAAGAAACATGGTGTAACAGTGTCTGTAGTTTCAGATAGTTATTTGAGGTTCACATCTCATTTCTAGAAATTATTACTGCAAGCCCTGGGGACTCAGTTTGCGATGAGTATGGCATATCATCCCCATATGGATGGAAAATCCGAAAGGATGATACAGACATTGGAAGTCATGTTACAGGCTTGTGTAATGAATTTTAGAAGCTCATGGGAGGAGAATATACCCTTAGTGGAGTTCCCATACAATAACAGTTATAAGGCCTTGATACAAATGGCTCTATTTGAAGTATTGTATGGGAATCCTTATCGTTCTCCACTATGCTAGGAGGAAACTGGTGAAACATTACTATTTGTGCCGAGCATTGTCAAATAAAAAATAGAGAAGATTCAGTTGATTAAAAAGAGGATAGAGATGGCTCAGTGTCACCAAAAATTTTATGCAGATCACTGTCGAAGACCATTATCATTCGAAGTGGGTTATCATGTCTTTTTTAGAATCTCCCCAAGGCTAGGACAACGTCGTTTCAGGAATCAGGGAATGTTATCTCCTAGATATAAAAGACCTTTTGAGATACTAGAATGGTTTGGAGAGATGGAATATGGGTTGTCATTACCACCACGGTTCAGTTTAGTGCACAATGTGTTCCTTGTATCTCAACTGATGAAGTACCAACCCTATCTTGACCATGTGATCAGATGGGATCACATTGACCAAGAGCCGGACACTTCGTTGGTATATATCCCGGTGTGGATTGTGGATAGGAAGTATAAATTCATGCATGGGAAAAGCATCGTTCTAGTGAGGGTTTTTTGGGAACATGGTCAGATTCAGGATGAGACCTGGGAATGCGAGAAAGAAATGAAAGAGCAGTTGGCAGAACCCTTTCAAACAAACATTGGTTTTCTACATTCTGGCGATGGAAAGGAAAATGGTGGGGAGAATTCAGTACACCAGTTTTCTATTATGTAACCCTTTTCTTGGGGATTTTCATGGTTTTATTGTTATGGGTGTTGAATGGGAGAGTCTGGAGAACTTGGAATGATATTTTGAGGCAAAGGGGAAGTCACACGGTCGGTGCACAATTTATCTAACCTTGCGGCCAAACCATGTAGAGATGGTATGGGAGGTAGTGGCTTCCACATGGTCGGTGCACAGTTTGTCTAACTATGCGGCCAAACCATGTGAGAAGGGTGTTCAAGGCAGTAGCTAACGCATGGTTAGTGCCCTGTTTGTCAAACCGTGCGGAATAACCATGCGGTCACTTAAAATAAGATCCTTAAATTTTGGATCTAACTAGTTTTTCCTCTAATTTAATAATTAAAGTGCCTATGTGTCCCCAACTCGAGATTTTGGTTCTCTTAAGGTCAAAGAGGGTTCTCCCATCATTCTGAAGGAGATCTGAAGGCTTCTCTTGGCAAATCAAAGCTGGATTCTTGAGTTATGTGATCTTTCACCTTCATTCTTGATCGTTTTCTTAGATCTACTCAGATATACATCTCTTCTTCTCTATGTTTCTTAGATCTATTCTCGTTATGGGTATATCTATGTGTGTGGATGCCAAATATGATGATATTTGGTCTTGGTTGTGTTAGGAGAAGATATTTAAGCTGGGTTTTTGGATATTTTACCCGTGTTCTTGAGCGTTCTTCGTTCGTTGTTTGGTTCAACTTTTTGTTGAGGTAGGTGGCTTCACACTCGACTCCTGTTGTTAGAATTGGTAGGCTTAGTTTAAAATTGGTTATTTGAATGGACTTGATTGTGAAAATCATGGAATAAATCGTCTTCAGTGATGATTTATGGTTTTGATGAAATTGTGAAATCGTTGTGAATTGTGTGCAAAGTGGCATGACTATTTGAATTGAAAATGTTTATTTTAAATTATTAAATTCTTGAGATTTTAAATGGTTTGATGATAAATGGTTCTTAAAAAAAACGGTGTTTTATTGAAATGTCTTTGATGGATTTTGTTTTCAATAAAAAGACAGCTTTATTGAAATTGTTTGAATTGTTTGAACACACTTGGATTGGATGGAAAATGGCTTTCAATAAAAGGTGTTTTAATGAAAGGATGGTTTGGCATGATTGTTGGAAATGTGTACTATGTGTTCATATTGCATTGTATGAGGCTTGGTTGAAATATAACCTTCTGCTCGGTGCCAAATGTTTAATGGAACAATGGTAATTATATGTACGAGGCATTGTTGAAATTTGACCTTATTCTCGGTGCAAAAGGTGCAATGGCACACTGGAAGTAGTTAACTTGTGATAACATGGTGGATCGATGAGAGACCACTCATGAGTATGGAACTGTCATAAAGATGCATGCATGGTTGATTTCACGGGTTTGTGAAATGGCTGGGAATGCCAAAACGGGATGTTTGTGAAATTGTTTGGAAATTTGTTTGGTTATTTTCCTGGAAAAATAACATTTTGGAAAATCTAGTTTAAATTTCACATTTATGTTTTTGAGCATGGATGGTTTTGGAAAACATGATTATATTTAGTTATAAACTACATTGGTGAAAATGTTTTATATAAACTGTTTTTATATAAATGTTGGTAACTGTTCTATCCTTGTGGCGCAAGTAAGGAAGTCATTGCGGAAAAACTTCCTAGTTTTATACTCACCCATGCTTTGGCACTTTGGTGCTTTTATAAATGTTGTATTCCGAGGCACACATAAAGGCAAATAATGTCATTACTAATGGCTCATGGTGGTGATTGGGAGATGTTGTGGATCTTGGAGCATGTGGACCACAATGATGTGGTGTCTTTTAAGAGTCTCATGATGTTCTTCTACTGTGTACCATGATGCTTGGTTTGGTATTCCAATGTTTTGTATTCTAATGTTGTTGAATATAAATGATGTTTTTGATTGATCTTTCATTGTTTCATTCATCATATAGTGAATGGTTAATGGATGGGATAATTTTTTTAAAGGGTAAATCGTCCCCCCAATTGAATATGAAACCCTTCGGCATTTATTTACAGCCTTTGGCCTCTTGGCGATGTCTCTTAAAGCCTAGTAATGACTCTTTGTACTCTCAAGACAATGAGAATTGGCGGGTCATTACAAATTTATTTTTAGGGGATGGTTTAACTACATGTGTTTTTACTATATATTCTTCTTTAATGTAACTATAATGTGTTCTTTAAATTTTTTCACAAGATTCATGAAACATAATAAATATATAATATATTAAATTAATATTACTGTGAAATATTAGGAATAATTAATCCACTATAAAATAAATTGAATGTAATGAATCAAATTTTCATTAAAAATTGTATTAAAAAACATTAACTACTGAAATATAAATTTTCATTAGAATAATGTCTTATATAATATTTTCATTTTAACTTGAGAGAAATAATTTTAATTTTTTGAAATTTATTTTCTAAAATAAATATAATTATTAAATTACACATTCAAAAAAAATTTATGGTAAAATTTTGAATTTTATCTTTAAAACAGTTTTTAAATAAATATTGAATAAATAATAATTTTTCTAATATGGTGACATTAAAATAAAAATAAAAGCATAAGTATAAAATATAATTTATAAATTGTTTTATATATAAAAAATATTTATATTTTTATTTAAATATTTTAATCAAACAATGTTGCATTTGTAAAACCCATGTTTATCATTTTGGAAATATAATAAATATTTAACTAGAAAAATAGATTTTATATTCTTATATTGAAAAAGTTAGTTTTCTTCTCTCGTATAAACTAAATCTAAAAAATTGATTTAATATTTTAGATCAAGAATCACTTATAATTTAATATCTTCAATTCCATTTTTAGGAAGAAAAGTTTGGTTACGATGAATAAATTTAATAAAAATGATATTGTTGAAATTGGTTTTTTAAAATGAATAATTTTATTAATGTTTTGTAGTTTCTATTGAACAGAAAAAATGAATGAATTATATATATATATTTATATGTTTTTACACATATATGTATATATATTATTAGTCATTTAATTAGTATTTAATTTTATATAAGAAGAATAAAACTTAATGATTAAAATGTCACATTTAAGCGAATTTGTTTAGTATATATTATATAATTTATTTTAAAATATTATTCTCTGATTTAAAATAATTAATTTAAATTATATGTGGTCAAAATTAATTTTCAAACCACAAAAATGTTTTAAATTGTGTTTTTATGTATTTTTTAGTAAAAATTTAGTTACTCTAGTCAAATCTAGATACTAATGTAATGTTTAAAAAGATAAAAGAGACACCATTAATGGTAAAAGGATAAACAAATTAAAACATTTAACCAATTTAATTTTAGAGGGATGAAATTTTCCCATACCTCAATCAATTATTTTAAAATTGTAAATTCTTTTTCCGTTTATTAATTTCGTGACATTATTGTACAGTAATGAGTAATTACAAAAATTACAGTTTCGTCACATATAGAAGGACAACACTTCTACCATATTTTTAAAATAAATAAAAATCATTATCATGATAAACATAATATACCACAGTCTCTTCTAAAATCCTTCCTCTTTTCCTTTAGTAATTTTATTTTCCAGAAGTCAAATCTATAGGGCCTTAAGGTGTTTCCCAATAAAGACCATGATATGGGAGATGAAATGTTCTCAACCAGACTATGTTAATTATTTTATTCATATAAACCATAAAAAATATTATATAAATTTATTCATGACAAAATACGTTTTATAAAAATAATTAAATGAATTATAATAAATTAATATCAATTTTATATCCTTATCCCAACAATTTCAAAAGAGAAAACATCCATTGTGTTATGTTTGGAGTACCAGATCTATATCCCTCATTTTCCGTTTTTTATAATAACCATAAGGGGATAGTTAAAAGATTTTTCTTAAATAATAAATATTATATTTAACAAACATTTAAGATTATGGAAATACAATCAACTCTAATCTTATTTAGATTCTATTTTAAATGATAATGATGCTTGTGTGTCGGTGGAGAATATCTCCTCCAATAAGAAACCCATTTCATTTTTTCAATATTTTTGTTAATTAACAGAATATCCTAAAATATTTTTAACAAATAAGTTATATATAAATATTATATATTTATTAATTTAAAATAATTATAATTCGACAAAATAATCACTTCAATTACTATACTCGTATATATATTATAGAACTTTCTTTTTTGGGACTGTTAAAACTTTTACTTGAACGATTCATTATTTTTTATCAAGGATGAATTTGTAAACATAACTTCTAGTGTAATTATGAATAAATGATAAATGATTTTTTGTTTTATTTTTATGTAAATGGTATATCAATATTTAATTTTGTATTAAGATAACACCTCCTGATAAGTTCAAATGGCCTAAACAAGCTCATCACTAATTTCAAAAAAACAAATTATTACCATACTAAATATAAAATTAATTTAAAAAAATAAAAAAAAATAAAAAAAAAATATTACAGAACCAATTATGTTCTAATAACTGTAAAATATTAATATAGAAACAAGAACTTACCCCTCTATTACGAAACTAGTTCCAAAAAAACAATCAAAGCTAGTGATATCTGATAAAGATAATAAAAAAACTAAATAATATATTTTTAATATGTAATTATAATTGGTTTTTATAAAAATTTATAATTATGAATAATTTTTTATATATCTTATTATAGTATTAATTTTATTTATATTTATTGTAAATTAGAATTCATCTATGAAGGATTCAATGATAATGTTATTTGTTTATTTTTTCAATTCCACGAGACATGTATAACATTTCAAAAAATATTTTTTCTATATTGTGAATTCACTACCCAATTTCATTCATGAATAATTTTTATATTTCATTTCATGATAATTTAATTTCTATTTCATTGTATCCCTATTTTTTCATTTATTCTTATTTTACCATTACAATATGTTTTTTCGCATCTCAATTTTTAATCATTGAGATATGATGTGTACTCACCTACTTTTTACTTTTTGAAATTCTTATTTTGGACATATATTTAATTTATAATAATTTTTCACAAATATAAGGAATATACAGATCCATATTATTTTTAATCTTTCATATATATTCAATATAATACAGAATAATATTTAAAAGTCGTTTCATCTTACATTCTGTTCTATTACACTTTTTATTATTATACAATAAATATAATATTAATTGTCTGTATATTTCATATTAGATATATAGTATCATAAATTATATTTTATTAATGATATTTGAAATCAAATTTCATTCACTATCTTTAATTTAATTTCTAATTAATCTTTTATTAATACATTAGGTATTTCATGACTAAAAAATATTTTCTTGAGTCCTAAATAATTCTAATTGAATATGATTTCACATGGTGATTTTATAAATTAAAATAATGATATAATAAAAAAATTAGTTCCTATTTTTATTAGAATTAAATATATACGTATTTCTTACATTATAAATTTTTTCAATTTTATGAATAATTATCATCTCTCTAAAAGAAAATCATTTCTTCCATATCCATGTTTACACTTCCTGGTGATGGTCCCTATTATTATTTTTCTATACCTTGTTTTTTAGTAACATCAAATTTCAATTCCCTTATTTAGAAATGAGTTATTTTAGTTATTTATTTTATGTGAGTTACAATAATTGTATTTTTATAATGTTATTACAAGCATACCTTTTCAGAATTTACATATTATCTTCTACTACTATTTTACATTCATGAAATTTTATGACATGTTTCTTGGAACCAATATTTAATATCATTAATAAATTGAAATGTTTTTCACTATGATTAGTTCAACATTTATGAAAATGAAGTTCTCATGTGACTAATAACATTATCATTTTTGACCAAAAAACCTATTTTCTAAAACCATTTTTGTTCCTTCTTTAACCAATTTTAAAATTTGTCATTACAAAGATTTATTTCCATGTATCAAAATAGTTTTCCAATTAAATTTATTTGAAAATAATTTTTAAATTGTAATATATGTTTAGTGATAAAAAATATTTTTTAATAATTAATTATAGATTTAAAGAGATATTTTAATGAATTATTTCTAAAATAGTATTATTTCATGAATATTTTTTTAAAAGGCATTAATATTATTTACCATAAATCATTATTCATTCACATGTTATAATTATTCTATAAAATTATTATTCATGTTTTATTAAGTGTTTATAAATATTATATTTTTTCCATTGAGAGATGAAATACAGCTGATAAATAGTTGTGATGGTTAGGGTCTAATAATTCCATGATATGAGATTGGTCAATTAAATACCTATAATGTATTAGTTACAATTTGATAGATCGTGAGGTAATGATTTTGATTGTTAGAATTTTGTTTTATCAGAAGATGAAATAAAAAAAAATTATTCACAATATATATAATGAGTATTTTTTTTCATAATGTAAATTGTGGATGTTTTTTCACTACATATAACATGGGTATTTATTATAATTATAAAACATGGTAATTTTTTTTCACAACATTATGTGTATGATTCCTATTTGTTGTCAATGACTTGATTTTATATTCTTATGTTTTTATCCTAATTCAAATTTATTCAATGATTTAATTTAATGTTACATTCATATTTTATATTTCTAGGATTATTCTTTATATCTCAGGTTATTGTCTCATGTTTATATTCTTTTTTCGCATGGTAAATTATATTTCATTTGTGATTATATTTGATTCTGTCACAAATTATGGGAAACTAGTATTGTTTTGTATTCGTTTTAATAAAATATTTTTTATGATCATGTTTTCTTATATTGATATGATATATCACTTGATGACATATTAATGAGTGTTCAACATAAAGTGAATTTGAGTGCACATATTTTTTATGATTCAACTATAAAGATTATGAAAATTATTCTGACTTATAAAGAGTATATAATGGTGTCTAGTGTTGTTCCTTTATTGAGATTGTTTACAAGTATCGTAAAATGGGTTACTTATATTGTTGATAATTAACGACACTAAGACATCCATTATTGGTATTTTAACTATATTTTGTGATATTATGATTAACATATAGAGTTGATATAACCTAAAGATAGGTGAATGTCACTATGAATCAAATAATGGGTTTAATGAATGTTTTATTAACCGAAAACTTGTTAATTTGGTTATGGGGAACATCCTAAAACATATATACTATGTGTTTTTAATTATAAATTTGTAAAAAAATGAATAAATATGACTATAATGAATTTAATAAGAAGTGGAATGTAGGATTGATAAATTTTGGTGACTATTTAATACAGAAATAAAATTATACTACATCGAATGTATGTGACTGTGTTTGTAACATGGTGATCATAAAAAAATGGTTTCCACTATATAATGTTGGGAAACCAATTATGATATCTAATTGAATATTCTAGGGATTATAAATTTTATTCATCATTTTAATTAGTTCATGTCTGATGTGTAATAATTATATTTTTCATTACAAGAATATTCCCTATCATGTTCATAATCATGGAATGTATTATGTGTTCAAAAGACAGATTTTTAAAATTTTATACGAAGGAATTATGGTCATGATACATATGAATTTTTTATTTAAAATAATTAATATTACTATAGTATGTCCAAAGTATTTCAGGATGCTATGGTTAATTGATTATGAAGTGTTTGTGTTGAATTTGAAAAGAAAATTGTCAAGGATAAAAGAGTGATATACTACAATTTTCAAAAGATATGGAATCTATAATGTTGTAAATTGGTGAAATTTGATGATTATAAATAAAATATTCTATTGTTTTTATAATAATTTATTTTTTCATCTGGTAATATAAATACTTGATTGCATGAGTTAGTGAAAATGTACAATAAGAACATTTTCAGTGTGATAAATCAATATGAAAAAACTGAATTTGTATAGTTTCGTACATATAATTTCATTATAAAGTCATCATAAAAATAAAAATTAAATAATAGGTATGGATCATACTATAATATGTTGTAATTTTATTTGGATTAAAACAATTTTTACAAACTACTATTTTTATAGGATAAATAACACAATGTTTCTTTATATTGTAATTGTTGAAAAAATAAATAAAATCATATATTTTATAATGATTTATGAAAAATGTATTTTAATAATTGATTTTTGGTGAAAATAACTTACCAAATTTAAAATATAATGTTCATTGTGGATGTATGAAAATTATAAAAAACAATGAGGAGCCATATTAAAAATGAATATTTATCAATATTATATAATGTTCATAGTGGAGAAGAAATTTTCCATTAATGTGTCAGTAGATTGATAAAATTTGTAACAAAAAAATTAATCAGGTTCCCATGTTATTATTTTTAAAAATGAATCATATAAAATGTATTCTCTATTTATTTCAAAAATATAATGATTCTAAATTGAATAAAATTTTAAAATCCATATGGATTCAATATTTTAAATTATTTACAAATGCACTATGCTTAGTTTTATTCTTTATATAAAAATTTATAGGTTTTTTAACAATAATGTTAGTAATAAATGAAATAAAACAGTACATCTTTTAGATATTTAATTAATGTAAATATATTATAAAACATTCACATGTTTATGATATCCATTTTGATAAATGTAATGACACTCTCATTCCACCATTTTATCATTAGTTCATTATAGATAAACTAATTATATATTTGTTGACATATCCGATATAATATTTTACAGATATTATTTTACTATATTAATTCTCAATCAAGGATCATCTTAGTGATATAATAACATTGAAATTCATATGATATATTTTTTATCTTAATCAATTCAAGTGTTTAATTTCTAATACATGAATCCTTATTTATTTTATATGTATGATGAAAATAAACTATTGAATCCATAACATTTTCTTAGATAAAAAAATATAATGATTATCATAGATTACTTGTATCATACTATCTTGAGATACTTCTTAGGACAACATAGGTGAGATGTTTTCTCTCCATCCAGAAAATTTTTTTCCTAGAAAATTTTATATCAATTTAAATGTAGTTAACTATCATTCAATCTATTATTATTTATCATATAAATAATCCAAAATAAATGATGTTCGATAAATTTTAAATTAATAAAAAAAATACCATATTATGGTTAGACCATGTTAAAATGAAATATAATGAAAAATCATAGATTGATATTTAGTCCATATTGAGATTAAATTCTAGAAGTATTCTATCCAAAATTAAATTCTTACCATAAATCCATATTTTAAATAGTTACATTAGAATATCGTATAACTAATATTTAAATGATTATTATTGTTATGATCAGAATAAATAAATAATTAGAATAATTATCCATTAATCTTTATTTTGTTAAATGGGTCTTTATAATCAAATTGAATCTAAATTGATAATATAAAAATAACTATCAATGTAATTTATATAAAAATAATAATAAAATGTGTCAATAATTAAATATCATGTAATCTCCCTATATAAATACACTTATTGTTAAACAAAATTTCATGTTTTAATTAATGAATTCAATAAAATATCTATCATAGAAAAAATTATTCCCCAGAAGACATCTAATAAATTATATACTTTTTTTTAGATTCATAGAGGGATTATTTTTGGAATAATCCCTTAAGGAAACAATGATGCTTTTTTGTTCGGCTATATTTGTTGAAAAAAGTGGATTTCCCATGGTTCACCATAGAAATATGAGCTTTGTGATAGAGATTCTGAAGATTCCTGAAATGGTGATGACATTGACGGATGCTTTTAGAATAAGTGGAAAAGATAATAAATAATACACTACCCCCTATAAAAATAAGCGAGACTTAATGAATATTATAAGGATCATGTTTCACCAATGTGGTTTTCAATGTTAGTTCATGCAAAAAACGTTTGAGAGGAAAGGGTTTTTTGGAATGATATGAATGTTGACTAAAAATTTTGAGTATTGTAGAAGAAACGATTTTCAAGAAGGCTTTAAAAACTGACCAACAGTTGTGTGGTTCACACAGGCTAATAAGCTTCTTGAATGGATATTTCTTTATGTACACTATTTGAGCATCACAAAAGAGGGGATCTTTTTTAACGTAGTGATAATTGATAAAGAGTTGAAAATATATTACCCATTAATTATATGGTAATGTGATATTCACCAAGAGGATGAATGTGGGACATCCGTAGTGAATCTATCTACAATTAAGGATATATTCATCATCACTAATGAAGTGACTTATATGTCCATTAACTGTGTGGGGATTCTTTCCAATGTAATGAGAAAGGAAATATGAAGATGTTGATCTTTTCCATATATAGTGAGCTAGAGAAAGGGACTCGGTGAGTGACAAATGGGAATATAGTGAGATTACACAAAACCTTGTAAAATAAGTGATCTGGTGGTTAGAAGTGAAATAGCACGAACCATGTATTTTTTTAGTGATCCATATTAGATTTGGTATATCGCCACATTGGAATTTTATTCTCCTTGGGAATTTCCCAATAAGTGTGAATCATATAAAATCATTTTGAAAAATCATGATTTCATATCTATTCATTCATTTCTATATGAAAGTGAGAGAAATGTTTTTTTAAATAATATCTGAATGAGAACATGTTTTAATAATTCATACACTGATTCACCCCCTCTCTTCATATTTAACTATGTTGGGCTATCAATTGGTATTAGATATAAAGGTAAAAAGTAAGTGGTTCTATCTTGGTAGAATAAATAGTGGTGGTATATCATAAAGGGATTCAAATATTCTATGGAAATAATGTCCAATTATGGAATAATTTTATCCAGTACTAATTCCAATAATTTGGAATGGCTTTTTTTATAGTAGTGATTCATGGAATTTAAGAACATATCGAAAATAATGGTTTATTTGATGTTATCCTAAATGGAATTTCATGTTAACACTAAAGGAATCAATTCATCATGGGGATACCATTCCAATGTAATATATACAATAGTGGCATCACATTAGTCATCATATTATATTTGTGAAAATTTACAGTTTATTTTTTTGGCTGACTCAAAATTTAGAGAAACAAATCATTTAGTTAAATGGAACAAGTATTTGGATCTCATATTACACCCTAACGAGTATTTTGATATATTTTATGACAGAGAAATCGTTTTTGTTGAATACTTGTGTTGTTTTAGTGAAATTATTTAAGATATAAATACGATTATAAATTTAATGTGAAAACATCTACATCAGATCAATCTGAAAGGTACTGTACTAGAACATAATGATATGAATGAGGTCTCATTGGATTAACTTCATTTCATCCTTTTCACATATGAAATGAGAAATTATGATAATCATGTTTTTGGGAATGGTTATATCGAAATTGGTGGAATTAATTTCAATGATGAATCTCACTATTGTAGGTGGACAATAAGATATAGAGATAGATGTGGTGATGTAATTACATTCACCAAATATTCAAAGAGTAAAAGGAAAGTACATATGGAACTCCCACATTTAAGAACTAAATTTGTAATAGTTTTATATATTTTTTCAAAGTACCCTAATACATTTCAATATGATGAAGATGAAAATGTATAATTTTTCTGGAAGAAGTCTTCAACTTACCCGAAAAGAGAGAAAAAATTTAGAAAAAAATCATTAAAATGATGTATATTTTTTCAAAATAACATTACAATATAAAGGAATCTAATGAAGATGTGTTGGAGGAATATAAGGATGATGAATTAGATTTTATTTTGTAATTTTTCACAAATTTCTAAAAAAAAGGAATACATGGTCAATTATGATGGATAGATCAAAGGAAGAGTTGACCTTCAGCTCTAACATAAAGCTACATTTAAACTAGTTGGGATAATCAAAATATTTTTATATAAAAAATAAGATAGTCCCTAAAATATTTAAATAAAATAGTGTGAAAATATTTACATGAAAGAAGATTCAATTGTTATTTTTCAAAAAAAATTATTAAAATCACCCCTTCTAGATAAATTTTATTTCTAAATTGATCACTTATCCATCTCATTGTATCTAGATTCAATTTAAATAGTTTAATTATATTTAACATTATTATATTTATTCTCAAATAAAATATTCTTTATCATCAATCTATTACCATTTCTCATTATGTAGATGTACAATTTTATAAATAATTCTTCAAAATTGTCAAAATTTAGCACAACATACCCAGTTGAATTGTAGTTACCTAAATCCAAATATTTTGGAATGTTATCTCTCAATGATAGATTACCTGCTAAATTTAGAGTTTTAGTTCGAATTAGTTTTCAGTTTAAAGGTACATTACTCAGTATTTAATTAAAAATTGGTATCAATTATTGAAAAGTTTATTGTGTGTGCTACATTTAAGATAGATGAATGAAATTTTTATTAACATGATCGTCAACCACATCATAATCAATATCAATATGTGATATTTCATGTTTTTAATGTCAAATATGTATATGAACTCTTGTTTTGGCTCTCTTCCCAAATAGAGGACATATTTGGTTTATGGGTTTTTAAAAACCCCTCAATTTGTTCCATAATATAGACACATTTTTCTTCTTAATAACATTCATCTCTATCAATGAAATACCATCATACTAAAACAATATAGATATATTTTTGTTCTTTATGGTTTTTTATTTTAGGTATTCTTGGTATTATAGATTTCTAAGATACAATATCCATCATGTTTTCCAAACAAAATTCTAGTCATATCTCATTAAACTAATCAATAATGCAACCAACATAATATTTGTAAACCATTTTAATTAACTATATATGTTTCATGTAATTTTATTTCTTAAATTCTATAATATTTTTTTTTGTATAATTTATAATGATTCTATGTTATAAAAATGAATATTTTTTTTAGAAATATATCATTTGATTTAATAATTATTGATATATTTTACATGTTTAATTATATTTTTAAAATTTTACAATGTAGAAAAATAATAATTTTAGGTTCCTTCCTATTAAACTTTCTAGACCCCAATTATTGTAGTGTTCAAGGTGAAATTATTTTAGAAATTGATGATTTTTCTGGGAGAAAAGAGTTCCTAATTTCACCTTATCATTTTGTTTGATGGTAAATTGGGTTTTATTCTATAAATATTCTTGGAAGACCACTGATATAATCATATAACGTTATATCCCATGATTTTTTCATTCTAACAACATCACATTCTCAAATTTAGTGATCCTCATTCATGATTTTTCTTTCTTTCTTATCAACTAGTATTCCAAACCTATTTAAGAGACAAAAATAAGATTTTATAGAAACCAAAAACATCATTTAAAAATTAGGGTTAGTCATTATTAATATCATTCATATAATATTGAGTATATTCTTCTAAATAATAAATCATTATGGTTATAAACCATATATATTCACGTTATTATAATGACATTTTTGAAAAATATAATGAACATTAACATTTTCATAATAATCATATACAAGTAATTAATCTTATAAATGACCACACTTTAAAATTCATATATCCTAATGAACAATTTATGAATGTTTTCACAAAAAAAATTATCATGAAAAAGAAATTTTCATATTATTTTTAAATTTCATATATGATTAATGTCAAAGAAATCAATAAATTTAGTTGCAATTTTCCGGATATAAATTCTCTTGAACCTAAATTTGAAGATGTCATGATAATTTTGTTATCCCTTATAATTTTCAACAAAAAATCCTTAACATCACTATGCAGTAAAAAATCATTATTCACACATCTGATGATCTCAGAAAATGTGTGTATTTATAAAATATCAATTAAATTGAACCTAATATAACTTAACTATTCAAGATCTCAACTTATATAATTAAACATCTTTATCTGTTTCCATATTTCATCATAACCTTCTCATATTAAAAAGTCATTAATGATTTTTTTGGGTTTAGAATTTCAACCTTTCTAAACACATTTATTTGGATAAAGTTTGCTCAATATTCACTTTTAGTTTTTCATTTCATAGTAATTTTTAAATTTATATATTTTCATTTTTCAAGGTCTTCAATGTTGTTTCCCTTACGTATTTTTTATCAATTTAAATAGAAATAAAAATTAATTTCTATTTAATTACTATATATTATTGATATTAAACCATTAGAAAATGAATGCAGTAAAAGGGAGAAAATTTATAATATAAGTAGATTCATATTGTATAGGAAACCAGAATGAATATATACATGTAAAACAAATATGTGTATTTTTTTAAAATTTTAGTAAATAATAAAATTATTTTTTATTAAATTATTGATTATTTCTTGATTCATTAATGTATAGAGAAGTGATCTCATTCAAATAGGAGTATTTAACAGGGAAATATTTCTACTAACATCTTTTGAATTTAAAAATAATAAAACATAAGTGTGTTTTTATATTATGCAACACATAACCATATTATAATATAAACCTTTCATAATATTTATTCTTGTATCATAAAATGTCAATATCAGTTGGACTCTATATAATTTGTAAAGACGTGAAATTTCCATGGAAATTTCGGGTCTTTATATTTCAAGGGTTGTCGGGTTGCCGGAGGTAAACGACCTTGTCATGCTGCACCTGATGAAAGGGTCGCGGCGATCAGACGTTGAGCGAGGCATAGTCACACAGCGTGGAGGAGCCGGAGGCCGCGACGAAGTAGGCGTGGCGCTGTCGCGCCGCGCAGAGGCCAGCAGAACCGTGCCTCCTACACGCCATAGTGAAAGAACCAGGGGCGGGCGACTGAGACGGTAGCCGGGGCACACTGTAGGTGGGACCATTCTGGTCCAGTGGTTACCAAGTCGGTGCTAAGGGTTGGCCGTTTGGGGTGATAGGGGGGTTAACCCCCCCCCCCCAATGCGTGGCCAACCAGCTATGTGGGCCAGTTGGTCGGCCACACAAGACATCCCTCTACCCTCGATCGGGCCCCCTTGGCCGGGCCCCCCTTAGTCGGGCCCCCCTTGGTCGGGCCCCCCTCAGTCGGGCCCCCTTCGGGCCGGACCAATCGGGCTGGGCCGCCCCCTCTGGCAGGGCAACCCCTTCGGGTCGGGCTTCCCCCACGGACTGGGCTGCATTCATGGACTGGATCAGACCCGCGGACTGGGTTAGATCCATGTTCGCACTGGGTCGAGCTGGGTCGGTCTGACTGGGTCATACCGGACCTCGACCTGTTATTTCCAGTTTACACCTTTATGACCATATCCTGGGCTACATGTGTCAAATCAACGAACCATTTGACATGAAAAAAATCTTAAAGCGAGAATATTTTTTTGGGATACCCCACTTGAGGTTTGGACATAGTTGGAGTACAGTCGGGTTGGTTTGAACCTAAAAACCAACTGGGCCCCAGGAACGGAAATGCCAGTAACTCACAGATCGGGTGTCCGATTGATCCACCGTCTATCACGTTGGAACCCCTACATCATGGTGGTCTGTTGGGTTACTACATATGGGAGTTTATTGGTGGTTGAGGTACAAACAAAATCTCGAGGGAAGATTCTTTGGAACTCGAATGCACCGGGTGAGAAGAATCCAGTGGCTGAAAATGAGGCGGAGGTTGGAGACAGATCATACGGAGGTCATCCCTTAGAAATCTAGTGTGGGTCAGCACATACTGATCATATGTGGGTCAGATCATGTGTGGGTCAGCACTCAGCAATCCTGTGTGGATCAGCGCATACCGATCCTGTGTGGGTCAGATCCTGTGTGGGTCATTGCGGGGGTTAGTACCTATCGATCTTGTTTGGGTTAGACTTCGTATGGTCAAGATCAGTTCCTATTGAAAGAATATGATGATCTTGATTCGTGACTAATTATTTGTACATCAATACTTCATTGAAATCTTAGTCTGAGCCGAGTCAATGAAATTCGTGTTTTCCACAATGATGAGATGGGTTACTAAATAACTTAGGTATATGTATAGGCATATACCAATGTAAGGATTATACATTGACCCCATAATTTGTGGTTATACTTGTTAGATTTTGTGATACCTTGAGTGTCTTAGGGTCCCTACTGAGTATCGTTATACTCACCCCTTCATGGTCTATGCCCGCACCACATTGTGTTGGTTGCAGACGACGAACATCGTTGATTGGGGCTGAGTGTAGTAGAACTGGACGGTACTAGGAGGTGGACCACTCGACTGGATGTACACGGAGCGGACGGATGGACTTGGGGTGATGAGGAGGCCATCTGTCCCCACCTTTCTAGTGGGAATTCCGAAGCATGACATAGTATATGCTTTACTTATTTTCTTTAGTAGTACCAGCTTTTCAGTTTTATTGTACTTTACTGTCGGGCTTGTATTTCTGGCTCCATTACTTTCAACAGGCTCTTTTGTATAGAGTATTACATATTGTTTTTCTTCCAGTTTCATACATTGTTGTGTTTTTTTACAGTTATAAAGGAAATTAATTCCTAGTTTAGGGGATTACACCTTTTTGTGCTAGTCGCCAGCTCCTACCCTATGGAATGCGGTCTACAGGTAGTCACGATATTGGCCCCGGAGGACGGGTCGTGAAAAATTGGTATTAGAGGAGTCGATTCTACTATAGAACATATAAATCTGATCTTTTTTTCTTTTAAGCATTATTATTAAGAGTCTTGAGTGTGGTTTTCAGTTTAGGGAGTCCGGTGTTGGTGTGGCAGCAGATGTATCCATACACCAGGACCCAGACTTCTGATTTCTGACTCAGTGCACGAAAATACTGATGGCGTATGTGTTTTCCATAGTTTTATTTAAGTCATATCAATCAGGATAGCTCCCCAGGTATAAAATTTTGACCGTGGCGCACCTGTTCCTTATCCGGATACCTCCACAGAGATAGCCAGTTAGGGTTCCCGAGATAGTATTAATGACGGCCCGCCAATCGATGAGTCACTGGTTCAAGGCTCTCTTACTATGTTGGCACCTTCGAGTGGTGTACCAGTCGTACCAACACCCATTTGGTAGAAGATGCCACCAACCGCATTGGAGGATGGTGCACTCCAACAGAGATCATGGCACGAGTTCCAATAGCAGAGGCCTATGAGGTTTCGAGGCGAGACAGATTCCCTGGAAGTAGAGGACTACAAGGAGGCGATTACTAGAGTTTTCTGCATAGTTAAGACATCTGTAGAAAAGATTTTGATCATAGCTACTAGTCGTTTTCAGTGAGTGCCCATGAGGATAGTCCACATATGATGAGGTTTTAGTACTTGGAAATATTTCTGAGATGGTACCTTCAGGCAGTGTGCCAACTATATCACTGCATGTTTGTCAGCAGACACTACCGGTGGTACTAGTAGAAGACACTTGTAGGATTAGTTCTTTACTTCTGTTTCAGCATCAAATACCCCTCATATTCCGAGGTGATCCCAAATCACATGCGGATAAGGACTAGCTTGAGGAGGTGTTTGAGAGTTCCCTTCAGCTTCTACAGTTTATGTAGGATGACATATTGGTAGATGAGTATTCATCAAGGCATACCCACCATTAGTAGGACTCGATGAATACGATGAAAATAGTTCTTCAGAGTTTGTACATTTGAGAGAGGTGTGTTTAAGAACAACCGAGCCAACACTTTTCCTCTATGAATTCCTACTCATGTTAGGGTGTTAGATAGAACCTTTGTGGTTGAATGTTCTTTGGATGATCAGATAAAGCAAGTGAATGTTATCATTGGGAAACTTGGAAACTGGTGCCAGTCTCAGAGACTTGGGCGTGCAAGAAGTTTCGGGAATAGTATGTGACATGGATAGATAAATCTATAGGGAAGCAGACAAGGAAGCAGAGCAAGGAGAGCCGAATGAGGTGGTGTACATTTTGACATATTACGACCACCCGCCTTTGTAGTCCCCGCCAAACTCAGGGAGCGGGAGGGCAGGGGATGAGAGTAGCTTCAGATGATTAAGGAGTGTGACCCAAGGTCTATAAGAATGATTCGAGGTACGGTCTGTGTCTACTACTAGCTGCCGTATCTATAGACATAGGTAATAATCATTTCTTCATTCCATGAATCTTTTCCTAGACCTATAGTTTCCAGATAAACTGTTGAGTTGAACCTCACGTCTATAGATAACGGTGGGAGGAGACTCGATAACCATAGTTTCACCGACAGTGTGATATGACCCTCAAGGAAATAGTTTTGGTTGGAACCTCTTGGTGACAGCGTTGAGGCCTTACAACGTTAGTTTGGGTATGGACCGAGCAACCATAGTTCATACAGAGACTGACTATATTAGGAAAAAAGATTGTGGTTTATAAACAACATTGGAAAAGGGTTATCCTTGTTCAGCAAAAAAATGGTAACCCAGGTAGCACATGATAAACTCATGAATAGGAGGGTGTAGCCGATCACTCGTGAGTCAGCCATGCTCACCATCGTGGCAGCAGAAGTTTTGAGTTATCAGTTCCCAACATGAGTGGCTAGAAATTATCTAGGACTATGATTTTTGGATATTCTATACTCTTTGGAAGGGTAACATTGTTTCAGATGATATCAGTAAGAGATATGGTATATAGCTTCTAGGAGAGGTGACAGAGCAGCTAGCTACCTTACAAATATCCTTTGTGGATAGAGATGGAGAATCCTTTTTCAGTCTCTCACAGTCACTCCTCCACTTTTTTATCGAGTCAGGGAGGCGCAATGTGGGGATGATAACTATGAGACACAATATGCTCAGATAGCTACTATGGAGGGAACTGATTGATTTTTTGAAGGTGGGGAGCACGTCATCCTCTTCAGAGGACATACCATGGTACGAATATCACTTCAAGAGGAAGTGTTGAGGGAGTTCCGCACTTCCCCTCTAGAGGTGCATCTGGGACTGGCAAAGATGTACTAGGACCTTCGATGACATCACTGGTGGCCAGTTATGAAGAAGTCAACGCAATGTTTTTCTCACGATGCCTCACTTTTTTGCAAGTTAAAACAGAGCACCAGGTACCAGCAGGCTTGGTTCAGCCCTTATAGGTTATAGAGTGGAAGTGGGATGGGATATCAATGGACTTCATGACGGGTCTTCCATGTATATACAGGAGTCACGATTCGTTATGGGAGATCGTTGACCGACACAGCATGTCGGCCCAGTTCCTACCAATCATAGAGCAGGGCTTTGTAGAGAGCTTGGGACGCCTCTATGTGTTGGAGATTTTGTGTTTTCATAGAATAAATTCTTCTATTGTCTTCTATCGTGACACAGGGTTAACATCTCAGTATGGAAAGAGTTGCATGAGACATTCAAGAAGCAGCTTCGCTTAATCACCGCCTTCCAACCTCATACAGATGGGCAGACTGAGCAGACCATTCAGACTCTTGAGGAAATGCTTCGTGCTTGTGTCCTCGAATTTGGTCGTAGCTGGGAGGACCACTTACCTTTGGTGGAGTTATCCTATAGCAACAATTATCACTCCACCATCGGTATGACACCTTTTGAGGTGTTGTACATGCATCCTCAAAGATCACCTTTGTGCTGGACAGACCCAGGGGAGTCAGCACTAGTGGGACTAGAGATTGTATGAGCAACCACAGAGAAGGTAATGATCATCCATGGGTGGATGAAGACTGCACAGTGCAGAAAATGTCTTATGCTGACAAAAGACAGAGACCTCTAGAGTTTGAGGATGGCGACCACGCCTTCCTACAAGTATCATGTAGATGAGGCCTACGAAGATTTGGTAGAGGTGGAATGTTATCACTGAGGTTTATCGGACCATTACAGGTCCTCAGTAGAGTAGGATAGGTGGCTTACCGCCGGGCTCTTCCACCTTAGTTGCACTGGGTGCACGACGTCATCCACATATCTTAGCTGAGAAGATATGTGAATGACCCTTCTCACATCATCAATCATGGATATTTGGACTTCGATGATAGGGAGAGTTTCATAGAGGTTCCAGAGGTGATTGAAGATCGATAGGAGAACATCCTACATGGACATTCGAAACCCCTGGTGCGCGTACGCTGGCAGCACAGAAATCACTAGAATAGCACATGGGATCCAGAGGCTCAGATGTGTGCTTAGTACCCCAACTTGTTCCCTTAGTTATGAATTGTGGATTAAGGGGATGTAATGCCCTGAAGTGGGGAGAATGTAAAGACCTGGAATATTTGTGAATTTTTTTTTCATAAATTATTGGGATTTTTATGAGTCCACAGTTTCTGACGGCGCTTGATCATGAGGCACGGTGTACATGGAATCAATTTCTGAATTTTTTTTCAGGTACGTAAAGTATACGCATGAGAAAGATTTTATATTTTTTGAACCGGTTCTCGGAACTGAAATATGATGGCTCTATATAACTTGTAGTGTTGATGATTTCTTATTGATACATTCACTCCAGTTGCATTCTAACGAGTTTGGATGATAGAATTTGGGGGGTTTTAATTAAGTTAAATAAAAATAAGAGTTAGCTTATTTTTTATTTGGGTTGTTAAAACCCCCATGATGTGGTTGGAGGTTGGGGCCACCACACCCTAACCTCCAATGGGTGGTTATGGTGGTGGGGCCCACCAAAGCATAACCTCCCTTGGGAGGATATAATATTGGTGGGTCCCACGCAAACTTCTTAACCCCCCCTTAACCCATTGGTACCCACAATTTATTAGGGAGCCACCTCACCTTCCACTCATTAAAGTGACAACTCTTTCACATAATTAATTGGAACATTTTGAATTCATTTTAATTCATTCCAATAATAAAATAATAGACACAGCTATTGTTTCATTTTTTGGTTGCCAACTATCTTTTGGTAGAGCCTTGGAGAAACATGGAAAAATTGAGGGAACTATATCCTCTCCACGAAGAACACAAAGAACGCCCCTCACCGCCGAAGAATGATGAACAACATCTATTTCCTTCTTCAATCAGGGAAATAAAGGGAAGAACCACCACCCATGAAGTACGCCACCGACGTCATCTCGACATATCTTCTTTGAGCTCTTCCTACACCGAAATTTATGAAACAACGTCCGCTTTCTGCGACTCCATCATGGATCACCGAACTCGAGGTAGCTGGATCTAGAGTTGATTTTATACCCATTATACATCGTTGATTTTGTGAATGTGAACTGATAAATGATGAAACCCTAATGAGGAGGGATCAGACTGCATGAAAACAGCTATCCCCTCAACATTTTTATAGTTATTGTTCGTTGACGACAGCGTCGGAGCAACGAAACCACTGGAATACCAGACCGCGACAGAGTAATGCGACCATCATCGTGCTGGGCAAGAAGAAAATCGGTGGCCCAAGGGAAACCGTGTCGCCGGATGGGTGCAGTGTCGTCGAGCCGTGCCAGAAGAATGGGAAGCGTCCAGGAGGGCCGCGGCAGTCAGACGAATAGTGTGGTGCTATCACGCCTCGCAGAAGAGCTGGAGGTCGCAGCCAGGTCGGGCCGTGGCGAAGGTGGC
Source organism: Viscum album (assembly GCA_963277665.1). Taxonomy (NCBI): domain Eukaryota; kingdom Viridiplantae; phylum Streptophyta; class Magnoliopsida; order Santalales; family Viscaceae; genus Viscum; species Viscum album. The sequence goes on along the minus strand of OY728143.1, from coordinate 291,453,527 downwards.
GCGACGTCGTCGCTCCGTACGGAGGCCAGTAGAACCACGGCGTTGTTGCACTACGGTGAAGATACCAGGGGTGGTTAGATGAACCGACTTCTAGTGCGTGTTGCAGGAAGGACCCTTTGGGTCCCGCAGCTACCAGGACATTTCCTTTTTCTGACCATTTAGGAAGACATGTGGAGTGTAACCCCCCCCCATGCATGGCCAGCCGGCCACACGGGCTAGCCAGCTTCCCTCGGTCGGGTTCCCCTCGGTCGTCCCCCCCTTGACCGAGCCCCCTTCGGGTTAGAACACTCAGGTATGGCCACCCACTCGGGCTAGGATGCCCCTTTGGGTTGAGCCTCCTCCTCGGGCCAGGTTTCTTTCTCGGACCAGATCAGACATGGCCCAGACCCGCTACTGCCAGTTTACACCATTTTTCCCACATCCTGGGCTATGGGTGTCTGATCGACGAACTGTTTGCGGAAACGAAAATCATAGAGTGAGAAGGTTATTTTGGAATACCCCACTTGAGGTTTGGACATATTTGGAGTTCGGTTGGGTTGGTTTGAACCTAAAAACCAACCGGGATCCTCGAACGTAAATGACAACAACTAACAGACTGAGAGTCCGATTGACGCACCGTCTATCGCGTTAGAACCATGACGACATGGCAGTCCTTTGGGTTACAACATAGTAGATTTTAGTGGATGTAGAAGTATGACCAATATGTCAAGGGAAGATTCTATAGAACCTTGAGCACACCAGGTGCGAAGAATCCAATGGCTAAAAGTGAGGCGGATGTTGGAGAAAGATCCTATGGAGGTCAACACTCAGCAATCCTGTGAGGGTCATCTCATACCGATCCTATGTGGGTCAGATCATTTGTGGGACAGCGCTTAGAAATTTGATGTAGATCAGTGCATACTAGTATTGTGTGGGTCAGATCATGTGTGGGTCATTGCGGGGGTCAGTACCTATCGATCCTGTTTGGGTCAGACTTCATATGGTCAAAAGCAGTGCCTCTTGACAGAGTGAGATGATCTAGCATCACGACTAATCATATATACATGTATACTTAACTAAAATCATAGTTTGAGCTGAGTCAATGACTTTCGTGTTTTCCTCATGATTGAGATGGGTTACTAAATAACATATTTATATGTATGGGAATATACCTAAGTAAGTATTATCCATTGACTCCATAATTTGTGTGCAATGTCCCGACCTAGAAGCCACAAAACCAGTGCTCCGAGCCGGTTCTCCACTAGGCCTGAAGAACACCTCCCCGTATGCCAAAGACTGCCGACTAGCAGCGAGGGCCTAGGGTGTGATAGTGGCGAGACTATGTCCTCATACCAGAGTAATAAAACATCATAAATAACTATGTATCAAACACAATGGAAAGTAAACAGAGTGCGGAAGCAGTAAACAAAATAAATAGAAGTTGTTGTAATAGTGAAATGTTGTAAAATCCAGAACAACTATGCAATACAATACAACACTGGTCACCCACTGGCTGACCATACATATACAAGTACAAATGAAACTGAATGTAAAAGTACAGGGCTCTGCTACTAACTTTGATCCATTCCACATACCTAATATCCAGACACTGTCAAACTGCAGCAGCCCGATCAGTAGTACCACTTGAGCAGCTCCACTCGATCATGCAACACTGGGCCTTAGCCCTATCTACCATGCAAATCGTGCTCAACCTGAAAAATAGACATAAGGTCTACATGTACACCGAGGTGCACGTGAAAGGGTGAGAAATAATCTCAGTAGGGCACCCTGACAAGAAACCTAAAAATGTGCTGCTGAAAGTGTATGCAGCAACAACATGCTTAGCCAAGATGGAACACAACAAAGGAAGTAAAACAAATGTGCAACCATAGTCGAAATCAGGGTCTGTAATCCCTATCGACTGGGAAACTGCCACCATGGATGTCCCTATCTATATACGTACACATGTATAGTCACATACCTATACACATTAACATAAATATGAATATTCATGATTAAGTGATTCAAATAACAAAAAAACCACATCAGTAGTTGATATTTGGGACCATAAGCCAGATCTCCTGACATCCTTTGCAAGGGCATTGATCTGGACGTCGTACCACTCAATCCATGTATAATTAAGTCGATCTTTGGGTTTATAATCCCATCGACATGTACCTGCTTCGGCCAACACCAAAAATATTTCTCTGTACAATTCATTTAGAACCTAGGCCTCGTTCTAAACAGAATCTTTCCCTTAGGCTAAACAAACCCACGCCCTCAGGCTAAACAGAACCTTTCCCTCAGGCCTTGCACTCTGGTAAATCAGTAACCTTTCCCTCAAGCATTGCACTCAGGATAATCAATAACCTTTCCCTCAGGCCTTGCGCTCAGGCAAAACAGAATCTCTCCCTCAGGCATAACAGAGTTCTCTTCCTCAGGCATACGATGTGTCGCCCTCGGGTACAGATGTCAAGCCCTCAAGAACGAAAGGTTTCCCTCAGGCGAAATAGAACGTTGCCCTCAGGCTAACATAGTCACTCCCTTAGGCTATAGTAAACACTTCCCTCAGGCACAAGTAACCAGGCCATGCCCAACATATAAACATGTAATTTACATACAATTCCTCTCAAAGATAAAGTAATGCATAATTAAACAAGGAATACCCTCAAGTATCCTGGCGAAACGGCTAAACTGAGGAACGAACCCCTCGGGATGGTCTGGGATCCAATAAGGGATCCCAAATAGCATTTTAATATCATTAGATTATCTATACAATTATAGAAATCTTTTTAGAAATGGCCTCATCCATACGACACCCCAAACATGGGTTCGTAGATCAACAGTACACAAAAAAATGCACATCAGTTGGAATATAAAAATCAGACCACCTACTACTCAGGAACACAATGCAAAGTAGGAATACCAACAAACAATAAGACGCCTCACGTCAGGACCAACAGCCACCAACCAGGTAGGACCTCTGGTAACCACTACAACATCATCAAATCCAAGTAAGATATAAACAAACAAGTGCAGGTGGCCCGAACGCCCAACCCAAAAACACATCAAAAATACCAAATGGTATCACCTGTTTGGCACGGGTTCTAGGTGACACCCAATCACCATCTCTACCCAAACCCGACGTAAAAACTCAGGTCAATCAAGCAATGGGCACCCACTGGGTCCCACAAGGCAAACACGAAGGTGTCATCCTACTAGGGAACCTCCAGATAACCAGAGAGAAGGAATCCTACACTGGATCCTTAGTAAAGAGGAATCCTACATAATACCCTAAAATGAATAACAAAAGGGGCGACCCATAACATGGTTCCTCTCAAAGAAATCAAGAGAGAGTTCCTACAAGGACTCCCTAGTTCATCACACAATCAAGGTATCCCTCAGGGAACCCTTAGAAGCATCTGGTCTCACGACCTTTTAGACTAGAAGGGCACGTCTCACAAGGGAAACGTCCTCAAAAAAAGGTTACGGGAGATAGATCACTGCTCCTCTCATATTAAAGGTCTCGACTAAGTTGATCAGAACACCCAACCTAACAACCTCGCCAAGTCTCACCCTCAGGCGACGACTAGGCTAGATAAAAGGAGGAAGAATCCGCTCTATTTATATAAAACCCAAAAAACCCCATTCCGGTTACCTCTAAATATCAAAAGGACTCCACCATCGTGATCTACGTGGAAATGTGCTCATAATAGACTACTCACACTCCCAATTGTGACTTCCAGAGCATAACATTTCTCAAAATTACTAAACTGGAGCGGTACATAGCCAGTGTACATGGCCAGACTCCATTCAGCCTTCTTGTGTAAGAGTACACGACGTGTACTTTAATGTACATGGCATGTACAATTCACAAAAAGTCACACCGTGTCCTTTTTCACCCGAACACATGCCCATGTACCACTACATGACGTGTACTCAAAGTACACGACGTGTACTTCAGAAAAACCACTAAAACCGTGTTCTATTCCACAGGGCTAGCCACACGGCCACCACTACACGGCGTGTACTCAAAGTACACAACATGTACACAAAAAAACTCATCTTCCCCGAATGGAAAGAACACACGGCTTGTTCCCCTGGAACACATGCCGTGTATACTAGGTTTTCCGACGGTTAATTCCTAAAAACGCCCAATTCGCCCGTTTTCACCCCCGAAACAACAGATCGAGCCCCATGGGAATACATGCAATCCATATAAAGACTTAAAAACATAAAAAAATTGTTTAAAGAAGATTTATGGTGAAAATGTAAATGTCTCTACCTTTGGGCGAAAACCGCCGAAGCTTCGGTTGATTTCACGGCTCACGGTTGCCCTTCACGGAATAGGCGCGTCGAGGGCTTCGAATCGGTAAAACTCTTGACTTCCTTCTATCCTGTTTTCATGATCACCCAATTCTACAATGGTACACGACCAAGGATAAGCCACACATGGTGCGTTCTCAAGAAAGAGGAGGGAGGAAGAGAGAGAAAAGCAAAGAAAAGAAGAAAAGAAAAGGAAGAAAAAGGGGCTCGGCCCGGCCCCGGTGCCTGACATGATTTTATGCCTTACCTAGGCTAAAATCCCCATTTCGAACTCAACGGCACAGACAGAATCACAATCCGATGCTCTGTTTAAAAGTTATTTCCAAACGAACCCACTCGAATAATTTAATATGTAATTTAATAATATTAAATATTAAATATTCCGCCAAAATTCAAACAACTCATATTTCCTCCAAACTCATATCCTATGGTAAACACCCTATTCGATGACCAACGGAGTTGTCAGAAAAATTATCTGAGATCAGATGGTAGGGTAAAATGACCATTTTACCCCTCACGAGCATCCAACAACAAAAATTCAAATTTCTGCTCAAAACTGCAGTCCGGAAAAACATAGGTTCTTACAAACTCCCCATCATAAACCTTATCGTCCATGAGAAGCCCATTGAACGAACCAGCATCCATACTCATAACCCAAGCATCTGCACAAAAAATCTATCTAGACTGTCCGACGACCAGCCTTATAGCATTAACCATCACTTATACACAGAAGACATTCAACTACGACCGATCTGGTACACCCCACAATAGGAATACCATTATCATTGTCTTAGAAGAAAACCCTGATCTCAAACTCTCCTAGAAAACACTGAAGTTTAACCAAAACAAGGAAAACCACCTCAAAGGGGTATTAGTGAACTCCCCACCATATGGCTTTCCTTAAACCAATCTGAGAGTTCAAATAGAACTGGTTCCATCCTCATCATGGATAGACATATGAAATAAAAAAGAGCTCGATGAAGGTCGACGCTCTCTTAGCATACTGAAGAAGAATCAAAGTTGCACATGATTACCTCTAACAGGAGTACACTAAGATTTCACTAAAGGTGTGTCCAGCTCCCTCCGAGCTATGCTAGCATCCTGCCAAAACCTGACCAGGATTCAAACACGGGTCAACCACCCTCAAACAAGTTTCCCCAGAACAAAACGGACATTGAAATAAAATGTTTCGAGTCAAAACCAAGGGTATCAAGGTCTTCCACCTAGCCCTATAGAAAAATCCTTACTACTGGGTCACAAGGTCTAACCACCTAGACAAAAAGATCCAAAACCTCTCAGAAGACGGTAAAGATCACGACGACCAAAAAGTCAAAACCAAAACACAACCTACAAGGGCCCTGATCCTCTCCGAGCATCCTCAGAATGAACTACTCCCTGGAATTCACAACCCAAGGAGAAGAGAAACTGAACTAACACTCATCGGGGATCCGTATATAGGAATAACCCAAGGAGGTCCAGTTCACAAGAGAAGCCTTGGTATCTATCGACATAATTCTCAACGATCCAACTAGATAGCCACAGACCTATGATACAACACCAAATAAGGGTTAAACAGAAAGGAATCATGTGCCACATAGACCAACGAGGTCACTACACCACCTGTGCATGAGAACTGAGTCATTAGCCTCAAAAAATACGCCTCAACATAGATCCACATAACCTACCATCAGAGTAAATAGTATGTGTAAGCGGAACCAAAGGTCTCAGTCGTCAAAAAAAAACACACTTACAGGCCTATATGCTGTGAATCCTACATGCATGGTATGATGCATGAGACGCCTCTCGCCTTTGCTGGACAAGAGTCAAAATCCATCCCCAAAATCTTAAAAATGGAAAAGAGCCAGAGATCCTTAGGAAACCAAAACACCACACAACATGTGTGGAGCCCATGGAGAAAATCATATACAACTGTAACATCGTATAATCAGAACAAAAATCCCAAACCATGGAAACCAGGACTTCTTACCGGAACAAGTGTTCTCGACGCACTAGCTTGATATCCATCACAGGTTCGGATACATTCCTAATACACCTGTCTACCATATCCCAAATAGTAATGACCCGGAAAGAAAACCCCTTTGATACCACTTTGTAACGTCCCGACCCGGATGCCACTAAACTAGTGTTCCGAGCCAGTTCACCACTATGCCTCAAGCACGCCTCCCCGTATGCCAGAGGCTGCCAACTAGAAACGATCACCTAGGGTTTGAAAGTGGGGAGACTATGCCCTCACACCAGAGTAAGAAAATAGCAGAAAAAACTAAGTATCATACATAGCGGAAAGTAAACAGTGTTCAGAAGCAGTAAACAACAGAAATAGAACTACCTATAATAGTAAAATGCTGTAAAAGCCCGAACAACTATGCAATACAATACAACACTGGTCACCCACTGGCTGACCATACAGATACAAGTACAAAAGAAACCGAATGTAAAAGTATAGGGCTCTGTTACTAACTCTGAGCCAATCCACGTACCCGATCTCCAGACACTGTCGAACTGCAGCAGCCAGATCAGTAAAACCACTCGAGCAGCTCCTCTTGATCATGCAACACTAGGCCTCATCCCTATCTACCATGAAACTCTTACTCAACCTGAAAAGCAGACAGAAGTTCTACATGTACACCGAGGTGCATGTGCAGGGGTGAGAAATAATCTCAGTAGGGCACCCCGACAAGGAACCTAAAACTGTGATGCTGAAAGTGTAGGCAACAACAACGTGCTCAGCCTAGCCGGAACACAACAAAGGAAGTAAACCAAACGTGCAACCATAGTCGAAATCCGGGTCAGTAATCCATATCGATTGGGAATGTGCCACCATGGATGTCCATATCTATATACGTACACATGTATAGTCCCATACATATACACATGTACATAAATATTAATATTCATGATTAAGTGATTAAAATAACAAAAAAACTGACATCATCAGTCGATCCATGGGACCATAAGCCCGATCACTTGGACATCCTTTACAAGGGAATTGAGCCGGGCGTCATACCACTCAAGCCGTTTATCATTAAGTTGATATTTGGTTCTGTAATCCCATCGACATGTACCTACTACGACCAATGCTGTAAATATATCTTTGTACAAGTCAACCCGAACCAAGCCCTCAGGGTAAATAGAACCCTGCCCTTAGGCTAAACAAAACCACACCCTCACGCTAAACAGAACCTTTCCCTCATACCTTTCCCTCAGGAGAATCAGTAACCTTTCCCTCAGGCCATTCCCTTAGGAGAATCAGTATCCTTGACCTCAGGCATTGCCCTCAGGAAAAACAGAATCTCTCCCCTAGGCATAACGGAGTTCTCTCCCTCAGGCATATGAAGTGTCTCCCTCGGGCACGGATCAAGCCCTCAGCCACGAATGGTTGCCCTCAGGTGATATAGAACATCACCCTCATGCTAACACAGTCACGCCCTCAGGATATAGTAAAACACCGCCCACAGGCACAAGTAACCGGGCCATGCCAAACATATAAACATGCAATTTACATAAAATTCCTCTCATGGCAAAAGTATTGCATAATTAAACATGGAGTACCCTCAGGTATCCTGGCCAAATGGCTAAACAGAGGAACGCACCCCTCAGGATGGTCCTGGATCCAAGCAGTGATCCCAAACATCATTTTAATATCATTATATTATCTATACAATTATAGAGATTTTTTCTGCAAAGGCCTCAGCCATATGATACCCCAAACATGAGTTCGTAGCTCAACAGTATACAAAAAAATGCACAGTAGTTGGAATTTAAACATCAGACCACCTACTACTCAGGCACATAAGGAAATTTAGGAATCCCAGCAAACAAGAAGAGGCCTCATGTCAGGTTCAACATCCACCAACCAGGATGCACCTCTGGTAACCACTATAGCATCAACAAAACCAAGTCAGATATAAACAAACAAGTGCAGGTGGCCCGAACGCCCAAACCAAAAACACATCAAAAATCCCAAAAGGGATCACATGTTTGGTACGAGTTCTAGGTGACCCCCGATCACCATCTCTATCCAAACCCAACGTAACAACTCAGGTCGTTCAAGCAACGTGAACCCACCAGGTCCCTCAAGTCAATCACCAAGGATTCATCCTACTCGGGAATCTCAAGATAACTAGGGACAAGTAATCCTACATGGGATCCATTGTAAAGAGGAATCCTACATAAGATCCTCAAATGAATAAAAAAAGGGGTGACCCATAACAGAGGTCCTCTCAAAGAAAAAAATAGAGAGTTCCTACAAGGACTCCCTAGTTCAGCACACAAGCAAGGCATCCCTCAGGGAACCCATAGAAGCATCTAGTCTCATGGCCTCTTAGACAATAAGGGCATGTATCACAAGGTAAATGTCCTAAGAAAAGGTTACGAGAGATATCTCACAGCTCATCTCATATTAATTGTCTCTACTAAGGTGGTCAGAACACCCAACCTAACAACCTCGCCAAGTCTCACCCTTAGGTGACGACTGGGATCGATAAAAGGAGGAAAAATCCCCTCCATTTATATAAAACCCCAAAAACCGCATTTATATTACCTATAAATGTCAAAAGGACTCCACCATCGCGATCTACATGGAAACAAACTCAGTCACACGCCCAATTCGGACTTCCAGAGCATAAGATATCTCAAAATTACTAAACTGGAGCAGTACATGGCCAGAGTACATGGCCAGAGTCCATTCGTCCTACCTGTGTAACAGTACACAGCGTGTACATTACATTACACGACGTGTACTGTTCACAAAAAGTCACACCATGTCCTTTTTCACCCGAACACATTCCCATGTACCACTACACGGCGTGTACTCAAAGTACACGACGTGTACTTCAAAAAAACCACTAAAACAATGTTCTATTCCACACGGCCAGCCACACGGCCACCACTACACGGCGTGTACTCAAAGTACATGGCATGTACATAAAAAAACTCATTTTCCCCGAATGGGAAGAACACACGGCGTGTTCCATCCCCTGGAACACACACCGTGTCTACTCGGTTTTCCAATGGGAAATCCCTAAAAACACCCTATTCGCCCGTTTTCACCCCCAAAACAATAGATCGAGCCCTATGGGCATACAAGCAAGAAATATAAGGCTTTAAAAACATAAAAAAAACTTTTTTGAAGGGGATTTATGGAGAAAAAGTGAACGGTCCTACCTTTTGGCGGAAACCGCCGAAGCTTCGGTTGATTTCACGGCTCCCGGTTGCCCTTCGCGGAATCAGCGCGTCGAGTGATTCGAACCGGTACCACTCTTCCCATACTTCCCTCCTATTTTCTAGATCTACCAATTCTCCCATGGGACATGACCAAGGTAAAGCCACACATGGTGCGTGCGCAAGAAGGAGGAGGGAGGAAGAGAGAGAAAAGAAAAGAAAAGAAGAAAAGAAAAGGAAGAAAAAGGGGCTTGGGCCGGCCCTGGCGCCCGACATGAGTTTATGCCTTCCATAGGATAAACTCCCCATTCTGGACTCAACGGTATAGATGAAGTCTCAATAAGACGCTCCTTTTAAAATTTATTTCCAAACGAACCTACACGAATAATTTAATATTTAATTTAATAATATTAAATATTAAATATTCTGCCAAAATTCGAACATCTCAGATTTCCTCCAAACTCAGATCCTAGGGTAAACACCCAATTCTAGGACCAACAGAGTTGTCAGAAAAATTATCTGAGATCAGATGCTATGGTAAAATGGCCATTTTATCCCTCACGAGCATCCAATAGCAAAAATTCAAATTTCTTCTCAAAAGTACAGTCCGGAAAAACAGGGGTTCTTACATTGTGGTTATCCTTGTTGGATTTTGTGGGACCTTTAGCGTCTCAGGGTTCCTACTGAGTATCGTTATACTCATACATTCATAGGCTTTGGACTCACCTCGTTGTGTTGGTTGCAGACGATGGACAAGGCTGATCGAGGCTGAGAGTAGCAGAATGGGATGGTACCTGGAGGTGTACCACTCGGCGATACGTACACTGAGCAGATGGACAGACATGGGGAGCTGAGAAGGAAATCTGTACCCACCATTCATGTGGGAATTCCGGAGGATAACCCATTACCTACTTTACTTCATTTCTTCAGTAGAAATATCTTTTCAATTATATTCTACTTTACTGTTAGGCTTGTATTTCCGGCCACTTTACTTTCATCACACACTTTTTTATACAGTTTTACATAGTGTTTTACTTCTAGTTTCATACTCTGTTGTGTTCTTTTACTGTTATAAAGAAAATTCCTTCCCTGTTTAGGGGATTAAGTCTTTTGGAGCTAGTCTCCACCCTCTGGCCTATGGAAGCCAGGCTTGCGGTTGTGACGATATGGGCCCCGGGGGACGGTTCGTGACATGATTTATTTTTATTATTTTTTAAAATCTAACATAATCATTGAGATTTCCCAATCTACTGCTAAAATGTTTCTCCTATCATATGTTAATATATTTTTAAAAAATGAAATAACATTTCATTAGCCATATATAGTGAAGATTAATCAACAATAATTATAATTGAAAATTCTTTTTCAAAAATAGATGAAAAAACCATTGAAAATATTGTATATTTTATGACCTGGTGTAAGAAATGTCCCATAAATTCCACATTCTATGGAACCAATGAATCTAATACAATATTTTTAGTAATATATGATTCAAAAAAATAAAAAATAATTATAAAAATTTTAAAACATTGTAATCATTAACTTTTAATGAAATTTCTTTCATGTGTCCTCTATTGTATGGTTTAATTTCATAATATCAATTTTACTTACTTACAGGGGATTCAAAAATATATCTCACTAATATATTTCAATAGGAATGAACTCAAGAATCATGTCATGATTTGGAATATGATCACTTTCAATGTTTTATTTAAAATAAATCTTATAATTTGGAAAATATTTCAAAGTGTCTCTTCAAATATATTTTTGTAATTAATTTCAATATATGATAGGGATATTATCCAGGAATTTTGTCATGTAACAAAAAAAATTTACATTATATATGAATTTATAGTAATAAATATCAATGATAACATATAAAAATTATACAGTCAATAATGAAAAGAAGTATTTTTTATTAAACATTATAAAAGAAAAAAAATTAATATAAGTAAATCATGAATCTTTTTTTTTACTATAAATTTAACGTCCCTTAAAATATATCATTTATAATCCCATAAACAAAAAATATGTTTTAGAATGTTGAAAACCCAATATTTATTGTAATTTTTAATAAAATTTCACATAACATAATCCATTTTTTGATTCCTCGGTATCATAGTATAATATTTAAAACATGAATAGAAAATAAATAAACAATTCATCTAATTTTACAATATAAGAGACTTCCAGTAATTATTCGCTATGTATCCCTATCAAATAACATTACTACTAATTGATATCCAACATATGACTAATAAATATTAGTTTTATCATTCCATTTATTTTTTCTAATGTAAATCTCTTCATAAGATACTTATAGTATATACATTGATTCAGAAATATACAACCATACACATTAAATTTCTAGAACACCAAAAATAATTTTATTTCACTCATGAGACATATCTAATATTTAGTAGCCCATAGATTATAAAATTAATTATATAGGCAGTGACGATGTTATCATAATTTAATAACAAGAACATACAGCTTTAAAATCATAATATCATTTGAGTGTGTCTTAACAAATAATGTTAGATATATATTACCATTCATAAAATGATCTATAAACAAATAGTGGTAGCTACTAATACCATTCTTTAATGGACATAAATAGTACATACTTCATTTTTATATGAACAAATGAGTAATGAGGATGTCACTGTTGAGAAAATATTGGATTCTATGTAAAAATGAATTCCTATAAATTAAACTATTCTTGAATATAATCTCCACATAATCTAGGTAAATAATAAATAATGTGAGATCTATTTTTTAGAAGTGTTCTTATTTAATCGAATTCTTAAATAGTTGAAAAATTATAACTAGAATAATTTATTTATTCATGGATATTTCCTAAAGAAAACAATAATATAATGTTTTTAAATATACATCCAAATTAATATAAATTCATCTTGATGACTAATTTGGGTCTAATTAATTTTTTTTTCATCAAGAGCGATTATAATAACTCAAAAATAATTTTTTATAAAATAATTTAATTCTTCTTTGAATTATAATGACAACCTTGGGCCCATTAAATCTTCTATAATTTGACATATATAATATTCGAAATAACATTTATCATATATGTTCTAAACATATTTATAGTTTTTTATGCTAATACACATCCCAACTAACATTTTTTAAAAGATTATTACTAACATTATTTATCATTCATGGTAGATAATTCTTTTTCTCCCCATTAAATGATACATACCCTCTCTCAGTTAACATTAAAATATGTTTTTACCTATTTAGATTTAGTTATAAAAAATACCCATCATAGTTATCAAATAATATTGTTTTATCTAAAAATAATTCTCCTCAAAACAAAGAAATATATATTAATTCAAAACCATATTTTTTTGGTTTTATACTCTATAAGAGTCATTTTTGGTAGTTTAACTAAAAAATATATGTTCTTCTGATTTTGTTTCAAACATGGACTAATTTTCTATATTGTTTAGAATAAAAACCGTGAAATTTAGTACAAAAAATTAACATAACATATTATTTTTTATTTGTATAGTTCATTTATAAATTTTGTTAGAATTATCTTTGATATAATTCTAAATTAAATTGTTGGTTATGCTAAATTTTTTTCAACAATATACTTTTGTATATTATACTAATTTAGTGTCGTTGAAATAATTTTTTCAATATATATATTACTTTTTAACTACATCCTTATATTGTAGATTCCTTAGTATTGATAAATAATTTGAATTACTATATTTATAAAAAATAAAATATCAAAAATAAAACTATAATTCCAAACAATAGTTACATAAAATAGAAATAATCATGAATCACTTATCATTTGGAATATTTTTTCCTTAGTACAGGATGATTAAAAACAGATCACACTTCTATGTAAGAATTAATACAAAAAATAATTTGGTATAGGTATCCACTATCACTAAATATCACCTCTTTACACCAAGAATTGAAATAACGGTAGGAATAAATAATCAAAAATGAAAATGTTAAAACGAACTAAAAGATATTACATAATTAATCATTTTCAAATATTACTAATATTGTTTCTACTTTTAATAAATATAAAAAAAGGTATTCATATCCACCTTCATGTTACTAATTTGTCAAATATTTTTATGGTTATTCATCTTTGATGGAAATATGATATTTTTGTGAAAAATATTCTAATGGAACAATATATATTATGTCTGTATAACATTCAACCAATTATAATTTTATATAGTTATATAAAGGATAATATTATTAACATTATAGTTTCAATAATTGATAATTAAAGGATATTTATTCATAATAGAATGAAATTTTAAATTTTGTAATTAAATATAAAAACTATTTTGACAGAATTATAAAATGAATATAATATTATTTTGAAAAAAATATATATAATGAACCTTAATAATATTAAAATAATTACTAATCCCAACATTAATAAACCCATTGATCTTGTATTAGGAACAATATACAAATTTGACATAGTGACCACATGATTTGTTAAATATTAACATATTTGTGAAATATCATATTATTTTTTTAAGAACCCACATTTCATAAACCAAATCAAATTATTGTGAATTTAGAGAAACATTTAATCATTCAATAAAACTATAAAATGTTTTCGTATCCATGACCCATTTATTCTAACAAGATTACTTTCCCATACATACATAATTTTATAATTATTTAAAAATTTCCAAGATAAATATTTTGATACAAAATATCCAGCGTTAACCAAATATTAAAGAATCATATGTCAAATTCCATAAATTTATTACACCCCATTCTATAATAGAAAATGATAATATAGAAGACACATCACATACTTTTAATTAAAAATAATGTGTTTTGTTTTTAGGATAATAACCACAATAACCATCACTATTTATTATATTTTTCATTCCAATAGATTACATTATCTTATCATATTTCTTTTTTCAATTAGTGATTTTTAATATAGCTACCTCAAAACATTTACCTTATAAATAATTATTCAAAATAGTAGAATCACTTTTGGTTTTTCTAGTAGAGAAAATAGTTATCAAATTATCAATTTGTATATTCAAATTATTATTCAATTAAATGGACTTAAAATTAACCTCATTGAAATTTTGATTCTAAAAAATAATTTTATTACAATGAAATTTAATTATTTTTATAAAAAAAGTCAATTCCTATTATTTTTATAAATTTTATATTTTAAATTGATCAAATGAATCTATAAAAAATATTTTTTAATTAACTATTAGGTTTATATTTTAAACATAAGAAACCATCCTCACAAAAAGAATAGGATAATTTCATTGAAATTGACTCATTTTTATTATTTTTATAACATAACTTTATCTTTGTTTTAGGGATAGAAATAATTTTTTTAACCATAATTTTTTTAATTAAATATCAACTAGGGGTTTGATTATTTGGAGGAATTAACTATTAATAAATTTGTTTTAATACTTTTTATAGTTAATTTTCTAATTTTTGAATCATTTTATACTTCTAAAATGTTTCATCACATGTTATTTAAATAACAAGACATTGTTATCTTTTAAAATTACATTATTATCATAGGATTCAATAGGTGTGTTAATTGTATATTTAAAATATGACCTTTTTTCTTGTTGGTTTCATGATATTTATTTTTACTAAATTTTTTTAATTTGACTACAAATCCATGATTCCATCCAATGATAATTCATTTAAATTGGTTCCTTGATCAATAAAAATGTTTAATAAATTCTTTTCCATTTCAAAAACTATAATTTATATTTTCCATAATATTGAATTATCAAATGTTTCTCCCAAATCCAACATATAATTCAAATATTAGTTAATCTGAAGAATATTTGGTCTATAGTCTGATTCTTGTAAATTTTAAAATGCCAATTTTATTATCTAATAATTGTATTAATAGATCTATGAATCAGGTGTATTTTATATTGGGTGAATTTTAAAATCCTCTAGATATAATCGGTTTTCAAACATGGTAAAATTTCATAACTATTTGTTTTCTATTTAGAGGATTACATGAATTAGAAATTGGTTATGTGTAAAAAATGTTAAAATATTTTGATGAATAAGGAAGGAAAAATGAAGGAATAGGGGTAAAACTATCATTGATGAAGGTTATATAATAACATGATGTACCTAGTGGTCAGATACTAGGTACCTGGGGTGTTTGATTTTTCTACATACCATTTTATATGTTTCATGGCGTACGCGGTGGCTTCATTCCATGCATCTGATGTAAAAATTTTCTATTCTTATATAAAATTAATATTTTTATTATTTAACAAAAAAATAAAACCCTTTTTTCTATGGTATTTTTAATTAATCCTCGTAACTTATTTACACCACTCTCTTAAGAGATATTTAATACTATACTCTTTATTTTGGCGATCAACATTCATTATTGAATCGATTTTTATAAATAAGATCATAAGGGGTTTTTGATAGGTGTTTTAAAGTAGTCCCTTCCTATGGAATTTATATATTATTTTTCCATAAAGAAACATGTAAATTCAATTTCTTTATCATTTAGGTAATTTTTTATAAAAAATCTTTTAGGTGTTTCATGAATTAAGTTATTATAAAAGCTATCATAAGATAAATATATGTTAAAAAATTCATTTACTCATTAGTGTTTAATCAATTTGGTTATAAAATGGTTAAACTCATGGTTTTCATTTCTTAGGTGGATTTAATCATGAGTTTGGGTCATCCTCCGACTTCTATATTCATATTTTTAAATTACAACATAGTTTTGTTATCTGGCCCCTACATTAACCTCTAACTATTATGGTGTATTGGGTAGTTGTGGAATATGATAGGGTGATTTTGGGTTGAATTTTTTTACATTATAATATTATATTATATTATTAGAACAAAAAATGAAAACATTTTTTAAATTAGATTTGTAATGGTAATTTTTTAATTACGTTATTCGTATTTTATGACATGATCACATTATAATTGGAATGGATGTTTTGTATAGTAATGAATTAAAATATAAATTTTTTTCATTGAAATATTATTTTAAAAAAAATTTAAACATATTATTTATTTTTAACAAGTATTTTATGAAATATCGAAATGATTTAGATTAAAAAAATTAATCAACGATATTTCATGAGAAATTATTGATGGTCCTTGGAAATGAGATAAGCATTAAGGATGAATTCTCAAAATATCCATAAGCTACCCAAAAATATGTATATACCAACATAAAATTATAAACTATTAATTATATTTTAATTTTTACATGTGAGATGATGTTAGTTGATATTGTCTACACTACTAGATATTTGGGACATTTGACAGTTTTTACTTTTTGATAGTGGTGTTCCCTAAACATTGAAGATGTATTATAACTAGATCCATTAATAGTTCACATACTGTGGAAAATTTATTTAAAAAATATCTACATACTCTCACTGATCAATTAAATATTAATTATGGATTTAGATAAGGTGTTAATGAATTTACAATTTGGTTACTAAGTTTCTACCCCACGATTTTATCCAATATATTTGTTTCGATTATTTTAATTTTATATAGAATATTATTAAATATTATTTCCCTATATTATGACTCCACTATATAATTTATATTCTTAGGTTATGAATCAAATTTTATAATTGTTTTATAGGTTTGATTAGGGACAACATATTAGGTAAATTTATAAACACCCAAAATGGATTCAATTGTGATTTATATTGACCTTATTTTATATCATCATAAAAAAGAAAAGGAACTAGAGTTTGGGTGTCCCTAATTGGATGATAATGGTTATTAATTTTAAATTTATGAAATTTTTATAGTGAATTTCTATAGATAGGTTATTGTGGATCTTAGTTTTTTTACATGGGTTATACTACACATGAAATTTTATTTTTGAATCCCAAGGATTTGTTTGTTTACTAGATTCATTTGTATGACTTATATGTTTCGTTCCCATTCAGTTTTTGTTTTTATGGTAATTTTGGTCTATATATATAGATTAAATTTTGATACCATTTCTAATATATATATTATGATTCAATGGTGAACATAATCCATTTACAATTATGGATATATTTTTCTTATTTATATAATCAGCAAGGAAAAATAAATTTTTGGTTGGATTAATTGAATTCATATTTCAGTTTGAAAACATGAAACTAATTCCAAATTATATATTAATATCATCCATTATATTCTATTATAGACATTAGATATTTGGATGTGTGTCATAGTTGTTTTGTTGACCAACTATGTTTTATTATTATTATTTTCATAAAATTCATTAGAGAATGGTTTTAAAACACATTATAAGAAATTACAACTAAGAGTATTCAGTTAAAGGGATATTGGGACATTGGAATTGATCGATGATTTTTCATGCCTAGTATAATTATTGTAGAGACTTGATTGATGGGGGTAATTTAAATTTATTTTTTATTTTTTCTTGAGTAAATACTTTTAATGTGGGTCTCATGTAATAATGATAAGAATCATTAGGTTGTGAAAAATAGTATTAAATAACATATTTTATGCTTTCATTTCTATGAATTTTCTTTGGTAACAGTTAATGATATATATTTTATGAAATACCAAAAATGTAAGAAAACGTTTTTCAATTTTTATATTAGTTATAATAAGATTAATATAAATTATTTAGTAGATAAATTTTCAATATAAATTATTAAAATAATTATTAGTAGATTGATCATATATATAGAAATTTTTTGTATTTTATAAAAGTTTTCCAATGATTGTTATGAATTGAATTATTTTTCAAAATGGAAATAATGTTAGTGGGGAGGTAGTTGTGACTTGATGATTCATATCAAACAATAGATTACATATTATTTCCCATAGAGTAAAAATATGATATAATAGATATTAAAATATGTAGGATTCCAACATAGGCTCCCTCAATATATCTATTAGAAGTTGTTGATGAACATTATATAATTGTTATAAATTTTAGTGGTCCATAATTCATTGAGGGATTAAACCAGTGTATTTAATGCTATGAATTGTCAACGCCTTGATGGTAACACTAAAATAAAGATATTATAATTTGTTTTTATTACAATATCCCCAAACATTGATGTTTTGGTTTCTCAATGAGATTATTATGATTAATGGGATCAAATCTGTCACATAATAAATTGTATAGAGATAATATAATAACAACATGTTCTCATAGAAACTGGTATTATTGGTGGTGTATATTTTTTATTTTGGGATGTGATTTTTGAGGGGAAAATATATCACGTTCTCCAATAGAAGGGATTCAAGATATAATTATATGAATTTTTTTAATATAAAGAATGTTAAATATTAGGAATTCATAAAGATAAAACAGGTGGAATTATTGATAATGGAACGAAAACTAGATTAATTAATCTTATTTTTTATCCCTTTATTTTAGAATGGATAAAAAAGACAAATCTTGGAAGATGGATATCGGCATGTTGGAACCATTATAGATGTAGATGATAATGATGGACATGTATATAGATATAGAGGTTGTTAAGAATGTTGTATCGGTTAATATATATTCTTTTTGATGTATGTGAGTATGTAGTTCCCATAATATTCAAAGAACATGTAAAAGTAAATTTATTGGGTGTGAGAGACCTTAATAAGAAATGAGAAGGGCAGGGATATATCTACTTATTATTGGATGGTAGTAGTCCTTATTCTGTTATCCTTTATGCTTATTTTACTAGTATCTACACCATAGATATTTAATACCCATCTATATGTATGATGTAAACAAATTACACATGTTTTTTCCAGTTTGGTTATATTTAAACATTTTAGAAGAAGAATGTTTTATTATTTGTAGACCAATATTTGAAACAAACATAGATATCTCATGATGAGTCGACTCATGCCAATTCACTTACTCTTAGATAATCAGGTAGAGGTGCCAAAACTTGTTAGACGGGATAGAAAAACGATTGTAAATTATTTTGTAAAATTTATACATTAAAACGGACAATATAATGGAATATACTAAACATATATATCTAAGGAGTGTGTGACTAATGCTAGAGAGGACCCTTCTATAGTATGTGGTACTACATTAATAAAATCTACATAGAACAATAAAATATTAAATACATGAGACTATGAATATTTTATATTTTTTCATATAGTATCCTTCCACGACATGAATGAGAATATATTTCAAAAATTAATATTTTTTGAAAACGATTTTGGAAGTGGGTTACTTCCTTAAATCCAATAATTATTATTCAATATATATATATTATAGAATGAAAATTTTATGCTAGTCATAAAGCTCAATATTAATGGTATGTTTGGACTCTAATAGATGAGATAACTAATATGACACTTGGAGTAGTGGAGGTTGATATGCTGAAATCTCTACCACTTGTGGTTTGGTCTTATATAGATTTGTGCCTAAAAATTATTTTTCTGATACCACCTAAGGAATAATTTGAATTCACTACAGAGGTCATACATAAGATATAACTAATATCTTTTATAAATTATAAAATTATCTATTATAAATAAGATATATTAAATATAAAATAGTGTAACTCCAACAAATGGATTAATTATACAATGAAAACCTATATAATGCTCCATAGTGTTCATTTATAAAAATGATATTGGGAGTATAAATTTTTTTTTGCAGAATAATAATATTAAAATAAATTTACATTGAAAACCCTCAATCATTTTAAGTGAGTTTATAATTTATTTTAGGATTTGAAGTGGTAATAGAGGGTTTCAATGAGAAATATATATATGGGTAGAAGAAAAAATTATTAAGATAGGAATACATTCTTCAAATCATATTTCAATTTCGAAAAAACCATTATGATTATTTATCCATGTTCCTTGTGTTGAAACGAATCATTTTGTGATTATGGATATAATGAACTGGATATTGACGCTTTCACTTTATTTATATTTTTAATATTTTATAAATTATATATTATTATATTAATGATATAATGAATCGTATGAAACATATCATTGGGTAATATTAGGGACCCTAATAAGAAAATAATTATGTTTAAATCTATTTAAATTCCAATTATAGATACATGATGTTTAATATCATTTTCATGAGGTCTTTGATGATTTTAATTGGTGGATTCAAAATGTGTGTAAAAAATTATTTAATTGAATAATACTATGATTTTGTTTTAAATTATAAGTTTTCTATGATTATAGGATACTATATCTATTGAATCTAGAATTTTCCAAGGTTTGATGCTCCTATAATATTTTTAATGAATAAAATAGTATAGTCTATATGATCAGAAAATGTGAATACGTTTTTCAAGAGGTAATGAAGTTAGTGAATAAGAATCTTATATTTATCCTTTCAGTGATATATTAAGGTTTCATGGTTTGTTGTAATGATTCTTTGGAAGTTACGAGTTTTTTTGTAATCCTATAATAGTTTTTAATGGATTATGGGTCTAGGGAAAACTAAAATCACATAAAAAAGTCAACTAATGGATCAAATTATATTTTATTGTTCATACCATAATGTTCTATGAGGTATAAATTTTGGAAAATTCATGGTCATATATATTTTCCATTAAAATATAAACAAACTATTTTATAGTGATATACATAAATGATATTTTATTCATAGAATAATAAAAATATATTGATTTTAAACTATTGTTTTCACCTTTAAAAGGATTTTTTTCCGATTCCCTTAACAAAAAATTTTGACCTCAAGATTATCTTGAGAGAAAAGAAGAAATTAAATTGATATCATTAGTTCTGAAATATAATTATATTTTTTAGTGGATTAGAGTTGGTTACACATATATAATATTATATTCATTTCATTTATAAATTATATAGTTAATGACTCCAAAATGTTGGAAAATATTTGTCTCCTTATTAGATATATAGTTAATGATTGTGGGAACCTTTGAGTTTGTATGAAATATTTTATTATCATCACTTCTATTCATTGGAGGACTGTGATTTATACTAGCATGAGAGAGAATGTAATGATGCAATTTTAATCATCATGATAAAAATTTCAACCCATCATTTCAAAGACATATAACGATATATGTTGATTATTTTAGTTTTCTAATATGAATAATTTAAATAGATATTTTTTCTATTGGATTTAATAATTTCATAATGTTAATTAAGATCACCAATGAATGAAGGGTTTTACAACCACATCCAATACCTTTATGGAAATTGGATATAATTAAAATAATCATTGATAACATATTTAATTGTAATTTAAGGTGTTCAGACATAGTGTGGGTGATTATTAATAATATAATTAAGATATATAACTTTCTATCTAATAGGGAATCATTATTAATAGAAAAATTAAGGGAAAAGTAATTCATTGAGATTATAATGCATCTTTGAATACCATCTAATGTTTACATCCCTGTTATCTAAATAGTTTCAAAAGGATGTGATCACACTTATTATTTTCCATACAACAAGTCACATTTATACTAATAGTCAACACAAGACAAATATTATTATCATTAATAATATATATTCATATTGTCAAATCATCTTTTATTTATATTTTTAGAATGATCTGTCATTATAATAGATCACCAAAAACAATAGTTAGTATATTTATATTTATGTTTTATTTTAAAAATTTTATAGAAATACAAATCATTCCCAATTATATTGAAATGGGATATGTCAATAGTCCTATATTTATCTTTGTAGAGTTTTATTAAATGATATAATTTTTGAGTTTTATTTTGAAATAGTTTATGATCACACTAATCCTCTAAAATTATTCGGTTGACAATTGGAAATGATCAATGTTATTTTTAGTCAGTGATCATGTTTTTATGCACATTTCCATTTGATTGGGTCACCAACACAAGAATAAATAATGAATTTGATGATAAATTTTTTTAGTACAATTAAAATCATAAATAATATTTTTGAAATGGATAAAATAATTAGTTTACCTCATATGTTTAGTTTCATAGAATCTGGATTCCATGTTTTGAATACAAGGAAACACTTAAATAATTTGTATGAAGTGATTCAATTAGGTGATATTAAGTTTGAGGTATTAGTCTGTCACGACCCATCCTCGGGGCCCGTGTCGTGACTACCCCAAGCCCGCCTTCCATAGGCCAGGGGCTGGCAACTAGCACCAAGGCATAAATCCCAGAAAGAGGGAAGGCATTGCCTTTGAAAAGTAAACAAGAACCACAGAGTAAGCAAGCAGAAAAGTAAAAACTAAGTAAAAACTGTAACAAGCTATGCTGAAAGTAAAGGGGGCCGGAAATACAAGCCCAACTGTAATGTACAACTGAAAGGGGAAAACAGCAACTAAAAGGAAGAGCCGCAGTGTCGAGCCGTCCTCTGGAAGTCCCACCTGAAGGGTGGGTACAGATAGTCTCCACTGCTCCTCGGGTCCACCTAACCGCTCCAAGTACGTCCCGCCCAGTGGTCCACCTCCAGGTACCGCCCTGCTCTGCACGCCTCCACCACGATCAGCGCTGTCCGTCGTCTGCAACCAACACAACATAGTGCGGACAAAGCCCGTGCAGGGGTGAGTATAAGCTACTCAGTAGGGACCCCGAGACCCCCGAAGGTCTCCCAAAATAAAAAAAGGATAATCCACAAAGGGAAGATACAATCACGAAGTAACATCTGACACGGCTTAGGTATATGCCCATACATATACCTAAGTCATCAATTCCCGTTCGGCTCCAAAGTCCGAGCCCAAGCACAACCCAGTCCAAACAGGAAAGAAAACGTATACCCACACAGGACAGCACAACACAATACACAAAGGAGTGTAAACAGTAATCCACATAGGATAGCTCAGCACAATCTACAAAGGAGAGTAAACACAGGATTCAGATCACACAGGTATACTTTTTCGGATGATGATAAAGATGATCACTGATCCATCTATGTCGTCGGACCCACAAAGGATCGATAGGTAACTAACCCCCGCAATGATCCACACAGGATCGGGCACACACAGGACCTGTAGGCGCTAGCTCACACAGAACCGCTGAGCGCTGACCCACACAGGATCGGACACACACAGGATCGGGCCCACACAGGACCTGTAGCACTGATCCACGTAGGATTGCTAAGTGTTGTAGTCGTCGCAGTCCATTGAGATTCTCTGCACAGTCGTCGGTGCAGTCCACTGAGGATCTCTACACAGTCGTTGCTGCAGTCCACTGAGGATCTCTGCACAGTCGTCCCTGTAGTCCAATGAGGATCTCTGCACAGTCGTCATTGTCGAAGTAGCAGTCGCAGCCAGCTCTAGGGTTCCCGCACACAGCAAGCTCGTTCGGGAGGGTCCGCTCAATGAGTCGAGAGTCCGATACATCTAATATCACAAATTTCCGAAGTTGATGTATCCAAAAGTTCGATATCGTCAACAGGAACTCAACGTCGCAGACAGCGCGTCAATCGGACGCTCGGTCTGAGAGTTATCGGCTTTTTCGTCCCAGGGGCCTGGTTGGTTTTTAAGTAAAAACCCACCCTACTGTGCTCCACCTGCATCCAAACCTCGGGCGGAGTGATCCAAAAGATCCGTCTCATATAGAGGATTTCAACAAAGCAGACGGCACGTCAATCGGACGTCCGTAGCTCAAGATATAAGCATTTCCGCTCCGAGGGCCGGTTGGTTTCGTGTACGAACCAACCCGGCCGAACTCAAAATATTCCGAAACCTTGAGTGCGATATATCGAAACGACCGTCTCGATCCATGGATCGCGTTTCCGCTGACGGCGCATCGTTCGGAGGCACGTAGCTCATGATATGGTCATTTGACCGAAAACGGTCCGAAGATGGGGGGTCCGGGCCCGGGGCGACCCGGCCCGACCCCCCATGGGTCGGCCGAACCGGGTCAACCCGCCCCGGTCCGGGCGCGGCCCATCCGGTCGGACCGGCCTGCCTCGGCTTGGCCGAGCGGCCGAGCACCTGGGCACCTCGGGGCACTGCCCCCGCGGTCTAGAGTTGCTGCGGCCCCGCGTGGGACGCGCTGGAGAACCGCGGACGAGACTTCTGCCGCGTCCCGTGCGGGCGAACTGGACCCGCGCGACTGCGGGTGCGGTGGCCGCCGCCGCCGCGGCTTTAGCCGCGGCGGCCTCATCCGGCTGCCGGCGCCGCCCCGCCGACATCCTGCGCCGCCAGAATCTTCCGCAGGCCACCAGAGTTGCTCTGGTGGTCCGTTTTCCTACCCGTCTGCGCCGGTGCTCCTCCCGGGTTCCGTTATTCACTATGGAACTTTCAAATTTCCGGTGCGGCACATTCCGTCGTCGCCCGTCAATCCGCACAACAACGAAGAACGACGGAGGGTTGTCGGGCCGTTTTCATTTGGCCCGCACCCTCCGCGTTAGAGATAAACAACGGGAGAAATAATATTCAACACATGAATCAACAATTTTAATGGATTTAAAATTGTTCTTATTTTCCTAGTTCTTCACCTTTAAAAGAAATGATCACGGGAAAAGGAATTATTCACAACAACCCCTACCTCGTAGTCGTTGTCGTACGCATGTTCTTCGTGGATTTGTTCATCGCAGAAGGAGGGGATCGTCGCGTCGTCGCGTAAGGGCATCGCGTCGTCGCGGAATCCGGCGTTGAGTCGGCGAACTCAACAGACCAAGAAACAACAGATTTAATTTAATTATATAAAATTAAATCCGTGTTTTGTTAAAAAAACGCAAGGGAGATTTACGAGAAACCCGAAGTCTTTTACCTCAAATAGCTGATCAAAGATTCGTTGCGGATGAAGATACGTCGTAGAAGAACGTTGCAGGAAGGGAACATCAGCGTCGCGGAACACGGCGTCGCATCGTCGATTTCCACAGGTTCAACGTTCTTCGTCGGAGGTCGGCGTTCTTCGCATTCTTCGCGTTCTTCGTGAAGGAGGATGAAGGCTCAAGGATTCTGTCAAGCCTCTCAACGTGTAATCCTCCAAATGCAGTGTTGGTCTTATTTTATTATTACGCCAACAAACAAAAAAGGTAAGTAACGACCCATCAATTCGTTGAATTAATTCAACGAATGAAACCGCCCATTTAATTCACGAATAAAACCGCCCAATTAAATTGTGCGTTAAGAATTTAATAAAACGCGTCAGTTGACTTTCATAATGACGGGTTTTCGCGGGTGCGTTACTTATCGGAAAAGAAACGGCGGGGCTCGTATGGGCCCCACCTCACAAATATCCTACCAAGGGGGTAGGATATTTCTAGATAACATCCTATCCGGATCAACTCAGCTTAAGCCGCCATTATGTGGCTTCAAGTGGCTTCCAAGTGGCTTAAGTGAAATAAAATAAAGTTCGTCGTACAATTATTTTATTTCTTAACTTTAAGCCAATAAAATTAAAAACCACACCCGAGAAAACGGAACTCTGGAAGAGGCGTTTCTAAGCAAATACCGGCGCTGCAATTTCATCGGTTCCCTCAGAATTCGATTCCGGGCACCGACTCAAAAGTTAGAAAAACTCGCTCGTCCGTTCATTGAACGTACCCAAGCCAAACTTCGAAAAATGATTCCGTGCACACCGGGCCTCGGAATCAAGTGCTGTCAGGAACTGCACTCTTGCAAAATTCCAATGAAAATTAAGAAAAAAAATTTCCTTGAAATTTACGGGTCTTTACATAGTCCATACCTCTAGTATTATATATATATAATAAAATACAGTAACAAGGTTATATGATATAAATTTATTACATTGGTCCAAATATATGGTTTCATAAAAAACTAAAAGATAAATCTTTAGAGTGTGAAGCTAAAAAAATATCTATGGAGTAATTTATTTCCTAAAGAAACATTTTGATGTTTCCCATATATGAAAATGTATATGTTGGGATGTTTTTTTATAGACCCCAAATATAAATTTAATAACTTAAAAAAATTTATTTTTCATTAATTGTAAAACATGTATTAACAAAAGTTATTGAAGAGGGATAAATAATGGTGGTAAATGGTTGAAATGGTGTGTAGGAAATATACCCTAATAGAATCATGTACTC
Organism: Viscum album; assembly: GCA_963277665.1. Lineage (NCBI taxonomy): Eukaryota > Viridiplantae > Streptophyta > Magnoliopsida > Santalales > Viscaceae > Viscum > Viscum album. The sequence continues at coordinate 291,427,031 of OY728143.1, read as the reverse complement.
AATTTATTGGTACCAGTTCCTTTGTTGGACTAATTTGGTTAATGATTTTTTTTTCCTACAACACTAGGTACTTGTTTTTTTACTGGGAACATGGGGGATGTATTTCTTATTTTTTTATTGGTGATAAAATTTATTATTTTAAAACAAAAAGTAAAATCATATTTTCTATATTACTATGATTTCAGTATTAGAATCCTTATATAGTAAAAATTTATACCTCCCTATACAATTTCTTATTTATTATGTGATCCACTTTAATTTTTGATTAATTTGGAATCAAAACTATTAAAAATGGTCATATCATATGAGTTTAAGTGTTGTTATACTCTTGTTTTTTATTCAGATATTTCTAGTTGAAGCATGTATATCCAAAATATTCTTATTCTCGGTCATATCTTATAATAACGAATATTAAAAGAATCTTCAATTAAGATACTCACGAATCTAAATCACACAAACTATGATAATTCATTATTCATATTCTGTGTAGTTTTTATATTTAGTACTTCCTAGATTTAACAATAGGTTTATATATTTCTCGTATATATAATCATAAATTTCATCAGGGTGCTACTTATAGAACTCCAGAATCATGTCAAACACAATTTTATTAGGATTCCCCATCCTCACTCTCATATTATTATACTATATGGGATATCCATTGCCTTTGGTAGGTTGTTGATGGACGTGAAAATAATTTATTCTTAATAATGAATGATATTCTTATAATAAAACAAAAAATTCTATTTAATTTAGATATTGAATGTTTTATATTTTTAATATTATAATTGAATTTCTTGTTTTTGTGAATTTATTATTGTTTTCTAAAATATGACTAATTAAGAATGAATATATGGAAAATGTTGTGATATTATTATTATGTATATGACTTTGGAGAAATATATCCGATTATTAAAATATATTTTATAAATTATCATCATGTTGTTGTGAAATTGAAATTAAATCATTGTTATTGTTTATAAGAATATTTTTATAAAGTGGTAACGACAAAAGGGCTGGGTATTGGTTCTCCAACTACTTATGTTCAAATTAAGTGTATGTACATGTTATATATTATTTATTTTATATTTAGTTATGTCTATGTTATTTCAGTATTGGACCTGGAATAACCAAATATCTTTTTATGTGATATGAGTATTGTATTTCTTAGGACATGGTATTCCCCTAACTAAGATAACATATTCTGACCAAATTTTCAATTCATGGATATAATTTCTTATTTTTTTTCGATATATAGTTGTTTCCACAAATGAATATTCTATAAAATATGGATTTAATGATTGTCTTGAGGTAATTATTATTGGGTATCATGATGGATTATATAGAACCCAAAATCGAACTAATATAGTAGTTTAGCATGATTATTTCAACATTCACGTTGTTATGTATTATATATCTATTACATGATTAAACAAAAAAATAGTATATAGTTGTTATTGTATGATATTATATCATTGGTTAATAGTATTTTGGTGTTGAACATGGATTGGGTATAATATTATCACACCCTACTTGTGCCCATTGGAATTAATTTTGAAAATGTTTTATATGATTTGGGAAAGCGGAAGGCCACAGAGTGTAAGATTTAATAGTAGGAAGAGATTGATTTCACAATAGATTATTGGGGGTATCCAATTATGTTTAATAACTTTTTAAGTTATTAGTGTTTTTATGGTTTACTTGGATTCTTTTTAAAATTAAAAATCTAGTTCAACTTATGTTCTTTTATTAATGGTTCTTTTGGATTATTCTTGTATGGAGTATATATTTATATAGTTTACTACATGTGTGTTAGTGTATATATATATATATATATATAGTGAAAAATACATATACTACTCACTTGACATGGAGTAATATATTATTATAAGGATTTTCTAGAATTTTTAATGAAAGGACAATATATTCTGAGGAAGATTTGTGGTCCCAAAAAATTGATATATTTTCAAATCCATTAATATTCCTAAATATAAATATTCATTAGTAAAGTATGGGTTTTATTGAATGAGGACCCATTATGTATTTTAGAATTCACCAAAAGACTCATAATAATTAATTATGTTTTTTTAATATACCTTCTTATATGATTGAATATTTTATTTTTTTAATATCATTTATTTCCTTAACATAAATAGTTCTATAATGAAATAGGACCTTGGACCTCACAATCAGAATTTAATAGTAAAACATACTCTATTTGATATGGAGTGTAACCCAAATAACTATTTTTATGCATTATCCAATGAATTCTTTTATTATTAAATCCAAATAGATTTCGTAATACCTGAATATTTTATCACAATGGAGTTATTACCTTATATATCTATCATTTATTTTTACATAATAAATCTTTAAAACTCAACCACTATATTCACCTGCTTATAATTACATTGATGACTGATATAATTTAAATAAATTGTTTTGATGACAAATAAAAATAAAAATATTATGTAGAGATATCCAATTTTCATGTAGTTTTTAAAAGATTATGATTCATCTAAACATTTAAAGGATACTTCCAAATAATGATTATTGAGGGAAATCGTATTTCCTTTAAAAACTTCTTTATCACTCACATAATAATCAATAATAATAAATTGAGTGCCCCCATGTGAACCTTAATATAAGAAAATGATTAATATTTTATTCCACATATTTTTCCTAGCTGAGTTCCATCACCATATTTTCTAGTAGAAAATTGATTATTTGCAACAAAATTAGTCTATATGTCATCAACCCGATGAAATTGTTTTAAGGAATCATCATCATTGAATGAATAATAATTCTACTGGATGAAAACTAGATCGATAGAAAAATGATATTCTCTACCACTAAGATGAACTATAGTTCCAAATACAAACAATTTATCAAATTTAAAAACATTAAGTGATTGGACATCAGTTAACAACAATTTGTTTATTATTGTCGTATTATAGGAGTAATATTTGGGGGATCTATAGGCCACAAAAATAAGTTAAATGAAATTATATTTTGTCAAATATTAATATACAACACTGTAAACTCTTGTATTATCTTATATCGTATTCTTAAACAACAACAACCTGAATAAAATAACCCAAAATTACATATTCTTTTGAAAATTAATGATTACTATTTCATTGTTATTGTATGATTTTTATTGATATCATAGTTGAATTATTTTATGATGAATGGATACCATTAAACAATAAATAATTATATATTATTCGGAATCCACCACATTAATTATTATCTATACTAATAAAATAAATGATCATGAATAAGACATATGGAAATATATATATTGATTTATAATGAAATTTGTGCCATAGAAACAACTATTAAATTGAATTAATGAAAAAAAAATCATGGTGTTAATTATTATTTAATATAATTTAATATGATGATCAATATTCTTTGTGACATCTACATAATTTAGTCCATGTAAACCAATCACATAGAATGATCTTAACGATTTACCACTATGATGAGACCCTAGAAATTTTATTGAAATATTTCTTACGAATTTGTGTTATAGATAGATTCTATAATTTGATGAGAAACAAATGATATAGGTAATTATAAAGGTAGACACAACAAACATTGAATGTAAATCATAGGGTGTATTCCTTTGGTAATATTTAGAATATAGTTTACTAGAACATTAAAAACAAATATGTATCTATATTTATTTATTTATTTTTATTTTTATATCATTTTATTTTTATATAAAGATTTATAGAATTTTATTTTTATTAATTAAAATCAGAAGTCATGTATTTTTATATATTGATATTAACCCATGAAGGAATGTACTTCATGTGAGGTATGATGCACGTGGTACAACATGGGTGATATTACAATAATGAATAATTCATGAAAGGATTATTAATCCATGTTCATTAATAAAATTTGTTATCTCAATCCCTTTTATATTAGTTGATGAAATTATTAAATCCATTTACATAGTAATGTATCAATATATTTATTTATTAAATGTATAATAAAGTGAAAATAAGCACATAAATTGATAATAAAACCACACAACCTGTTTAAATTGAGACATCAAAATAAATTGATTATATTGTATAGTCTGAATTCATTTTGGGATATTGTTGTTACACAATTTAAATTCATAATATATGGTTTATCTAATGTGTTGTTATATGATAATCATATAATTTCAGAGGTACTATCAAATTCAAATCTTAATAAGGAATAATGATTTATAATGTATGTGTATCAAAATACCTATTTAAATTCAATAGTAATTTATAATGTTTAATAAATATTATTCCCTTAATTGTTTTCAATATTAATTTTAATGTCATCGATATTTCATAGCCAACACTGAGCTTAATTTTGAGTAGTGGAATAATAGGGATACCATGGAGGTAAAACACAAATTTTACACTTTTAGATAACCTCATAATATTTTCAATATTAGTTTTACTCTAGAATGTGGTTGATAATCATGAGCTTGTTTGTAGTGACATTCTAATCATGTTGATATTTATAGGGTGTTTTTTACTAATTTTTTTCATAAATGTTTGTCCGAAATCATAGCTGATAGTGTCATGATAAAAAGTTTTTCCGTTATATGCCATATATTATGTTAAATAATATTTTTAAGATTTATTGGTAAATCAAAATGGAAATATGAGTTCAATGTGGGTTTGATAAATATTAAATAACAATATTTTATTATTTTTTACTCCAATGATTGTATTTTAAATAATATAGTTATATATCATTAATAGAGCACTGGATAATGAAATTGATTCTGAATTTTCATCTAGGATGAGAATTTACCCTATATATAGATTAATTAAAATTAAATCTTAATTATGTGAATATATGATACCATGAGATGCGGTAAATAAATTAATTAGTATATCATATGATTTTTGGGTTGTTTAAATATTATTTTAATATATAAATATTTCTTAATCAATTCAATTAAGTGGTGACTATTTTTTTCAATGAATTAAACATATAAAGAGGTATATAAATAGATTATGTTGTATCAAAATATGATTGGTAATGAATTATGACTATATTTAATCCATCAAATAGTCATATAATTTTGGTAATGAGAGAATTGATAACAGGGATTAGATATGAAGTGATTTTGATGGTCAGATCATGTGTCACATATAATAAAATTGAATTGATTGTGATTGTCAATTGAGTTAGGGGTTATTTAAATTGATTATATATTGGATTATCCTTTTTATTAAATTTTTATATATTAATACTTTTTAACTAAAAAATTATTTATTAAGGTGAACATAATAAAATAGGGGAAATCATGGTATCCAGAAATGGTGAAGTGTAAGAGGGTCTTCAGACATAGAAATTTCAAAAACCTGGATTGGGGAGCCTTATATTAAGAATTTAATAAAGTGATACTATTTTTTATAATTACCATATAATTTTTCGAATTCCTTGTTAACCCTATTCTAGTTATGTGGAAATATTAGATTGTGTGGGATAAGGTTTTTTCAGTCATGAATATTATGGAAAAATTAATGGGAGTATTTTTTATTTTTAATATCGTTTTATAATGAATTATTTTTTACCCTATAGATGAGTTCCAAAGGATAATTTTTATTCCCTTACAATTCCTATTTCATTGATTTTTTATTGAAATTATTCATAGAATACATTAATAATAGATGACAGCAGATCAGATGATGACCATCATTTGTAACATACCTTTTAGTTTTGAAATTTATCCTTCCCTTATTTGTACATTAGTCATTATAATTTTTTTTATGGAGGATAGACTATTACAAAATTATTCTAAATTGAAAAATCAAACATGGGTTATGTGTCCTGTTTTTGTGGACAGACCTGATTTGATCATAAAAAGGATGTTGATTTTTTGATATAACATAAAAATTGATAGATAATCTGAAATTTATTTGTTATGAAATATAATGTATAGAAAGAAATTTCTAGGATGTAAGGCGATGATGATTAATTATTCATGTAGATTATTGATAGAATTAGAATTATAGTTTGGATATTATCATCAGTATGCATAGTTTGTTTGATTTTCATTGGATAACATTTCAACGTATGCATATTTCATGAATTTTTTTTAGGAAGAAAACCATTTGAAAAAATATAGTAAAAAATGAATACATTTCAGAGGAACACACACATTGGTTTATGGGAAGTAAACTATTTTGGTCTCCTCTACATGTTATTCATCAGAATTCCATTTTACATGGACCAAAAAAAATTGTGCGGAGATGGAAATAACATAATGTACATATAGTACATGCCTTGAGAACCTGTGTAACCTACAACGCCTGGTATTCCCAAGATTCATGAATTTTACCTCAAAAAATAAAATTAAATGAGTATACCATAACCACATTGATTTCTGAAATATATCCTCCTTTTCATGTGTCACATCTCAAACATAATGTACATGACTTCGTACTTGCAATGTGGGTAATTTTTTCATTGGTAGATGAATATCTATAGTATATATTTTGTGTAAACCTTGGGAATTCCAAGTAATCCATTTATGTTTTTCTTTTTTATTATATTAATATTAAAATATTAAATTTTAATAGTGATATGAGATGGTGGATTCAAATAGGATGATAGATACTCTAATTTTTAATTGTGAGGTTAATCGGCCTCTTTAACATATCAATGATTGGGATTTACATTCGAACACACTAGTTGAATGGATACAAACATTTACATATTAGTTGAGGTGTATTATGCACTTTCGATACCTAGTTATTTTATATAATAGAAATAACAATTTAATCATTTCTCATAATTTTTCAACTAGAAAATCCTAAATAATATTATCAATTTCCAAAATTTGTTTCAATTTCAATTTTTTTGTCAGATTTGGGATTACTTTTGAAATTGAATAATTATGGTATTTTAAAAGATTTTAAATATGTTGGGTTTTTAGAAATAAATTTAACGATATCGATACAATTTAATTTATAATTTTTTTTGATTCTATGATCTGTTGAATACTACATTTCCTTCAAGACTTCAAGATAATTAAAATATATAATGTGGATAATAAATAAATCAATATTTTTAAAAAAATCAAGTGGGAAGATTAGACCCTATCTCCAAAAATGATGTATAAATTGGTCTAAACAACTCCAATTAGGGTAATTATTGATTTATTTGAAATAGAACTTGTAAAAACGTTTCAAAATTAAATTACATGAAGTTATTCACTCATTAAGTGGGATATTTAATGATCAAATTTGAAGAATGATTTATCTAATCCACATCTTAAAAGTTTCATAATTATTAATTATTCCAAAACTACCTCCATACATGTCTAATTTAGATGAAATTTGGGTGGATGATATAAACATAAATTTGGAAAAACCAATCAAAAGGGACCATAAAATTATTTATAGATATTTTGCACCGAACATGTGAAATATTTTGTAATATATCTTAGAGGGGAAATTACTACACCCATATGATTTCTTATTTTAATATTATTTTAAAATTTTTTATACATTAGATTTATTTTTAATTTAATTGAAATATATTTTATTTCAATACAATATAATTATATAATGTTTTATATTTTTTTAAATTTTTCCACAAAACTTTCTCCTAATTCCTCATTTTCTTCCTCATTCTATTTTTTCATCTTCTTTATTTTTTATTTCCATTGTGTGTTTTCATCTTCACCTGACATCCCTTTTTTTATATATTATTTTATTCTGATATTTCCGGAAATTTTCACTATGAGATATGAACATAAAATATGAAGGGATATGATGAGTCTTTTTTGGGGAAGTATGTTCCAATTGGATTTATTATTTACATAAATTCATAAGATTCATTACATATCAAATTAGAATGTGTGATATACATTGGTGTGAAAATAATACACCACAAAACTAATATGAAACTCATTAATAATTTTTTATTAAATATTTACATCCTTTTAATTATATGATATATTTTCATATGATATATTTTGTTCATTCAATGGATGAAATGGAATGTGATTAATCTTTGTCTTAGAAGATGTCACTCTATTGATTGAGGTGCTCCATAAACCTTGATTACAGCTGGTGGTGGAATTGATATAGTTAATGGCATTACTGATTCAACACTACTAAATATAATAAAATTAATTCATGAATGAGATCTTAGAATTGAATTATCAAACATAATTTAAACACCAACACGAATAATGATGGATCCCATGATCAAAACCACAAAGTACCAGTTCTATTATTCCTACTCTCAATTTTTTATTGCATGTTTTTTAATTTTTTAATTAAATTATTCATATAGATTTAATTTTTTTATTATAATAATTATAGATAATGTTTTTTAGGTGAGATATAATAAATAATTGAAAAACTAAGAAAGTTCCAAAAGCAAGACAAACTAGGCCAACCTCTATACTGCATTACGAGAATAAATATGGGTTTTCCACGCCCAGAAACTGACATGAATAAATATGAAACAGTTTTTAGGGGTCCAATTGTTAGAAATAATTAATCTTATATTATATAATTTTTATAAATTTCATTGTTTTCCATAAAAACTAAAAAAATTAATATTATTTTCAAATATTTTTGCATACGAATATTTCATAAATTAATAGAATAATTACATAGAAATGCAAGAAACAATTAATATATCATCCCTTTATATGGAGGATGGTTATTCTATTATATCTAGATAGGTGATATTATTTTATAAACCATATAATGGGGACTAGGCATTCAAATAATTCCCCGCTGGCATGAGGTAGGATATGAACAAACATTTTATTGAAGTGACATACTGTGATCAAACTGACTTTTCCCATTACATTATATAATTTTTTTAAATTTTACAAGGCCTATGAATAATTTTTTTATCATCCCTTATCAGTTTTATAGAGATTGAATAAATTGTCGAGCATAACTACCTTCCTCTATCTTCAACTACGCAACTCCAATATGTTTTTCCACTGAAGAAGAGATTCAATCTATACCAACTCAGGGATATAATAAATTCATTATTTAAAATTCATTAAATTTATTTTAAATTGAAATATATAAAAACCCATACTATTTTATTTTTTTATATTATGATAATCCAGGTTATTATTTGATGAAATATGATGAAAATAAAAATTAACATTCTTAAGAACACATGGGGAATCGTGAACCTATTGAACATCTATATGAGGGAGTACAAGAAGATATCCATGTTTTTAATCTAATGAACAATAGGACCATGATTCTAATATAAAAGGATTCAAAAAAAATATTCGTTTAACGATGCACATCTGATGAAACCACTATAATGATAAGAATATGTTTCTCTTGTCTCATCATAAGAGAAGGATAATTGATACTTCATCATACCACCACCATGAAATCAATACTGAATGTTTAAGGGGTTGGATTTTATGTACTTTATACATGGATCATTCCTCACCAACAATGAATATGTAAAATATGGGAGAATTCACTTATGGGGGATCATTTCAATGAAGATCCTCCCACCATATGATTTTGGATAATAGGTTGTACAATCTTCTCAATGTAGTTAAAACTCAATTCCAAATTTGGGTATCAAAGAAATATTTAACTTTACATGCTTTTGAAGAAGTTAGATTTAAATTTTATTTTTATGATTAAAACTTCATTAATCTTAATCCATCCTATATTTTTGAGGTTAAATGACATAAACATTTTAATTAATTTTTTAATTTTATTTTTTAGTTTTATATTGAAAAGGAAGCCCCAAAATATAGAACAAAAGGATTAATAGGTCATTTCAAATGGTAGTTGAATTTTAATTTTTATCTTTCTAAACACTATATTTTTATCAACATTATAATTTTATATTTAATGTTGAAAAATAATTCCCATTCATAAACTATCCTCAAAATTAAATATATACGAGACATGAGATTATTAGGAATCCTATGATGATTTTTTTTTCAATGTTAAAAAATATTTGTTGAGTAAAATTGATAATTTAAGGAATAAAATGAAACATGGATATTAAAATGGGGACCAGTGATTTGAGGAAAATAGTTAATTCTTGTAAATGAAACTTCCAAATTATTTTTCATGGTTTGAATTTTTGATATTCATGTGATGTAATTTTTTATTATTAAAAACACCTTGAGTGATTCTCCCAAATCATATTTTTCATTCCCAAGAGGATTTTAAGACCAATGGCTACCTATTTTCTCCTGAGAATATTTATTTTGTGATAATGGGACATATCACCTACCATAACATGATTTGCAAATTATCACAATTATGACTATGTAGAAACACATTTATATTGATTGAGAAATAATTTTAAAACCATTTATCGAAAAATAATAATAGTACACCAGTCTTTGTTTAACCCACATGGACCATGAATGGCCATTATAGGAATGTGAGGTGTTCCAAAAAATTATTATCCATTCCAGATATCAACTCAGTATTTTCATGATATTTTAAATTATATTTGTGGGGTAAATGGAATCACGCTGGAAGAAGTTATATACATTTTATGGAATATGTGTGGGGGTGATATTGTGTTAATAATGATTTTCATTGATTAATTTGATGTACATAATTATTTTCTCATCTAGAAAGAAATGTAACAATGGTACGGGTTTAGAATTACATAAGTAAAAAATAAACATCATTAAATTTTTGATTTATATAATATGTGGTTAGATGGTTGGTGGGAGTTATATTTTAAGAATAAATTATGAAAAATAAAAATTGATATGTTTGAAAAGAAAAACTGTATAAAAGTAGAAAAAAATATAATGAATATTCACATCATTGATTATGATTTCATTATTCATAACCATTTTTTCAATGCTTGGGTAAAGTGGGAGTTGTTTAAAAAAAGAATGGATGAATTTAATTACACTTTTACTTTTTATATCATTAACTATACTTTATAGATACCCCTCCTCATTGAGGATTAATTTTTTAAACATCAATTCTGACTATCCTTAATCCATAGAGTCATTTTAACCATTAATTCATGAACTCCTGATTTAATGTTCGATATGTCTCTATGAAGTATAGAGTGTTTATCCTTTACCAACCTAAAGATAAGGAACATGTGTTCATAATATAAGCATAAATATACATGAATTATAATGATGAATTAAGTGTGAATGTATCCATTGTCAAAAAAATCATGATTTTTTATAGTAAATAATAAGGATTTGAGGAACTTGAATTCTAAGGCCCCAGCCTTAAACATTACTTAATATTGAAATAAATGAATAATTCACATTGAGGATCTTTTCAGGTTTAGAGTTTTAGAGAATTAGAACATAACTATTACATCTTAAAAGACTACAAAGTAGACACTTCTACTAAGTATCCATAAAATAAAAACTCTTAAAAAGAAAGATGTCTAGATTCCATGTTTTAGATAGCATGACATTCCCTTGATCCCATCCTTGACCTTATTACACTTTATGTCCCGTGAAAAACATTTCGAAAAACTTGGGGTGAGCATAAAAAGCTCAGTAAGGGATACAAAAAGAATGAAAACTGTTAGTTTTTTCAAACATCAAGTAAACCATGTATACTATATCAAAGTAATACCTTCACCTTCATGAAGTAGTAAAAAAAATCTTCACTGAATAAAGTATCATTACTTACCTTTTTGTAACCAAAGGATTACCATAAAACCCATATAAAGAAAACATAAAATATATAAAGGTAAATTGGGACATAAACATACTTAAGTGGAATAACCATACGGTCGACTTCCACACTTATCACTTAATGGAATAGCCATAAGGCCAATTTCCATACATACTTAATGGAATAGCCATACGGCCGACTTCCATACCCAATGCATTGGAGGTTATAACGTAACCACCCGTCCTGGTATTCACGGCACCACCCGTCATATGGTTTATAACGTAACCACCCGTTAAAATGTCCAAGTACCAATATAAAATCATAAAACATAAAACCAATATAAAGGAATGATAACATTTCCACAATTCAATCACAATATATCATAAATATATTGACATAATAGAATCATTTATCAAAACCATTTTCAATACCAAAATACATAAAAGAGTATATGGTATTTATTTTATTTTAAAAACATTACGACTTGTTGAGGAAGCCAAAGATCAAATAATACTTGCGGCGGCGGAAAAAGGTCGTTGTCACCGCGTACGTTAAAAAAACATTCCTTTTTGTCGTTTAGTAAAACGCTTCGTAGAAAAATATTCCTTTTGTATAAAAGTAAAAGTCAAAGGAGTTTATACACCGTATAAAAGAAAGTTGTGTATAAAACGAAATATGCCTCAATGAAAGGAGATTGAGACGAAGTCCCTTACCTTGGGTCCGACTTGACTCGATCGTTCTTTAACGTCCTAAATAATAAACTTGAGTTAATTTATACTTGATTAAGAACCTTTTTAAAGTTCATTATTCTTTTTATATCACTTATTGCCATGTTATAAACATTATGTAACCATTTAAGTTAATAATGTTTGTTTTGTCAATATTTGGTTCTTAAGTCGAAAGTTGACTTCTTACAATTACATGTTGTTCATGTGGTCAAAAGTTCTTTATATACAGAATGAAATTCCCGATTTGGATATAATATGTATCATATATATCCAGCATATACATGTATTTATAATATTACATAATCATTTAGAGGTAAGAAATGAAATGCACCGTTCATGGAGACGGTAAGCCGTACGTACGCATGAACGCTACTTTCATTTCTTTGACATATTAGTGGAATTAAAACTAAATGAGAGGTATGTATATTTTAATTCCAGAAATATATTAATCACTTAGATATATCATTAATTATATATATCCATTATATACATGTACTTTTAATAGTACATTACATTTGGGGATAAGAAATGAAATGCACCGTTCATGGAGACGGTAAGCCGTACGTACGCATGAACGCTACTTTCATTTCTATCTCATACTTTAATGGAAAGAAATAATAATGATATAGAGGTATATTATAATTCCAGTATAACATCATATATAATAACTTTAAATCCATCCTTTACACGTCCCACATATGGCATTAACGAATCACATCACTTTTAGGGGGCGGTAGTCCGCACTTTCTTAAATGAAGATATCGTGTTTACCCATAATGGAAACCATAAAGGTATGCCAAAAATGAAAAATACAGAAGCTTAAAGAAAACATAAACATATTATATATCATATATAAAAATAGTGACATCATAATGGCCACCTTTGAAGGTGTTAATTGAGTATTGAACAATCATCGTTTCGGGAGGCAGAATTTCGCCATCCACGGAAACCGTATGTTCTTTAACCATTTTATGTAGTTGTGTGAGAGTGTAGCTCGAATAAATCTTATAACAACATCCTAGTATATGGAAGATACTGTTTTTGTTACAAAAGAAGTAAATAAAAAGAGTTTAGAGGGTTGGAGAAGCAAAATAAAACAAATGAACAAGAGAGAATGAATTACCTTTAAAAGTGTAACTCCCTTTTGATTTGAGCCTAAAGGCTTCCTTTGAAAGGATTCTGACCAAAGGTAATCCTCTAGGATGAGGATAGGGATGTGGAGAGAGTAATTGGGCAGGGGTTGGCCGAGCCAAAGGCTTGAGAAGTGTGTGAAATGGGGTAGAGGTGGGGGCCTTTTATAAGAGGAGAGGAGGGGCACTTTTGGAAGGTAAAGAAATATTACTTTATTTGAAAATGTGTTTCGGTTTTAAAAGGTCCCATATTGGTATAATTCGTGGATAAGGTGATAAGGGTTCGAAATCCACTCATCCAATTGGTTTTGGACATGTGTAGGTTTTATATTTTTCATTATCTTTCCATTTTATTTAAATCGTCAAATAATGATGTCCTCGCTGCATCATTATTATGTCATAAATAATTTAATTTATTTAATGTCTAAAAATCATAAAAAAAATACTATGATGTAGGAAATCCTTTCATCTTTCCAATTACTATTTATTATCAAAATTTGGACTTGTATAACCCCACTCAAAAATTATTTTAGTAAAACAATTTATGTTAGTGTCATTTTCACTTTAACATTAAATAAAAATATATTAATGTCATTTTCCAACTAAAGTGGCTCCATGGGGTCCCCAAGTTGGCCGATGGCTTGTCGTGGTCGGCCATGACTCACCCAATAGGTGTAGGACAAGTTTCCTGGTGTTTTCACATTCTTATAATACCATTTTTACCTTAAACTACACTAATTACCTCTAATCGCGATTAATGAAAAAAAGTTACTATTCACCAAAAAATTATTTTAATCTCATTGAACCACATTTTACTTATTAATGACAACCATTTATGTCAGATTTTCAAAATTCAATACACATTAGTGGTAAAATTTCATTTAACTGAAAAATCAGTTTGCTTGATTACCACTTAGTGGTTTCACTATTCATCAAAAATTGAAGTTTTTCAGAAAATTACCAAAAATTCACCCTAAGATATATTTGATATTCCGAATTCAAAAATGAAGTCCATTTTACAAAATTCAAAACATATAATTAAAAATAATTAATTTAATAATTAATTCACGCTGTCATGACAAATAGCGTGTTTTTGTGAAACAATAAGTATCAAAAGATTGACACCAGTTTAAGTCCAATTTCAAAGTGAAATTGATTCCAATGACCACCATTGGATTAACAGGTAAAAATATTTTCTAATTTCACTTTAAAACCAATTAAAATAATAATCTAATCATATAAATAATTTAGATTAAAAAGAGGTTTTGAATTAAAATACAACATTTTACACTATTCATAAAAAAATGAACTTTATCAAAAAGGTACCAAAAATTTACACAAAGTAAATTTTGATGTCCCGATTCTAAAGAAGAGTAATATTTGGTCCAAAATAAAGTATAAGAGTGATCAAAACTATTTTTAATGACGGTTCACCATTAAAAGGTGATAAGTGAACCTTTAGTGAAAATTAGAGTATATATGCCCTAAAATTGAACTCTTTCCGTATTTTAAGCCTTTATCTTTTATTGGGTAAATGTATAAACATAAAAACATATATAATCATATTTTAGTTTTTTCTATCCATTCCCGCCAGTACAACGGCTACTTGTTAACTAAAATTTAAAATAATATTATTTTATTACTAGTGTGCTACGTAAGTTTCAAAGAAACTCATCGTTGCGTATCGGGTACGCTATCGAACATAGCAACCCCTTTAAAATAAAATTAATATTTAATTCGTAAATATTAATAAATATGAACATTCTTTATTCTTTATTTCCCTGGGATGTTACATCCTTCCCCCATTTTGGGAATTGCGTCCTCGCAATTTTATTCACTTATCAAAATAAGTGGGGGTATTTATCCCTCATAGCATTTTCAGATTCCCACGTTGCCTCTTCAATCACATGGTTTTTCCACAAAACCTTTACCTGATTAATCACCTTATTCTGTAACACTTGCTCCCTGTGGTCAAGAATCTGGACCGGTTGTTCCTCATAAGATAGGTTCTCTTCCAGCTGAACTACCTCTGGGCTCAAAACATGAGATGGATCTGGAATATACTTTCTCAACATCGAAACGTGAAAAACATTGTGTACCTGAGATAAACTCGGAGGTAAAGCCACTCGGTATGCAACTGATCCAACTCTTTCCAGAATTTTGTATGGTCCAATGAACCTTGGACTCAACTTTCCTTTCTTACCAAATCTCATCACACTTTTCCAAGGAGAAACCTTGACAAAAGCATGATCACCGACCTCAAAAGATAGATCCTTCCTCCGGTTATCCCCATAACTCTTCTGCCTGCTCTGAGCTGTTCTCATGTGTTTTCTGAATCAACTGAACTTTTTCTGCCATCACTTCTACCAATTCTGGTCCCATCAGCTTCCTTTCACCCACTTCATTCCAAAATGCTGGAGTTCGACACCGCTTCCCATATAATGCCTCAAATAGTGCCATTTGTATACTGGAATGAAAGCTGTTATTATAAGAAAATTCAACCAAAGAAAGATGTTGGTCCCAACTTCCCTAATAATCCATCGAAAAAGCTTGTAGCATATCCTCCAATGTCTGGATTGTTCGTTCTGACTACCCATCTAATTGAGGATGAAAAGCTGTACTAAAATTTAATTCAGTAACCAACGACTTCTGAAGGCCTTTCCAAAATTTAAAAGTAAACCTGGGATCATGATCCGATACAATGGAGAGAGGAACTCCATGTAACCTGACTATCTCTTTAAGATACAGACGGGAAAGTAGATCAAGAGAGAAAGTATCTCGTATAGAAAGGAAATGAGCAGATTTGATCAAGCGATCAACAATAACCTAGATTGCATTATTACCTCGAGATGTCCTCGGTAATCCCACAACAAAGTCCATGGATATGTTTTCCCATTTCCACTCTGGCACTGGTAAAGGCTGAAGCATCCCTTTCGGTAACTGCTGCTCTGCTTTAACTTGTTGACATGTCAAACACTTCACAGTAAAATCAGCAATATCTCTTTTCATTCCATCCCACCAGTAATACTCCCGCAGATCTCTGTACATCTTAGTACTGCCAGGATGAACTGAAAACGGGGAATTATGAGCCTCACATAACAACTCATTCTTCAACAGTGAATCACAAGGCACACATAACCTCTTCACAAACCTCAAAACACAAACACAAACTTATCCAAGAACTCGTGGAAAATTTTATTCATAAGGTCCATGAATACAGCAGGTGCATTGTTTAACCCAAAAGGCATAACTACAAATTCATAATGGCCATATCTAGTACGGAACGTAGTCTTCGGAACATCTTCTTCTTTTACTTTCAACTGATGGTACCCCGACCTCAAGTCAAACTTCAAAAAATACTGAGCTCCCTGGAGCTGATACCACTTCATTGGATGGCCCAACATCTGCTGAAGTTGTTGCAAAGGATTTCACCACCCCTTTCTGCTAGTAGTCTAGCTGCATTCTCCCAGTTGAGTTCTTCGTTGGAAACTCGTTTGCATAATGACCCATTTCATTACACTTAAAACATCTTACTGTTGGCTTTTCATTTCTTGCTTGATCATCTTCCTTACAGTTACGAGCAATATGACCAGACTTACCACACCGAAAGCACTTACCAGACTTGAATAAACATTCTCCAGGATGCATTTTACCACACTTCTCACAGGATGGATATTTGGTTTTCTTACATCCATGCTTCTTTGATGAATTATTCCCCTTTTCCTGCCAACTAGATCTCTTATTCTGTTGTTTGTCATAGAACACCTGATCATCGACAAACTCCATTTCCATCTTCTCCATACATCGAACAAGTTTTTCATAACTTTTGAACTCAAGAGAAGCTAAAGCCCTTTGATACTTTGGCTTTAACCCTGAGTAAAAACGGTTTATTTTACTATCAAGATCTCGTATGAAGTTTGGAGCATACCTTGCCAATCGAGTGAACTTTTCTTCATAAGCAGCCATTGAATCATCCTCCTGCCTCAATTCTAGGAACTGTTTTTCCATCCTAAGACGAACCACCTTAGGAAAATATTTCTCAAGAAACATACCTTTGAATTCGTCCCAGTGAAGATCCTCAATCTCATCACTATCCCTTATATTTTTCACCATCGACCACCACTGATCAGCTTCACCTTCAAAACGGTAAACAACAAGACTAACCTTTTGATGTTCTGAACACCCCATGATATCAAAAATCTTCTCCAGTGCTTTAATCCACCCTTCAGATTGCACAGGGTCAGATGATCCTCTGAATGATGGGGGATGTTGCCTCATGAAATGTTCCACCACTGACATGTTCCTCTGCGGTTGATCTGGCTGATCTCGTGCATGGATACCACCGCCATTTATAGCCTGAGTCAACTATGCCATCACTGCAACAAACTGTTCAGTTCCGATTCCGACCATCTCAGGTTGCTGATTTGGAAGGTTATCTTCCTCCTGATGTCATCCCAACATAGCTGCTTTGTTTCCTCTGCGGAAAACCATTCTGAACACAGAAATATCTTAGGCGAAGCAACATGGAAATCCGTAAATGCTATATCATTTCAATCATATTATAATTTGACACTTTTCTAACTCCTAAAGTTGTCTAAACCGACCTCTGATACCAACTATAAGGCCCCAGCCTTAAA
This sequence comes from Viscum album, assembly GCA_963277665.1. Classification (NCBI taxonomy): domain Eukaryota; kingdom Viridiplantae; phylum Streptophyta; class Magnoliopsida; order Santalales; family Viscaceae; genus Viscum; species Viscum album. The sequence continues at coordinate 291,408,900 of OY728143.1, read as the reverse complement.
CCATACTTAATATTGAATTAAATGAATAATTCACATTGAGGATCTTTTCAGATTTAGAGTTTTAGAGAATTAGAACATAACTATTACATCTTAAAAGATTACAAAGTAGACACTTCTACTAAGTCTCCATAAAATAAAAACTCTTAAAAAGAAAGATGTCTAGATTCCATGTTTTAGATAGCATGGCATTCCCTTGATCCCATCCTTGACCTTATTCCACTTTAAGTCCTGTGAAAAACATTTCGAAAAACTTGGGTTGAGCATAAAAAGCTCAGTAAGGGATACAAAAAGAATGAAAACTGTTAGTTTTTTCAAACATCAAGTAAACCATGTATAATATATCAAAGTAATACCTTCACCTTCATGAAGTAGTAAAAAAATCTTCACTGAATAAAGTATCATTACTTACCTTTTTGTAACCAAAGGATTACAATAAAACCCATATAAAGAACACATAACATATATAAAGGTAACTTGGGACATAAACATACTTAAGTGGAATAACCATACAGTCGACTTCCACACTTATCACTTAATGGAATAGCCATATGGCCAATTTCCATACATACTTAATGGAATAGCCATACGGTCGACTTCCATACCCAATGCATTGGAGGTTGTAACGTAACCACCCGTCCTGGTATTCACGACACCACCCGTCATATGGTTTATAACGTAACCACCCGTTAAAATGTCCAAGTACCAATATAAAATCATAAAACATAAAACCAATATAAAGGAATGATAACATTTCCACAATTCAATCACAATATATCATAAATATATTGACATAATAGAATCATTTATCAAAACCATTTTAAATACCAAAATATATAAAAGAGTATATGGTATTTATTTTATTTTAAAAACATTACGGCTTGTTGAGGAAGCCAAAGATCAAATAATACTCGCGGCAGCGGAAAAAGGTCGTTGTCACCGCATACGTTAAAAAAACATTATTTTTTGTCGTTTAGTAAAACGCTTCGTAGAAAAAGATTCCTTTTGAATAAAAGTAAAAGTCAAAAGAGTTTATACACCGTATAAAAGAAAGTTGTGTATAAAACGAAATATGCCTCAATGAAAGGAGATTGAGACGAAGTCCCTTACCTTGGGTTCGACTTTACTCGATCGTTCTTTAACTTCCTGAATAATAAACTTGAGTTAATTTATACTTGATTAAGAAACTTTTTAAAGTTCATTATTCTTTTTATATCACTTATTTCCATGTTATAGACATTATGTAACCATTTAAGTTAATAATGTTTGTTTTGTCAATATTTGGTTCTTAAGTCGAAAGTAGACTTCTTACAATTACATGTTGTTCATGTGGTCAAAAGTTCTTTATATCCAGAATGAAATTCCCGATTTGGATATAATATGTATCATATATATCCAGAATATACATGTATTTATAATATTACATAATCATTTAGAGGTAAGAAATGAAATGGACCGTTCATGGAGACGGTAAGCCGTACATACGCATGAATGCTACTTTCATTTCTTTGTCATATTAGTGGAATTAAAACTAAATGAGAGGTATGTATATTTTAATTCCAGAATTATATTCATCACTTAGATATATCATTAATTATATATATCCATTATATACATCTACATTTAATAGTACATTACATTTGGGGATAAGAAATGAAATGCACCGTTCATGGAGACGGTAAGCCGTACGTACGCATGAACGCTACTTTCATTTCTATCTCATACTTTAATGGAAAGAAATAATAATGATATAGAGGTATATTATAATTCCAGTATAACATCATATATAATATCTTTAAATCCATCCTTTACACGTCCCACATATGGCATTAACGAATCACATCACTTTTAGAGGGCGGTAGTCGGCACTTCCTTAAATGAAGATATCGTGTTTAACCATAATGGAAACCATAAAGGTATGCCAAAAATGAAAAATACAGAAGCTTAAAGAAAACATAAACATATTATATATCATATATAAAAATAGTGACATCATAATGGCCACTTTTGAAGGTGTTAAATGAGTATTGAACAATCATCGTTTCGGGAGGCAGAATTTCGCCATCCACGGAAACCGTATGTTCTTTAACCATTTGATGTAGTTGTGTGAGAGTGTAGCTCAAATAAATCTTATAACAACATCCTAGTATATTGAAGATTCTGGTGTTTTTACAAAAGAAGTAAATAAAAAGAGTTTAGAGGGTTGGAGAAGCAAAATAAAACAAATGAACAAGAGAGAATGAATTACCTTTAAAAGTGTAACTCCCTTTTGATTTGAGCCTAAAGGCTTCCTTTGAAAGGATTCTGCCCAAAGGTAATCCTCTAGGATGAGGAGAGGGATGTGGAGAGATTAATTGGGCAGGGGTTGTCCGAGCAAAAGGCTTGAGAAGTGTGTGAAATGGTGTAGAGGTGGGGGCCTTTTATAAGAGGAGAGGAGGGGCACTTTTCGAAAGTAAAGAAATATTACTTTATTTGAAAATGTGTTTCGGTTTTAAAAGGTCCCACATTGGTAGAATTCGTGTATAAGGTGATAAGGGTTTGAAATCCACTCATCCAATTGGTTTTGGACATGTGTAGGTTTTAGATTTTTCATTATCTTTCCATTTTATTTAAATCATCAAATAATGATGTCATCGCTGCATCATTATTATGTCATAAATAATTTAATTTATTTAATGTCTAAAAATCATAAAAAAATACTATGATGTAGGAAATCTCTTTATCTTTCCAATGATCATTTATAATCAAAATTTGGACTTGTATAACCCCACTCAAAAATTATTTTAGTTAAACAATTTATGTTAGTGTCATTTTCACTTTAACATTAAATAAAAATATATTAATGTCATTTTCCAACTAATGTGGCTCCATGGGGTCCCCAAGTTGGCCCATGGATTTTCTTGCTCGGACATGACTCACCCAATAGTTGTAGGACAAGTGTCATGGTGTTTTCACATTCTTATAATACCATTTTTACCTTAAACTACACTAATTATCTCTAATCGCGATTAATGAAAAAAAGTTACTATTCACCAAAAAATTATTTTAATCTCATTGAACCACATTTTACTTCTTAATAACAACCATTTATGTCGGATTTTTAAAATTCAATACACATTAGTGGTAAACTTTCATATAACTGAAAAATCAGTTTGCTTGATTACAACTTAGTGGTTTCACTATTCATCAAAAATTGAAGTTTTTCAGAAAATTACCAAAAATTCACCCTAAGCTATATTTGATATTCTGAATTCAAAAATGAAGTCCATTTTACAAAATTCAAAACATATAATTCATATTAATTAATTTAATAATTAATTCCCGCTGTCATGACAAATAGCGTGTTTTTGTAAAACAATAAGTATCAAAAGATTGACACCAGATTAAGTCCAATTTCAAAGTGAAATTGATTCCAATGACCACCATTGGATTAACTGGTAAAAATATTTTCTAATTTCACTTTAAAACCAATTAAAATAATAATCTAATCATATAAATAATTTAGATTAAAAATAGGTTTTGAATTAAAATACAACATTTTATACTATTCATAAAAAATGAACTTTATCAGAAAGGTACCAAAAATTTACACAAAGTAAATTTGATGTCCCGATTCTAAAGAAGAGTTATATTTGGTCCAAAATAAAGTATAAGAGTGATCAAAACTATATTTAATGACGGTTCACCATTAAAAGGTGATAAGTGAACCATTAGTGAAAATTAGAGTATATATGCCCTAAAATTGAACCCTTTCTATATTTTAAGCCTTTATCTTTTATTGGGTAAATGTATAAACATAAAAACATATATAATCATATTTTAGTTATTTTTATCCATTCTCGCCAGTACAACGGCTACTTGTTAACTAACATTTAAAATAATATTATTTTATTACTAGTGTGCTACGTAATTTTCAAAGAAACTCATCGTTGCGTATCGGGTACGCTATCGAACATAGCAACCCCTTTAAAATATAATTATTATTTAATTCGTAAATATTAATAAATATGAAAATTCTTTATTCTTTATTTCCCTGGGATGTTACATGAATGAATGAGAACAAGAATACCATAATTATTCAATGGGAAAATTTAAATTACGTAATGTCTTTGTTACACTTAAAAATTTGATATTGATTTGATATTTCATGGGAAATTTGAAAATTTGATTCCACATTGATAATTGTTTCATTTTTTTTGCTTTATAATTTGAATATAGGAAATAATGGTTGGCATTAAAATTTAATATTTATATTTTGTTCTTGAGAAAAAACATGGTTTATGTGTGGTGTAATTTATACCAATAAAAATTTCTCCATGTTTCATATGTTTATCAGTGATTTAATATTAGAATATTTATCAATTTTTTATATTTTCATCCATTTTGGATTTATGGATTGATTTGAGTTTAATGAGAAAATATCATAATTTTTTGAATTTATGAAATATTATTCACATTGGTATTTCATGAATAAATTATAAAATATTGATAAAGTTTATGTTATTTTTTATGATTACTTGATTTATAGGATAAACATTACATTATAATCCTCAAAGTAATTCGAACAGCTAAAGGCCAGAAATATCAATCAATATTAAAAACCATTTAGCATGATAGAGTTGACCCCCCCACTATAAATTAGGAAAAACATGGTCTAAAAACCTCCAATTGAGGTTATTATAGGTATATTTGAATGATTAAATGTATATGTGTATGAAAATTACAATTAATGATGTTATTAAATCGTTAATATTACCATTGAACGATAAATAATGAAGGAATAATTCTAGAATCATTAAATATAAATAGTCATAATCATTAATTATTCCATAATATCATCATTACACGTTTAATAATTATAAAATTATGATGAATGATAAGAAATTCAATTTTTAACTACATATATGAAGGTACCTTGGCATGATTCATAGATATTTTGTGCCTAATATGAGAAATCTTTGGGATACAGATTTTGGTGGGGAAGCTACACAGTAATTCCCTTTATTCTTTATCGTTTATTTATATTAATTTTTTTTAATGTATAAATATACTAACTGAAATTTTAATTTATTTTAATTTAAAAAAATTCTATATCATGAATGGTTTATATTTTTTTATCTTTTTCCGAACACCCTTTTTTTATAACTTGTCTTCATCTTCTATATTCTCGTATTCTTTTCTTAATTATTTTTGGAATTTCATTTGTGTGTTTTCTTCCTATTCTCTCACAACTTTTTTATTATTATATTATTTCTCATGTTACCACTGTACCTCATAACATAAAAATGTGTGCCTAAAATGAGGCAGTTCATATGGGAGGTATGTATAAATTTCAATTATTATCCCCATTAAATCATATAATTGATTAATTTTATGATGAGAATGAGTGATGTATGAATGTGAGGAGATCTTCCACCACGAAATTAATCTCAACATCATTTTTATTATTTTATTAAATAATGTCCCTCCATTATACTTGATACATGATCTTCATATGATGTATTTTTTCCATTTAGTGGATTAAATGGCATACATTGTAGCCTTGTCATGGAAGATATCGTACTCTAGATTAAGTGGTCACATCAACCTTGATTTTAGATGGATGCATAAATGATATTGATAAATACATTCATTATTTCACACTATTAAATTAATGATTATTAATTCTTGAATGAGGTATAATAATTTAATTATCAAACATTTTTTAACACCATGAAGGAAAATGATGAAACCCATGATAAAAACCACAAATTCCATGTTCTTTCATTACAAATTTCATTGTTTATTTAATGTCATCTTACTTTTTTGATTTCATTATTCTCATAAATTTCATTATATAAATAATATAATTAAGATAATTTAAGTGCATATTTTATGATATATATAATCAGTATGTTAATAACTGGAAAAGCTCATCAATAGTGGTTATCGTAGATAGCCTCTATACTACATATAGAGAATAAAATTTCTTTTCTGACACCAAAATATTTTCATGAGTTAGTACATAATTCACCTCATGATATTTTGGTGTGGGATTATCGACATATGGATCAGATAAAGTTATTTATTGAAACTCCCATTTAAGGGTGTGGGTCGACCTATATATAGGGATTGATGTCCTCTCTACCAAGTGAGATCAATATGGAAAATATATCCCCCACTGGGGTCTATTATTCCACCCTACATTAATATGGGAATTAGATCCTCATTAATTGGTATAGATATGTAAAATAGGTTGAAGTAACTAATAATACTAATATCTTAAGTGTCATTCATAATCATTATAATTTATTTTTAGACTAATATCTCAATCCTTATCTAGATTACTTTATTGAACTTATTAGAATTTACCTTTTACCCTCATATAGCTCATTCTTACTTGGGGGAGAGTGTGATTTAGGGTTTTGAAGAATCCAATTGTTGGATTATTTAGGAGGTGTAGCTATTGGAATTATATAAAGTGTCTACTTTTGTGAGACTCCTAATTCCTTGCCCCACTGGTGATTTCATATTTGATATAATGTTACAGTATTATATGGGAAATATTTTTTAGAGACTCATCACAACTCTATTAACTTCTAGTTTTCCATGTGAAATAAATACATAGATTGAAAAGGTGAGGATTTTATTGTATTGTGTTCCTACGTATCCTAATATTGAGTATATTTTGTTTACTACTCTTTAATTATTTTTTATTTATCTTACTACAAGGAACATGAGTGGACCTAGTGTACTAGTTTCATTTATTTTCATACTTCTAGATACATCATATTTCAATTTTTATTTTTATTGTTTTTTACTACCCTTATTGTCTTTAGGGTGTTTTATTGAGTATACTTATACATATAACTTCACATTCCGTAGTTCAACACATGGTTTATCAATGAAGATTACATATAGATCAAAGATGGATTTTTGGACGTGGAGTTATCAAATCTTATTTTTAGTTGATTCTTTGTAACCTTCTGGGATATAATACTGGTAAATAATTTTTCTTTCTATAAGACAATGGTATTGGGAGATTTTCCAATTTGAATAAATCATAATATAGAGGCCTCTTCTAAATTTGATGTTAGTTAGTTTTACTTTCTTATTTTTGTGTGTTTATTAGTTATGTTATACATTATTATGTTCTTTATGATTATTTTTTTGATACCATTAGATGTATCATTCATATTCCTTATTTAGTTCAGTTATTATTATTTATATATAATACTATTTTTATTTCCTACCCTATTTATTGGACATAATAGTCTTTTATATGTTACCATAGTATAATTTATCTTATATGTTCCTTATAACTACTAAATGTTACTAACCATCCCATGGACAATTAGAGGAGATGTTTGGGTGGAAACACAATTATCCTTAATTTGAGTTTGGATTCAATTTATTATTTTTAGTTCAAATTGGTGTTATATTTGGTGTGTCTTAATGATGGGGTTGAAGACAATATTCATGTGATGATTGGATTGAAATATTTGGGAAATGGGGTTAAGGGGGACTTGAGTCTATTTAATAGAACCTGGAAGCCATTGTTGGTGTTGAAATTGATGTATCCATTCACTATTATACATATAGTAATTTAGTAATATGAAAATACAAGTAAGTTTATTAAGGGTTATACGTAAGTTGTTAAGTGCATCATATAGTGGTCATTTATGAATTTCCTTGTAATTCTTGTGTCATCTCAGCCAGATATTCACAAACCTTAATGATGTAACCCATTAATCATAGGGTGGTACCCATTGATAGAAAGGTCACATATAGAGGTTGAACTATGATAATATCATTTATATGTTATTTTTCCTAAAACACCACTTTGAGTGACGATGCATTGTTTTCGATGACTATTTTAGCAGTTCTCCTTCCATATTTTATAGACATTCACTATTCCCATTAGATTAGTTTGTATAACAGTCATTCGAAGGATAATATTTTCGACTCAGTTTTGAGCCAAAAACAGTATACTTGTCCATATTCATGAGTTTTACAATAGATACCTTAGAGGTTTATGCGAGGCGATCCATACCTTGGAGGATAGAGAGCCATCTACTAACTCAAAGTCATGTTCAATCCAATTTATTCATTCTCTACCATGATTAAAGTTAGTTTTTTAACATAAATGTGGTTATATGAGAACATAGTGGATTAAATTTTTCTCAAAATCATTGAAATACTTCTCTACAATTACCATGGTTATTCACCAAGGTATAATTCTAAAAGGTCATCTCTAGAGATTAAGTCATTACCAAATGAATTGGAGCGCTATATGGGCGCACCCTTGACATGTATTTATTATCATGTGATCCACATATATCATCATCAATCATTTCATAAAAAACCTTATAGCATAAAAGAAATGGGTTTCATTTCATAATCATAATGTTTTAAAAACTGCTTTAAAGACATGATCTTTATGTCACTTTAAAACCCACGAAAAGGGAAAGCGGGTTTCATGTATGTAAATCCCATAATTTAAAATAAATTTTTTGGTATATATTTGAATACATATATAGAATAGAGAGCTTTGAGTATTCACTTAATAAAATAAAAGAACTTTAGAAAAAGAGAGAGACATTTTGAGATGAAAAATTCTGCAGTATAACGACTATGTTATAGGGTTTTAGAAAACATTGAAAAGAGAGGGGAAATGGGTCAGACATTCATAAACGACCCATAAAACAATATACGGATATAATATATGGTATTTAAGAACATGGTAATGAAATTTGAAAATATACCATATGAAATGAAGAACATGAAAGGAAGACAAAAATAATATTTCTCTTATGAAAATTCGAGAGCATAACAGCATCACATAAACTTCAACCAAAAGTGAATTGATGAGATAAAATAGGATATATAATCATATGAACATAAAATATGAGTATTATATATATAGATATCATACCCCAAAATAATAAAAAGGAACTTTCAAGATGTGGCATGGAATTAGATCATTGAAAATGGAGAAAGGTGAAAGGACCACATAAAAATTCGGCAGCCTAACGACGCCACTTAAACTTCAAAATACTGAATTGAAGAGATCAAATGGGGTATCTCATCATATGGTCATAAAAGATCATTATTATAGATATAGAGATCATACCCCAACATAATAAAAATAACTTGAATGACTTGGCAAGAAAGTAGAACTTGAAAACAAGAAAGGTGAAAGAATCCCTTAAAAATTCGGCAGCCTAACAGAGACACTTAAAACATTAAAATACTGAATTGAAGAGATCAAATGGGGTCTATCATCATATGATCATAATAGATCATTATGATAAATATAGATATCATACCCCAACATAATAATAAGGAACTTGAAAGACTTTACATGAGAATAGATCTTGAAAAAATGAGAAGGGAGAAAGAATCTGTTACAAAAAAGTTTTGCAGCCTAATGACGCCACTTAAACATTCATAAAACGAAATAATGAGAGCAAGAGGGGATCTCTAATTATATGAACATTAAAGGGGATGTAATGTGAATATAAAATAACATCATTTACTAAGGAACATGGATCATAAATGAAATGACATAAAATAGATTACTTGAAAAGAAAGAGAGAGGTCAGATCCCTTACCTTAAAACATAACTCTTAAAACTTAATGGTTGGGACCTTGAGGGATTGGGGAACCTTGTGAGGACTCATTGGGAGGTAATGAGACCAGAGCTTCATTGAGGGAGAGTTGGGTGTCAAATGGATGAGAGGATTTCTTGGTATTTATAGGGAAAGTGATGGGACAAGGCATTAATGGCCAATGGACACCTCATTGGTGGTTTTGGAAAAACCATGGGATTGTCCATGGTATTGGCCACTTGGGACACCCCATAACTTATCTTAATATTCATAAGTAGACCATATTGATTACATACTTAATACATCATTTAATGATGTCATTAAACACCCGTAACTTAAAAACTGTATTTTCATTATTCATCGAAAATTCAACTTTCTCAGAAAAATACCAAAATTTCACTTTAACCAAATATAGATGCTCTGATTTCAAAAATGAACTCCATTTTATAAAAATAATTTTATAAATATTTTTAATTACATTTTTAAATAATTTCACTATTCACCGAAAATTCATTTTTTTCAGAAAAATCCCCAAAAATTACCTTAACATAATATCAACACATCGAGTTCAAAAATGAAATCCATTTTATAAAAATAATTTTCTAAATATTTTTAATTAAATTTTTAATTAAAAAAAAATATTCACCCGAAAAAACTAATACATGATTAATAATATATGAAACCGTTGTGTAACCATTTTATTGAATCATATTACTTAATCAAGGTTCCTAGATTATATTAATACATTCTTTAAGTAAGATTACTAATCTATTTGGTCACATTACTAATCCTATGCAGAAATTCACTATTCATAATTTACTATTTATAAAAAATTAAGTTGATCTTATTATACTCTAAATTTCGTAGTGAAAATAATTGTAGAAGACTATTTTTTGAAAATGATTACACATTTTTAATTATTTAAGGTTTACAAAAACATTTTTTTAAAAGATATTTTCTCTAAAATTCACAAAAAAATATGCATACTATAATTATCCGGTCATTTCAAAATTCATAAACATCATCATAAGAAGAAATCTAAATTTTTATTTAAAACAAAGGATTAAACAAGGTAGTTACGGTCTCCTTATATGGACCCTTATCACACCAGCATAAAACCTATGTGTAAGGTGTGCTAAGGTGAGAGAATCCGAGGGAGGCTCGTCAAACATTGCACGAGAAGTAATTTCGATCAGTTTGAAATTCTCGTGAAGGTGATTTCGTTCTAGCTTTTAACGATGAATTTTGGCTTGGGTTTGGTCCAGAGCAAAGCCCAGTGGTTCTACCTCCTTCCGAAGTTCTGTTATATGGGCTTCGATCGGTCCTAGGCTACTAGGTGAAGCCATCAAATCTTCTTTCGATATTAATTAACCAAGATCACTTGTATTTAGAGACAATAATCGTAACGTATAGTTTCCAGTGGTCATATTGACCAATGGCCATATAACAGTCAAAACCAAATTGTCTCATTTTAATTATACTCATGTTATAAATAAAACATTTTTGTTGAGTATAAAAATAAAATAACATACAAAATTAGGAAACAAGATTTATTCAAAATTTCGGGTCGTTACATTGGGTGTTCTCGAACTAAGGCCATATTGTATATAGAAATAAATATAGTATAACTATGTTGTAGTTATTATCATTCCCCAATAATAACTGTGTGTTTGGAAAATTATGTAATCTTATGTTCTTATATTTCAAACTAGCGCGGTTATGGGGCCAATAGTTTTTTTCCAGGTGTTGTTCTTTTAATCCAAATAATTGGGTGGAGATTTGGTCATTTTTATCATAATAATGTATATCGAGATGGATTTAAATAATTAATACAACCATATTAATTTATGGTTCATTGTGTTTCATGCCCGGTGGTTTTTATTAACTACCTTTGTTTCCTGGGGAACCCTATTATTTGACTGGGGAGTGTTTCACCCCATGATATTTTAATTTCTTCCATTGATGTGAGTTATTAAATTATTTTACCAAATATGAAAGAGAAGGTTTATCTAAATTTCCTTTACCACCCACATTTTATAGTTTTAGATTTTGTCACCCAAATATCAATGGTGTTTCATTAATCATTTAGATAATGACGTTTTCACTACTGATGTTCTCATTGAAAACATTCACAAAAGAATGATGATAAAACTATTACTAACAACCAGGGGATATATTTAGGTTCCTTTTATGATTATTTTCTATAATAGAGGGTATTTTCTCTATGATAACCATTTATGAAACTATTTAAATAGTGGAGATAAGGAGGCTCTAATTAGAATTTACTTTTTGGTAAACTATTTGAGGGAGATAGTATTAGTCATGTGGGGTTTATCTCACATAATGACTTGTGTAATATCTTGAAAAGAGTATAATGGTTATTTAAGACAATAATATAGTGATATAGTTTTCTTTTTTACTTATAGTTACATGATCAAATATATTCGATGTCTTCATAGGTGAAATAATGTGTTCTCTTTGTTAGATAAGGGCATTGTTTGTATGTTTAGCGGTAAAATCTCAAAATGCTGATGTTTACATGTTATGGAAAGATATTTTCTTAATGGGAATGTTAATTTTATTTAATTTTTTTAGTATTTAGTTGTATCCTTTTCATCAATGAAAATATTAATGTTGTGGAGGATGTAGGGAAATGGATTTTTTCTAGTGAATAAATCACTTATTTTTAAGTATTTTAGTTCTTAGACGACCATAGTTATAAAATGTTAAATTCACACTATTAGATGAGGGTAGAATTATTTAATGAGGGAAATATTGAAATTGGGGTGTATTATTTATCCCTATGTATAATTATAGTTAATTTCAATGAATATTGAGATTTATTTAGTTTTTGTTATCAATTTTAATGAAATAAATATTTTATCTTAGAGCTCGAATTGTGGTTTTATAACCTACGTTTTTACTTTTTAGTACCATATATTATTATAATTTTTATTTATTAGAAGGTTCAGTAAGATATAATAGAAATAATTTCATATTTTTTTTCCTTATAATATTGTGATAAAATTAAATTATTATTGTGACTTGGGTGTGTATGTTTTGAAACAAATGATTATCTATCCTAAAAACATCATTATATAGAGAAATAAATTAGAGGTTTTCATCCAAATTTAATTTTTTAAGCTACATATAATATATATTCAGTTCACATCTATGGTTTTTGAGAAAAGAAAATGCATACATTAATTTATTAATTAATTAAATTTGAAAATTTTTTGTTGTTAACACTAATTTCCTCTACAAAACTGTATTTCAAAATTCTATAAAAGTTATATTATATTTTAAATAAAATGACACTTATGAGTCATAGAGAATTAGATGATACGATAGAATAAAAGTTCATAAGAAAATAAAAACATGATTCATTGTATCAGTGAGAGATATAATAATTGTGATGACTGATTTGAGGATTGAGGTCAAATTTATTGTGATGTCGTTGATTAAATCATGCGAATATGGAAATTGAATAGATTTGATAGTGACTCAACATTGGGGTAGGAAAACAATCCTTGGATTCCCTCTCATTATTTATCATTTTATAATTTTTTGGATTTATTATATAAATTATATCATTTATTCATAGATTATTTGTTTCCTTATAATTGAATCTTTGAGGATGATTTTGACGCCCAAATAATTCTTATTTTTTTAATTTAATTTTTTATATTCTCATTTAGACCCCTTAATCGAATAATATATATGATCATGAGTTGGATATCATTGATTCAATGGATTTTTTATGTATGTATATTTATATTCCTTTTACCCATGTAACCAATATTTCATTTTACAGGTGGTTAGACATGTTTTTTAATATTTATTTTTATGTTTGAAAGTGGGTTAGGCTGAATTTATTTTAGAGTCATCTTCATGGATCATAATACCAAATATTATTGTTTGTGATAATAGAATTAATATAATAGAATATGATATAAATATTTCATTTACCAAATAATATGGGGATATATGACAATAATGAAAGATGATGAAGATAAAATTTTATAATGAAAAATTAAAGAATATTTGTTTTATCTTGTCTTTGTTCATTCGTAGATTAGGATGTGTGATTTCGAGAAAATTACTCACTACCAGTTGTTTCATTCACAATAACACATACTTTGTTTAATGGAATTGTTGATACTATAGTTATGTCTCATATATAAGGGTCATGAAATCTGGTGGTTTGTACGACACACCATGTGACCGTAGATGACTAGATCAACATATATAGGGAACAGATTCTTAAAAAACCCATGTAATCTTCAAAACGGTGTGTTCTGAATATGCATCCCATGTTCCATATAATAGAATATGAATTGAGGAATGTAAAAAATTACATGTTTTGAAACTGGTGTGGTATGTCACAATATAACGTAATTTACTAGACACATCTTGTGGTGAACTAGTTCTTGAGAGTATTTCTAATTGTGATATACAAATAATTTACCATTTGGAAACACCGTGTAATATTTTTTTATTTATATTTTGAATTTAAGAGTCAATATATTGGAATAATTTCTATATGGGATGCGATGTTGAATTCATATCTTATGAAAAAGTGGAAAAATAAAATGAAATGAGTCTTAGTGATTGAATTAGCATATCAACGATTGGGATCAACATCTAGAATATTGTAGTGAGTTGAAACCAACCATATAATTAGATTTAGGAAGAAATATTATTTTACCATCATTAGATTGTATTTAAAATTCATAATATCGAATTTGTTAATGGGATCATATACCTGGGTATCATATAGGGTTGGTTATTCTCCTTAATATTACAGGGAGTGTGATCCTCAATAATTGTGGATGATTATTCACACTACCTTGTGAGATTAGATATGAATTGGATCCATCATCAGGGTTATTTATTCCACTATACCCTACATGGGGTTTGGGATAAAACATTATATTTATATAGGTTTTACATGAGTGGATGGAATGAGTAGGATAGTGATCCTGGGTGTCATTAACAATCCTTGGGATTTTTGTGTATAGTGAGAATGTAATTGATGTATTAAGTAAATTCATGATAGTCGCATGAGCCTCAAACAATTTTTAGGACTTTTTAAGTGCATACAATAGACCCAAGATCCAATCTAGGCGGATGATAATTTCTGGGTACTGAAGAAGGTACTGTAGCAGGTACTGTAGCCGGAACAATGTAGAACTATAACAGGTACAGTAGTGTGAAATGTATGTGGCACTGTTTGAAATTGTAGAAGCAGAGAATATTCCTCTGTTTGGCCCTTCCGGCAACCGATTTGGTCCTCGATTCCTTTAAGGCCTTCAGGCCACCACGGCCTTTGGGTCAGTAAGGCCTTCTGGCCACCTCAAGGACTTCAGGCCACTTTATGTCCAAAGGGAAACAAGACACCCTACAAGGAACAATCTTTAGAAGAAGGAGGAGCAAGGAGCATTAAACATAACTAAATCTAAATGGATTGCAAGAAGGGGAGGGTATGATACCTTCCATCAGGACAAGCCTGTGCATGCACGGGAAATCCTAGCCGAACAGCCATGCAAAGGTAGAGTGTTGATTTCACGATGAAGATGCTATGGAGGAATAGTTCCATGAAGTTTGTCTAGGTTCTATGTAATGTTTAAAGCTTATAGGAAATGAATTTAACTAGGGCCTACGAGCCATGTAATACTTACATCTACAGGCCTTGAAAGGGTTCCACCTCACCCCTTAAATGTTGGATTATCAAAAATCAATAAAAAAAGAATTCCATTGGGCCATTAGAGGATGTAAATTTTTGATAGTTCCTAAGTCTTTATTAAACCCTCACACACCACATGAATCCTCACTAGGATATTTTTCCTTAAAATTGAGAGAACTCCCCTTCTTAGATTCATGATGTGGTGTGGTTACAACATGCTTTGGTACTATTGACTTTGTAGAGAGTCATGATTCCTCAACTCCCTAGTGTTTGTTGTGGAATGTGATATTATTGTTGGGTATCAACTATATACTATAAAAATTCCTTGTAAATTTAAGAATATCATGTACAACATCTGATGAAGCTTCAAATATTATATTAGAGGGAATATGGTTTGGCCATTATTCATGTGACTCATATTATTGATTATATCTCGATTTCTATTCATGAATTTCTTTCAAATTACAATTATTACTGGGAACATAAGTTAACATGGTGGTCCAGGTATTCATATAAGCCTACTCATGGATACATAATGCTCCAGGAGTAAAATTTATGATTTCTTTTTTGTACCCATGTGGCAGTTTTGGTCACTTCACTACATATTCTTCTAGTCCCCACAATACCAACCTTTGGACCATAAATATTAAATAAATGTTTATAAATTGAAGTCAATTATGGATTTATGGATATTTGATTCATGTATATTAATTAAATTTAGTACTCATATACCTTTGGTTATATGAATTTTAAAAATATTTAGTTGTTTTGGGAGTTATTATTAGTACGCAAAACTCATGATTATTGTGAGAATGAATCGATGGAATCTATTCCAATTGATATTTTTCAGTTTTCATTTTATGAATCTGGGAATATATTTTCCCTATTTTAATTTAGGTTTCTCTAATTATTAATTTTTTAAAACTCAATAAAAATATCATGGATTTGATATATTTAGTTATGTAGGTTGACTTTATATATACCCTACACATTTTTCTTATAATGTTCAATGAATATGTAATTTTTTGAATTTATCCTAAGACATGGGATCCAATGTAAATGTTATTCCTACATGGATCTTATCGCTGTCACCTAGCCGATTGGAGTTAATCATTTGGTTTCATACTCGGCTTTCAGCCCATCTATGTGGGACCGTAGTGTATTTCGTAAGATAATTATTATTTTTATAGTTGATGAAAATATTTTATCAACAGTAATGAAATAGAATATTCTGTGATTTGTATGTTAACTAGATATTTATTTTCTATGGAAATATTTTTTAATTATAATAATATATAATTTGATTTATTATGGCTTCTTCATATGGTATCAAATATTCATTTACATGGTTAATTGGAAACATAATAAATATTTATTCTCTATTTTAATTAATATAATATTTATTTATTTATTATTGAACAATATACACATATTTATTATTTTAAATAATCATTAGTAAATGTAGGATCACTAAATATTTTTGAGGATTGGTTGACCGATTTCAATGGTCCGAAAAGAAACTAAATATTAAATATTACTTTAGTAAATATGAATTTAATTATTCTCATAAATAAATTTTATTTATACAATTAATTGTATATTTACATGTATATAATAATAATTATATTAGTGTAATTATTTCGAGATGGAGTATTATAGTAATTATGAGAATAATAAATGGGTCCATTTGTAATGATGGATTCCCAATCATTAGTTATATGAATACCCTGTTGTGTCATTCTATATTTGTAATTGTTTTGTACACAATATATTTTTGTAAGAATCCTTTCAAGACATAAAAATATCGTCTCTTTTAAATGATCGCATGAATTTATATAGATCTTACTATACCATTTATTCTCCATATATAACATGATTAATTATTTAATTACTTGGACAATATTGTAATGATCTGTAATGATCGATAAAAACATTAAAACAATCTCCACTAAAAATAATAGGATTCTATAATACTATTGAAGGTTTTTTGAACATGATCAGATTAGTTCTAGAGGGATTTAACCATTTATTATTATAATGTAGTGACGGTATTTCTAAAAGATTCAATGGAACCATAAAAGAATAAATAATTATAAATATATGTAAGTATTTATTGTGACTCAAATTAATGATTGATTAAATTGTATTATCCTATATTATTGGTTTTCTAATTATCTATTATTAGTATTCAAATAAATATTTTCATTTAATTATATATCATGTACATATCAAACTATTCATTGACTCTATCAAAAATCCATGTTATCTACTTCCCACAATGAGCTTGTGCTTAACTTTTAAACATCATGTTTTATAAAATAAATATAAAAATAAATTTTATATTTATTTATTAATTTTTGATATAATATATATGTTTCATATAAGTTTTTGTTTATTTATTTCAGGTTCAATAAAATAGAAAAAATTGAATTCCCCTGACTAATATTCATTCTCCATTGTATAACAATGAACGAACAATAAAATAAATAAAGAACATTCAAATACACCATCATGAGGTCACAAGTGTTATGATAGAAATACATATGTCTATATAAAGTGTATTTCATTGGTACATGTCATATATCCATTAACACTACACCTTGATGATATGCAATAAATTTTGATCATCATGCATTAAAATAACATCGATTGTATTAATTTCACCCCGCCAATTGAGCTGGCTTAGGTGACATAGATTTTTCACTAATACATGATAAGGATATAACTTATAAATTATGTATTCCATATATATTCAGAGTGTAAAATGTTGGTTCATGGTTATTTCATGCATTTATGATATGACACATGGACTAATAAACATTAAAAAATAAATGTCAAATTTTTTTTATCTTGTGTACATTTTAGGTACCTCATGCACATCAATGAAATAAAACAATCCAAGTACCTAGGATTATTTTTTGAACATGGAAATAAGACATCTCCAGAAATATTTCCTAGTAAAAACTATGTATCCCACATAACCTTACAGGATAAATTTTAAACTGAATATAAATCAAATGAATTATTTTACATAATCAACTTTAATAAATATGTCATCTTTTGACATTACATATCTTGTGATAATATTATTATTCATATATTAACTATATTTTCACGATTAATTTCAAACTGAATGATGCATGTCTTCTATACTTATATTGTACTATAAATGCATTAATTAATTTATATTCAATATAATTTATATTTTTTCGAGAATCTTTTATTGATAGTTCGGTCCTTTAAATTATATTTCATTCCATATATTACTAATTCCACATGAATATGTATTAAAAGTTCTATACTATTTAGATTCAATATTGTACATATCATTTCATCCTAGAACTCATGTTTTCTTTATTAATTATAATTAATAACATTTAATTTTATTTTATTACAATTAGAGATTATGGAAAATTTTAGATGGTTTTAATGAAATTAAAATAAATAATATAAATTTATTCAATTGATACTTAATTAACTAAATAAATGTTTATTTACCCAATATAAACAATGGATTTAATTTAATGATAACAAAAAAGGAAATATACATTCCTTCAGTTTTTTAGGATGATTATGATATTATAACATGCCTTTTTCATGAATGATTTCTTCGATTTATTGAAAATAAATTAAATAATGTGTTTTTATCATCCCCTCCTCTATTTATGTAATGGTATGTGTTTATATGATTTAAAATAAATAAAGCCCTTAACATATCCATTAGATTATTTAATCTAAAAACAAGTAATGGTTATGTAATGAATGGAAGTCCCATTCGAGTAGTGTAAATTAACAATCAAAGTTGTGTAAAAATAATTCCAATAAATAAAAATATAGAAATTTTTTATGAAGCAACATGATCTGTAATATTGTTTAAGGTGTTATTACCTTGGTTCAAGGGTAAATTTATCATCATCAAGAAAAACAAAAAATTTAAAAACATATTGATCATACCCCCATTATTATTCTATTACAATAATATTTCATGTTTAATTTAATTATGAATATTTTCCATGATCATGAAATTTTATGAGTTAACAAACATGAATGTTTGAGTTAATATAAATTGGATTGTAAATAAATGTTATCTAAACATGGTTATTTAGTTATTTAAAATAATATTTACATTTAAAATTTTAATAATGATATTAAATTGATAATATATGAATAATTATTTAATATTCCTTGATAAAAAAATATTGTGGTTGTATATCCAGGTATGTATAATCTCAAAATACAGCCATAGATCAGTGCTCGTGTATGGACAATGTCGAGGTGCATTAGATTGTTTCATTGTTTTATCTAAGTCCATCTTGTGAAATAACATTTTTTTTCAAATGATGAATTCCAATGAAAGACATGGGGTAACATAGGGAATGTGTGTTGGAAATCAAGGTTCCTGATTTCAGGATTAAGGATTCCACTCAAAAGATAATTGATTAAAGAGATAATGAATTTTTAAATTTACACCAACATAACATCCTTCAAATGTCATTTTAGATTTTATTATTGGTTATGAGGTCTAATATATCGGTCAATAACAATATAATATACAAAGTGGTAGGATATTCATAAAGTAATAGTGAGGGATATTTGGTATTTTGGTAAAATAATTGGATACTAATACATATAATTTATTACATCATTTTTTCTAAAAAATATAAATACAACAATATTCATTTAATTAAAATAGAAACATGAATGATAAATATTCACAAAAAATTATCATTTATAAAAATAAAATTCCCATATTAATACATAATTCGAAGGAATGTATAGTTTTTTATAAAATAAAAGATAATACGATTATTTAAACAATATCTTGGAATACCCTTTATATGTTCATCCATAAAACAAATATTGTTGATGTGAGGAGGATGCCTATATGAGGGTCATGGGTATGCTACAAATATAGTTTTCATAAAGATATCAGTTATATTCAAATAATTGATAATGTAACATAAAAAAACAAATTTCTATACCATTTAATCACACCTCTTATATCTTGATAATTTTAAAGAGAGGCATTATGTTATTGAAATTATCACTACAATATGATTGTGTGAATGAGACTAGGGTACAATGCTATTGATCTTAACATCAATATACACAACTAAATGGATAAGTTATTGATGTTCAGTCTTAGATAAGGATAATAAATTTTCTATTAAACTCATATTATTTTCCATACATTCTGTGTTATCTTTATTGATTTATATTATCATATGAACAATATAAATTATCTAATTTAGAATGTCGTGGCTTTGTTTCCTTAATTACATAAATGTTATAGGGAAGTTAGTTCCCAAACCATGGAGTGAATAATAAAAAATAAATGTTGAAAATACCCTAATTATTTGATAATAACTGGTAATTTTAAAATGTTATATAGTAAGACAAATTATTTAGGGGTAGAGTGAATAATATGATGTTATTTTATTCAAATCTGGAAAAGTATTACATTTTTAAAAGAGTCTACATAAATTATAAAAGGTTTACATGGTTTTATATAATTTAAATATATTTATCATGCATTGTTTTATATCATATGAAATAAATATGAACTTTATTCAAATAATAAATCCATGAATGGAACATTATAAAAATTAAGGGGTGTTAGTCCAAGTGTTAAGGAATGTTAATTCCTATCTTAACATTGTGAAGAAAATATAAAAATAAAAAAGTAAAGTAAAATTATCATAGTTTACTAGAATGGTGAATCTTATGTCAATTGTAAGAATTTAACAAATTTTTTTTATAAGTAGATTGATTTAATTTAATCTTTTATTTCACATTAATTGTGAGATATTCATTTATCTCTATGTTTTCAGGGACATAATGTTACACTATTTAATTTAAGGAATTAATTTTATTTTTGTGATTTTCATACTATAATAATAGTTTTGTAAAATTTTAATCACATATGTCCAACCCAGAAAACAATGATGGAAAATGAAATTTATGACTCATACGCATTTATAGAAAAATAATATTACTATCATGTATAATATACAATGGTTTAATGGTTTTTCCTTTTATAGTTTTTCAGTATCATTGAGATAAAAAAACATTGTATACCGAAAAAATTAATAACAAATTTTATTCAGATGAATCATTTGAAAAAATTTCATATCAAAATTATTTTTTGATTTAGTTTTTATAACTATACATGAAGTATTCTTTGGTGATGTTAGAGGTAATCTGATATCATTCACCATATTAATTTTTTTTTATGAATGATAGATGGAATTAATTAATGAGCTAAATAAATAATATAATATCTTATAGGAATGTATGTATAATAATATCATAAGAATGAATTCATTGACATTTAAATGTTTGTTTATGGTATTTATTAGTCTCCCATAACCCACTTCACATCATAAAATGGGGATATGACATGTTTTATTTATATAGAGTCTTATATAGATTTATTTTTTTAAAATAATACATTTTTAGTAATGTATAGAAGGATAAAAATATATATATTTAATATAATAATTAAATTAAATAATGGATATCAGTTATGTTATGATATGTTGAATGTCCAATCTATTAGATCCTAAGTTGATGTGATAAGAATAATTTATTATCTTATACTCAATATCTAATATACATAAAAGGAAATAATATGTTCACCTTAGTTAATATCCTATCAATAATAATAAAAATATCATTTCAATGTTAGAAATGTATTAATCATACCAACTACATTTCAATAATGTAATAATGTATCTTTTTATATTGTGGGATTCATCAAGGATTCAGTTGAATGTTAGATGTATATGAATATATTGGCATAAAAATTATTATTTTACATGTCTTAGTTAGAGTAATATTTCTAATAACAAATTCAATATATGAATGTTAAAACCATAAATATTGTTTAAAATTTACTGTATTTGGCGATATATACTATTCATTATGAGTAATGGTTCCTACATGATTTGTTATGTGATAAAGTAACTATTCTTAAATTATTATTTGAAAATAATAACAGATTACCATTATAAAAATAATGTTGTTTATTTTTTTGGTATCTATAGTTGAGATAAAGAAGATTTTTTTGGAATCTATAAAAATATATATTTGGATGGATAATTTCAAACAAATAAACCATAAAATATTGGTTAATGATATCCATATAAAGATAACTATAAGAAAAAAACTTCTCAAAAATTACCATGTAATCTTTCATTGAAACCAAATTATTCTCAACATTTTTCCTTGTAATTGAAATTGTGTATTGAATTATAAGGCCATGAATTCATAATAGAATCCTTATAAGAGACATCTTATTAACATTACCAATATGGTAGGTGACATCAAGAAATACATATATCATATATATCCTTTATAGATCCATTTATCAATAAAAAAAAGCATATTTGTAATATTTAATTACATCAAAAAAACATGTTTCCCACTGTTTATTAGAATTTAGTATGTATATAATAGATTACAAGTATAATTAGTTATATTTTTAAAAACTATTTTGATTTCAATTATGGTTAAAAAATGAAAAAAAAAATTTGTCCAATAATTATTAAGAATAATCCCAAACTTGGAATATAAATGTACATTTTAATGTTTAGTGGATTATTAATCCATTTAATAATATATAGTTGACTTTGTATTGCGAAATACTGTATGGAACAACATGAAAATGTTTTCTCTGTTTATATGGTATTTTTATGATGTACAGAGTTCATATTTCTAATATTACATACTAAATATATCTCATATGGATTGGTATAAAAAAAATGTTGATATTTCATATTAATAAATAATTACATTAAAATACAAAACTGAACGTTGAGAACTACATGGGATTTTAGTAATAAAATTATTACACTTATTTGAGAAGAAAAACAAGATGAGTTCCTACTAATTTAAGAAAGTGTAATTATATAATTATGTGACATAAGACTAGTGTTATTTAGTTTATAATGATATAGAATCATAGTACGGTTTTGATAATACACAAGTGGATTATTTTTATAGCTAGTAGTTGTAATGTCTACATTCAACTGAGAATGATCCAACTTCTTATGCATTTTGATAATGTTTTTTCATAATTATTTTTCCAATATTTTATAGTTGTTCCTAGATAGTAAAATTAAATTATATCATGAAATTTTTTAACTATAGTATATTTAAATATGTGAGGGATAATGCATGTAAAAATATAATAATCTTTCTTTTCATCGTATGAGTGATTTTGTTTAGGAGATAAGGTCACAATATGATGGTAATAAGCATGTTCTATATTTCTCTAAACAATAATAAAAGTATCTTAGTTGAAACAATTTTATAACTCAAGGATAACTAGTTGAATTATTAGAAGATAGAAGTGTTTCAATAGGGACTATATTTTATTTTTTCCATATTAATTACTACTATGTTAATTATATTACAAAACATTATACTGTGTTTAATATAAATAAATATATTTTCACTTCACTATTATTATTAAATTTGATATATTTATGATAATTTACCAAGGGAATAATTAATGGTGAAAGTACAGAATAATTTCCACCATGATGATAACATAGATATTTTATCCCAATACTCTTAAATATATATAACAATGTTGGATGATATCAATTGATGTGAAAAATAAGATATTTGATATTTGGGTTGGCGAATCAGAAAACATTGAGACATTATTCCACGGTATATTACCTTAGTAATTATAAAAAAGGGTCATGAAAACCTGCATAGATGTAGGAAGACGACATTTATATATGTAGTATCATGTTCTTATTTGTGAACATGTGCACCAACACATAAGAATTAAAATTATGATTAATTTATATCATTAGATTCATACGTGGATGTAATCTGAAAAAACCATGTTGACATATGCTCAAGCCAATGTACGATAAACATGGAGATTCATGAGTGATATTACACTAATAAAAAATTTCATAATGGATTTTTCCCTTCACATCATGAATATAAGATGATAACTCTGGGATGTTTATTATAATTTAATTTTCATATTATGTTCATGTCCATGATGCACTACTAGAATTTTCATTTCAAAAGAGTCAAATATATAGAGTTCAGGAAAATATGTTGATCAAAATGGAATTAAATATACATGATTAGTGTTATCATTATAATGAGATTATTATACACTATTTATGTTCATATGTTGTTTTGTACTATCACAACTATCTTGTATTACTATGGATTCATCAGAACATATCTATATGTTAACTGAGGTCACTAGGTGGAACTTTCATGTTCTCCTGATCATGATCCCTATGGGGTCAACGTGTAAGTTCCTATATCTTCATTTTAGGTACGGATCTTGTTTTTTGGTGCTTTTGAAAAAATGAGGAGGGTTTTTGAAAATTTTATAAGTACGTGACATGTACGTAAAGATAATCAAAATGTACCAGGTTTCCATAGTGAGCAATGAACTGGTCATGTAACGGCCAAGACGTGGCCATGTGATGTGACCTGGAGACCACCAAATGTTGGGGTTGGACGAAGAATGCACACAGCGTGTTCATTAAATGAACATGTTGTGTATTTTATTTTTATTTGTTCTATTGGAACTCAGTGGAATCTAATCCCCAAATTCAGCTTCTTATCACCTTGTTTCATCAAGGAGTTATTGAGATCAAAAAATACCATTTCATCCACCATTTTTTCATCCATGTTCTGATGTGAAATCTAGCGGGTGCATTGGATTCCCATAGTGAGTACTTCCTTCTCCAGAGTCGCTCCTCCAATTTTTATCTATGTCCCGAGTTATTCAAGGTTGAAAACATTTATTGGTTTTTTAGATCAATGACTTTCTAGGTATATTCAAATGTTTAGGTTCAAATATATGAATAGTACAATGTATAAGTAGGTGGTTTGTTTCCTTTTGTTAGTTGTCATTAATTATTATATGAAATGTGCTGATTAACCACGTTTCGGGTAATTTTGGTTAATGAAATTGAAACCTATTTTATATTCCTTTGATTGATTGTTGGATTATGGTCTTTTGATATGATATTATGTTAAATTTCATGTTTAAGGAACACCCCATGAGAGTGTTTACTTTTTTTAATGTTTAGGGTTTTCTAGTCCAGTTTTCCCATGAGGAATATCATGCTTCCTCAGCTTGATTGATAGAATGGAACTATATGACTTTTACTTTATGTTAAATTCTTGTGATATTAATTAGAATTATTAACCACATAGTATATGATATTACATGGGTATTATTTATATCATTTTTTGATGATTTAATTGCATAGGTTTGTGAGAACTTGGTGTAGTTAGACCGCATCAGGGATTGATGTTGAGTGCTTCCTCAGAGTGTCTGTTATTTTTTACGCTATGAGACCCCAAGGGGGATTGATAGTGAGTGCTCCATCAGAGTGCCTATAGATTATGTTATGAGACCACATGGGGAATTAACATTGAGTGCCTCTCCATTGAGTCTATAGTTGTTGTGGAAAGACCATAGGAGGAACTAACTATATGGGGTTCCTCAGTGTGTTTTGGACATTATATTGCATAACATGGATAGTGGGGTTATTCTATGTGAAATACCAAGAGGTATAACATAAATATTGAATATTTGTGACATGTTGGAAAACCCGAAGCACATTATTGGATTCGGTCCGATTATGTTTCATTATGAGTTCCCTGTTCATGATACTTACATTATTAAAGGATGAACATTAAATTATAAAGAATGTAAATTTGAAACTGTTGGAATGGGTATCATTTACGTACTTTTAGTATATTTGAATCATTTTCATTATTACCTTCTATATATACTCACTGATAGTTAATAACAGATCATGTGGTGGTTGGCTACTATGATTTGTCTCACACCCTATTTGGGTCATGCTTTTGCACCCAAACATACTATATGGTTACAAGTATAAATAAGGGAATGTTCCCTTCATCATCATGTATATGATCAGTGTTGAGCAGGAGATCATGGGACCAAATGGGGCTTGCAATTCTATTGGATTTTATTATTCTCTTTTGTAAATTTGTTTAGTACAATATTTATATCATTGTGACTTGTTTGGCTATTCTTGTAAACATATGTGACATGCATCATTTTTATATGTTCTCCGGTTGTTTATTATGTTTCAGTCTTCTTTTGTGTATGTATTATAGTGAAATATTTATTATAATAATATTTAATATTTGTTATTACAATAATCATACCCTTCTAATGAAGGAAGAGTTGGCCCACTATCAATCCCAAGGCCCTCTCTACTTGTAGGCAGCCTCTGGAGTTCGGGGAAATGTGGTTGATGCCATGTGACAGACCGAGTTCGAGGTACCATTGGGCGGCACCAGAAACCGGGATGTTACCATGTGGTATCAAAAGAGGTTATTTTCTATCATTTATTATAGTTTGGACTATAAAAATACATATTTGAAGGAATATGTAGTTGGTAATAAGATGTTTCCGAGAGTCACTAACCCATATATAAGGAAAATCCAATTTACCTCGATTATTGAAATTTTTCTGATTTTACAATTATTACAGTTTCATTTATTTCACCATTGCTTGATACACATGGTTTTTTCTATTATGATCTATATCATTGAAGTTCTATTTCAGTTGCAACCTAATGAGATGAGGGTATGACATCTCATGCATCATATATTCCCTTCATAGTGATCACATGTGATGCATTCATGTCATTCCATTTTGGATGCATTACTGATTTCTTGATGTTGTGATAGGTGTTGTGCTAGATATTTTTTTTGGAACATATTTCATGATAGAATACCTTTTATTTAGAATGGGTATTAAAAAATTTAATGTTTCATATGAATTGGCGCCCAAATTTGGTATCTTAGGTGTTATGGGCCCTCTTGGATCTAAATATGGAGGATCATATTGAACATTAATATAATTATTTTATGCTATGAATTGAATATGATTCCATGCTTTTATTCATGTAGTGATTGACCCCCACAGATAAAAATTTAGAACCTGAATACTTGTTTTAGTGTTTTATGGGGTTCCAGGGTAGTTTCAGAGTCTTACTATTATAAAAAACCTAGAATTTATGATTTTTTATGATTAATACATTCTATGTATCCATATTATTGGGAAGAAATTGTTTTTCTTAAGTACACGTTGTGTACTTGTTTTACACACTGTGTAGTCATTGACTGTGTGACAGACTATGTGGGAAAATTCATGTTGTTATGAAATGTTTTGGGGAACACGCCATGTACTGGTAGTACCCTCTCTATTGTAAATTCTTCGTATCTATTCATGTTACTAATGACACAGAATGATGATCATTGGGTAGTACCAAACGTGTACAGTAAAAACACACCACAGGGAAGTCAACAGTGTCTCCAACCATGTGACCAATTACACGAGTTGGTAAAATCATTATAGTTCACCCTATGTATGACTTAAACATGTTATGTAGTTTCTTACTAAGGTAATAATATTTTTATTGCCTTATAGAAGAGCTTGGGAAAGAGGAAAACTTCATTTACACATTGTGTCACATGATGAACATGCCATGTGTAGGGGTGTCACACCACTATTTTTGGAAGAATTACATGCCATGATGAATGCTATGGGAAGATGCCATATGGAGGGTATACACATCATTTAACAATGTTTTTTAATACATGAATTATTTCATTAAACTGTTACTTTCATGAACATATATGTTTAATTCCTTGATAATCATAAATTGTGGTTTGTTCTTGACATTGCAATGTCATTCCACTGAGACATCCTCCAATTGTACACTAGATACATGTCATTGATCAAAAACTGGAAAGTGTAGACCAATGACTACAAGCAGATCCTCCAGTCGTGACCTTCATAGAACCGTCCATCGTTCCAAATATAGGTTCCAATTAATAGTTATGATAAGGATTCATGAGGATGATGCATACATTCCAGGGGAACTACATCTAGTCCCATATAAGGCAGAGTTGACGCGAATATTTTAGCAGCAACATCCTCACACATTCTCAGGGGATAGAGGACATAAGGCTATAGTGTCATGGTTGGAAGCATTGTTGTATATATATGAGTTTCTCAAGATGACTCCAGAGAGGATGGTGATGCTTACTATGTATATGATAATTGATTACTACCATAGATGATGGGATTTTATCTCACCAGAGGGGTACTAGTGGGTTATGGATTCTGATGAGTTCCAGTGGACCTTCAATGACTTCATCTACCCGATGATTTTATGGTCCGACTGAGCCAGAGAGTTATTTTTTTGTTTGTGTAAGGAACGGTATCTTTTAGAGATTATTATTATCTCTTCACATAGTTGCAGTGCTTCACACATATTTCGAGGGTGATAAGTTATTTTTGGACAGGATTTTTTATAATGGTCTCTGAAATCATAAATGATCCCAAGTGAACATATTCATGTAGACTTCCATATCATCTATCGTCAACCATGTAGTGATCACTGAGCGTAACTTGAGGGAATATAGAGCTGTGTGTTAGAGTGGTTTACCATCACGAGTTAGTACTCTTCTGACTGATAATAGGAATGGCTACAGGGAGTCCACACATGGAGAACCGAGTAAGATGTATTTTCCTTCAGGTAGACTGGGGGTGTGCTACCAGTGCGGGAAGGGTAGACATAAGAAACATCAGTGCCCGAGAGACCCAATAGAGTGTTTATCATGCGGAATAATGTGAAATCTTCAGTGTTTCTACAATGCTCTCCTTCCAGCTCCTAAAAAGGGATGATTGGATTCAACTACTCATACCGGAGTGGGGCCCCCAGTCCCACATTAGTCGGAGGTTCACCCATCCTTTTTGAAATGACGTCAAATGTACCCTCATAAATTTCATGGATAATTGAATGATCAACATGTACATGATCAAGAACCGACATCCCATTCCAACGATTTATGATCTCTTTGACCATTTTTGAGGATCATAGTTGAACTCGATGATTAAAATGAGATCCAGTTATCATCAGTTTCCTGTTATACCATTAGATATACCTCTTACAACCTTTAGGAGTATGTATGGTCTATATGATAATACGGTTATGTCTTTCGGTCTCACTAATGTTCCAGTAATATTGATGACACTGATGAACCAAGTGTTCCATCCATACTGGAATTATTTTGTGATAGTCTTCATAGATGAAATATTTTTGTAATCACATACTTGAAACGACCATGCCAAACCACATAATATTATTTGGATTAAACTATGATACAATTAGTTATATGATAATCTATCAAAATTACAATTTTGGATAGACAAAAAACACTTATTAGGGCACGTTATCTCAGAGATAGAAGTATCTGTATACCCAGAGAATGTGAGAGAAATAGATTCCTGGGAGAATTCAAATATATTTTTTGACATATGAAGTTTCTAGGGTTGGATGTTTACTACAAGAATTTTATACAGTACTTTTCAGATATATAAGTGCTTCTCAAGGGACTTTCAAAGAAGGCAATGTTGTACTTCTGGACATATTCTTATGATTCATCAATTAGTGACCATAAAAAAAGTCGACTTATGCACATATACTTATTTTTCCCAATTTGTGGAATAGTTATGTTGATTTTTCTATGCATCATGTATCGGGATGTGTGTCGTACTTTTTTAGGGGGAATGAGTCATAACATACGAGTCTCGGCAGTGGAGGACACATGAGATGAATTATCAGACGCATGATCTATAATTGGATGTAGTTTTCACGACTTATACTATTGGAGAAATTATATTCTCCAATAGCATTTTGGGGTTTTCACTAACCACAAAAGTCTCATGTATATCTTTACATTGTGTGATCTGAATTTGAGACAATAAAGGTGGTTTGTGTACTTTCATTCCTTGGAAATTGAGAATGCCTACATGCATGGGAAAGGCAACATAGTGGCTAATATATTGAGAAGGAGGACTCAAATATATATAGTTTCGGACACCAATAGTGAGTGGAATATAATGGCCCTATTCACTTATACGCATTTGGAGATGTATGATAGATAGGGGAAGACGTTTCTTTCTTCTGTAGATGTTACCTCTACTCTAAAAGATCGTTTTTGAATGAGGAATTTATTAGATCCGAAAGGCCATGTCATATGAGCGAGTGTGTCAGTAGGGGAGCCTACTCGTATATAGACTATAGGAAAGGATGAGATATTACATTTTCATGGGTGTGAATGGGTATCCACTGTCAAATGTGAGGAGATGATGCACAATTTTCAATCCACAGTTTGGGCAGTTTATCCCAATGACACCAAGATGTATCGATATCTACACCGTCAGAATTGGTGGCTAGGTATGTAGAAAGATGTAGTTGGTTTTATTATTAGTTGTTCCACCGATCAACCTATGAAGGCAGAGCATCAACGAAAAATGTGGATTTTACAGTAGTTAATCATTCACAAGTTGTTGTGGAATGATGTCAAGATGGATTTCATGATAGGTTTACTGAGGTCACCTCAAGGTAATGATGTAGCTTGGGTTTCCATTGAGGGACTCAAAAAGGTTGCTCACTTCTTACTGATCAAAGAGACCTTCAATTTTGTTAAACTGTGAAGGTTGTACATTCGAGAGATTATATGTTTTCATGGGGTTATATAATCTATCCTTTTATACAGGGATTCCTTCTTTACTTCTCTTTTCTTGAAGGGGAGACAAAGGGCCTTGGGTATATTGGTAATTTGATGTACAACTTACCATACCCTTATGGATGTCCAATCCGAGTGCATGATTCTAGTTCTAGAGGACATGACTTGATCTTTCATCATATATTTTGGAGGTTCTTGGGAGAATCACATACATCTGGTTGATTTTTTGAACAATAACTGTTTTCATGAAACTATTTCGATGGAACCTTATGAGTCTTCGTACGATAGGCCATTCATATATCCCATATGTTTCTTGGAGGCAAGAGACACAGCTATGTTGGGACCTCGTCTTATCTTGGAGACCAATATGCATGTGGAGTTGCTTTTTCAGAGGATAGTTATTGAATAAGATTCGAACAGGTCTTATGTTGATTGATGGAGATGCTATTTGGAGTTTGTGGTCTGAGATTATGATTTCTTGTGAGTCACATAGAGGAAGGGTATAAGAGGATTATGAGATAGGGAAATCTTTCACCGAGATATGTTGGGCAATTTGAGGTTTTGGATAGAGTCGGGTAGTTTTATTATCGGTTTCAGTTACCTCATAGGTACCGATCTATGCATGACGTCCTACACATTTCTCATCTATGAAGTCACTTCTTAGACCCATATCATTTTTAAACCTGATAAGGTTCAGTTGGAGGTGGGTGCATCTTTTGAGGGACATACTATTCGTATTATTGATCTATGTGTAATGGTTCTTTATGGATGGTTTGTTCCTATAGTATAGACTCTATGGTGGCACCAGCGAGTATAGAATGAGAATTGGGAGAGGGAGACTGATGTGCGATTGTAGTGGATGATCTATTAGAGGATTGTTCTTCACCACCTTGTTAGATGAATTCAGGGATGAATTTATTTAATCGTTGAAGTTCGTATCAACTCAGGTAGTCATTAAAGGTATCAGTATTGTTTTCGAGTGTTTTTGAGAAAAAGGGAGAGTTTTAGGAATTTTATAAGAACACATAGTGTACATAGGAGTACACACCGTGTACCAGGTTTCCACGGGTAGCCATGTACGAGCTGTGTAACAGTTGGGACATGGTTGTGTGAGGTGGACTAGAGACAACCTAAAGAGTGGGTCAGTTGAGGAATGTACATGACATGGACATTAAATAAATACACTGTTTACTTTTCTTTTTATTTGTATATTTGGATCGGGGTCACGTCTAATCTCCAAAGTCATCTTCCTCTAACCTCGTTTCATCCAATGGAAACTGAGAGAGACAAATCATTACTGAGTCTTTTTTTGTCCATATATGGTCTGATCTGAACTCTGGTGGTTGCATTGGAATACCACTGGTGAGTCCTTCCTTCTTTAAGAGCTTTTCCTCCAATTAGAGTCTCCCTCTCTCACGTTATTCAACATTGAACATTTTTGACATTTTGTAGATCTACAAAGTTCTAGGAAGATTCAAAGGCTGATGTACAACTGTATCGATCATACAACATCTATGTAGGTGGTTTGTTTCATTTCGTGGTTTGCCTTTCAGTTTTATATGACAAAGTGCTGATTACCCATCTTTTGGGTACATCAGGTTAATGAAATTGGACACTATTTTATCTTCCTTAAATTTATTATTGGATTATGGTTTTGTTAAAAGGATATTATGTGAAATTTCATGTTGAAGCAACACAATTTGAGTTTTTTTCCATGTTTTAATGTTTAGGGTTGTTTGGTCTAGGTTTCCAATAAGGTGTACTGGGATTCCATTCCTTGAAAGATTGGATGGAACTATTTGACCTTTTTTTCTTAAATTCTTGTGATATTTTTTGGAATTTTTAGACATGTAGTGGTTACTATTACTTTGGGATGATTTTTATTGTGTATACATGATTGAGTTTCATAGGGGTGTGAGAACAGGGTGTAGTTAGACCATAGTGGGAATTTTCATTGAGTGCATCCTTAGAGTGTCTATTATTTTTCACTCTACGAGAACACAAGGGGGATTGACGGTGAGTTCTCCCTCAGTATTTTTAAAAATTATGTAATGAGACAATATGGGGAACTGATTTTCAGTGCTTATCTATAGAGTCTGTAGTTATTGTTGAAAGACCATAGGGGGAATTGATGTCGAGTGCTTCCTCAAAGTTCCATTGCCTTTATATTTCATTACATCGACAGAGTGGTTAGACAGTGTGAACTACCTAGAGGGTTAACATAAATATTGACTATTTGTGACATATATGCCAAGCCAATGAAGAATCATAGATTCCATCCTAATAGGTAGTCTTCTGAGATATCTGTTTGTGATACATACATGATTAAGTGATTAGAATTAAATTCTAATGATTGTAAATGGAAACTGTAGGTTTTGGTTACTTTTTCTGTACTCCCAGTTTCTTCGCTGCATTTTCATTATTACCTGCTATATATACACATTGACAGTTAGGGACATATATAATAGTGGTTACCTACTTGGATTCCTCTCACACTCTGTTTGAATCATGAATTTGGACCCAAAAATATTATATGGTTTTTGGTATTGATAATGGAAATAACACTTCATCTTTATTACATGATTATTGTAGAGATGGGCATCGTGGGACCATGATGAGGTTTCTGAGGTAGTGTGAGATTATTGTTCTATTTTTTTACTTTGGTTTAGTATTGTACTATCTGCATTGTGACTTGTTTAGTTGTTTTCATAGGAATATGTGACATGATTCATTTATATATATGCTCGAGTTGTTTATTTACATTCATACATCCATTTCTTACTTGTTGTATGGTATTATTACTTCAGCTACTATTTATTATTTATTATTCTACTCTGAATACTCTTCTAACAAGGGAATTGTGTCCCCACTATCACACCCAACCCCTTTACTACTAGTTGGGAACCGTTGGTGTTTGGGTAAATTCCCTTGAGACCGTGTGACCAACTGGGAACAGGGCACTATTGGGCAGCACCCAAAACCGGGATATTACATAGTGACTGATGGTTTTTGAAACCTATCCTAAATTCCATATGGATTGAACAGTGTGAATATATATTATAACAATATATTGATTTATAAATATTCATTTTAAATTGATCAAAGATATTAATTCAACCATTATTTGAGTTGATATTGAGTTATAAGAATATTTAATAAAAAAACGTGTTAAGATATTGTTTATTTAATTTCTTGAAATATATTATTTATTTATTCAAGAATATTTGTGTGGTATAAAATATTTATTTATTTGGTTACATCAATATTTAAAAAATAAACCTTCATAGTATCATCAATATAATACATTTTTTATCATTAAATAATTGAATTATAATTATATATTTTAGAAAATTTCCATTATTCAAGGTCTGATAAATATATATGAGTATTGGAAAAACTGTTTATTAGGCATATGAGAAATGAAATATTAAATATTATTTGAATAAATATTATGTCATTTATTCAAGGTAATAGTATTAATATCTAAATTAATTTGATAATTTTAAGAAATTAATGTTATTATTATTAGAATTTAGGCATGGGGTGTGCCCTGGGTTGGACAATGATAATGGACTCTTATGTAATTATGAATTATCTTATCCATAACCAATAAATGACCAGTTTTCAAATTATATATTCCAAATTGTTTTTGTGAACAATGAATTCATGATATATTCCTCTCATATTATGGGGATATATTCTTTTTGAAAAATATCAAGAATAGATATAGAACTTCATCCACTATATCCGGTCTAGAAAGATTTAGATTACTAATTTCCATGAAGTATTTGTTTATAAATAATATTCTCAAAGTGTGGTCAAATAATATATTATATAACCTTGAGGATTATATAATTTTGTGAAAAGGATTTCAAAACACATGTGGATCACTACTAGTGGAAATAAATACTAAATTACTCATATAAAATTCTAGTATAGAATATGCTATTAACTAAATTTCATAGAAGGAATGAATTTAAATGGGTGGTAACTAATTATATTAGATTAAAGTAATTAAAATTTATATCTAACAGACATTTCTTCTTGAATATGGAATTCAATATAATAATATTTAACATATATTTCATTGGAAATGACATTCTAGGTCTTGAATATCATGGAATATTTATTTTAGATAACCAAATTACTAGATGGTTATTAATAACTATGTTCTTATGATGTTATGTAATCCTTCAATATTCTCATAGAATAAAATATGGAAATATATTTTGTTCTATTAATAATACATACTCGATGAGGTGTATATAACAAAATAACAATCATTATACACAAATAAGAAAAAAAGGGCGATAGGGGATTATAAATGGCTAAATTAAATTTTAATGGATTTAGCTTATCATTATAGTCATTAAAGGGGTATTTGAACCAAATAGAAGAATATGGAGTTTAGTAAGTCCCTCCAACATCTAAATATTTAAGGGAGTACTTTTGTGAATAATGAAAATATACTATTTTTAGATAACCATTTATTTAATATCTATCATTCATGAATAATGATTACAACAGCAATAAAATTATCTATCAAATTCTCATTGACAAGAAACCCATATATCTTAGATGTGACTAATTTTGTCCCCAGAAAAAACCGGCTTTTTTTATATCACAAATAATCATGGAAGGATTCATAAAAAATAACTACAATGGAATAACATGAGTAAAATAAAAATTTTAAGAAAAATTCATTATAAAATTATAGTATTATAAAATGTTTGTATTTATATTGAATTTAAATGTATAGTTTGTATGAATCATGGTGGAATTGAATTTTGGGGACCTAAGAAATGGTTTCCCCATTTATGATATAATTGAGTAGGTCTTCATGATAAACATTATGAACATAATTGGAATTAGTGTTCTCTCCCAAGGTCATAAATTATTTGATAAGATTTTAACTTGTTTTTTATATACAGTAGATATCTATAGTGAATGTGTATCTATAATGGAAAATTTATAATTTTTATTAAATTAATCATATACACATATAATTTTCATTAATGGATCCTTTGATGAACTAGTATAGTAAAAAAATGGAAAAACCTTCCAACATTATTACTTATATCATCACTTATTACTTCAACAAACTAAAATTTATTTGGAAGTACACTATAAGTGTTTTAATGAACGATTTTTTAACTATTTGATATCTATGTTTATTAAACTTGATGAAAAATGACTCAAGAAATTTATTATGATATGAAAATAAAAATAACTCATAATTCATTAATATAAAACATATTAAAAACTATTACCCTCAATGTTATTATCTATATAAACATTATTAATTTTATATGGTTTCAAAATTCATGATCAATGGTCGATACATGAATATTTTAATTATGTATCAACATAAGATAACAAATATCTATAATTTTACAAATCCAAATAGGATGATATATTGAATCCATTAATAAGTTTTGTCATGGAATTCCATGTATCAATGATATTTTATATATAAATATCAATATTTATGATATTTCTTGTTATGATAGAAATATTCAATAGGGATAGATTCTCTTATACCAAATTTTTTCACATGTGATGCTCATGAATAAGAAACCAAAATATCGTCTAAGCCTATAATACTATGTGACCATAGGAGTATCTCATTCTATACCAAATGAATCTAAATACCTATTTTTTTGTATATCTATTGTTTGGGATATAATACTCTCAATATCAAAATATAATGTGTCCATATAAATCATTAAATATAAAATATAATAGAAAACCTAATTCAAACATATAATTGTAAAATTGGATATCGGCACAAAAAATCTTCATTATTATAGTATAATAATATGACTTATACTTGTCATAGGGTATACATCAAATAGGATCACCCACTAGATTGACCATACCCAAAATTAATATAAGTATAAAAGGATGATCAACTACGGATTTTTTGTTCCTCAAAAGACTATTCATTAAAATCCATCAGTCGTTACCAGATTTAAATATTGTTTGACCTTTATCATATCATATATAAGGACATAATATTTGTTTTTTCAATTACTATTATGTAAGAGGTATGAGAATGGAACCTCAATAATTCACGTCGAATATTTCCCATAATACGTGGAATAAAATACTATATGTATGTTTATATAAGAAAAAGACCTAAAATATAAAATAATTCATTTTAGGTAATTATGTCCAAACCAATAAAATTTGACACCCGTCCACATCTACTTTATCAACTTTTATTGAATAACATTGGACAGTTCATAGTTTTCATAACATTGTATACTATAGCTCAAAACTGGTTTACAACTCTCAACCATTTAATGGTGAATCAAGGGCTACAAATTATACTAACAATATGACATAACAGGGTTAGAAATTCAACTATTTATTATATTAAACTTGGCAAATATACCACTTTCCAGAAAAAGTGAATTGGTCATAACCCCATCTCTCTGTAATATGTGGTTAGTTCACAACTCACAATATTAAAAATATATAACCATGTAATAAAACTTTAAAAAAATAAATGGATCTTAACAACTCAGAACCCCATTGATGATAAACAATTTAATGTATTATGTGTCTTTGTCAGTCCTCCATCATTCAAACATAGTCGAGGGGAATGTCTGGGTAATGGTAAGTACATAATGTTTCATTTATAATGGAAATGAACTAGTTGGAACTCCATGTTATTACTATGGGTCCCAAATCTAATCTATCATAAAAAAGAATCATAACCTCACAATCTATAAACAACCATATCAATCTATTGTATAACAATCATGTTGGAAATATAATTTTCACAAATGATCCACTAGAAACAATACTATACCAATATAATTTTTATAAATAAATTAATAAATATATAAAATCCAAATTTATGTAACCTTATATAGTTGTTAGGAATATATCGCAATGTTAACACCATAACACTGGAAGTTTCAAAATCTGATAGGCCATACACAATCCACCAACACTAAATTTACAATAATTCTATATTGACCTTTACATTCAACCTATATAATTAGAAAAATAATTCAATAGGGTCTCATAGAACCTCTCTGGATTTTATGTCATATTTACATCCCATATAGATATTACATAGGGTGATTAGGATGGGAATAATCTAATTTTCCACATGAACAATGATATAAAAACATAAATAAAAATAATATAAACATTACATGGATAAACATTTAATTTTTACATATATGTATATTATTCATGTCAAACAGGGTTTACATATAAAGTCATATTCCATATAATAATCTATATTTTATGTCATATGTTGTTTAATTTCCATGAAAGTATACCACCCCCTTTTACTTCCTAATATAAACTAGCAGGACGAGGATACCTATATATTATTAAAACCATATTAAAAACTCATCAATATGTTTTAATTGAATATTATAAGTCCATTGAATATATACTACCAAAAACCCCATTTAATTCCTCATTATTATGGACTCTTAAGTTCTATAATCCATCATTGTATCTCTTTCTAAAAGTATTAAAAAGATACTCACTGTATTGACTATCTACCAAAAGACTGACTCGATAGGGATATATTTAATTAGATTATAACTATTCATAACAACAAATTCAATTAATATTACATGGTTTAGGAAACTTTTTTGGACTCTAATATTAAACAACTAGTCACTATGAATGGAAACATATACATCAATAATCCATAAAATTCACAATCCATATATTAAATAGCTTGTTCCCTTTTAAAAAGGACTTACCATTACATAACTAACAACCTAAAATATATTTCATCCCTAATTATATATCTCACACCTAATACCCAATGAAAAAATTTACACTAAAAATTATTAGTAATAATATACTTACTCAAAACAAAATTACAACATCACTAATACTAATTATCATTTACTCATTCAATAGCTCGGCTATGTTATATTAGATTTTATTGAAATTGATAAAATAGAAAAATAATAACTAAAACCATGTTCACATAAATAAAATGCTTAGAAACAATAAATATTTAATGGGTATTGAAGTTTTACTAGACCCAAATCAAGAAAACTGACATAATGTATAATTTTGAATTAAGGGGTGAGAAAAAAATCACCAAAAACTATGGAAGTGGAGTGGGAGATGTTTTATATAGAGATGAGGGGGAAGTTATACTTGGGTTATTGGATAATGAAAAAATTACTTTGTTATAAATTGATATTTTAATTTAATAATTTCTTTAAAAACACTCCTTCTAATGTCACTATCCTTGTGCTAAATTTTTTCTAATCAATCGGAAAAACATATAGACTTACTATCCACCCACCCATCACCAATGTGTTTCAATGATTCCATAATGATAACCTAGTTATGTCTAAATTTTATTAACTATAGATTACCACAGGGTCTCATTTTCACTCAGAAAATTAAAATATACCTTGATGCATCCAAAAATAAATAAAACCACCATCTAATAATTCTCCATAAAAATTAAAAATGAATATCAAATTTGGAAATGTATTTTCACAAGAATCAAGGAAACAATTATTCCACTCCCTGAACTCACAATGTCATAGGTAATTAAAAAACATCCCATTATGGATTATAATCTCTCTTAAGGATCAATGGTCACATAACATCATAAAACATTCCCTATTTCCATTACTAATTTTTTTTTCATTAATCCATTCACAAACATGATCCATCGAATAATTATTTTTATTGTAACTTCTACTCTCATTCGTAACCATTATCAGATATACCTAAAAGGATACATAAACCCGCAAATAACCATTTAATTACCTTATCATTCAAGGATTAACCCATATTTTCCTCATATACACTAAAATCAATAAATATAGATTTATTATTTATTTGTCAATAAAATAATAAATTACATCAGCCACCAACCATAAAAACTAGAATAAAATCACATATGAATTCATGATTTTTTAATAACATTATAACAACATTCAATATATAATTATTCAAGATTTTTATAGTTAATGAACTTGCAATACTAACTAACATGGATCACTAGGCCAGTGAGATCATAAATTGATGATAATATACTCGAATTTGTTTTGTTATTCTAAATGAATCATATGGTTCCACACACCATATGATTACCTGTGATACCATCTGGAAAATACTTGAAAACCCATTTTATTTAATCTCACTATGATATGCCCTATACAAAATTTCTTAAATCATCTTTATAGAACCCATCCAAATCATAACCATTGGTGTTATGTATAATCAATCAAATAAATTAAGTTACAGAATTATAATGATAATTAGAAACATTTGATATTTTTAATCGGAAGATAATTAAAATAATACCCCATTAATATAAATGCTTAATCATGTTCCCAATACCTTGAAAAAGTAATATTCATCTTCATATAAAATATTTATTGATACCTTATCATTCCATAATACAGTAACCCCATCAATCCAAGTGGACATTCAAAATTTTTTTACAATGACTCAAACAATTGAAAATTTACATAATACACTTTTTTCATTAAGGATGAAAGAAACATAATACGTTCCTAGTATAATCCTCTACACTCATCATTCTATTTACCAATAAATGTATTCTTTTTATCTGATTAACATATAATTATGGAAAACATTGTAACGTGAGAATATATATCATAATCAGTAATTCCAAAATGACCCCCCTCGAAGACGTTTTCATTGTAAAATGAGGCCACTCATACTTTTAACAAGTACATATAGTAATTATCAATGTATGAAATATTAATAAACTAATTTCCCATTAATGATGAAAAAATAGATCATCCTTTGTATCCAAGTGTAATTATATATAATAAATTTTACATAATTTTAATGTTTAATAATTATTTAAAATATATTTAGTTTAAGAATACAATGATAATATCTATAGGTAATGGTGGAATAGAAATAATTATATATAATTCTAGCAATATCTTTTTTATTTTATAA
This sequence comes from Viscum album, assembly GCA_963277665.1. NCBI lineage: Eukaryota > Viridiplantae > Streptophyta > Magnoliopsida > Santalales > Viscaceae > Viscum > Viscum album. Next base: position 291,368,112 of record OY728143.1, on the reverse strand, counting down.
ATGTATTCCAATATTTTTTCACCTATCCCTTAAAGAATTTAACAAAAAGATATATAAATATCTCTTATTGAATCATAATTTTGATTAAGATCATTATCATGTAAAATTATAAGAATATGAATCAGATATTATATAAAAAAATTAGCATATTGGGACACAATTTCAGTATTTAAAAATATTCAATTATTTTCTTATAACACATCAATTAATTCTGTATCTATCACTTTTCATTTTTTATGTCATTATTTAAATGTTTCATGGACCCTAAATAAGATTTATTAAAGGGTATATTCAACCGATTGTAATCTATAGGATAATACTCCAATATCTGCAATTGATTATATGTCAATAATCATTGACATGAAAACATACTATGAGAATATGAACAATAATTAAATGTCTAACCCATCATTATAAATCTATTCCCATCAATAAAATAGAATTATAAATTTAGAACCGAAATTTCATCCCATATAGATAAAATTTATATTCACCATACATAATAAGTATAAGGCCCCGGCCTTAAACCTTTCTTAATGTTGAATTAAATGAATAATTCATGTTGAGGATCTTTTCAGGTTTAGAGTTTTATATAATTAGAACATAACTATTACATCTCAAAAGATTACGAAGTAGTCACTTCTACTAAGTTTCCATAATAAAAAGAACTCTTAAAAAGAAACGTGTCTAGTTCCATGTTTTATATAGGATGACATTCCCTTGATCCCATCCTTGACCTTATTCCGCATTAAGTCCTGTGAAAACATTTCAAAAAAAACTTGGGGTGAGCATAAAAATCACAGTAAGGGATACAGAAATAATGAAAACTGTTAGTTTTTCAAACATCAAGTAAACCATATATACTCTATCAAAGTAATACCTTCACCTTCATGAAGTAGTAAAAACTATTCACTGAATAATGTATCATTACTTACCTTTTTGTAACCAAAGGATTACCATAAAACCCATAAAAATAACACATAACATATATAAAGGTCACTTGGGACATAAACATACTTAAGTGGAATAACCATACGGTCTACTTCCACACATATCACTTAATGGAATAGCCATACGACCAATTTCCATACATACTTAATGGAATAGCCATACAGCCGACTTCCATACCCAATGCATTGGAGGTTATAACGTAACCACCAGTCCTGGTATTCACGGCACCACCCGTCTTATGGTTTATAACGTAACCACCTGTTAAAATGTCCAAGTACTAATATAAAATCATAAAACATAAAACCAATATAAAGGAATGATAACATTTCCACATTTCAATCACAATATATCATAAATATATTGACAAAATAGAATCCTTTTTCAAAACCGTTTTCAATACCAAAATACATAAAAGAGTATATGGTATTTATTTTATTCTAAAAACATTACGGCTTGTTGAGAAAGCCAAAGACCAAATAATACTCACGGCGGCGGAAAAGGTCGTTGTCGACGCGTACGTTAAAAGAAACATTCCTTTTTGTCGTTTTGTAAAACGCTTCATAGAAAAATATTCTTTTTGTATAAAAGTAAAATTCAAAAGGTTTTATACACCGTATAAAAGAAATTTGTGTATAAAACGAAATATGCCTCAATGAAAGGAGATTGAGACGAAGTCCCTTACCTCGGGTCCGACTTGACTCGATCGTTCTTTAACGTCCTGAATAATAAACATGAGTTAATTTATACGTGATTAAGAACTTTTTTAAAGTTCATTATTCCTTTTATATCACTTATTTCCATGTTATAAACATTATGTAACCATTTAAGTTAATAATGTTTGTTTTGTCAATATTTGGTTCTTAAGTCGAAAGTGGACTTCTTACAATTACATGTTGTTTGTGTGGTCAAAGGTTCTTTATATCCAAAATGAAATTACTGATTTGGATATAATATGTATCATATATATCAAGCATATAAATTTATTTATAATATTACATAATCATTTAGAGGTAATAAATGAAATGCACCGTTCATGGAGACGGTAAGTCGTACGTACGCATGGACGCTACATTCATTTCTTTGTCATATTAATGGAATTAAAACTAAATGAGAGGTATGTATATTTTAATTCCAGAATTATATTAATTATTTAGATATATCATTTATTATATATATCCATTATATACATGTACCTTTAATAGTACATTACATTTGGGGATAAGAAATGAAATGCACCGTTCATGGAGACGGTAAGCCGTACGTACGCATGAACGCTACTTTCATTTCTATCTCATACTTTAATGGAATGAAATAATAATGATATAGATGTATATTATAATTCCAGTACAAAATCATATCTAATAACTTTAAATCCATCCTTTACACGTCCCACATATGGCATTAAAGAATCACATCACTTTGAGGGGGCGGTAGTCCGCACTTCCTTAAATGAAGATATCGTGTTTACCCATAATGGAAACCATAAAGGTATGCCCAAAATGAAAAATACTGAAGCTTAAAGAAAAAATAAACATATTATATATCATATATAAAAATAGTTACATCATAATGGCCACCTTTGAAGGTGTTAAATGAGTATTGAACAATCATCGTTTCGGGAGGCAGAATTTCTCCATCCACTGAAACCGTATGTTCTTTAACCATTTGATGTAGTTGTGTGATAGTGTAGCTCGAATAAATCTTATAACAGCATCCTAGTATATTGAAGATACTGTTTTTGTTACAAAAGAAGTAAATAAAAAGAGTTTAGGGGGTTGGAGAAGTAAAATAAAACAAATGAACACGAGAGAATGGATTACCTTTAAAAGTGTAACTCCTTTTGATTTGAGCCTAGAGGCTTCCTTTGAAAGGATTCTTCCAAAAGGGAATCCTATAAGATGAGGAGAGGTATGTGGAGAGAGTAAATGGGCAGGGGCGGGCCGAGCCAAAGGCTTGAGGAGTGTGTGAAATGAGGTAGAGGTGGGGGCCTTTTATAAGAGGAGAGGAGGGGCACTTTTGGAAAGTAAAGAAATATTAATTTATTTGAAAATGTGTATCGGTTTTAAAAGGTCCCACATTGATAGAATTCGTGGATAAGGTGATAAGGGTTCGAAATCCACTCATCAAATTGGTTTTGGACATGTGTAGTACATATATTTTACATTATCTTTCCATTTTATTTAAATCGTCAAATAATGATGTCATCGCTGCATCATTATTATGTCATAAATAATTTAATTTATATAATGTCTAAAAATTATAAAAAAACTACTATAATGTAGGAAGTCTTTTTAGATTTCCAATTACTATTTATAATCAAAAATCTGATCATTATAACCCCATGTAAAAATTGTTTTCGTAAAACATATTATGTTTGTGTCATTTTTACTTTTACATTAAATAAAAAGTTATTTATGTCATTTCCCAACCAAAGTGTCTCCATGGGGTCCCCAAGTTAACCCATGGCTTGTCTTGGTCGGCCATGACACAACCAATAAGGTTGGGACATGTGTCTAGGTCATTTAATATTATTAAAGCTTTTTTATACCTTAAACTACCCTAATTACCACTAATCGCGATTAAGAACTTAATATGTTACTATTCACCAAAAAATTATTATAATCTCACTGAACCACATTTTACATCATAATGACAACCATGTATGTCTGATTTTTGAAAATCAAAACACAATGATGGCAAAATTTCATTTAAAGAGAAAATTAGTTTTTATAAGTACCACTTAGTGGTTTCACTATTCATCAAAAATTTAAGTTTTTCTAAAATTACCAAAAATTCACCCTAAGCTATATTTGATATTAAGAATTTAAAAATGAAGTCTATTTAAAAAAATTCAAAACATATAAGTCACATTAATTAATTTAATAATTAATTCCCGCTGTCAGAGCAAATAGCGTGTTTTTATGAAATAATAAGAATCAAAAGATTGACACTAGTTTAAGTCCGATTTCAATGTGAAATTAATTCCAACGACCACTATTGGATTTAATGGTAAAAATATTTTCTTATTTAACATTAAAACCAATTCAAATGATAATATAATAATATAAATAAATTAGATTAAAAAGAGGTTTTGAATTAAAATACAACATTTTACACTATTCATTAAAAAATTGAACTTTATCAGAAAGGTACCAAAAATTTACACAAAGTAAATTTTGATGTCCCGATTCTAAAGAAGAGTTATATTTGGTCCAAAATAAAGTATAATAGTAATCAAAACTATATTTAATGACGGTTCACCATCAAAAGGTGATAAGTGAACCTTTAGTGAAAATTAGAGTATATATGCCTAAAATTGAATTCTTTTTATATTTTAAGCCTTTATCCTTTATTGGATAAATGTAAAAACATTTAAAAACATATAATAATATTTTAGTTATTTCTATCCATTCCCACCAGTACAACGGCTATGTGTAAATTAACATTTAAAAATAATATTATTTTATTACTTGTGTGCAACGTAAGTTTTCAAAGAAACTCATCGTTGCGTACCGAGTATGCTATCGAACGTAGAAACCCCTTTTAATTAAAATTAATATTTAATTCATAAATATTAATAAATATGAAAATTCTTTATTCTTTAATTACCTTGGATGTTACATCCTTCCCCCCTTTTGGGAATTGCATCCTCGCAATTTTATTCACTTATAAAAATAAGTGGGGGTATTTATCCCTCATAGCATTTTCAGATTCCCACGTTGCCTCTTCAATCACATGGTTTTTCCACAAAACCTTTGCCTGATTAATCACCTTATTCCGTAACACCTTCTCCCTCTGGTCAAGAATCTGGACTGGTTGTTCTTCATAAGATAGGTTCTCTTCCAGCTAAACTACCTCTGGACTCAAAACATGAGATGGATCTGGCATATACTTCGTCAACATTGAAACATGAAAAACATTGTGTACCTGAGATAAACTCGTAGGTAAAGCCACTCGGTAAGCAACTGATCCAACTCTTTCCAGAATTTCGTATGGTCCAACGAACCTTGGACTCAACTTTCCTTTCTTACCAAATCTCATCACACTTTTTCAAGGAGAAACCTTGAGAACAACATGATCACCTACCTCGAAAGATAGATCCTTCCTCCAGTTATCCGCATAACTCTTCTGCCTTCTCTGAGCTGTTCTCATGTGTTTTTGAATCAGCTGAACTTTTTCTGCCATCTCTTCTACCAATTCTGGTCCCATCAACTTCCTTTCACCCACTTCATCCCAGAAAGCTGGAGTTCGACACTGTTTCCCATATAATTCCTGAAATGGTGCCATCTGTATAATGGAATGAAAACTGTTATTATATGAAAATTCATCCAAAGAAAGATGTTGGTCCCAACTTCCCTGATAATCCATAGAACAAGCTCGTACTATATCCTCCAATGTCTGAATTGTTCATTCTGACTACCCATCTGATTGAGGAAAAAAAGTTGTACTAAAATTTAATTCAGTACCCAACGAATTCTGAAGGCCTTTCCAAATGTCAGAAGTAAACCTGGGATCACGATCCGATACAATGGAGAGAGGAACTCCATGTAACCTGACTATCTCTTTAAGATACAAACGGGAAAGTTGATCAAGAGAGAAAGTATCTCGTATAGCAAGGAAAAGAGCAGATTTAGTCAAGTGATCAACAATAACCCAGATCGCATTATTACCTCGAGATTTCTTCAGTAATCCAACAAAAAAGTCCATAGATATATTCTCCCATTTCCACTCTGGCACTGGTAAAGGCTGAAGAAGCCCTTTTGGTAACTGCCGCTCTGCTTTAACCTGTTGACATGTCAAACACTTCACAGTAAAATCAGCAATATCTCTTTTTCATTCCATCCCACCAGTAATACTCCGGCAGAACTCTGTACATCTTAGTACTACTAGGATGAACTGAAAACGGGGAACTATGAGCCTTACATAACAACTCATTCTTCAACTGTGTATCACAAGGCACACATAACCTCTTCCCAAACCTCAAAACACAAACACAAACTTATCCAAGAACTCATGGAAAATTTTATTCATAAGGTCCATGAATACAGCAGGTGCATTGGTTAACCCAAAAGGCATAACTACAAATTCATAATGGCCATATCTAGTACGGAACGCAGTATTCTGAACATCTGCTTCTTTTACTTTCAACTGATGGTACCCCGACCTCAAGTCAATCTTCGAAAAATACTGAGCTCCCTGGAGCTGATACCACTTCATTCGATGGCCCAACATCTGCTGAAGTTGTTGTAAAGGATTTCACCACCCCTTTCTGCTTGTAGTCTGGCTGCATTCCCCCAGTTGAGTTCTTCGTTGGACACTCGTTTGCATAATGACCCATTTCATTACACTTAAAACATCTTACCGTTGGCTTTTCATTTCCTTCTTGATCATCTTCCTTACAGTTACGAGCAATATGACCAGAATTACCACACCGAAAGCACTTACCAGACTTGGATAAACATTTTCCAGGATTCATTTTACCACACTTCTCACAGGATGGATATTTGGTTTTCTTACCTCCTTGCTTCTTTGATGAATTCTTCCCCTTTGCCTGCCAACTAGACCTCTTATTCTGTTGTTTGTCATAGAACACCTGATCATCGGCAAACTCCATTTCCACCTTCTCCGCACATCGAACAAGTTTTTCATAACTTTTGAAGTCACGAGAACCTAAAGCCCTTCGTTACTTTGGCTTTAACCCTGAGTAAAAACGGTTTATTTTACTATCAAGATCTCGTATGATGATTGGAGCATACCTTGCCAATCGAGTGAACTTTTCTTCATAAGCAGCCACTGAATAATACTCATGCCTCAATTCTAGGAACTATTTTTCCATCCTAAGACGAACCACCTTAGGAACATATTTCTCAAGAAACATACCTTTGAATTCGTCGCAGTGAAGATCCTCAATCTCATCACTATCCCTTATATTTTTCACCATCGACCACCACTGATCAGCTTCACCTTCAAAACGGTAAACAGAATGACTAAACTTTTGATGTTCTGAACACCCCATGACATCAAAAATCTTCTCCAGTGCTTTAATCCACCCTTCAACTTGCACAGGGTCAAATGATCCTCTGAATGATGGGGGATGTTGCCTCATGAAATGTTCCACCACTGACATGTTCCACAGCGGTTGATCTGGCTGATCTCGTGAATGGATACCACCACCATTTATAGCCTGATTCCACTGTGCCATCACTGCAACAAACTGTTCAGATCCGATTCCGACCATCTCAGGTTGCTGATTTGGAAGGTTATCTTCTTCCTGATGTCATCCCAACATAGCTTCTTTGTTTCCTCTACGGAAAACCATTCTGAACACAGAAATATCTTAGGTGAAGAAACATGGTAATCCGTAAATGCTATATCATTTCAATCATATTATAATTTAACACTTTTCTAACTCTTAAAGTATTTAAACCGACCTCTGATACCAACTATAAGGCCCCAACCTTAAACCTTACTTAATTTTGAATAAAATAAATAATTCACGTTGAGGATCTTTTCAGGTTTAGAGTTTTAGAGAATTAGAACATAACCATTACATCTCAAAAGATTACAAAGTAGTCACTTCTACTAAGTTTCCATAATAAAAAAACTCTTAAAAAGAAACGTGTCTAGTTCCATGTTTTATATAGGATGAAATTCCCTTGATACCATACTTGACCTTATTCCACATTAATTCCTGTGAAAACATTTCAAAAAAATCTTGGGGTGAGCATAAAAAGCTCAGTAAGGGATACAGAAAGAATGAAAACTGTTAGTTTTTCATACATCAAGTAAACCATATATACTCTATCAAAGTAATACCTTCACCTTCATGAAGTAGTAAAAACTCTTCACTGAATAATGTATCATTACTTACCTTTTTGTAACCAAAGTATTACCATAAATCCCATAAAAAGAACACATAACATATATAAAGGTAACTTGGGACATAAACATACTTAAGTGGAATAACCATACGGTCGACTTCCACACATATCACTTAATGGAATAGCCATACGGCAAATTTCCATACATACTTAATGGAATAGCCATACGGCCAACTTCCATACCCAATGCATTGGAGGTTATAACGTAACCACCCTTCTTGGTATTCACAGCACAACCCGTCATATGGTTTATAACGTAACCACCGGTTAAAATGTCCAAGTACTAATATAAAATCATAAAACATAAAACCAATGTAAAGGAATGATAACATTTCCACATTTCAATCACAATATATCATAAATATATTTAAAAAATAGAAACCTTTTTCAAAACCATTTCCAATACCAAAATACATAAAAGAGTATATGGTATTTATTTTATTCTAAATATATTACGGCTTGCTGAGAAAGACAGAGACCAAATAATACTCGCGGCGGCGGGAAAGGTCGTTGTCATCGTGTACGGTAAAAGAAAAATTCCTTTTTGTCGTTTTGTAAAACGCTTTGTAGAAAAAGATTACTTCTGTATAAAAGTAAAAGTCAAAGGGTTTTATACACAGTATAAAAGAAAGTTGTGTATAAAACGAAATATGCCTCAATGAAAGGATATTGAGACGATGTCCCTTACCTCGGGTCCGACTTGACTCGATCGTTCCTTAACGTCCTGAATAATAAACTTGAGTTAATTTATACTTGATTAAGAACCTTTTTAAAGTTCATTATTCCTTTTATATCACTTATTTCCATGTTATAAACATTATGTAACCATTTAAGTTAATAATGTTTGTTTTGTCAATATTTGGTTCTTAAGTCGAAAGTGGAATTCTTACAATTACATGTTGTTCATGTGGTCAAAGGTTTTTTATATCCAGAATGAAGTTCCCGATTTGGATATAATATGTATCATATATATCCAGCATATACATGTATTTATAATATTACATAATCATTTAGAGGTAAGAAATGAAATGCACCGTTCATGGAGACGGTAAGCCGTACGTACGCATGAACGCTACTTTCATTTCTTTGTCATATTAAAGGAATTAAAACTAAATAAGAGGTATGTATATTTTAATTCCAGAATTATATTCATCATTTAGATATATCATTAATTATATATATCCATTATATACATGTACATTTAATAGTACATTACATTTGGGGATAAGAAATGAAATGCACCGTTCATGGAGACGGTAAGCCGTACGTACGCATGAACGCTACTTTCATTTCTATCTCATACTTTAATGGAAAGAAATAATAATTATATAGAGGTATATTATAATTCCAATATAACATCATATATAATTACTTTAATTCCATCCTTTCCACGTCCCACATATGGCATTAACGAATCACATCACTTTGAGGGGGCGGTAGTCCGCACTTCCTTAAATGAAGATATCAAGTTTACCCATAATGGAAACCATAAAGGTATGCCCAAAATGAAAAATACAGAAGCTTAAAGAAAACCTAAACATATTATATATCATATATAATAATAGTGACATCATAATGTCCACCTTTGAAGGAGTTAAATGAGTATTGAACAATCATCGTTTCGGGAGGCAGAATTTCGCCATCCAAGGAAACTGTATGTTCTTTAACCATTTTATGTAGTTGTGTGAGAGTGTAGCTCGAATAAATCTTATAACAACATCCTAGTATAATGAAGATACTGGTGTTGTTACAAAATAAGTAAATAAAATGAGTTTAGGGGGTTGGAGAAGCAAAATAAAACAAATGAACATGAGAGAATGAATTACCTTTAAAAGTGTAACTCCTTTTGATTTGAGCCTAGAGGCTTACTTTGAAAGTATTATGCCCAAAGGAATCCTATAGGATGAGGAGAGGGATGTGGAGAGAGTAAATGGGAAGGGTTTGGCCGAGCCAACAGCTTGAGGAGTGTGTGAAATGAGGTATAGGTGGGGGCCTTTTATAAGAGGAGAGGAGGGGCACTTTTGGAAAGTAATGAAATATTACTTTATTTGAAAATGTGTTTCTGTTTTAAAAGGTCCCACATTGATATAATTCTTGGATAAGGTGATAAGGGTTCTAAATCCACTAATCCAATTGGTTTTGGACATGTGTAGTTCATAGAGTTTACATTATCTTTCCATTTTATTTAAATCGTCAAATAATGATGTCATCGCTGCATCATTATTATGTCATAAATAATTTAATTTATATAATGTATAAAAATTATAAAAAAAATACTATGATGTAGTAAATCCTTTTAGATTTCCAATTACTATTTATAATCAAAAATATGATCTTTATAACCCCATGTAAAAATTGTTTTCGTAAAACATATTATGTTTTTGTCATTTTTACTTTTACATTAAATAAAAAGTTATTTATGTCATTTCCCAACCAAAGTGTCTCCATGGGGTCCCCAAGTTGACCCATGGCTTGTCGTGGTCGGCCATGTCACAACCAATAAGGTTGGAACATGTGTCTAGGTCATTTCATATTATTAAAGCATTATTTATACCTTAAACTACCCTAATTACCACTAATCGCGATTAAGAAATTAATAAGTTACTATTCACCAAAAAAATTATTATAATCTCATTGAACCACATTTTACTTATTAATGACAAACATGTATGTTGGATTTTTGAAAATCAAAACACAATGATGGAAAAATTTCATTTAAACGGAAAATCAGTTTTTATAAGTACCACTTAGTGGTTTCACTATTCATCAAAAATTTAAGTTTTTCAGAAAATTACAAAAAATTCACCCTAAGCTATATTTGATATTACAAATTCAAAAATTAAGTCTATTTTACAAAATTCAATACATATAAGTTACATTAATTAATTTAATAATTAATTCCCGCTGTCAAAGCAAATAGCGTGTTTTTATGAAACAATAAGTATCAAAAGATTGACACTAGTTTAAGTCCGATTTCAAAGTGATATTAATTCCAACGTCCACTATTGGATTTAATGGTAAAAATATTTTCTTATTTCACTTTAAAACCAACTAAAAAGATAATCTAATCATATAAATAAATTATATTAAAAAGTGGTTTTGAATTAAAATACAACATTTTACACTATTCATTAAAAAAATGAACTTTATCATAAAGGTACCAAAAATTTACACAAAGTAAATTTTGATGTCCCGATTCTAAAGAAGAGTTATATTTGGTCCAAAATAATTTATAAGAGTAATCAAAACTATATTTAATGACGGTTCGCCATCAAAAGGTGATAAGTGAACCTTTAGTGAAAATTAGAGTATATATGCCTAAAATTGAATTCTTTTGGTATTTTAATCCTTTATCCTTTATTGGATAAATGTAAAAACATTTAAAAACATATAATCATATTTTAGTTATTTCTATCTATTCCTGCCAGTACAATAGCTACGTGTAAACTAACATTTAAAAATAATATTATTTTATTACTTGTGTGCAACGTAAGTTTTCAAAGAAACTCATCGTTGCGTACCGAGTACGCTATCGAACTTAGAAACCCCTTTTAATTAAAATTAATATTTAATTCGTTAATATTAATAAATATGAAAATTCTTTATTCTTTATTTACCTAGCATGTTACAATAAGAATGTCATATTCCTACGAAAAATAAGTATTTATTTTTTTATATACAATTCAATGTGTGATATCCAATACACACCGCACAATGATGAATAAACACCCATGAGCCTTTTTGAAAAATTAAAAACCACTGATTCACCAATCAATCATATCACTAAAAAACAACTAATACGTTATAGGAAAAATCAATCCTAAAAATCAAAAAATAATAATTGATATAGATATTCATATACTAGTATTATATAGAAAAATGAATCACCAAATCGACTCAAGCAATGGTATATTACAATAAAAAATATCACATAATATTTTTACCTTATATCCCAAAACATATATTCGCTTCCCAAGAAAACAATATGTAATATAGTTCAAAAATCAACCCACGATAGTGATGTTTTATAAAAAATAGACATAATTGAAAGAAATTATATCAATGATATAATATAGATATATTCAACAAAAATTTTAATGTAATTGAAACATCCTTAATATGTTATAGTGGATAAAAATTATTAACTTATTGATAATGTATTATTTAACTAATAATGTAGTAACAAAATTTCCCAAACCATTTTCTATGAGAATAATTTTCATGAAAATCTTTTTCAAAATCTAATGAAATCACGAACAAGCCAATATACCTAAATTCATACTACGATGGATGAACACATTAATTTTATTATCCCTAGTAAATTAATCGAACAATAATAAATAATTAGACAAAATAATTTAAAAATTTGATCTACTATAACTATATAAAACAATAACAAAAAAAAACAAAATCATAGATTTTTTGATATTGGAGTGGTTAATTATTCACTATGAACTACATAAATTTATATACTATGTTTTTACATGTCAGTTATTGATATTTAGAGCATCAAAAATAAAATAAAGTGATATAATATTTTATGCAATTTTGCAACACCTTAACATAGGTAACAAAAAATACAACATATGTGGTTGCTCTATATGGCCATTATGAATACCTATAATTTCACCATTGGTTATTAACATGCCAATATGATCAATAACCAATAATATTAATAATATACTCCCTATGTCATAATTTTTTTTATTGGTATATAAAAAATATATAACTGATACAAAATAAAAAACCTAGCGCACAAATAAAATTACATCTTAGAACTAACAATTCAACAAAGTAATCATCAGTATTATATATTAACCAATGTTATATAGGTGATTAATCATATATTAATGTGGGTTTCTCACTATGATAACTAAATATAGTATAAAAAACATGAAAATGAATCTCAACCTCTAATCTTGAGTCCGACAGATGTTCCATCTCCAAAACCCATAAGTTCTTGAAAACACAAGAAACTACACAACATTTAACCTATTTGGTATTGAAATTTATGTATACACGTGAACTAATGGAAACATATATAAGTTTAGATTGAAATCATTCATGAACACCAAAAATAATATTACGCTAATATATTCCATAATGTACCAAGGATATATATATATATATATAAAAGATACAATAGATAAATTTGTAACACATAGCTAAAAATCAATTGATTTATGATACATTTTTTTCCTTGACATCTCTATAAATAATACAACTTGATTTTTCTTATAATGGTCAATAATATTGGTTTGTACAATGTTCTCCTGACAAAATGTAACATATATTAGAACCCATCCACAATATTCATTCCATTGAACACACAATTTATGTCATAACCACTATTCCCCTATGTATATCACGTGGCCACACTTCATTATCTCTAAAACATGCATCTGGTTATTAACACTCAATCATTGGAACACACATTGAGTTATTAATCCCACATTTTGAATATTAATATGGGTTGAGTTTCCCATGACATATAATATATGCTTGGAGATAGAATCATATATCAATCGTATATCATAAATATATCTTCACCTTAAGGAAAAAAATTCTATTTGGTATGATGGATCATGGGGTGTCCTCCAAAATCTATATAATTCTAAGAGGTTTATTTGAGTAATGGGAAGAAAACAAGGTATCTATTCCATTGAAAATAAATTCACTAGAATGGTGTGACTGTAATTCAGTTCATACCTTGATGAAAACATTGAAAATGTAAAACCTCACAAACAAAATACATCAATCCAAGTTAAGATATAATATAACTTACATAGAAACCAATTCTCGAGTTCCATAGGTCTATAATCATTAAATGTATACATAAAACCATAAAAAACACATATGTTTATTAAATTCGATCCCATATCAATTTACCAACAATTAATTAATTTTTCACATAGTTAAAACTATAACCCATGAAGATCCCAACGTCTGTAGGTCCTGATAAATCAATAATCCCAATATATACATATAATAATAGATTTCACTATCTCTATTATGAATATCATAGGATATAAAATTCCATAAGATCTCAAGGAATAATTCATAATATCCTATAATATTTACGACCCATAGTGAAATTTGTAGAGTGAACACATGGATCCTTTATATACTCCACATTCTCTAAGAATGGATAAAAATATAACATAATGAACACCTCAATCAATAAATTAATTCTATATACATCGATACTATTCAGTTCATATAGGACTTCTCGATTAAGGAAAATTATTGAAAATTTTATATTTTATATAAAATTATTTTTTCAAATCAAAGTAAAAAATATATCTCCCATTATTTTATTTGAATTTTTAAATATATAGACCATGATACATTTTTATTACTCAGAAAATATTATATAATTAAATCATAATAAAACATTAAATCATAGGAGGATACTCAAGGTTCAAAACCCTCAAACACATTAGTCCCCCCACATTGAGTCTTTTTTATATAATAAATCATTGTAACCATTCTAAAATTATTTAAATTTTTATTTTGATTGGACCAACATCCCAAGGGATGAATTTCTTGGGATCCATTAATTATCTCATTGTGGTTCATTTGGTAATATTTAAAAAAATTTATATATAATGTTACATTTTTAGGACCATTTCATTGATATAGTTGACATTAAATTTAGAAACATATAATTGAATGATAAATAAACTTTATAATCCTTGTTTGAAATATATATAATCTACTCATATAAGATTGTATGTATTCCAAAAAAATTCTAAAACAATATCATACAAATTAAAACATCCACATACTAATACCTCAATGAATGAACTAGAAAAAACAAAAATACATATGACAATTATTCACATAAATGTATCATCGATTTTTTAATAATTTTATTTATCTATTTCAATATTTGGAAAATATTTTTCTCAATTCACCTCAAATCAAGAAATCAAAAAATAGGCACTAAAATGGAATCTAGACTGTAATAGTAATTATTAAAAGAAATTGTTTATGTGGATGAATAGATTACCATATCCCATCATAGAGAATAAAATTATCATAAATGTATTATCAATTAGATGTGATACTTCAAACATGAATATATTATGCTGATAGGAAAAATTGGAATATCAAAAGGGATGGGGAAACATTAGATGATCGTGTGTCCAAAAATGAAGATGTGGGATCCTCGTTAATTTAATGATCCCAAATAATGTGTGTTATGTTTTTAATAAGATCAATGATTTATGATAGTAAATAATTTAATATTAAATGTTGTGAAAAAACATGTCCATGTGTTGATATACCATCAGTTCAACAACTCTACAATTAGTACAATAGATCATCAGTGTGTTAGAAAAAATATGAAACTGATTATGTTGATATATTGTTAGGTCAAACATATCTATTGTTGGACCACATATAACTTTGACTTATATATCATAGAAGAGGTCTACTACATATATCATCAACTGCTGATGAAATCCACCACTCAAATACCTACAATTGATAAAATCTACCATTAAGATGATCTATCGTTAATCTGCTCTAAAATTTTATTATCAACACCATGATATATCTATAACTAGATAAATATTCTATTAGACTAATATTATGATATAATAAGTCTACCACAAAAATATATATACTATAATATTATTTCTACAATCCAATGAAATATCACCATAGTATATATTTTGTTGTCTTCACTCTTATATATATTTAGTTTTTTTAATGAATAGATTAAGGAATTAATTGAATTTAAAAATTCATGGATTTCTGAATAATTATCCTTAAACAACCCCATTAATGATTTCAAGAAGAATTATGACCTTTCTATATTGTATTCTAATTTATAGGATTTAGGTTTTATTTTTATTATTCAACAATGAATAATTGTTCATAGATTTATATAAAATCTATAACACCCTCTTCTGTATTTGTGTAACTAATAGAAGTGATATATTTATAAAAAATATAGACATATAAATGATGAATAAAGATAAATACCAGTACAAGTATGTTTTTTTCTGGATTATGGAAAAATATATAATGTGTATAGAAGGGTTATCCAGACTATCATGACACATTTTATTATCTCTCTCTTCATTGAACCTATTTGAGGTTTTTTAGAGACATATATGACGAACTTTTAACATCAGAATTAATTCTTCTTGGGATACTAATTTAATCATCTCTACTAATCATTTCTTTTTCCTTTATGATTTATATTTTATTTTTCCCCCTATACATCCATAAAAGATAGTCTCATTTTCATAAATAGAAAGTGGTCAATACTTTATCACAAATTTATTCATTTGTATACCCATGAAAATTTTGGAGGAGGATGTCTACGACATATTGTCTTTTATACCATGTATATATATGGATAATGATTTTTGTGTGGACATACTTAAGTGATTTTGTTGTTTAATCATGTTCTCTGTTATGGATCAATTTTATTTTTTAATAAAAAACATAGAAATTGGTTATTTCAAAATGTGTAAGATTAAGTCATTGCTTGAGACTGAACCCATTGTTATAATAACTATGTCTGTTTGTATTGTTATTTTTTGTAATTCAATGTTCTATATAGGATATGGTTTATAAAGTTTATCAACGAAAATTTATTTTATTGTAAATATTAAATTGTATTTTTCCTAATTTTTGGTTAATGTAAGTTAGTTTTAAAAGATAGATTGAATTCAGAGATTGTTTTAAATGATAATTGATACCATATTTATAAGGTATTAAAAAAATACAATTATCCATATAATATATTTTTATTTAAAATTTGTTTTTTTAAATTAGTATATATTATTTTTATATAAATATTAAATAAATAATTTTTTGGGAACTCAATTCGACAATTTCTTATGTTAATGGTTCTGAAAAACATTATCAATTAGAGTAATTTGTTTCATAATATTTTTTATCATTGTCGAGTTGAAATTTAAAGATCCTAAATTTCAGTATCTTCTAAACATAATTTTTTATGTATAACAACATACAATAGGGAACTACCACTATCCCACATCTTTTTTTTAATTGTACAACTCTGATCAAAGAAAGATCAAAATGAGAATAAATATTGATGGAATGGGAGTAGAAATGTATTCTTCCAATGCGAATTAATATGAACTAACCAAAACCACAAGAGTTGAGTGGATAATAAAATAATAAACTTATTAAAATAACAATAATGTTATGATATATTTATATTGTGCTTTATTAGATGAAAATATTAATATAATTTCATCATATACAACTATATTAGACTTTTTGAGATACAATGGATGTTTTTCCTTAAAGAACATAAAATTAAAAATAAATGTGTTTAAAAAATTATAGTATGAAAGTATATACTATTAAGATGAAACATGACGAGTAATTTTCTAAACTATATCTCTGGTTTAATGTAATTTTTAACATGGTTCCCTCACTCAAGAAAACCAATTTATATAAACTATCAACTAATTCATATAATAATATGTTTAACATATATATTTAGAGGATCTTTTGAGTGAAATGAAGAGTCATGTCATATATCTATTTTACTCATCAATGATATAATAATAATTTATATAATGTACAAGAGGAATATAACCTAAAAGAAGAAAAAGAATACAAACTAAATAATAAGTCATCAACTCTAAATACATCTTACTCAAAGAAAAAATGGAATATTAAATAAGACAAATCATATGGTGGAGGGTAATCTAATGAAGGTGATGAAAATATGTATAGTTTTTCAATAAGAATCGTAAATTTACATCAATTGAATAAATAATTCAATAATACAAACTAAAATGATATGTATTATAATAGAGTTAACTGGAGAAATGAAATGAATGAATTATGATACTAAAAATGAAAGGTTTTTATATGAATGTAATAGAAAACATTTTGTCAAATAAGTCTGACCAAAGTTAATTTTCATGGAAATGAATGTGAATTAAGAAAATATGTAAAAATAGGGTATCAAAGAGAAATCAAGTTAATTGGATGATATTTAAATTGATTTGTAACAATTTATATTGAAAAATTATGATAGAAGAAATATGTGTTTGAAGGCACTCACATATGAGGTATCAAGCATTTTCCTTGTACCTCCTTTTTGAAATTAAAAACATTCTAAAAATTAAAATATTTAATAAACCATTTCTAGTAAACAAAATCAGGAATATTTTATTATTATGAATGAAACAATCAATGAAAGTAAATATAAAAATAATGGTTTGAATAAGAATCTTGCCTTACCAGATTAATGAAAAATAGATCTTAGTTTATAAAATGAAAAAAATATCATCCGCTAAAAGAAAATAATGAGATAAATTTATTAATGAAATAATTAATAGGGGATATTAAGAAATTTAAAAATGTAATAAATAATTTTCCATATATAATTGGTATGAAAACTATACTTATGTATTATGTAATAATTTTATACTATCCAGGACAGAGAAATATTAATATGACTATATATATTTTTCTTTTTGTTCAAAATGTATTGTTAATATATCTATTTGTTATGGACATAAAAAATTTCTTTTCAAAATTTATCATACAAGGATATGATAAACGTGGTAAACAATTATTGATTCAAAAATATCCTATTACAAACTTCTATGAACGTAGAATGATATGTGTAAAAAATTGATTTTTGAATTAAATCTATTTTTTGGAAACTTTATTTAAATTCTCTATTAAGTACTTATGGAATCTGGATAGTGGTTGAACTAGAGAATAGGTGTTGAGATTACTCCAATTTCAAGAACCTATAATAATTTTATTATAGATGAATCACCTTTAGTGACAATGATAAAGGAAAAATAACTTAACTTGGTCAATTTGGTAACTGTAATACAATTTTATTTTCCAAACGTTTATTTTTTCATGGATTAAATTATAGTGTTTTCAGAAGTTGAAGCATATGTAATGATGGATTTAATGTAAAATTATGAAATAATTTCTCTGATGTTATTTATTCTATGAGTAAATTAGTTTTTACTAATTTTAGAAATGATAATTTATATGCAATAAATTATGGTTTTTTATTTTCTCCTGAAAATACTTATCTAATTAGATTTCACCATGATTCGTTGATTTTTCATAGAAGATTGGACTATTTCAAAATTAATTCACATATAATAAATATAATGAAGTTATTTTTTAAGAACCATCATTAAATATATATACCAAATTACAACATCTATAACCCTTTTTAAAAATGGAAAAAGAAAAAAAAATTAAATTGATGAAATAAATTTAAACTTCTAATCCCCAACAGTTCATTTGCATAGATTTCTGTGGACCATATATATTTTATATCCAAAATGGTAATCACTATTTTTATGTTCTAGTAAATGAAATTTCTAGATATAAATAGCTATTCATTAAATCTATCAAAATAGACAATTCTTCATATTTTGATGCTTAATGATTATGATGCTTCTATTTATTTTTTTGAAGGAGCTGTTAATAAATCATGCTATATAATTAATATATTAATTATAAGACCACTTTTAATGAAAACCCAATATTATTTATGTAATGGGGGAAAATTATTTAATTAATTTTTAGTTTTGGGTTTATAACCCTTTATTCTCAATATTAATGATATTACTGAAAAATTGTCTTCATATAGGGAGGAAGGAATTTTCCATGGATACTAAACAACTAGTATGTCTTATAGGTTATGTAATAAATGAAAACATTATTGAATAATATACACATCCATATGTGATGAAACATTTACACATGAATATAGGAAATCATTATATAACATTAAATATGATATATATAATCTCAAAATAATTTCTAATCCTTCTGATAGTTCTCTAAAACATTCAGAATAATCTGACAATTGTGATAAATTACATAAACCAAAACCTATAAAGGATAATGAAATATTCATCCCTTAGTTTACTTGAATTTTTAGGAATCATTAATATAATTACATATATTTTTTATTAAAATCCCTAGATATATGATCAAAAACAATATATTCTAATAGATATAAGGAGAAACATCAATATTTCTTATTATAGCTTGAACCAAAGAAAATCAATGAGGCAGTTAATGGTGAAATCCAGTTAATGGAAATTCAAGAAGAACCAAATCAATAAAAAAAAATTTGGATTTAGTAGATAATCCTATTGATATTTATACCATTAGTATCATATGATTTTTTAAGCAATGTTTTTGTTTTATAAAAAATATTGGGAAACATTGCTGGATTGGTTATACAATGATATTGTTAAGAACATGGTATTGACTATCAGGAAAACTGTTCACTCGTAGTTATAATGATTCTATTAAAATAATGTTTTCCTATAATGAAAATCTTATTTTTAAAATATATCAAATATATGTTACAAATTAATTCCAAAACTGTTATATAATTGATATTTCTTTTGAATAATCATCATTTATGAAATAATAATTTTAATCTAATAAAATATTAAAATAGTTTAAAGATATCTCCTTGATCTGTTTGATATGATTAAATCTATTTTTATTCCTAATGATATTACTAACACAATAGCTTACACAATATTATTTAAAAAAATATTTAAAAAGAGATATTATTATTACACATTTTTGCTGATGATATAACTTTTGAATCTTATTTAAAATGATTGTGTATAATTTTTTCAAAAAAGAAGATAGTTAATTTTTTTATCAGTATAATTATTGACATAAAATTATTTTTCACTCATTCAAATATTAAAAATAATGATTAAGTTATATTAAATGAGTTTAATTACACTAATAAACATTTAAAATAATTTCTGATGGAATTAATATTGAGTAGTGATAACCACATGAGTAAAACATGAAAATTGTATCACGTTGAAATAACAAAATGATTTGATAAATTTAATTATAGATGTATTATTGGATTATTATTATATTTAACATATATCCGACAGTATATTAAGTTGATTTTATGTGTGTGTGCCAGTTTTGAATTTTAACCTAAAGAATTGCATTTATTTTTTTCAAAGGTTTTTTTAAATTCATAATATATACAACCAATTATGGACTATTGTATACTAGATCACAAGAATATTATTTAAATGGTTAATCGAAGAAGGATTTTAATGTTATATATAGAGCTAATCTATTGATCATTTCATATTTTAGGAAAATCAATAGTTTTATGTTGTAGTATAAAATTACATTTTTCTATAGAGGCTGAGTATATTATTAATGGATGTTTATTTCAATAGATTATATCATTGAATCACTATATAATAGATTGTGGTAATAAATTTAGATATTTCCTTATAAATTGTGACAATAAAATCGTGATAAATATTTCAATTAATCATGTATCTCATTCAATGACAACATATATAGATATAGGACATCACCATTTGAGATACCATTTCCATGAAGGGAATATAACACTAAATTTCATTGGAGCTGAACATAATATTGTCGACATATTAAAAAATACATTTAATTGTGAGATATAAAGATTAATTGGACATGAAATAGTAAGGATATACATTTATTACTTGTTTATAATTCGATATTCCTCATTAAAAAACTCAACCTCTAGATATGCACTTTTGGTGATCTACCTTCTGTTATATATAGATGGTGATCTAAAATTGGTGATATACCATTAGCTCTATATTATTGATGATGTATCATTGGGGATCTATCATTGGATATATACCATTGGTGATCTACCATTGTATATCCACTATTTACGATCAATGGTTCAAGTGTTTCTGATTATATGCTACAACTCATATTTTCTATGATAAGTTTTTTATTTAACATAATTGTTTATATTTTATTATATTTTTTAGTCATAAACCCATAACTGATAAAATTGGATCAAATAGGATTTTGACAACCCTCTCTTATGCCTCTTTCAAACAATCCTCCCCCTTTCTCTCTTGACCAGAAACCCTCCATTCATGGATTGTTCTTCCTTCAAACTAGTGATATGTTAGTGAGTTTGAAACAGGGCTTGGTTTTCTATACTGAAGGATCCCATAAAACGATAAAATTAAATAAGATAATTTAGATGGGAAACTATTTTCTAACTGAAGATCCCATAACAATTGAGACATGATTTCTATAGAAATGGAGACAAATGATAAATGGTTAGTGTTCGATTGTAAGAATATGTTCCTAAGTCTATATTTAATAGAAGTGGTGAATTTTTGTTTTAAAAACATTGTTCAAGGTAATTAAACTAAACAATACCTAAATCCTCCTTATGGATATTATAAAACTAATCATTCAATGTTATTACTAAAGACACAGAATTAGAATCATAGTACAATCTGAGTATATTATTGTGAAAATAATATTAACTATTGGTATAATTTTTCATAGAATTTTATCATCAAAATAATGTTAATAATGAAAAAAATATGTATAAATTTCAATATGATGATCACCATTTAATTACATGAATTAAATTAAAATCATGTAAAAACAAGTAATAACATTGAAAAAATAATTATAATTACTTATAATAAATTTTAAAAAATTTCACTTTCTCACATTATGATTTATGTAGTCAATAAATTTAACTAAATGTATCCACTATTCTATAATTAAAATAATTTCTATCATTCTTTCATGGAATCCCTTGATACAATGATCAGATTGGAACATTTTTCCTTTCCTCAAAAGCCCTCAATATGATGATTGGATATACTTATCTATCCTCATAAGCCCTCGATTTGAATATTATATTATCCATTATCCTATCCCCAAATTATGTTGATTATTATAATTATCATACAGAACTTACAAATAGAAATTATTTTTAAGGAGACAATATGATACGATTTACTTAGATCAAAAACTCTAAAAAGGGTTACACTATCAATGAATGGGAGGTTCGAAAAAGAGTAATTATCATTAAATAATGTGACCAACTTGCTCCATACTCATCCAATGTCCTAGTAATTATAGGAATCGTTACAATAGTGATATAAAGGTCATATTTTTGATTTTTTTTCAATTTCATCAGACACTTTCCACCTTAATTATCTTCATAAATTTTCATATTCATTAACACCATCATATTAATTAAATTGTTTACTCATATTATAAATATGTATTCTGAATATGTTTATAAACATTTGTCGATTTTATCAACATCCTTGTGATTTTCATTATATTAATCCTTACTTGTGTCGGTCTCATTTTATTGTTTATAGTATCCGTCCTAATTTCATAAATTTCTTTAGTATAATCGACATGACTCATATTTATCTTTTTGATTTAGAATGGTTATTCTGATTTCTCAAATGAATAATAATTATGATTATCGAAATAAATAATTTAAGGTTTGTAATTGTACTGAATTTATATGTATTCAATGTAATAAAAAATATACTATTTTCTAAAAAAATATTATAAATACACCGAACATTTAAATTTAGTGCAGGTTTTTTATGAATGTGTTTTTGAATTTTAAAACTAAAGGAACATAAATGTAAGATTTATAACTTATGAAACAACAATATCTTCATTTTTTAACTGAAAACCCACAAATACATAAATGAGAAATTAAATAGAAAAACATATGTCCCCTTACTTTTAAGAACACAATATTCAGAGTTATTATTTAATCATTAACACCCACTACGTTTGTAACGCTTCTAAATATGATGGAGACTAAATTGTTGAATACAATAGACTCTCAGAAAGGTTAATATCTCCGCATGAGAATCATATTATTCCCCCTAAAAAATTGTATTCCTTAGTTTAATAGCTCCCCCTTTTAAAATAACCTACCCATATAAGAATATTTATACCCCTTTCTATAAAATTCCCCCTTGTGATTTTAAAAAATGAAGGGGCAATAACCGTGGAGTTACAATTAATATAAAATAATATGGGTCAAATAATAAATTGAATTAACTTAATATTATACAGAAATAATGAAAAAACATTCAATAAATCAAAATTGGAAATTTTTTAAAATAATCATATTTAGATAAAAATTAACTCATTTAATTGTATTAAATGTTTTAAAAAAGTATTATAAACAAATAAATAGAGTGTTTAAATGAAAACCCCTTATTCCTTTATCATTTATGTTATCACAAAAGCCTTTATATTTTTGAGATCCTTGCAATCATTCTCCATATTTTCAACATTATATTACAGAGTCTCCACCTTCATATCATATTATGATAAAATTTTATTCTCATCCTAGATAAATAAATTATTTACATTATTATATTAGAGTTTGTTCATTTTAATATCCATTTATTGGACCTCCATTCTCAGGACATTAACGTCTTCTATTATTTTTTTAGTGGAATCTCATAATTCCTCAAAAAACATTACTCTTTAATCCATGCCATTAGATAAATTATTTAAAGATTTTGATGATTGAACAATAATATTATTCACTTTATCTAATTTTACATCACTCATTGGCATATATTAATCTACCTGATGAGATTAGTAAACAATTTTGTGTCACATATTACTATGCGTCTCATAACAATCTTTAAAAATATTTAAACCTTCCCAAATCGAATTAACATCATACGATAAAAGATTTATCAATTATTATTTGTAATTAAAAATTTCTTGTATTTTTTCCCTATTTTATCAATCTATGGGAAGCAAGGAATTTTAATTATAGTAAATTTAATATATGAATAATATAATCAACTCCTTCAAGAGATATGGTTCCTACCAAATATAATGGAACATGATGATCCTACTAAGATTTTATTCTTCTTGTTGTGAAAATAACATTGTTACATTTAATAAAAATTTATTTGGGGCATGATTTTAGACATTCATGGATGGTTTCGTATCATTTAAAAATTATGTGATATTCACATCATCATAACAAATTTATCTGAGTTTGGAATTTTGGTTGTCTTCTTATTTGATTCATTATTATAGTTATTTTTCATCTCATGAAGGAGATTATTCTTTATAACTTATATATTTACATTCTATAGAATATTTAATGTATGATATGAATTTGAAAATGATGATGATGATGAATTCAATTATTTTTTATTAGATTTAGTTGTCTCAAGATCAACTTCCTTTTAATTCTCATATTATTCATTATCTCGGTCATCATCTTCATTAACCTCTTCTTCAATTAAATGGTGTTCTTTTTCATCTTCATCATCAAATTAGTTTTCATATATAACATACCCTTCATTCAATTTTTATATACCCTTGTTAATATCATCCTCGAGTTGTAGTTTTTTTCTCAATCATTATTTCTTGACTCACACTAATTTTGATTCTTTATCTACAATAGGTTGAACTAATTCTTCGATAATCATTTTTTTCCAATATATATGATTGAATGAAAAATAAGATTTAAAATTAATGGTTCTTCAAAATATTATTGATCTCTGTGATTCACTTGATCGGGGTGAGAAGTTGGTAGATCATCCTTCACATATTCACGTTGTACTCCTTCCAAAAAAATCTCACAAATAATATCTTATATCAAATATTAATTTTCTTCTTATTATTAGCTTATTCCTCTAGGGTTTAAGAAGAACAAAATTTGAAAAATATTTCATCAGTAGGTTCTATTATGATCTTTGGTTCCCTAAGTTTATTTTCTTTATTCTATTTTATCGAATCATTAAAAAAATGTTTTTGTAATTTTTTTTCTTATTTTTTCTAAAGAAGTGATTTCTCAAAAGTAGTCTTATTTTTCATACAATCTTTCTTAGATTTTCATATTGTTTTAACATTAGATTCATCTCAATAAAACTTATAAAAAATATGTGTTGATTTTATATCAAAAACCAACCTCATCCTATTCATCACATATTTTTTTATAAATGAGAATCCATCCATCATTGGATATGAAATATATACAACCTTGAATAACCCCTTAAAATTTTCAACCATATTATATATAAAAGTGGGGAAAATGATAATATTGGATTTTATTCTGATGCTTGTGATGTGGCTGAGAATTATAAGTATTTTACAATATCTATATTCATTATATTTACAAGACAGTCCATCGCAAACACATATGATTCTTTAATGAACTCTTTAACCTTTTCATGGAATTAAAAAACATTGTATCCACAAATCAAGAAATAAATATTATATTGTTATATGTGAAACCTTACTCAATTTTTTAGAATGATAAAATAATGAATGTTCAACCCTTTTCTTATTATACGATCTGATATCATTTAGAAATTTATGTGAAGGGATATAGGCTTCAACATCAGATTGAATTATGTCAAAGCTCACAGAAATTTTATATGTTACCTTAATCATTTTTTCATACATCAGGAATGTTATATTATATTTCTCATCCTCCATGAAAAACATAACAGATTCATCAAATTCATCAACCAATATAAGGTAATATAAATCAATGTCTTCGTCATGTTTCTCTATAGAGACAAATTCCTACCCATGAAAATCAATAATACCCACAAAATTATAATCATATTTTTTTAGAAAATATATTTTCAAGTAACCCCTACATGATTAAGAACATTTTCTTATTTTCTTCAATAGATTCTATTGGTATTGAAACTGAATATGATGATGGTTCACAAAGGATGTTTTATGGACTGTCTTCCTTAGGAGGTTGATCAATTGATGATCAAAATAAAAAAACAGAATATGTACAATAATGGAACCATATTTATATTGTTATTAGGGGGTGGATTCATATTTAAAATGATATCCAATGGTTTAGATATAATCAATTATAATACAGCAGTTCAAATTTATCAGAATAATGTTTTAAAATAATTTTTTAACTCTTACTTTTTTTAAAAATTTCCATATTCAGAGTGAATGAAGATATAGAATGTATATAAAAACAAGAAAGCATAAAAATCTGATAATAGAACTAAAATTATAAAAATATAAGTTATAAAATAACAGTACAGAGATAGTGAATAATAATGAATGAATAAAAGAGTACATTATATAGTTGGAATATCAAATTGTACAATTAATATATTAATTTATGTTTTTGTATACTGAAAAATTACTATAGTTTTAAAGAATATAATTCAATAGTTTTAGTAAAAAACTAATTATTATATTTTTATTATGAATTTTTTTATAATTTATAAAAATAGTAATTTTGACAGTTTTATAATGTTAAAAATGATTATGATAAAACATGATTATGAAAATTTTGTATCTAAAAAATTCTAATAAAATTAGGATTTGTAAATATTATATCGTTTTAGAGTTTGAGAATCTTTTTGATTATTCTAAATCATAAAATTATATAATATTATTTGAGTTTGGAAAACTCATTAGGAAAATATATTTAAAAAAACATACATTTTTTGAAAAATAAAAGTTGTAGGAGGATCAAATTTTTTAGAAAAACATCATACATGTGTAATCCTCTTATGAATAGGGGTAACATCATTTAAGTATTTGGGTAAAAATTAATTAGATATAATCTATTAATTTACCTTGATCATTCCAGGATTCTGGTTTCTATTTTCATATACAATGAAAAGAAGACGTTTTTTAAAAATATGAGTAATTGTTTCTTGAATTCTATAGTTTTTTAAAATTAATTCACCCTTAACTATGTTATCGATAATGAAATTTAGACTTATATTTATTATTTGAAAACAATAGTTATTTTTTGGGTTTCTAATTATGGAAATAGATATTTAGTTATAAAAAATTATATGAGATTTAGTAAAAAATACGATATGTAGTGAGTGTGTGTTCCATCCATAATAATTGAGTACAACAATATCTACTTTCTATATATTCATCTTCAATAGTGGAAAGTGATAAATATTGTTTTTTATTACAAGACCAATAAAATAATGAATCTCAGAACAAATAAAATGTTCCTCGGTTGATTTCAATACACATTCTACATCCAACAAATTCATTATCTAAAATTATTTTTCATTAAAAATAATATCAAGAAGAATAGAAATCTTAAATCCATAGCTTCCTTGTGAAAATGAATGATTCATTTTAGAATTTTTTTTATTGGTATTATTTTATATTTTATTGATATTTTTACATAATCATATATAAAACATTAAATATTTTTGAATTAAAGATAAGTAAATTAAACATCATATTAGATATTTAATTGTTTATTTATCATCTATTTTCCAATCCTCATAATTATAAAAACAATTGGAGGTGTATATATGAGTATAAATACTATTATTTTTGTAGTAACCAAATTTAGTAAGAATATATTTTATATAATAATATTTAAATATAAATTTTCATTTTGAGTTTTTAGATTTGAAACCAAAGAATATATGTTATTTCAAATATCATAGTCATTTTATAATCCAAAATAATTATATATGAAAATAAATCTGTCAATTATAGTTAATTTAAACCAAAAATAATGTAATCAATAAATATTTTTACTATAATAATATTTTTATTTATATTATAAAAAATGTTGAATCTGCAACTCCATTAACAAATTTTTTTCTAATAAAAATATTTTCATCCTATAATAACAATATCTAGGGGATTATTTACATACATACATATATATATATTTATTTATATATATAATAATATTTATGTTTTTATTATTCTAAAAACTAGTTTTTATTCAACAATATCATACTCTAGAACATATCGTTTTAGAAAATCACACTTCAATTCCATTTAAGTGTTTTTTAAATTAAAGCGTACTATAAAGGATAAAGGTATTCAAATAGAATTATGTATTTCTATGAGAGAATATGTTTTATCATAAAATAAGACTCCTTTTATCTCATAAACCTTATAAACATGTATATCATTAATTCTAGAAATAATTCCATTTTCATCACACATATTCTGAAAAACCCATTTTACAATAATTAAAAAGATTATATATGTCATCCAAATAAAGTGCATACTTCGTTCCTCACAAAACCATTAGGTTCATCAGGGCTTTCCATAATCTTATCCTCATCACCTTAATCCTCATCAGGATTTTTAGGTTCAATCTTGTATATGAATGAATGGTTTTCAATTTCATTCTTTAAGGAACATATACTCATAACTGGTTGATCAACATCCCAAAATATACTCTCGCAATGACTATTCCTAATAAACATCTATATTCTTAGGTATTAAAAATTTTCATATTAAATAAAGGGTATAAAATATTAATTAGTAATTACCTAAAAAACTATTTCTTCTAGTATTTACTTATGTGAAGACCTCTATAAAAAATTGAAAACAACTTAGAAAAAACATCGAAAGTCGTAGGTTTAGGTTGTTTGAAAAAAAGGATTTTCTTCATAACAAATAACATGTATTGTTTCCCTAATATAATAATAATTTTTATTAAAAAACAATATACTCCTATGTTGTTGGGGAATAACATAAAAATATTCCTCCATGGGATGTGGCTATAAATTTAAATATACTATATTTAGTGTTTAGAATGATTAAATTTCAACCTAAAACCATGACGTAATAAGCTTTTGTTCTTATTATTATCCACAACTCATAATGCTTTTTATTATGAAATTTATTAATTAAAATATGATTGATTTTTTAGAAGGTTGTACTAACTGCTTCATCCAAAAAAATGAGGGACCATGTATTAAAACGTCATTGTTCTAGTAATTTCATGAATAATTCTATTTTATATTTCCACTATAATAATTTTTATAGGGAGTTATAGTATATGAAAATTTATGTGTTATACAATTCTTACAAAAAAATTGAAAATAATAAATATTAATTTCTCTATTATGTGAACAATGAATATTAATCAAGGAGGTATTTTTCACATTTTTGAAACATGTTTTTTTCTTTAAAATTAAATAATGTATTCATATTTCATTGTGAGAAAATAAACCCTTATATGTATAGGGTAATAATATAATAATACATTTAAAGATTATTTTCAAAAAATACATATAGATTGGGTAATAAATTATAATTCCTTGTCAAATAGCTATAAAGCATCAAAATTTGATACTTCACTAATAGATTTCAAACATCTATTATTTTTCTTATCGTATTGTTAAGGTTCACACAATTCTCTAGCATCAACCCTATTTTATGATATATCCTTAACATGTCAATTCTTAATAATTATTTATATTTTTATTGGGATACATTGTCTTATCCTTATATTCTATAACCATGATTGATCTTCCATTCCACTAAGGAAACGTAATTCTGATCTCTTCAGGTAATCATCATTAATAGCACAAACATTCTCATACCGATTGGAAGAAAGGATATATTCATCATTAGATCTATGTAAAAAATAATTATCATTCTTATTTTTCATTAAAAAACCTTCAAAACATTATTTAATTATTCATATAATGTTTTTCTCAATAAAATTATGAAATAAAACATTTGAAATAATTGTTTTACTTAGAAGAACAATGTTGCCTATTGTGAAAATCTCTCATTTAGAATTATCACCAAAAGTTACATTACCACCATTCATATTCACAATCATCTTGACGAAATATCTTTTTCCATTCATATTTCTTAAACTCCCACTATCCATGTACCGTATATTCTTGTTTTTAGTAAAACAACTTTTTTTAAAAAACATTTAATCTTTCGAAACCTAAATATGTGTTAGTCAGGTATTCCTAGAAAACAATATATTATGAATTCACATTTTATTAAAAAAATATTATTTCTGAAAACCTAGGGATTTAAATTTATGTAATGGGAAAATATTTTTTAATGTCCACTACATTGACACATTGTGATAAAAGAGGCTTTTTCAGTAATAAATAAATATTATCAAAAGATGTGTTTTATATGAAAAACACATTCTATAACTGTACCCCAAAGGTATATTTTGATTATAAATTTTATCTATGTACTATTTAACAGTATTAATGTTTGATAAAAGTTTATTTAGAGAATTTATTTCTGATATTATTTTGATAAATAAATTATTTTCTTTATTATTAATATTTTCTCACCATTTTTATAAAAACATGTTTTCGAATAGTCTTTCTCAGAAATTAATTTTCCTACATATTTGAAAAGGATTATTTCTATGAATTTCTCTTATAAAGATCCTTTGAATGTTATGATATTCTATTGTCCAAACATATATTTCAGAACCATCATTAACAATTTTAGATTTAGCAATATTATTCTTTTTTTAAAATTATAATTATCTAATTTTATAAATGTTTAGAAAAACAGAAATCATATCATAAAATGATTAACATTTATACACTAGAGGAGGATGATTTTTCATTATATAATGTATAATTTTTCTTATTTGTTTTATTAGAAATTATGGAATGTTTTGTGAGGTATTTAGATACGTATACCTTATCCATGAATCATTTAAAACTATAGGTATATTATCAAAAATCCAACATTCTTTTGTTTGAAAAATTCACTCTTAAAATAATTTGTAGAAGAACCACCACATATTGAAATAAATGTGTGAGAATAATTTAAGGATTTCTGGAATTTGGATTTGAAAAACAATGTCGAATTACCTTTTGAATTCTTATAATTTATATCCTTCCACTTTAACTATGGACAATCTGGTCAGATATTTCTATATTTTTTTCACTCATAACATGTGACTTCATATTTCTTGTCAATATTATCCTTATAAATGTTTCTACAATGATATTGGAAATAGAACCTTTGTAAAATGTTATTCGTTATTCTAGTGATACTTTCCAATTGATTATATGATTTATCGTAAGTACTATAATTAGATTAAATAATAAATTTCTTCTTTCTTGAAAATATAAAAAATTTCATAGTATATTTTACATTAGGATGTAAGGTAGATGTTTTAGAAAATGACTCACCTCCTTTTATCATTTTCATTATATTTTCAAAAATTTTGATTCTACCCTCATACTACATAATAGTACATATGAGATCATACATGGTAAGGTTATTCATATTCCATGTCTCATCAATAACTTTTCTATTTGATTCCCATTCATTGGAAATTATATAAAATAAAATCTTCATAGGGATTTAAAACTCTATTATCTTTTTCCAACAGGTTGTAAACTATTTATGATATTCATAATTCAATAGTGAATCTTTGAAACTGATTCTACATGAAGAATAAAGAATTCATGATAATATTATCAATGAATTTCCCTCTTTGTTTCAACATCCTTTAATGTACCAAAAGTTGTGACTTCAATGAATATGAATAGATTTAGATAATTACATTATGGGGAAAAATATAGTTTTAAAATGATAGTTTAAAATAATCTAACTAAAAAATACACAATGCCACTGAAATTAGATTATTGGACTCATACCATAACCAAAGTAATAATGACACATAATCGGAATCACAATACTGAGGAATTATATCAGGTTGAAAATCAAAACCACTATTTATCTGACATATCAGAGTATTTTTATTATTGTAATAATAATAATAATGGTCAATCAATCAAAGTATAATGTTTAATTATACGATCAACATTCTGTTACACGTAACAAAATTAAAATCTCTTAAACAACATGTAATTCAATATCTAAAAATTTTAAGGTTTAGTTATAATTGATTAAGAAATATAATACTATTTTATCCATAAGAGTAAGTCAGTCAATAACCCTGACTATAGGTATCAATTGTTTTATTTATATAGAATGTTATGTCATTCAATAGATCAAAATGCATCGATACAATGATCATATTGGGTCTATCTTTCTAACCTCAAGATCCCATGATACGATGATCAAATCTGTCTAACTAACCAAGTAGTCCAATGATCTAGATATTGAATTCTCCTTCATAATGTCTCCAAAATCTTTCAATAATTATGATGATCAGACACAAGATACAATTACAAATATTCATAATGAGACAATCTGACACGGAGTTGTAGAAAGTATACTCTAAAAATAATTATATTGTCTTTTAAGGATAATCCCACATAGAGAAATATTTGGTTATTAATGTAATCAAATATCAAAACACAATTCAAATGGACTGGTATTTATAGTCATCCTTAAAATGATTACATAACAGTCATATTTAAAAGTTTGTTTTAATATCCTTAGACACCAGAAACATGACATGTCATCAAAAATGAATGCTTCATGTCTTATTTATTAACAACAAATAAAATTATTAATTCATTCCTTACAATATAATTAACTCTTCTGAATACAATTATAAAGTATAGTTAACCAGATGGACTTCCTTATCATTTTCATTTTGATAATCCTTATTAGTATTATTCTGATTGTATCAATACCATTACTAGTCTAATTATCAAGTATTTTGTCAATACGATTGACATGAATAAATTCTAGTTTTTGGTTTTTTTTTATAGGTGAGTCTGATTTATTTAACACATACTCAATATGATCATTGTTATAAATAAGGTATTTCCTATTTTCATAATATATTACAACATATTATATGTATGGTAAAATATAGTATTTTCTACAAAAACTGTCTAAAACACATAGGACATAAAAATCTATCAAACATGTTTTAAGTAAGTTTTTCTGGTTTTACAAACTAAATGAATCAGAAAGTAATAAGTATATCTTCTAACTCAATGATTAGTTTTGTGTAAGTCTCTAGTGAAAAAAGTGATCAAGAAAAACGGTTCGATTGAATGGTTTCTATGTAATGACAAACCATTCAATCGTAGTACGGTTCACCAATTTGATCAGTATATATAATTTTATATTCATGATAATAAAGATGTTATTAGATGTATGATGGATGTTAAAATGATGAAATTTTATTCAATAAAATGGGACCGATGACATAAAATACCTAACAATATTATATTTCACAATTTTTAAGGTTCCATTCCTAGTAATAGTGAGATTTTAATGTATAAGGATTCCCTATTAGAGTTAATTGTAAATTATTCATTTAAATACCATTAGTGGTAAAATAATAAGTGGAATGATGAAATTTTTTTAGGGTAATCTATCCTATGATTTTTTTCCTAGAAAGTGTCCATTAGTAAATTGTGGAGAAAAGATGGGGTTTTTGTTATTTATTTTGAAGTGTTTATATAATGTAAACCTCTAATGATTCATGATTGTTTATTTTATATAAATTATAAATACATAATCATGATCTAATTATGTGATCTACCCAATGTTTATTTCATTTCTGTTGGAAATTGAAGGTTTAGATCATGAAGATGAATAGCTTATAATCATATGTCGAGGTTTATTTGTAATATTGTTTACATGGAAATGGATGATTGTTAATAGGAATAATTGGTAGAAAAAATACTTTTATGTTATAAATAATATATATGAAAATTTTAATCCTATAAAATAACCATTTAAACCATGAGATTTGGTTGATTATCGATTTGATCAATATGAAGTTGGGGATTATTTATCATATGATAATGATGTTGAGAAAGAAGAATATATAGTTTGATAAGAAGTACTGGTGATTTTTTAAAAGTTTAAGGATTTGAAACTGATGTTATTATAATCACATATGTTTCTTTTGGTCCTTCTAGTCTATCTCTTTCACTTTATGCAAATTAATGTTTATATAGTGATAGAGAAGATTATCAAGAAACCATAACCACATGATAATAATAAATTAAGAATAATTTTCTGATATAAATATATATTGTTAATATTTATAATGGATATTATGGAAGTAATGGTTTATTAATGGTTATTTTTATGTTTTTGATTGAGATAAGTCACATCAATCTCATAGTTATTATGTTGTAGTTAAGACAGATGATGAAGATATACCTAGTTATACTCATCATGTTTCTATTAGACAAGGGATTGTTCATAGAGATGAAAACTTTGTTTATAATGCAATGCTTCTAGAAAAATAGGATTTTAGGTGAAGCATATCATAATATCAAAGAGGAAATATTTTATGAATGATTTGAGGAAATATATCCTACTATTGAGGGAAAATCCTAGGTTCTTCTCTGGTAGATATTTACTATTCAGAGTCAGAGTTATATTTAGGTGTTGGTGGTGATCATGTATGTCCTAATGAGGATTATGGAAATTATATATATATTTATTTAATATATGATATGGGATATCTATTTTAATAGATTTAGTATGTAGGATAGTCAGAATATTTTACCACTAATGGTCTAGTAGCTGAATTAAGACATATGGAGGCTCAGCTACATTGCCAAGATATGATTCTATCATTTCTACCTTCTTCTCCTCAACATTCTATTTAGGTTACTTAAAATTATGAAGATTTAGTTATAGTGATGATTCAATGACATATCTGTGGGATCCACATATCCCAACAACATAAATAATCCATGCTATTTTTAGTGGATAACATAAGCATTTTTGATTTATTGATCATTCAAATCCATCCTATGATGATTCTAAATATGGAAGAAATGCATATTGAGAAAAAGAGGTAATCTAATGATATTGAAGAATTGAAATCCATAATGTATGATATAAGAAAGAGCATTGTTATAGTATTATCATCTCTACAATAGAGAATAATTTGTATACCTACAGTTATTATATAAACATTTATTGTTCCACCAACTATTATTTTTTAGTTAATGAATATGATATTTGATCCATTTTTTGAGAAGTGTGAAATTATGTTATGGGTTATAATTCCACATATCATCAATAAGATATTGGTCAGATAATGATCCATGGTGTGAATATTTATATGCGAATTAGGGAATGATTGAATGTGGAGAAGAGGGATAAAAAGACTACAAATAAACAAATTATGTATTACCTTTCCCGAACAAACACACATCTTGTGATAAATTATCTCATTATTGTTCGTTCTATGAATATATGTATGCCTTATTTGATCAAGGAAATAATGTATAATTTGAATAAGCTCAATGATATGGACCCACTTCTCAATATCTTCCGGGAGGAGAAGAAGTATTTATTCAATGAAACGAAACATAGGGTAAATATCTTCACAGATATTGTTTATCTTATAAAATCATCTTTTTTAATCATATGGGCATATACTAAAATATTTTCTTTCTATAATAATGTCATCCCTCACTTCAAAACCTTATTCGGAACCACTTTCACCATGGATTAGTCATTTTGTAATGACTTCAGTTGAATATTTTCGATATCTCAGACCTTGTTTGATCACATATACCCCTCTACACACTCCTAGAAACTGTACATCAACCTTTGTCCATCCAGTTACGATAATATTAAAAAATAATGTGATTACTTATTCACATTATTCTTAGAGTCGTTAGTACACCGATTTATTTTTTTTACTTAGAATTTATTTTAATTATATTTATTTATGGGATGTAATATTTTTCATTTATAACTGATGAATATTATCTATTATTCATCGTTATATCTTTACATGTCTTTAATTTCCGTATATTCATAATAATCTGAAGGTTGGGAGTTTAATTGAATGGAATTTATTATGGTAATTATCACATCCATAATTTGAAATGTCCTGATTAAAATTATACATATTAATCTATACTGATATATATATCTATTTGTATTTACATACCTGTAAATTCCATGAGTTATTATCATAAAAAAGGTGATATTGTTGTGACCTCTTTATTTTAATAATTAGATATCATGTTTGATATACATTATTCATGAATGATGTTTTATGATAGAAAGTAATATTTAACATAAATTTGTGAAAAAAATGTTTGAGTATTAATTAGTCACTAGTTTAA
Source organism: Viscum album (assembly GCA_963277665.1). Lineage (NCBI taxonomy): Eukaryota > Viridiplantae > Streptophyta > Magnoliopsida > Santalales > Viscaceae > Viscum > Viscum album. The sequence continues at coordinate 291,331,676 of OY728143.1, read as the reverse complement.
TATATCTACATTTAGTCCAAATGATCTACCATTAGTTCAACTTAACCAAATAGTGGAGTCCATCTACCATTAATAGATTTACCAATGACAGATGTAATATGTAAGATATATTTTACCAGTCTCATTTACCACAGAGGACATATATCACTTATGACATATACCGATGAGTTCATATTCCATTGAGGATATTTACTATTGAGAAAAATACCACCCAAACTATTTTACATAGGTTTGTTCTATCATTCAATTATCATATCCAAGAATATATTTAAATCAAGATTGTTCTGTCATTAGTCTAACATGACAAAAGATTAGATATTCTACTAGAATAGTTCTATAATTTAGGGATCTACCGTAAGAGTACTACCATTTTTTTCCAAACTGTAATTCCATTTTAATTCCTGCAAAAATAGTTTTAAGGTGTCATGTCCAATTAGACAGAAGTATATATATGAATTATTTTTTATACACTAAACAATGGATTCATTGAGAATAATGAAATACATTTCATGATTTTGTGCTCAATATGATTATTCATGTTTTTTTATTATTATTCTATAATTTATAATTAGACATGGAGGTGTATAACATCATAATAACACTCTCATGTGAATGTGTAACAAATTGATTTGACACATGTATATAGAATATTGTCCTTTATATGATGAGGGAATTTAAATCCAAATACATATATCTATGGAAGGATTATGAAAATATATACACTATATAAATAAGGTTTTTCTAAACATTCTAAACACTCTATTTTGAATCACATTATATGAGATCTATTTTATATTCATTCAAAAACATTATTTAAGTCCACCAAACATTTAAATCTATTTGATAGAGACAAATCAGTTTTTCCCAACTCTAATCAAACTCTATATTCATTTATGATTATTTTCTATAGATGTTTTGGTTTTTAATATATTTTAATGAAAAATAATGTCACATTTACTTAACTAGAGTGTTTTAAATATCTCAATAATTTATTCATTTTTTACCCCGGAAAATAATGAATTATTGTTTTCTGTGAAATGTACTTCTCTTAATCCAACATATAACGGTGTTAGAGGCTTTGTGAATGGAGAAACCTATGTGCGGTTTTTTGTAATACTAGATCCAAGATATGGATCATGTTTATTATTTTTGAAACTACATTCATTCATTTGATATTTATGTGAAGGTAATTAATTCATATCTTTAGACCAAACACAATGTTTTAATTCTTATTTTTGTTTCATTAGTTTTGTTTTTGTATTTCAATGTTCCAAATATTATCTATTTAAAAATATGTATATACACATTTACATATATATTATATAGTAATATGTGGTTTATATGGAGTTTTTGATCATTTAATATGTGGTTTACATTATTTTTATTCATTTGGTGTTTTCTTGAAATTGGGGGATTTTAGATATAAATACATTTTAAATAGATGTTCAATTGGGAAATAAATTCACCCCTCTTCATTTAATCACACTAGACAATAGAAGGAATTTTAGGGTCTTAAAAATATTAACTAACATAATTTAAAAAACACAAATATGGACCACTATATACGTTTTGGGCACCACTGAGTATCTAGTTTGTAACAAACCACTAGGTATTATTACACATATTGAAGAGTTGAATCTAAAGGATTAATACACCATACCATCACTAATTGGCACACGAGGAGTCCAAAACTTATAAAAATATATTTATAGTTTTTAAACTAAAATTATAACCACATACAATTTTCCACACAATAATTGAAATTTCTCTTAGGGAATCAAATTATCGATAAGAACACCATCATGATATCTCCAATGACCAAAAGATAAATTCAAAATTATAAATTTTAAAAATCATCCTTAAAAAGACTAATGAAAGTTAAAATTTTCCCCCTCCACTAATGAGGAAATATTTGGTAAATTACCCCTTATATAATATCAATGATAAATGTTCATGGGATAGAACAAAATGTTAAAAAAATGAGTAATATGTAATGATAAAGAATAGTAAATTGTTATTACGGTTTTATATATCATTATAATACATTCATAAAAACCCCTATAACTATAAGACATGTATGAATTATTCTATTATGTGGTACATTATGAGTGTGAAATCATACCATTTAAAATCAAAATATTCTATGGGAAACACAACATTTAATGACTACCTTTTTTTAAGGCAACATAAGAAATGCAAGACATGATACTTTTAGTGTGTTAAAATAAGAATATATTATAACCAATTTTTTGATAAAATTAATACTCAATGTAAAAAATATATTTAGTCATTGAAATGTATTTATAATTATAATATAGAATGAAATGAACATATGTGAACTAAGATTCATAATTAATCTTTTTACACATTAATATTTATAAAGAATGTTGTCAAGAGTTTTTCCTTAAATTGGTAACATATTTGATCAATAGAAATTCCAAGAATATTTTATATTAATTTTCATATATAAAATTCAGATTAATGACTATATCAATAGATTTAATAAAAAAAATCACATGCTAAAAATAATAGTAAAATTTATTTGGTTTCTATGTTTTTATTTACAAACTGATGTATTATTTTTTTCTTAAGTAATCCATGTTTGAAATATCATTGTAACAATAATTCAATTTTGAAATGTCATGTAGTTACAAAGTAGATAAAAAAATATCAATATTTTTACCAAATATTACAAACACATGATTATACTTCATTTTTTGAGACATTGTATATTGTCCTAATTTAAATACACTCATAATTGAATTATGATAAACCATTACTGTTCCATTTCAAGTTTTCCTTCTATATGTATATAGAATGTCTCAATGAACTTCTTAATTATCTAAAGTGATTTTTTAGTCATCTTTTTATATCCAAATAATTAATAGAATATTAAAAATATCATATTATATATCAAATTGAATGTACACCATTTTTGGGGTTTATGTCTGCTTAGGATAAAAAATTTCATTTATATTATAAATATTACAATAAATCAACTATATGTAATTAAAAATATAGATAATTGGCTCGATTATATTATAATATATTCTTTATAAAAATAATCTCTTAGCACTATCACTCTATCATAAATATTCATATTAATATATAATTTCAAATTAAACTAAATACAATTGAATTTAAATTCAAAAATTCTCATTAATCTCAAAAATGATAAATAATGAAATATTTAGGATGTGGAAATTGGGTTGATGAAGAATAAAAAACATACCATAGATGTCATACTTATTTAAAATGAAACCATGTATTATAGTATGCACTACATTATAAATTAACACTGTATCGTATCTTGATTTTTTTTACACAAGTCCTGAAACCATATTATGATATTATTTTATATGGATAATATTTTCACAAATATTCCATGAATTTCAATTACATAATCCCCATTAATCTGTTATTTTAATAAAATTAAATAATTTTTTGATTTTTATGATGTATTATGATTAAATTATAAAATGAATGGATTCTTTATTTTATATTTTTAATTATCAATTGAAAATTAAATTGAATTTTTTCTACTAGTATATCATTAAAAAATATTATTATTTAGAAAGATATTTTTTAGGAATAAATTTCATCAAATTGGCCATGAGTTCATTTTAAACATATAAAAATAATTTATGCATAATAGATACTATTTTGGTAAATGAAATTATAAAATTTCATTAAATGGTGAATATCAGGAGGTAAAAGACACTAAATGAGGAAATTCTCATTGGAAATTATATAAAAAAAATCTTCTCAACTAAATATTAAATCTCATTGGATAATATATTTCATTAATTTGGATAATGAATACGTTAAATTGGAGGAAACTAAAAAATTGATTTGGCATGAAAAGTGAGAATTATTAAATCAATCATACCTTATTATATACCTATAAAATAGACATGATATTTGATAGAGTAATGGAAGTTAGATGCTGAAAATCATTTGAAATGTCAACTTATTTTCTTTTTAAAATAAACATCACTATGACTATGCCAACATCCAAAGTATTTTTTTGACAAAATGATCCATCATATTCGTCATTAATTTGTACTTACGCTCCCTATCAATGGGTTGGTCATTGTTTTTATATATTTAGTATTATAGGAGGCATTTCTCTATTGTATTAGTATTCCGTGTATTTGATATAAAATAACACACTCTTTAACTATTAATATATATTTGTCTCATTTGTAATTTTTCAACCATTCATCATCATTGTGATAACCCTTATTCATGGTTATGAGTAACTAAACTCATTAATTTACCTTGGAAAAATCCAATTATAATCCCAATACTTTCACATTAATTCTCAATTATTTATATATTTCTATAGTTATTCTAGTATTAGTGGGAAAGGTGAATTTGTGTCTCTAAATTATACTAAAGGTTTATCATTTTCTTCTATATTACAATCTCTTTATCCATGTGGTGGATTTTTGATGTAAATGATAATATTTAAGTGTGATAAGTATTAAATACATGTTAAGATGAGGATCTTCACATAAATTATGAACTCTCTTCATCTCATAAATATGAAACTATTTTATTGTAATTAAATTTCACATAGGGTTTTTTTCATATAATAATATCATCATTCTCTATACCAAGTTAATTTTCATCTAAATTTAATAATTTTTTTTATTTAATCATAAAATAAATCTAAAATGGAAATTTTTACAACATTATTAAATTTAATAAATTTTTTACATTACATTGGATAAGATAGTGTTTGATCTATTAAAATTCATTAAGTGACATGGAAATGGAAAAACAAAAATTTCACTATGAAAAATAAATAATACCATTTTCACTACCCTATGATATACATCTCAAATCACGGAAACATTTTAGGGAATGATTTTTTTTCAATATCATATTTTATAATTCTTAAATAACATACATTTGTTTCCTAAAAACACCAAAATATCTTACCCATGATATATAAGATCAAAATTTAACAGTAATTGACTAGAAACTATAATGAGAAATAAAACAAAGAGTTATAAATATTAATAAGAACTATTTTAAAGGATATAGAGTGAAAATATAAAACCTTATAGAATATTGAATGGATAGATGATTATTTCCTTACATAATTGGAGAAACAATCAGAGAAAACCATGAATAATCTATAACTAATAAAAATGGTGGAAGATAAATCCACACTAGATTTTCATGTAACATTTCGAGGGGGATGAGAAGGAAATAAATATTTATTTATCACCCAACCATTTATAGTCATTAATTGAAGAGGTTCATGAATTATTATATTTTTATAATGTATGTGTGGGATAGGATGTTAATTTAGAGAATTATTGTACATATTTTTTTTAACATGAACTTGTAAGTGATTTACTATTATGTTGGGAGAAAAATAATCACTTACTTCCAATCCATTTATATTAAATCCATATATAATGATTCAATTGAAGAGAATATGTTTCAAGTAGTCTTACCATAAGAGATCAATTTTAATTATGACATGTGTTGAGGGGAAATGTTTTATATAGATTATTCATGTTTTAATCTTAATCAGGATGAATTTTTATTGAAATCTAACTTTCTAAAATTTACAAAACAAATCCTAAGGAAATTTACTTATAAATTTATATCATGAATGTATCTGTATAATTATTGGAGAATGATATGAGATAAGAGAACCAATAACTACGTGGTTACCTATTCTATATCGTCTTGCATATCCAATGATTTCGGACACTGTAATAGTCATCATGGATCCTCATTTACATTATTCTCCCACCATATAAACCAAAAATTATATATTTTTCCTATTTATTGGGTTGGTAATTTTTTTAATTTTTAATTTGTTGTCGAATTTTAGTTCCATCTCATATAAAATTGGAAATAACTCTTATGGCCGTTCATCTGAATGAAAACCCAACCACTATCTGATTTGGTATAATATTGGGGAACATCCCATCTATTGTAGGTAATACCCTAGAACCTATTTGAGTGGGTTTATCCAATACAAACCCACTTTTATTATTCTAATTATTCTTCCAAATTTTACCATTTAATATATTTCATTTTTTTTGTTCGTAGTTTTTTGATTTAATATGGTATATATAGGTTCATAAATAAAAAGTACAATAGATAAATTAATCATGTTGTGTATATCATTTTATTTAATTTATTCTCTTACCAATGTAATGTTCAGTCAATAAGGTTTCCTAATAACTTTTCCATTCCTTCATGTTTTGAATATCATAAACACTATCTTATGGAAAATATCATTTCCCTATGTTTTACATTCATAAGGAAATTTTCCTACCATAAGGAAATTTAACCTTACCATGTTTTCATTGTTCATATTAAATCTTACTCATATTACTTCAAAGTATGAAATTTGGTTTCATAACTAAAACAACAGAATCATATAAATACATAGATTTATATAATTATGTTTTCAGGATCCGAATTCATGTTCCAAATTCTCTGAATTTAGACACTAATCATTATGAATTCAGACATCGAATTCTCTAAATTCAATCTCCAAACTTCCTGAGTTTAGACTCCAATTTCTCTAAATCCAGACTCCAAAATTTGTGTGTTCGGACACTGAATTCTCTAAATTGAGTCTCTGATATTTCTAAGCTCAGACTCTAAATTTTTATTAATTCAAACTCCGAATTCTTATGAATTCTGATTCCGGTTTTTTTTTAAATATTGACACTGGAATTCTATAGAATTCAGGATCCAGATTCTTTTGAACATAGGACTTGAATATTCATGTATAAAAGACACCGAATGGTTTTTTGGTTGGACTCCGAAATTTTAATTTTCCATACACTCCAAAAAAATGTATTTGGTTAAGAAACCATATTATTTGTTACTCTTGATTTAGTTATAAATTGATCTCATGATTCTTGTTTCTAATGAACTGTTGTTTGAGTGACATGTGTACCAATCCCTCTGAAATTTAAGGAAAATTATGTTTGTTGGATGAGGGTGCCAACCGATGAAGATGTGCATATATATATATGATCTCATTTTAAAAATCTCATAACTTTTAAAGGAGTTGATCAATCTTGAGATTACATTCTACTAATGTGATTTCTATAGAGAGAGACTTTACTTTTTTGGGGGTACTGAACATGTTGTTCAGAATTATTTCGTGCGACTCTGAATGTTTCTGAGTACATTAGATGGCTACTAGGGATAAGAAGATAGATGTGACAACTACCTTGATGTTCAGGGTCCTGTGGGGATAATAAGACATAATCTGAAATTCATATCTATTTCTTATCCTGGTGTGGGTAAGACATACTTTCTTGAAATTATAATGCAGGGGACCATTATTAAAGTTTTTTGGATTTATATCTGTTTGGGTTAAAAGATTTGCAACTTGTTACTTGTATTGTTTCATGCTTTCCACTATATTTTGGTTTCTGATGAAAGTATAAATATCTTATACATTCTTATTCTTGTAATATGATTTGTAATATTCTATATGCATTAAGGTAGAATATATATCAATATATACATTTCTTATGATTAATTTCTGGAACCACATTTCTGGAATCAAGATAGTTTGTATAACTAAGAATTCTTGTAAAATAACATTTTGAAACATTGTTAAACATTAAAATCTTTAAAATTTTCAAAGTAAATTCTTAAATTATACAATCCCCCACCCTCTTGTGTATTGATAATCTACATCATTATTTCAATACTACAATCAGTATAATTTTGATCCTACAATTAAATCATTAATGAAATCTTTTTTTAATAAGATTTGATAAAAAATTAGTTTTTTATATTTACTATGTGTATGGTAAAGTAACTTTAATGTCTATGATTTTCAATATTATATGTTACATTAAAAATGGATGTTTTTTTAATTTTGGTATTTATTTAAAGATTTTTAGAATAAATTATTATATTTTACATTTTTAAAAATCATTCCATTGAGAGAATCAACTTGTTCAGAGATACAATTCTTAAATATAAAAACATGTTTGATTAAAAACATTATTGATTAAAAAAATGATTTATTTCTATAAAAACTATTGGATTTGGGGTACATTTGTTTTAAATGATTACAGAATTTCTTTTTAGTTAAAATTATTATTTTGTAATGATTTTTTTTTTATTTTTTAATTATATTTATTCCTTGAATAACTATTTATCACAAAATAACCAATTTAGTTTTCCTCATTTCAAAATTTTTTTTTATCAAACCATCCCTTAAAGAAGAAACATGATTTTTGAAATATTTGTGTTATGTGGGATTATATAATTGTATGATATATCATATGGTTTGTCTTTTTTAATGGAAAATAAATGGCTTAAAAAATTATTTTGATGTTGAAAAATTGAACCTTTTTCTATTATTTTTTAGAATAATTTTCGAAATCTTTTTGATAAAATTAAGAATATATAATGATTTGGAAAAAAATAATTTTTTTCATGAGGAAAATAAATATTACCATTCTAATGAATTTTTAGATGTTACACAATGAAACTTATAATAATCCCTATATTTATTCAAATTATATATCTCAATATATTTACAAAAAACAAATGAAATTAAAATCTAGAAAAGAAATAGACTACATTCATATATAATATCAAAATTTTAAATGATATGAGATAATAATGTCAGTTTTAATGTTTATTGTAACTCATTGTTTATATAGGATAGTTAAGTGGTGGCCTATTATTTAGTATTATTTAGATTCATTTAATTTATTATTCTAAATGATCCATCCCTTTTTAATTTACTTCATAATTAATGACTCAAAAAATCTATAACCCCAAAGCCACTGAACTAATATAAAATCTCACCATGTTAATACAAATCACATGACTCCCATCAAAGGGATATTTTAGAATTTATCAGCCCCATACGGACCCATTCATGCATTTTTATGATAAATCATTAATGAAAATTAATATATTATGATTAGGGAATATTCTGGTGTGGTGTACGAAATGGGTTCATTGGAGGAGAAATGAAGTATGAATGAATTAAATGAATAAAATAGAAAATAATATATATTATATTTTGAGGAGTTATTATATAATATAATTTATGGTTTTAAATTTAATTATATGATGTAAATTTGTATTGAATATTCTATTTGATTCACATTTTTCACGGTTTTAAGGCTTATTTGTGGTAGAATTTAGAGAGACAATATCATTATCAATTTTTTTCTAAAATTTCAGGGATTTAATCCCCACAATATTATAATATTATGTGATAATATAAATTTTTTTACAGATGTGTTGGGGTAAATTATAAAAAAGGAATAACTCAACATATATTACATTATATTATCACATTTATATTTCATCAACAACATTTTCTTTAATTATCAAAATTTAAAAAATCTTTTTTTTAAAATATTATATATATTTGGTTTTAATTATTTTAAAAAGACTATGTTCTGATTTAAATCATTGGAATCCAAAATATTATATACAGATAGAAAATATTTTAAAATTATATAATTGGAATAATATCCCTAAATAAGTTATATTTTGAGATACAAGGCTCTATATAATGTGAATCCTGATGTTAATGGAAGCTAAATTCTATCCTAGTATTGAAAATAAATTCCACTAAATATTTGAATCATTAATGTAGTAGATGAACATATCAATGTAGAGGAAAATGAATATTATTTTTCTATAGAAAATGTGATATATAGTAATTCAAGAAAAACAATTTACAAACATGCCCATAATTTATTAATTTTTAATGGATATGGGAGAATAAAATAGGGAATAATGATCAATAAGACATTTTGTTCAGATTTAGCAATTTACCAAATGGAATCGTGTTTTTATTCAAAGGTAATATTTAGGAATGAAATCGAGTCACCATATCCCATATATAGTTTATACCTCTACTAACACTAAATAAGTTTGATATTTTACAACACATTTCTTGTATTATATGATGTATTTTCTTAATATCGTATTATATAATAGACATATATTATTCTTTTTTTCATCTCAAAATACCTTTTGTTTCTCATTTGTATTACTTCCACCATTTTTCATGATATTGATCACTTTTAATCAATATTAGGAGTAACTTATCTGTGTAAGTTTTTTGGGGTGAAATATAGGGATGAGATTAATTCTTGATAAATATAACTAGATTATTTTTATTCTAGTAGTGTTAGGATAGGGGGATCTTAGTGGGAAAATTTTCTTTTATATCTCATCTTTTAACCTGAGAAATAGATTGGTTTATAATTCTTAATTCAATAGTAATGAGTTGGATGTGTTGTGTACGTTGTGTATATTTAGTTCACGACATATTTAAAACCTTGGAGGAAGTGGTAATTAAAATATCTGATGGGATATGTTCATTATGTAAATATAAAATTCAATTTCAAGCACTCAAAGTTCAATAATGGTGTTCACCTGGGAAAATATCCATTCTTCATAACATTCATTCTTAATTTATTCCAACGAATTACACATTATGATTTTTTTTCATTAAAAAGTCAAATATAATTTTTTTATTTCAAATATAATTAGAAAAACAACAGATATAAAATTATTTAAATATGAATAATTATTATTTTTAAATAATACTTATCGTCATGTGAAATGAACCTATAAGCTACTACACAATATTATATTACATAAAATGTCACATTTTTACCTACATAGGATAGATGCATCAAAATAAATAATATATTAAATCAATAATATTTTTATTTCATAAAATCAACATTTATAAAATACTCTAAGATTACAAAACATAACATCTTATTTGAAGTCAATTTTGGTATTCTTTTCAAGAAAATGGACAAATATGATCAATTGTTCTATAATACCCATATTTTTTCATTTAAAACAAACTAATATAAAATCTAAATTGATATTTGAAATTTTTTTATAGAGGACAATTTATTAATTTTAATGATTTTGGAATATTTCTATATGTATTTCCAAAGCTAGGCACTGATATAGTTTGAAATTCTGAGGCCATATGATTATATAATGAATTATACAAAAATATTATGTGTTTGTTTATAATGAATGTGTTATAGATGTGATATCTCTCAAATTATATCTTGGATAGAAAATCCAAGGCCATGGTTGAGTCCAAAAACTGGTGTCTACCCTAGGTGAGGTATAACTTTTGTCAGTATGGGACTTCTATGAAAAATTTCATGCAATAGAAAAATAGTAATTAAAATAATTAAATGAAATTATTTTATCTCAAACTCCCAACCCAATAACATTCAAATGGAACTCAGACAATAAATATAAGACCACCATTGATTTTGTAATGGGGTGTTTTTTCTAGGCGTGAGACAAAATGAGCGGGCACCAAAAAACAGATGTCATGACCATTGGTAGGTTTTAAGAACATCTATAAATATTAAAAAATAGATAATGGTTAGGGTTATCCCTAATCTCTCTCTATCTACTCTCCCCTCCAATCATTATTGTTCTTCATTGAATCAAGGAGTGATCTCCACCGGAATAATGGTGGATTAAAGACGGAGTACAATGATCAAATAGTCAATGGTAAAGGGAACTTCCATGGTATCATTTCCTTCCTTCTAATATCTGATTGTTGATTTAATTGAAAATCATTTATTTCATGTTTTTTTATTTGTTCTTTTTTATAATAAATGATGCCCTCAATAACTAATCTGTCAATCCGCATAATTATTCATGGAATTTTATTTGAAAATCAGTCAGTTCGTTGAAAATTTCTTTTCTTATTATCGGATCCATTGATTGACCATTGTGTTTTCGATCAGAGGATATTTCTACGATGGTATCGTTGAAAGGTTATTATATCCCTTTTGGATCTGATATCGGGTCATCAGAGAAGTCCGAAAATTATGTCAAAGAAGGCTACAATGAGGGTTTGGTACATCGGCGACGACGATGGCATGTTAATGGCGAATGATGGTAGGCCGTGGCGGCTAGGCCGCGACGATGTTAGGTATGGGAAAAAAATACTACGGAGCTATCAATGCAATTGGGGAGACTGATAGCTGAGTAGGGTATGGGGAGGCCAGCAGGGTGCTGGGGTTAGCACGGTGCAATGGTTTCCGGTAGAAGAAGCCAAACATTGGGCGGTGGAATAAGGCGGATCCACGGGAAACACGACTGACATAGTCGGGTGGAGACCAGGAGACCGAGACCCACAATACATGAGTATTCTACATTGACATGCGGTAAGGAGGAGGATCGGCCATGAGGGATGGTTGGTGTCGGTAGGCAGCCTGGCTGCCAGCCATGGTCATGGGCTAGGCTGAACTAGACTCTATTGGGCCCGGGCACTTTAAATGCATGTATCTATTTATAAAGGATACCATTTTTATTCAATATGTTGAATCATGATCCTTAATTTAATCCAGACCATTTGAGGTAGTTTTGGAAATTTTTATTTCATCCTCGAAGGTGGTTGGAATAAAATATCGCATTCTTATCAATAATTTCGTTATCTTAATTCATGGTACCTCTTTTCTGGAATATCACCAACATCTGTAGTATGATTGTCACTCTGTCAGAGGTGTTGTGTCCCTAGTGTTTGTGGATTTTATTAAACTACTTTTAGGGGTTCAAACCACTCTCAAGGTCTAGGACCCATGGGTTGGTAGTTCAAACGTTTTGCAGGGAAATGCATCTCTTTCAATTATATCAAATTTGGAAGATCAAGTAGTCAAACAAGTGTGTTTTTATAAGTGGATCAAAATAGTCCGACCTGTATAATTTGTATTGGGATCGAGGTGTGGGCCACATAGGGTGCCCATAGAGCATAGTGAGACAACTTTGCGACAATTCTATAAGATTTCTATTTGGAAAAAATAAGTAGTGGTTCATGACTATTTATCCACAATGATCACAATAGTTTGATTCCTTAGGACAAAAGGAGCCTTGTCCATGATCTCATTAAATATGGAAACATGAATGGAATATCGGTGGATGATCCTTTTTACGTGATAGAAATGAACCCATGGTTTGGTTAAACCTTGAATCTTATGAAAGTGTAGAAGATGAATGAAGTGATTCATTACAATTTTCTAAAGCTTTTTGAGGTGGTGTGATGGATAAATTTTTCTTTTGTCCCTCTGGATCAACGACAAGAATCATGTGATCGTCTTCCTTTTGACTATGTGTGTCAAGTATTATATGTGTATGAAGGCAGGCCTATGGGTACATGATTTCAGTTTAGTACAAGATAGTGGATGGTACATGGCTTGTTGATGATGACGGGAAACATAATATGTGTAACCCACATGCATCAAGTACCATGTTATGAATTCTTATTTCTCTCTCATCTCATTATTTTGGACTTGAAATTTGGAATACATGTACACTATCTCGATTTTTTGTGCTTATAACATGATGGTGCCCTCCGCAGTTTCTTTGGAGTTTTGATGTGAGATTTTATACGTGTGACGCATATCTGGGGCATCAAATAATGACTACATCAGTGTTAGTATGAGTTGTACCATGTAACATGGATGTCTACTATTCCTTGGTTATTTTTAAGAGGAAGTATCTAGTAGAGATGACTAGAGTTCCATTGTAATTTTCTAGAGGAAACATCTGACATTGGTTCCTAGTTTTCCTGAGTGATTTCTGATAGTTACCATCCAAAATGGATGGATGGTGTTCCTCATTGTTTTTCTGCGAGGTACCATCTTGTAGGGATGGAAAGAGTAGTTCTTTGTTTACCTACCATTAGGTTGGGCAGTGGTCCTTGGTAGTAGTTACGAGTACAGACCACTACTCGGTCTAGGGATGTGTTCATGATGATACAATATTGTACCATATATCAGGGTTGTGGATGGGTCTTCAATGATATTGGAGTCTAACCCTCCATCTGGGCTAGGGATGGTTCCTCAACCATTATGACACGATCTCTTGACTGTGAAACACAGTGAAGATACCTGATATTACATACCATTGGGCACTCAAGAAATAGGGGAACTTTTTTTACAAGGCATGGCCTTATAACGCGGCCTAAAATTATGTTGTTGACAGAGACTCTCCCAAAGTCGATAGTATTAAGGTGTGGTGATTGATCACCGTTGAATTGTAGTTCAGAGCAGATGTGAGAGATTCTAGTCAAAGATTTTTACTTCAAAAACATTTGGCTAATCATTTTTTCTAGAATGATCTTGTGAGATAGAGATCCCCTTACTCTTTTGTTTGAGTTTCATGATAGAGAATATATATATATAGTATTTCTAGTTCCCATTCCTTGGGTTCTTGTTTCTCAGCTACCTGGAGAGGCGATGACACATGGGGTATTCCCCAAACTTTTTTTGTTTACCTTCTCATGGTTGGACTAGTCTACACTCCTACAATAGGTACTGAGGACACAAAATGTAGTTCATCTTATCACCATTTCACGATCTTTGTGTTTGGATGATCTTACTTCACTCATTTATTTGTTGATCTACACTCATGAATTGTACTATTATACTGTAACTTATTCTATCTATTTCACCCATCTTCAAAACCTCTCTTGCTTCCCCCTTTAGCCTTTGGGGATTCCTTCTAAATATTTTTATACTCATCCCTGCATGTTCTTTTCCCACACATTGTGTGACCTTTCATATGATGGAAAAGTTGATCGTGGATTCAGAAGAGTATACTGATACAAGGTGCATGGACATTGTGTAGTGGTCATAGCATAGGATTCATGAGTTGGGCTCCCTTAGCAATTTTACTTTTCCACATGTCTTTGGGTTGTGGCACATTTCTTATTAGACATGTATTTTTTCCACTTCCACATTAAATTTTTTTTATGTACTTGTACTATTTAGTGTTTGATTAATATTTGTGTTATATATATATAATAGTGTTGTATCCTTTTAATGATTTCACTATAAACTTTTTATTGAGTTTGATTAATGTGTTTGTACATGTTCATATGAAAAGGGCTCTCTGATTTTTTGGTGCCTTTAGCTGTTGTCTCCATCCCCTAGCATATGGAGGTCCTCATGGGGTAGTATTGGCTCGAGAACTGTCTTGGTTATTTTCATGAAAAAGTGGAATCAATGGAGGTTCATGCCTTGGTACATTTTTCATATGTTTTCCAACAAAGGTCTTGGTTGGGTTTTAAGAAATTCTGTCGAAGTGTCTCAAGTGAGGTTACCATTCTAGGGATTCTAGTGTTGGTATGATCATCTGATGTATCCATTTACCAGGACCCTGATTATCCACTTGTCAACATGGCACAATGAGACACCAGTTGAATGAGACAATGGTACCTGCATTAGATGGGATTGAGTCCTTGATTTTCATTCTTGAGATAGCTCCCCATTATTGTTATTGATATATATATATATTCTCATCTGACCTTAGTAATACATGATAATATCCATGATGTCTATGAGATGATATCTAGTCAGGATACGATCTATGGTTCACCATGACGACCATGTCAGATATGAGTCCTTAGTTCAGAACCCATAATTCAATTCACATTCACTAACGTGGGTATGTAGAAGCACCCCCATCTGATGAGAATTATAAAACCCTAGAAAAGAGGGTTGGGTATGTGCGCAAGTTGAGTGTACTTTGTGAGTTCAGATGACAAAGACCATTGGGGTTCACAATGAGAAAGACTCTGAGGAAGTAATAGTTTGGCTAGAGTTGGTAGTCTACCTCATCAGGCATGTAAGGACATTAGAAGATCAAATGGTGTATTTTTCATCCATCCATTTCCATGGATCATTTGGGCATTGGTGGAGCATCATTATTTATATAAACAATTATTCGACACTCTCATGTGATGACACTGACAAGAAATTTCATGAGGATTTATGCCCCTGCTTCTAAAGATCTGTTGGAATTCATGAGCTACTTCAATTTTAGCAAGGAGGGATAATAGTGATTGAGAACATGACTAGGTTCATAGACCTTGGGAACGACTCTATTACATGATCTATAATGGATACATCCATGTGCGGAGGATTCAAAAAGGGACATTGTAGAGTGATTTTTTCTATCATAGTACCCTTGTGCATCTCCAACTATTTTGGTGTGTTGGTGGAGGTTCTGGTGACAGAGAAGATTCTGTTGAAGGGACACAATAGATGTTGTTGTGGGAGTGGATGAAATAGAGATTAGGCATCCCAGCAGCTTGCATACGTCAACCAAAAATATATCAAACTAGGAAAACTCCCCATAATCGATCTCGCGATCATAGTCATATCGATTCAAGGAAGAACAGAGCACATGGGGAATCTTGAGGATGGCTTGTGTAATTCTTCCGATAATAGACATCACTAGGTACGAGACTTCATGGAAAGATGTTCTTATTACAACTGGCATTCTGTAGGGGGGCCACCACGGTACATACAGTTTCTTGATTTGTATTGTTCCCCTAGAGGTGGGTCTGGCTACGGAGATAGAGGAGCTATAGGTGAGGAATTACATTGTGAGGTCCTTCCACCACCTCTAGGAGGACCATGTCAGGATCAAAAAACTGGAATCTTGGTATATGGATCGCCGCAACAGTGTATGTATACGATCTTACAGAGCATGAGATGATATAAGGTATGCATTGTGTCTTACTAATTTTTGTAGAAGAAAATTAGTAGGATCTATGTGAACTACACTTTTTTCCCTTCTCCTTTTTTGATGTTTTACATGGGTGACACAAGGTGTTAGTGTAACCATGTGTCAAATATGTTCCACATAGCATTTATTTCATAAGTAAGAGAGGTCCTTCCCCCACTGAGGCACATTATAGTCATGAAAAAAAAACTATGAGGGTGATTATGTGCTACCTGATGAGGATAATATCATGTTATGGTAGATGAATTCCTCTAACTTGTGTGTTCATATTAGAGTTGTGAAGTTGATTTTTAGAACATGTCCAAGCATTTCTAGTGGATTTTTTCCATCTTGACTCTTTTTTCTTGAGATGCCACTGGTGGGACTGACATAGACCCAATTTCGGGGGTTATAATCCTTCGATGAGGGGAAAAATGTGTGGGGTATGATACCTGATTTCATTTTTCATATTCCTATAGTTGGATGAGTGTACTCATATATCATATTCGTTGATACCTTTCTTTCTCAATGTCAACCTTGATATAGCATCTATAAAGTACAGGTCAATGTGATGGAGGCCCCATGAGCAGAACTATGTTACTCACTATCTTGTGCTGAAAATGGGTGTCTTCTCCTTATAAATGTTGGTATACTACCTTCTGGGAGAGCACTTTGTATGTCATCTCCCAGAGAGGCTTGAACCCGAGGAAGATATTCTAGTTAAACTTCCAAATGGAATATACTTTATGATGTTCTATTTCTTAGGAGAGGGTAACGTTGTAAAAGCTTTCCTTAGCCGGATATCCCTGGATCTCCTAGTGCGAGATGTTTTGGAGTAGTTGGATTCCCTTTAGCTTACCCTGGTAGAGAATGAGGGTGCAATTTATTTTCAGTCAAAGGTGTGGACTCCTATTCGTGAGATTTTAAAAAAGTGTCAGTTGTGAAACATTGACTATGAAATCTTTAATGACTATATATCATTATTTTTTACCATATTGACATTCGTAAAGAGGAAATATAGAGACCCTTTTATAGGGACAATAATTATTATAGTAAAGACATGGGATGTAGTTTTTTGGTCAAGGAGGTAAACTAACCCATGATTTTCATCTGTCCTTTTTGGGATAATGAAAAGAGATTGTGAGATTTAATACCACCTTTACCTACCCCATTATCTTGAGTGGACTCACGACGCCTCTCATGTGTCAATGTTGAGACGATATGTCTGTGTTTAAATGAACATCAACAACTGCAACATACCATATGAGGGCGGACCATCCCTTTGGTTTTCATGATGTTCTAGAATGGTAATGTCCTAGAGTTCCCTGGGGAGGGATATCTAAGTGATGAATTTGTTCTCTAAGTTGTTTTCCCTAGTCATTATTCTCATAGATGATAATATTGAAGGTGGTAATGATGTAGAGGCCTTGGGTATTCCTTTCACTACATTGGAATACTTATACATGTATTTAAAGACCTAGGCACTAAGATGTTGTGAAATTATGAGTTCAAATATGACCGAAACAAATTTTTTAAAAAATATTATATATTTGTATACAATGAACATGTCAAAAATGGGATATCTATGAAACATTGTAATTGATTAGAAATCCAAACCCAAGGTTGAGTAAAAAACATGGTGTTTTCCCTAGGTGTGTTATAATTTTTTTCGGCACCAGACATATGTGGAAAACACCACATTGGTGAAAATGGTAACTAAAATAATTAAACAAAATTATTTTATCTATAACACCAAACCCAATAACATTCATTAGGGGAGACGGAATGGAAATCAGATCCCACCATTGGGATTGGAATGGTGTGTTTTTCATAGGTGTGACATAAAATGTGCAGACATGGATGTTCGGATATCATGATCATTGGT
This sequence comes from Viscum album, assembly GCA_963277665.1. Lineage (NCBI taxonomy): Eukaryota > Viridiplantae > Streptophyta > Magnoliopsida > Santalales > Viscaceae > Viscum > Viscum album. The sequence continues at coordinate 291,313,252 of OY728143.1, read as the reverse complement.
GGGTTTTAGGGATTTATCTATAAATTTAGAAGTCAGAGATATGGATTATTGTTTAAAATAATTTACCCTTCTTATATCTAATCTTATTCTTCCATTATTATTTGTTCTTCATTTAATCGAGGATATATCACAGTTGGAACTTCATCAGACCGAAGATGGAGCCCAATGATCTTATTTTCTATAATAAATGGATGTTTCAAATTATGATATATCTCTTTAGAACATTTGATTAATGTTTTATTAGAAAATAATTTATTTCATGTATGTTTCATCATTTTGATTTATAATCACTTATGGTCACAAAATCATGGTCTCAATTGAAACTGTTAAAATGAAATTTTAAAATGAAATACATCCGTTCTTCAAAGATTTGGTCACTTATTTTCAGATGAATCAATTGACAGTTGGATCATAGATCAAAGGATAGAGTTTGGATGGTCTCATTTGATAGATATATATTGGCTTTTAGACCCAAAATCAAGCCATAGGAGTAGTTGGTGTGTAATTTATAAGGTGGTGGGAGCATGGGTCCAGCACGGCGGCGCTGTTGGAAGCCAGTCGGTGGCAGACGACGGTGGGTCATGGCAGTAGAGCTGCAGAGCACGGCTTTGGAGGAGCCTTAAGAGCATTTTGGTATTGCAGCTAGCTGATAAAGGTAGGCAGAGATAGTAAAGATGCTGGGGACAGTGCAATAGAGTGATGTCGTGGTCTGCGGCCTGACGACTGGGTGGAGACACGAGGTGGAGCCGTGAGGCGGTGTGGCTGTCACGGTCAGGCGATGACCATGAGATTGAGTCCCATACATCACATGTCTTTCGCATTTACATGGGTTGAATAAGAGGTCCATCTACAAGGGACGATCAGTGTCGTAAGGTAGCCTAGCTAGCCTAGGCAAGGTGGACTAGCTAGACGAGGCATGTACACCCTGCTTTGGAACTTGGATCTTTAAATTCCCATATCATTGGATATCGTCCTCTGTTCTACATGACGTGTGAGGAAACAAAATCCTTGAGTTAGTTCAGACTATTTGAGGATTAATATTAGTTTTAAATATAGTTTCTGAAGTTTGGTGGCGTGAATAATTCAATTTATAAATAAATATTTAATTATTATTATTCTCAGAACCTCCTTTCAGACTTAGAAACTACATTCGATGTCTAATTAATATGCTGTTAAGGCAATTTTTACCCATATTTTTAGGATATATTTGTAAGACTACATTTGTATGTTTAATCTATAGTTGAGGTTCATGCTCAATGGGGGATGGTTCATATGTTCTGTGGTGAAATGCAACTTTTTCACCAGGTATCTGTTTTGGATGATCATGTATTTAAACCCATGGGTTTTTTCAAAGGGATCTTAATGGTGGGACCTATATAATTTGTTTGGGAACCATGAAGTTTTCCCCAAGGTATGTACTTGGAGCATGGTGTGGAGACCTTCCACTTTTCCAAGGAATGTTTTTTTAGAAGAATGATTAAACGTTCATCCATGATTTTTCTACAAGGATTACAATGGTGTGATCCATTTGGACAGGAAATTCCTATTATTTGATCTTATAAAATGTGAAAAAAATAATGGATTATCATAGGAAGATACATTTGAGGATTATGAAGAGAACCCATGGTTTGAGTCAAGCTAGACTATTGTGATTGTGGAGATGATGTATGAAGAGATATGGTAAAATGTTCTTGATCCGTTTGATGGAGTGTGCCATCATAATTATGTTTTTGGCACTCTGAATCAACAAAGATCACTGTGTTATCACCACTCTATTTAATATGTGTGTTAGGTACTCTTGGAGATATCTGTAATCCCTATGGGTATTTGTTCATAGTTTAGTACCCAAGAATGGTTATGTACATCACCATACGACGTGGTGTGGCCACATGACATGTGGCCCCCACACGTGGCATTTACCACATTATGAATTCTTCTATCTCTAAAATCTCATACATTTGACTATCATGTTCTTTATTCATATATGATGATATGGTGCCCTCAGTCATGGTGTACAAGTTATGTGGTGATATATTCTAGGTGTGACACCTATCCGGGGTTACACCAGATGTCTACAACAATGTTCTTCTGAGAGGTATTATCGAGAAGGGATGACCAGTGTTCCTCTGTGCTTTAGGAGATGTATAATCTAGTAGGGATGTATAATGATCCTCAGTTAATATTGAGAGTTTCCATCCGGCTAAGATTTCTAGTGTTCCTCGGTGCTTTTTTGAGAGGTACCATCTAGAAGGGATGACCCAAGAATTTATGGGGATACATCTAGTTGGGTTGGGCAGTGGTCCCCAGTGGGAGTTCTGAGTAGAATCTTCTCTCCGGGATGGGGATCATTCATCAATAATACTTTAGTAAAACCCTTAATCTATGATGGGGATGGTTCCTCAATGATACTAGAGTAGATTCCACCAGTCGGGCTGGGGATGGGTCCTCGACCTTTTTTACAAGATATCTCAATTGTGAAACCCATTGACAAGACATGATTTGACATCCCTTTGGTAACGCATGGAAATGTGTCACTCTTCTCAACAAGAAAGATCCTTATGGAATGAACTAAATCTATGTGGGAAATATAAAAACATCTAATGATTATATTATTAATGTGCAGTTTTTGAGCCCATTTGACTTTCTATTCAGAGCTGACATCTAGGATTCTAACCATTAATTTTTACTTCTAGAACTATTGAAGGATCACTATTCATGGGTTATGAAATTGATATGGAGATTCAATTACAAAAACATTTGGTATTATAAAGTGATCATATATATATATATATATATATATATTTCCAATATCCACTCATTGGGTTTTTGATTCATTCCTTCCATGTGAGGTGAAGACGTATTGGGAATGCCACCCGTTTACCGGGTCTAGATTATCATCGTTGGATGAGTCTGTTGTCCTTCTATATATAGAAATGACTTGATGAGATGTTTATCATTCACCTTTTCTTGCACGTTATGATCGGATGAGACAACTTCACTCTTTTCATAGCTTGTGTTGCACGCCTATACTATACTCTTTTACGATACATTGTTCTATCTTTTCCTCCCATATTCAGTACCTCACATGATTGTCCCTTGAGCCTTCGGTGATTCCTGTTGAGTATTTTTAAACTCACCCCTTATTTTTCTTTGCCCGCACTTGGTGTGACCTTCCAGACGATGGACAGGTTGGTCATGACTATAGGGGATCAAAGGGATAAAGTGTGCTTGGACTACATGTGGTAGCCATAGCAAGGGATTCTAGAGTGGGACTCTCTCAACTATTTTACTTATCCATCTATTGTCGGGTTGTGGTACTTTTCTGGTTGGGAATTTATTTTTTTACCCTTAAGCCTTCAGTTTACTTTTATGTACTTCTACTATTAATAGGTTTATTCATATTTTGTGGTTTATATATATAACAGTGTAGAATCATTTTTTCCATTCCCTCTACACTTATTCATTGAGTTCACTTCATGTGTGTGTACAAGTAATTTCTAAAAGGACTCCATGAGATTCATGTTCCTTTGGCTCTAGCTGACAACCCTTATCCTATGGTGGTTGGCATGTGGTAGTTACAGCTCAACCCATGAAATGGGTCAGATCGTAACAATACTACCATAGTAAATTATAAGTATAAAAAAATTTATAAATCACAATAAAAATTAATTAAACACCTCCTTCAAAAGTAAACATTCTATTATATATATTTGGAATATCTAAAATGACTATAATTAGGAACCCCTATAATATACGAAAAAATTTCACCATTTAATCTTTTAAAAAAAACTATTTAATTAAATAGTGACTTTCCAAAGGGAAATTCATTATTTGATAATGATCATTTAATCTAAAAATAGTATAGTAACATTATTTAATAATATTAAAATTGATTAATTTGAAATAAATAATTATCCTTAAAAATTATGAAACATTATATTCTTATTAAATTTATAGACCAATCATTTCATAATTGATATCAACATTCAATGTTTAAACATTAACAAATAATGATTAATTTTTCCAATATGATTGTCTTATGTGAATTTATATTCTCAACAGTCATGTTATTTCTCTTTATATGTAATTTAATTTATTGATTTAATAGGTTATTTACTATATATATACAATCTCTAAAAACATCCTTAGCTTATTTATATGGAAATTATTCAAAATAATTATCACAATTATTTTCCAAAGATTGATAATATTCTATTTTTTAGATGGAATTATTGTATTGGTTTTTGGTATATTACTTTTAGTATCAATTAATAAAATAATCACATGTCCATAAATTATGGAGAATGTTTCATTGAGGATAAAATAATGTCTCATGTGTAAATATGATCATACACATCATTATCATCATCAATAAATATAACTATATGGTAACGTCCCAGTTCCGGGTGCCACTCAATAGGTGCCCCGAACCTGGTTCGCCACATGACCTCAAGTGCATTTCCCCAAATGCCAGAGGCTGCCGACTGGCAGTGAGGGCCCTGGTCTGATAGTGGAGAAACTATGCCCTCATTTGTCAAAGTGTAGCGCAACGGAATATAATATAAACATAAAACAACAGTGGAAGCAATAAACCATACACATTTAATATAACAACTGAAGTAAAAGATAATCAAACAGTTATATAGATATGATGTAACATGTCTCATGTTCTTGGAAAATAGCCAGAACTTGTTACATAGCAGTACTATCCAATACATATTACAACAAAGCAAAAAACGAAAAATCTGGTAGCATTACGAGCCTATGCCTGGTCCCATGCTCCCCTACTCCTCAGCAGCACTCAAGTACATGTATAAGGACTCTTTACATTATCTATACCTGCAGAAACATAATTTGTTTGGGTCGAAAAGCATGACCCAAACAGGGTGTGAGAAATATATCTCAGTAAGAACCCACCAAATGCCAGTGCCTAACTAGGTGTAAACATGCAAAAATAGTGTGCAAAAGTAAAATGCAATAATCTAAGCAGTACTCAAAAGTATCAAACTTAACCAGTCTTATTGTAATTTAATTATTCTTTTAACCTTTTAATATTAAGAAAACACCACAGTGAATTCCTAATTTAGCAGCCAACATCCTCAAACAAACAAAACCTCACCCTGAGGTAATCAGAATCTCACCCTCATGAATTTCCCTAGGCGTAACAGAAATTTCCCAAAGTTGTAGGAAGTGTCGACCTCAGGAATAGAAGTGAATCCCTTAGGAATTAAAGGTTTCCCTCAGGGGAAATTGAACGTCGCCCTCAGAATAACACAATCACGACCTCATGCTATAGTAAAAACCACCCTCGGGCATAAGTAATCGGGCTATGCCCAACATATAAACATGAAATTTACAAACAATTCCTTTCAAGGAAAAGGTCATGCATAATTAAACATGGCACACCCACGGGTATCCTGGCCAAATGGCTAAATAGTGGAACACACCCCTTGGGATGGTCTTGGATCCAATCAGCGATCCCAAAAAGCATTTTAGTATCACATTTAATTACCTATTCAATTATATGTAATTAAATTATCCATGGCCTCCACCACACGACACCCCAACATGGGTTCGTGGCATAATGCTTCACACAAACGCACAACTGTTGAAAAAATTAACACCAAGCCACCTACCTTTAACACCAATGAACGTTATACGTGAACGTCAATTCCAGAAACGTCCAAGAATGGCATTGATCTGAAGTAGCTGAAACTCTGTTTAAAATGTAAACAACTCCCGTTATGGAATGAATTGGCATTAAATTCTTAAGGAGAAGGGAGGGTTTACCCACGTGGTTCCAATGAGATCTTCGAAGGTGAAAAGGTATTTCTGATGAACACTCAGCAGATTTACAAAGCTTCGACATCCTCTTGTGAGCTCCCTCTTCCTGTTCTAAGCCTTCACTGTGAATAGGGGAGGCTACTACCCATTTTAAGAGATAAAAACAAAGTACATGGCATGTACTTCCGAGTACACGACATATACTTTCCATTTTTTAACTGTTCCTCTGGCGGCTTCCCACCAGCGCGACACTGTTCACCTATCGAAATGACAACATGGCATGTATTCACGAGTACACAACATGTGATGTCGCACCGCTGGCCACCGCCTTACTAGTCGCACGTGGACTGACAAGACAGAGTGTAAGGTACCACTACATGGCGTGTATTTGGTTCATACACCCTTCATCACCGACATCTCCACACGCCCTGTGTACTCATTCCACATAGCCAGAAGTACACGGTAGGTGGAAAAGTACATGACGTGTACTTTCCAAAATTACGATTTTTCCCCATTTTCAATATTTTCTTAAAAAAACTTAAGGAAAAGAGAAAATAAGAAACATGTACCTCAAAAATAAGAACTTGGTTCTTACAAACTTCTCCCCTTTAAAGAAATTTGTCCCCAAATTTCGCTTCCAAGGGTGGCGACGATAATTCTCAGAAAAAATCTATCCACTAAGCACATAAGTCATCCTCCAGCTCCCAGGATTCATCCCGCACTCGGCCATGCTTCCATAGCACCCATACGAGAGGAAATGACTGGCCTCGGAGAAACTTTGTGCTCTTGTCAATGATATGAATCAGATGCTCCTCAAAGGACGCATCAAAATGAATATCAACTTCCTCGGGCTGAAAGATGTGAGCTGGATCTAAATGATAGCAGTACAACTAAGATACATGGAAGAAGTCATGCATGGTCCGATACCTCTGATGTAACTACAATGGATAAGCAGCCATCCCAACTCTACAGAATCTCAAATGGCCCCACATACTTCAGTGAATGTTTACATTGTCTCCTGATTCGTTTGTGTCCCAGCCTCGGTGAAACGCAATAGAAAACCTGATCCCTGACAACGAACTCCAAAGGTCGTCTCTGACGATCAACAGAAGACTTCTGAAGAGACTGTGCAGTATCCATCCACTTATGAATCAAATAGACCTACTTAGATGTCTCTTGTATGAGACATTGTCCCAGTAAAGCTACCTCACCTACCTCTACCCATCAAAAAGTTGATCGGAATGTCCTACCATATAAAGCCTCTTATAGTGACATCGCAATAGTTTCCTAAAAAATATTATTATAGGCAAACTAGGTTAGGGGTATGTGCTTCTACCAAGAGACCCCAAAGTCTAGGATTCATGCACGCAGTATTATCTCAAGAAACTATATCATATGCTCTAATTGGTCATTGGTCTGAGGGTGGTATGTTGTGCTTAGAAGCACGTGTGTACCTAGTGCCCTCTGAAAACTCTTCCAGAAACGAGGTGTAAAATGGGATTCCATATCTGAAATGATAGAACGTGGACCCCATGAAGACGTACTATTGATCAGATATAAAACCATCCGAGCTCGTCCACACTGAAGGTCTCCTTGATTGGAAAAAAGTGAGCTACCATCGTGAGTCTATCCACAACAACCCACACGACATCATTGCCTCTAGGTGACCTCAGGAACCTTGTCCTGAAGTCCATCGCAACATCATCCCATTTCCACTTCGGAATGGGTAACTTCTGTAACAGTCTGGCTGGCCTCTGATGTTCCGCCTTCACCTGCTGATAGGTGGAACACCTTGTAACAAAACCAGCTACCTCTCTCTTCATGCCCGGCCACCAGTTCTGACGTCTCAAGTCTCGGTACATTTTGGTAACTCTGGGATGAACTGGCCAAGTTGAATCAGGAATCTCCTGCATCAGCTCCTCATGCATATCCACTGAAACCCATACTCATCCATGGAAATGATGAACTTCATCCTTGCATATCGTCCAACTAGGAAGAGGTTCCCCACATGCCACTGACACCCGTAGAACTAGGCCTTTTGAATTAGATTGCAGTCTCATCCTCACTCGAACTAGGAGGGTATAGGTCACAGCTAAAGATGAAAGATTATTTTGCCACTGGCTTTCATGCACCTCCAAATGCATCTCAGAGAACAAGGCCATGAGCTGCCACTCGCCACTGGCCTCCTGCACAGCCTGTATCTGATTCTTCCTACTCAGTGAATCAGCTACTGCATTACCTTTACCAGGTGTATAGGCAATCTCAAAGTCGAAGGAATGATGGTATTTAACACACCTTCGCTGTCTCAGATTCAAGTCACACTGAGTAAAGATATACTTGGACTATTCTAATCAGTGAAAACCACTAAATACTCTCCCAATAGATAATTACTCCAATAGCATAATGCATGAACAATTACAGCCATCTCGAGATCATGCGTCAGGTAATTCCTCTCATGTGGCCTAAACTGCCGAGACTCATATGCAACTACTCTATTACCCTACATAAACACAGCTCCTAGAAAAATACCTGATGCATCACTGTAAATTGTATAGATCTTCCCCTGCTCTGGAAGTATCTGGACTGGTGCTGATGTCATCCTTCCTTTCAGGTCCTTCAAGGCTATCTCACAAGCTTCTAACCAATGGAACTTCACACACTTCTTAGTCAAACCCATCAAAGGCACTGCTAAGAGGGAGAAGTATATTATGAAGCGTCTATAGTAACCAGCCATCCCCATGAAACTCCGTATCTCAAACACGTTTTTAGGCTACTCCCAGGAAACAACTGCCCTCACATTCTCTGGGTCCACTGAAACTCCTTCCTCTTAGATGATATGACCTAGGAAGTGAATCTGCTCCATCCAAAAGTGGCACTTTGAGAGATTAGCATATAGTTCATTCTCTCTCTATGTATTCAACACGATCTGAAGATGGGTGGCATGGTCGTGTAGAGTGTGAGAGTACAACAAATGTTTTCCACGAATACTACCACAAAATAATCCAAAGAAGGATGGAACACACGATTCATCAGATCCATGAAAACTGCTGGCTTGTTCGTTAGTCCAAACGGCATAACCGTATACTCGTATAGATCATACCTTCTCTTGAAAGTCGTGAGAGGTATATCTGATTGTATCACACGTAGTTGATGATATCATAACCTCAAGTTAATCTTTGAGAACACTCTTCCTCCACGAAGATGATAAAAAATATCATCAATCCTTGTTAAGGGATATCGGTTCTTAACCGTTAACTGGTTTAGCTTCTGATAATCCACACAGAGTCTGAGGGTACCGTCTGCCTTCATCGCAAAGGGAACCGGTGAAGCCCATGCAGAAGTACTAGGTCGGATAAAATCATTTTACTTTAACTCCTCTAACTACATATTGAGCTCCTGTAACTCGGTAGTGGTCATCCTATATGGAGGAATGGACACCAGTGGTACTCCTAGAACAATCTCGATAGAGAAATACACCTCATGCTTTGGATGTAGACCCAAAAAATCATGTGAGAAGACATCCCTGAAATGATTAACCAATGGGGGGAAATCCGTCTGACAACTCCCCTGGTCTCTCAAATATAAACTCACAATCTGTGTTGTGACTCCACCTCACCCATGATGCTCTGGTCCAGCTCGACTTGCCTGAACATCCAATTCACCCTTGTATAGAAACTCTTCGCCCTTTGGTGACATGAAACTCACCCTGTGACGATAACAATGTATAATGGCTCGAATGGGAACCAACTAGCCCATCCCGATAATGACGTCATAAGATGTCATCTTGAAGACATAGAGGTCCCAAAGAAAGTGACACCCTCCATCCATTAGGGGGAACTCCTTCCAATGATTTACAATAGCTGTTCTAGTCCCCAACAGCGTGTCTAGCGTCATAATTTCAGAAGAAGTATAAACACCAAGCCCCAGGATCTCCACAATGGGAACAAATATGAAACTATGTGTAGAACCCGTATCAAAAAAGTACTGATGTTAAGACAGAAGCTACTAGAATAGTACCTATAGCTGTAGAAGGTCCTGGATCCCGCTCTTGCTAGGTCTGTTGCACTGTGTATGCCTACCCAGTGCCGCGGCCCTACGACACATCCTGGCTACCCTGAGCTGTCTAGCCCTACTGCCTCTGAGATCCTGGTGACTGGATACCACGGCCACGACCATCATCTCTGCCTGCTCGCCCTGATGTAATCCTGTTACCTAACTGGTAAGAATCCACTGGTCTTGCTCCCTCATGCAGAGTCTACACATAACCCCTGTCACTATCCATTGGTGGAAACTCCATGCAAAAGCATTTCAGATGACCCACCATGCCACAAGAATGGAACTCAACTGGGTCTCATGGACACTATGGACTCTTGTTCCCCTCTCTTCCACACTGGTAGCACCTAATATTTCCACATGAAGAAACTACCTGGCTGGTACTGCCACCCTGAGAGAAATTCATCTCTCTCTTCCACTTTCTAGTAGAAATAGTACCAGTAAATGGTGCTGAACCGCCCTGGCCCACACCACCTGCTTCCCGCAGGTTCCTCTCTGTAATAAGTGCTTCGATCACAATTTCATGTACTGAATGCAACCTCATAACATTCACCAGCTCTCAGATTTAATAATGAATACCATCCTTAAAACGTTTGTCTCTCAACGTCTCATCACCCACCAGTACTAGTGAAAAATGCTGAAGCTCAGTGAAACAAGCAGAATAGTCCATCACTGACATAGCGCCCTGCTGTAGATTCATGAACTCTCGAGCTCTATCTACCATCAGCGTCTCGGGAAAGAAGAAATCATAGAAGACTGCCTGAAAATCTTCCCAAGCCATGTCACTATGATGCTCTTACTGGGTGGTAACATCCCACGACCTCTTGATGGAATCACGGAACATATAAGTCACGAGCTTGACCCTACTCCCTGAAAGTGTCTCAAGATACTTGAAAATAGTCTGCATCGATCCTAGCCAAGACTCTGTAGCATGTGGTCCGCCATCCCTTGAAAACATAGGCGGATGCTGCTGCTGAAATATACGAGTAAGATCATCCATATATGTGGCAGCTGGTGGTGCTCCCTAAAAGGTCTTCATGAACCGCTTAAATCCTTCACGGAACTGCGCCTCTGTGCCGGTGTTCGGTATAATGGCTGGTGCCGCATCTGTCTCTGCTGGAGGATCAACGGGTAGCCGATGGCATACCATCTCAGGAGTATACTTGTTTCCACTCTACTGGAGAACAACGTGTGGTATTCTCTGTGGTATGACACTACAAGGTCAAATGCACACCTTAGAACATGATTATCAAAGACCGAAAATGAAGAAACCCAAAAGGGAACAGGAGGAAGAAGGCATTCAAAATTTGGAAAATGAGACTATAGAGTGTGTATAATGACTACACGGTTTGTACATGACTTCCCTTCCCATGCCCGGGTCCTTCTGCACAGCTGAGCCACATGTATCACATTAAACAAAAACTACACGGCGTGTATATCATCTACATGGCATGTATGGTGTTATTTCCAACTTCCCATGTTGATTGTGACATGGCCGATTACCCGTCTTGACACTACACGGTGTGTAACACCACCCTGTTTCCCAGCCACACGGCTAACTCCACACGGTCTATCCTTGGGCAAGACTACACATTGTGTCCCAAAGGTACACTGAGTGTACTAGATGAGCTCTTCTGACCCGTGTTGTTAGTTACACGGCCGAACACACAGCTCACTCTACACGGTGTGTTCGATATACACATGGAGTGTACTCGAAGGGATTTCCCCAACCCATGTTATTAGTTACATGGTCGGGTCCCCAGGTCACACTACACAGAATGTATATTATCTACATGGCATGTTCGCCCCAAGCTCTTCCCTTCCTCGTGTCACCGCCAACACGGTTTGTGACACAGTAAGAGACTACACTGCGTGTACTCTGGGTACATGGTGTGTACTAAAAAAGATTATTTTTCTTCCTGAACTGAAGATCATACACATCATTTTTAATGTACTACAAGGCGTGTGTACTAGGTTTTCAAGACAGTATGCCTCAGAAACTTCTCCGAAACCCAAAAAATACTAAAAAACAACACCTAAATGTCAAATTCCGACCTATGAGGGGACATACTCCACATGAATCAATGTTTGACATCTTATCTCTGTTATAATAAAATAACAATCAATTATCCACCAAATTCTGGTAAATGGGGGCCCATACTCCTCAGAAACCAAAGTCTGGCATCCATTCTATAAACTGTCTCATACAAAATACCCTATCACATAGCATGTATTTATCAAGAATCTCTCACAACAACATTCTTTTCTAGTACAAAAACTATCACAACAGCATGCAATTTCTAATGCACCTACATGGAATGGAACTATGCATGGAATGTGATTTCTAACAAGTTCCAAAATGATGCATGAGATGACATACCCTCATCTCATTGGGTTCCGACAAAATAGATCTCATTAATATAGTATAAATAACAAAATTCAAGTGCGTCACCCATCGGTGAAAATCAATTCAACTCTAAATTGCAAAGATAGTAAAATTGAAATACGAGGTAAATTGGACTTTCCGTATACACTGGTTAGCTACGCCTGGACACAACTTATTACCAACTACCGTTTCAGTCCTATCACTGACTAAGTCTCCAAATAGTATGTCAATGAAAAGAACCCCTCTGATACCACTTTATAACATCCAGTATCCGGGTGCCACTCAAAGGGTCCCCCAAACCCGGTTCGGCACATGGCCTCAAACGTATTTCCCCAAATGCCAGAGGCTGCCAACTAGCAGTGAGGGCTCAAGTTTGATAGTGGCGAAACTATGCCCTCATTTATAAAATTGTAGCGCAGTGGAATATAATATAAACATACAACAACAACGGAAGCAATAAACCATACAAATTTAATGTAACAACTCCAGTAAAAGATAATCAACCAGTTATATAGATATAATGCAACATGTCTCGTGTTCTACGAAAATAGCTAGAACATGTTACATTGCAGTAAAATACAATACAAAGTACAAAAAAAGTAAAAACGTAATAGTTAGTAGCATCGCGAGCCTAAGCCTTGTCCCATGCTCCCCTACTCTTCAGAAGCACTCAAGTACCTGTATGAGGACTTTTTCCATTATCTATACCTACAAAAACGTAATCTATTTGGGCTGAAAAGCATGACCCATATAGGTTGTGAGAAATATATCTCAGTAGGCACCCACCAAAGGTTCGATCCCAACAGGGAGTAATCATGAGAAATTAGTGTGAAAATGTAAAATTCAATAAACTAATAAGTACTCAAAAGTAACTAACTGAACCAGTTTTATTGTAATTTAATTATTCATTTAAAAATTTCATATTAAGAAAACACCACAGTGAATTCCTAATTAAGCAGTCAGCATCCTCAAACTAACAAAACCTCACCCTCAGGTAATAATAATCTCACCATCAGACATTTCCCTCATGCGTAACAGAAATTGACCTCAAGCGTAGGAAGCGTCACCCTCAGGCATAGAAGTCAAGCCCTATGGCACAAAAGGGTCCTCTCAGGTGAAATAGAACGTCGATGTCAGCCTAATACAATCACGCCCTTAGGCTATATTAAACACTGCCCTCAGGCATAAGTAACCGGGCTATGCCCAACATATAAACATGCATTTTACAGACAATTCCTTTCATGGAAAAAGTCATGCATAATTAAACATGGCATACCCTCGGGTATCCTAGACAAATAGATAAATAGAGGAACACACCCCTTAGGATGGTCCTATATCCATGCAGTGATCCCAAACAGCATTTTAATATCACATTTATTTACCTATTCAATTCTAGTTAATTAAAATACCAACGGCCTCCACCACATGACACCCCAACATGTGTTCGTGGCACAATGTTTCACACAAACACACAACAGTTGGAAAAATTAACACCAAGCCACCTACCCTTAAAGCCAACGAACATTATACATGAACATCGATTCCAGGTCTGCCCAAAAATATCTTAGATCTGAAGTTGAAGAAACTCCATTTAAATGTAAATAACTCCCTTTAGGGGAAGAATTGGCAAGAACTGCTTAAGGAGAAGGGAGGATTACCCGCGCGGTTCCAACGTGATCATCCGAGGCAGAAACGGATTCCCGACGAACACTCGGTAGATATCCAAAGCTTCGGTCTCCTATCCCGAGATCCCTCTTCCTTTTTTAAGCCTTTCCTATGAAGAGGAGAAGCTAAATCCCATTTTATGCGAAAAAACAATGTACACGGCGTGTCCTTCCGAGTACATGATGTGTACTTCCCATTTTTAAATTGTTCCTCTGGCGGCTTCTCGCCAGCGCGAAACTGTTCACCTGCCGACATGACTACACTACGTGACTTCATGAGTACATGACGTGTTTTGTCGCACAGCTGGCCACTGCCTTACTAGTCGCATGCCGACTGACTACGCGGCGTGTATGGGACCACTACATGGCATGTATTTGGATCATAAACCCTTCATAGCCGACATTGCCACACGCCCTGTGTACTCATTCCACACGGCCATAAGTACTCGGCGTGTGGAAAAGTACATGGCATGTACTTTCCAAAATTAGAATTTTCCCCCATTTTCTATATTTTCTTTAAAACACTTAAGGAAAAGAGAAAAGAAGAAACTCGTACCTCAAAAATAAGAACCAGGTTCTAACATATGTGATTCTTATCTCAGTTTGGTTTATTAACAATTGATCTTTATCTATTTATCATTGTGATATTATATTAGTATGAAGATTAATTTATATAAATTTTCTGGTTTTGCATTGGTCATAATTTACCTTAATTATTAAATATCTCCTTCAATGAGAAACTAAAATATTTTGGTTTCTAAATGATCTATACTACGTTACTATATTTTATTTAGTTAGTTCTTATGTCGTATACATTTTATATATTCATTAATTTATATTATATGCTTCATTTTAATATTTATATTTTTTCTAAATTTTATGAAGAGGATATAATGGTACCAACCAACAAATTTTAGAAATAACATGATTTTTATAATAAATAGCTTGAGTTATGCATTCATGATGAATCTAAATATATTTATTATATAGAAAAAAATTCTATATATATGATGAAAAATGATTCAATGTTATATGAATGATAAATATGTGTATGATTTTTTTCTTCTTTTCATTCTTGTCAGATGATTTTTCTTCCTCTATTTCTTTCCAAAATAGTTATTCGAGATACATCCCTTAAAAGAATAAAGAATGTAATGACCTAAAATTTTACTATTTATCATTACATTAATGAAATATACTATTTTCAATATCTTTCATAAAGAAAATAGGAACCAAAAAAAATGATCATGTCATAAATTAGTACAATAATTAAATATGATGTGAAACATCAAAAACAATACAATAAAAACAAACCCTCAAGTAAAAAATATCACTATGTTATTTATTATGAAAATATATATATTAATTACTTATTTAAAAATAGTATTATTAATTATCAATTATTGAAGTATTAATTAAGTTTGAGGGTTAGAAGGAAAATAATTTTTAAAATATGAATAAATAAATTAAATGACAATTATAGATATTTCAAAAAAAACTATTATTAATAAGAAGCTAATTTTACTGAATAATTTTAGTTAATAAATTATTAAAGATGATTATGGGAATAATTATCACTTACCAAATAATATATTATGGTGAAATAAACCAAAATGGGGGGGGGGGTAATCTATGGATGAAATAACTTATCAAAATAAAACAAGTTTTCTTCTAAATCTAACTACCATTTTGTATCCTTACCAATCGTTCGTGATGTTAAGATTATATAATATTTTTATTAACTTGATTAAATTCACTCACAAGTATTTACCATTATTATAATGTATTATTGATTATTTTTTTACCATATGTTATTGTATATTAATAAATTATTAAGGTATACATGAATTTACATATTTAATTATCACAACAATACATCCATAAAGCATTCATCAATTTTCTTTCATGAACGAAAACACAATAAAGATCACTACTCCCTACATGGGATACTCATTATATAATAGGTTCTGTCTTAGTTACTCTATTACAATAATAAATTCAATAAAAATATTAGGGATAGTTCACATCTTCCTAATGGTCACTCCTCCAAATTTTCCTTCCAATTATTATTATTAATGTAAAGAATCAACTCAAAATAGTTTATGGACATGTGTATCCCTTCACTAGCATTTGATTCATTAATTCTATTCTCATGTATAAAAATATTTTATATCAATGTCCCTCTATGACTATCCTTCATAATTCATAGATATCATCTCATAGAATCATTTTTCCTCCATAGTTAATATGGAATTACTCACCCCTTTATTGTTTTATAAATAACATCATATTCGACAGTGATATAGTCTTCAATGGATTCCACCATTGTTTTTCTAACCCCTCTCTTGGAACTCCTCTCTATCTATGATAATTGAACATATTTTATGTTCCCATATCTCTATCCTCTATGCTAATATTCTATTTTCCATTCTTCAAATATGGGGTCAATGTTATGAAACAAGTTTACTTGTCATTATCATTATTGGTTTCAAAAAACCAATCATAACACCCATAAATTTCTTATATAAATTCGCTTAATAATGTAAACCTAATTATTCACTAAATTTATACATATTCACAACATTTTTCCACTTGAATTAGTTATAAATTAATTCATTTCAATAATTCTACAATATCCTATTGATTTAGGATCGAAGCATGTCCCAAATGTGAGGCCCATTATGTATTGACCAATTAATAATGTAACCACACATCATTGGTTTATCATAGAAGCACCCATCATTAGAATATTAAGTAACCCCTATAAAATTTAAAGACACCATTATCTAATAATAACACAATTGTTTTTATTTTTTTTCATTTCTCTAATAACATTTCAAATTTTATCACAACAATCTATTGCAAAATATTTAAATATTCATTTAAAATTATAAACAAGTTTTAAAAAAACTAAAGAAATTAATAAGTGATTTCTTTTCATATTATGTTAAATAATTCTTATAGAGGATGAAAAATATTATATAACAGTTATGGTGGACGTGAAGTCGTTGTCACCGTGTATATTAAACACACATTATTTTTGTAATTTTGCAATGAATGTAAAACACTTCGTGTTGAATGATTTTTTTCAGATCCTTTTATTGAAACTAAAATTCAAATGGTTTTATTAGGAACCTTATAATATAAGGTGGTGTATGACACAAAAATATGCCTCAATAAACGGATATTTAGGTGAAGTCTCTTACATAATGTCTGATTTATGATGTATTTTTATTTATTTCTTAACTAACAAACATAGAGTAATTATTTAATTTATCGAGAACTGTTTTCATGTTTATTATTAATTTTATATCACTTATTACCATGTTATAAAAATTAAATATTTAATTATGTTTATATCATATGATTTATCGATATTTAGTACATGAGTTGAAAATGAACTTGGTATGATGTCAATAGTCTATTGGTCATACATCTATCATATATATCATAATATTTATGAAAAAATAATAACATTTATATATGAATTATACTTTTAAATCAAACCATTAATTATGTTTATGAAAAATGAAGTAAATTTAAATCATGCAGAAATTATGTTATATGTATGCATTAGTAAAATTTTCATTTTTCAGTGTTCATTATTGAAAAAATATAATCAATATATATTCATTCTATAATGGCATTTTTATCATAAATTTAATTTAAATATACTTATATATTATTCAATTTATTTAGTTATTAATAATAAATCCCATCACTTTTTGGAGGTGAGAGTTCTCACGTACACATAAATGGAATTGTCATTTTTATTTGTATGAAAAATAAAGAACATAATTGATATTTTAATTAATTATAATGAATAATTTTTTATGAATATCAAGTACCAACATCAATATCTTTAGTATAACTATTTTTTATAGAATTTTATGAAAAATAAATTATATCGGCACGTGGAGGTGATAATAAACATGCTTGTATGTACTATTAATTCTCTTCTAATTTAATGGAAGTAGTGATGGATTTAGGTTATGATAATAAAATAGTTATATATTTATTATACTGGAGATTTTATTTTTTCATAGATGAAGAATATTTGAAGGGCGTTCAAAAAAAATAAAATAGATACATATTAAATTGAAACATAAACTTTTTTTCGGATCGTCACCTTTTATAAAACCTTAAAACCTCTACTATGTGTGTTCTACATGAAATAAGGACTATAAAATGTGTACAGGTAATCTAGTATGTGGTTTTGGAAGTGATTGTATTTCCTAAATGTTTTTTGAAGTGTAAGGAATTGAGATGAATGGGAACACATTATTAGAAGTGTGGAGGGGAACACTTGGAATTATTAGGATTATTAAATTAATAAAAATTTATTTTCTATTACAAATGGGTCCAAATTGGTTTGTTATGAATATTGGATGTGTATGGGTCGACATATAATCATCCAATAACAATTATGGATGTTTTAATACATTTTCAATCCTTATATTTTTGTTTTAACCCCTTTCAACTCTATTCGTTTTATAATGTAATTTAAACATTTAGGGTTAAAATAATAACCATAACATGAAAAATAACAAAATAATGAAACATTAATTAAATTTTAATACATATATATAATTTTTCACTGATTATTATATTTTATTTTATTATATAACATTTAATAAAATATTATATATTTTTAATGACCATTACTGTTAATTTTGAAACTATTCATTTATTGTCTTTTTAAAATATTATAACTTGAAAATTCAGTCAAACAACTATTTTAGTGCATCATTAACTTCACCAATTCATCCAAAACATTTTGGTATGACATCAATTATGAAAACATATATTTATTAAAATATGTATAATATCATGTATTTGATTCTTCTATTAATTGAAAAAATACAACATCATCATTCTCTACCCATTTATTTTAAAAATTTATTTCATAAAAATGATAAATAAAATAACCTGATATATGTAATAATTTTATATTTCTAAGGAATATTTATGTTCAAATTCATCCCCTGTATAAAAACATAGTTAAAATACTTTATATTTCAAAAACTAAAGAGTAAAAAATATTATTTTTCATTGAATATAATACTATAAATGCACTAGTGTAATCTAATTGGATCCTTATGGATCTAAAATGGACATAGGGTTGCTATATTCCATAAATACCTCACAAATTAAATTATGATATATATTAAGGTAAATTTATGTTATATAAATATATATTACCTTTAATTACCCGATTTACCCATAACTGTGGTAATATTGTTTTTTATTAAAGATACAATTTATAATGAAAAAAAAATAAAATGGGCCAATTTTAATAATTTTAAACTTATGATTCCTTAAATAGAATAAAATTATCAAAATTCGTAACATAGAATTGAAATAAATTAATCAATAATTAATCCAGTTGATGGAATAAAAAACAAGCTTTTATTGTAAAACATTCAAAAGTTCACATGGTTTTTATATCCAATTTCAATGTGAAATTATTTTGAATGGCTGAAATTATATGAAATGATAAAACTATAATGTAATTATTCATTAAAAATATTTCAAAGGATAATATGTCAATATAAATACACAAAAAAAATATTTTTGAATTATAATGTCGTATTTCAACTATCCATTAATATATTAAATTTATTGGGATATTTAGAAATATTCATCCAAAGTTAATCTTAATGTACTTACTATAAAAATAATTTTTATTTTGTACATTATAATTTATCCGACTGAAAAAATCTAGTTAGAAAATGGTTTTACCATCAAAAGGCTATAAAACAGGTATTTAGAATCATAATTTTTTCATCTATAAAACTATATTTATCATATAAATTATTGAAAATATTTCCTATTTTCATTAAAATATACATAATAATGAAAATGGATTATTTAAACATTAACTAATTTATTAAATTATTTCCTTTTTCTTAAATTTATTCCTCAATATTTTATTATCTTATCAATCAATTTTCGTTATTTTCCCCTCATTAAATTTTCAGATTCCCATAATGCCTATTAAACCATACGATTTTTCAACGAAACCATAACATGATGAATCACCTTCTTGAACAACACATAATCTATGTGTTAAATAATTTGGACTATTTTTTCCTCATAATAAATATTTACTTCTAACTAAGCTAGTTTCAGACTCAAAAAATGGGTTTGATCCCGCATATAAATTCTAAATATTAATAAATCAAAAACATAGTGAATGTGAGATTAAAATTGATGTAAAAACAATTTATAAGACTCTAGTCCAACTTTATCCAAGATTACATAGGCTCTAATAAACCGTAGTCTCAACATATCCTTCTTACACAAATGCATCAAACTTTCCCTAGAAAAACATTTATAATGACATGATTATCTACTGAAAAAATATAATCCTTGCTCTGGTTATACATATAACGTTTCTGGTTATTCTTGGTTGTTTTCATTTGTTGATGAATAATAAGAATGTTCTATTCCATTTACTATAACAATTCTGGTCCCATCAATTTCTTTTCACCTAATTCATTCCAAAATTCTAGAGTTTGATACTTTTGCCATATAATGAACAATGTGGAGATATCTGTATACTGAAATTAATATTGTTATTATAAGAGAAATCATCCAATGAATGATGTTGATCCCAAAATCCATGGTAATTCACTTAACATGCATGTAGCATATCATTCAAGGTCTAAATTTTCTAATCATACTGCCCATCATATTGAGGATAAAAAGATGTACCATGATTTAATTTAGTATCCAATGAAATCAAAATGAATTTAACAAAGTTAGATATGAACCTAGGATCATGATAAAATATAATGGAGAAGCTAACTCCATGTAACATAAATATACACTTAAATACATCATATAAATTGGATCGAGAGATAGAGTATATCAAATAAGAAAAAAATTAAAAGATTTAGTAATATCAATCAATAAAAACACAGATCATATTGTCACCTTGAGTAGACATTGGAAATCTTATGAATAATCCCATTGAAATATTATCCCACTTCCATTATGTCGCTGAAAAATGTTCAAGAATCCCTTTTGAAAACTGTCATCAAACATTAACAAGTTGATAAGTCAAACATCCCAGGGAAATGTTATCAATATCTCATTTCATTCCATTCCTGAAGTTTTACTCCTGATGGTCTCTATAAATCTTAATTCTTATGTGATGAAATAGAATCAAATAACTATGAGCTTTAATTATTACTATATATTCAACGGTGAATCAAAACTAAAAGATAATATCTTAAAAAATATCAAAACATTATCTTTCTCAATGTTAAACTAAAGCAACATACCCTTTTAAAGAATTTATACTTTTTTCTAAAACTCATTGTCTTCATTCTACGCTTAAATAATTCAATCTGGTATAGATGATTGTACTAATACCGGAAAAAAATACTGTGATTTCCTCCACTAACAACTTGTCAAAAAAAATTCATTATATTATTAACCAAAGGGTCACATTCTAAACTCATCATTGTTAAAGTATATTTGATTTTGGAACCCAATGAATCATCCACATTTTGTTCTATTCTAAGATGGTATTAAATCATGAAATATTAAAACATTCTTAGTTTTATTCATATTATATGTCTAATGTTCAATTTTTTATTATTTAATATATATTTTATTAATTTGTGATCAGTATATATTTAACACTTTACGATATACAAATAATGCCTCCAAATTTTTTATGTAAAAACTAAAACAGTGAACTCCAAATCATGTATAGGGTAATATAACCTGAGGTTTCAGATGACATGAACCATAAGAAATGACACGATATTTATTCATTAGAAAGGAATCAATTCCTTTCAATAAAGCATAATAGTGTAAAAAAGTCACCATTTATGGAAGGAAGGTACAAAACTAGAGCATTTAACAATCTTCCTTTAAATTCATGAAATTATCTATGACATTGTTTAGTCTAAATGAAAATAACAATATTTTGTGTTAAAATAGTTATTGGGATATATAACTAATCAATTTTTTCACAAAACTATATTTTATAACCCACAAATCCATGAAAAATACAAATATTTGTGACATTTGTAACTATTGTCAACACTTCATCAACATTTTTTATAGAAGTTTCAACCATTATTCAATGTTTAGAAAAAATATTTCGATGGAATTTAATTTTTGTTATCCAAAATTCTCTCTTAGTAAAAATTCAATATAGTATTTCATCCCATTACGGATTGAAAAATATCCTTCTGTTTCTTTCATGTTCATCAAATATTTTAGAATACATCAAAATATCATCTATATAACCAATAACAAACAAAAAAAACTGATGAATGACTCCATTCATAGGGTTCATAAATATAGTTATTGCATTAGATAACCAAAAGGATATAACTCTAAACTCGTAATTCCCCTATATATCTGAAAACAATATATTTGAAAAGTCTCCCTCTATCACCTTCAACTGATGGAACCTAGACATCTAATCAATCATTGAACAATTCTGAGCTCCCTGGATCTGATCAACCAAATAATTGATATGAGGAAAATGATAATTGTTCATAATAGTCATTATTTTAAAGACTCTATATTCAATTAAATGCCTCATAGAACCATCTTTATTTTTCACAAATAAAATAGAAGCACCCCATGGATATGTTTTAGGTTGAATTAAATCATTATCAAGCAATTAACATAACTAGTTTTTAAATTTTTTTATTTCTACCTGATCCATTTGATAAATCTGGTATAAATAATCTTACCATAAGACACTAAATAAATATTAAATTAAATGTTTTAGCCGGGAAAGAAAGTATAAATTCATCGGGAATACCATCTATAAATTCATTCAGTACTGGAATATTAGTAATTAAATTAATTTCATTCTTTTCAACATCATTAGATAGATAACATTAACATCCATCTTTAATCAATCATTCATCTTCTTGTAATGTTATAAATGGTATGAAATAATTTAATGAAACATTCTGTTTTTTGAAATCTATTTTAGCATGAGGGACAAAAAGATGATACATTCCCAAAATAATAGTATAATCCACTATAAGAAGTTCAACAAGATTTGAAGGAATGATCATCCCACCAATGGTAATAAGATGTTTTATATAAATTTTGGTTTCATTAATACTTCCACCCTAGGTTTTTACCAAAATTTTGTATCATATTTATAATGTAATATTTCCAATTAACAAGAAATGATCTAAAAAATTAAATAATTTGAACATCACGAGTCAAATATAGTGTTAGAATATTTTTTAAAAACTATTAACACACCTATCACTACATCATTTATGATATCGCATCATCTATGGTAGTAGAAAATGATTTTCCATGCCCTTCATCTTTTTAACATACTAATTTACACACTTGATAATCGACTTGGGACATATTAGCATAATTTCATAACCCATTACAACTAAAAACGCTTACTACTAGATTCTCATTTCATTAGGGATCACCTCCCTTGTAGTCACATAGACTTTTACCAGTCCTTCAACATTCTAATAACTTTTCAAACTTTGAAACATATTCATCAATATTATTTTTACCACACTTCTCACATGAATAAAATTTTGTTTTCTTACTCTAAATAGCATTGATGGATAAATTCCCATTTCATTCCAACTAGAATACTTATTTTTAGTTGTCTTACCTCTAAATAGATTTTATAAATGAATTCCCATTTCGTTCAAACTAGAAAAATTATTTTTCATGCGTTTAATAGACACATGATCATCAAAAAACATCATTATTATCTTTTCAACACATCATATAATTTTGCCATATATTTTGAACTCACATGAAGATAATTACATTCAATATTTCGACATCAATCCTGAGTAAAACCCATTTATCTTACAATCAATATCCCAAATAAAATTTGGGACATACCTTTACAAAAGGGTGAAAATTTATTCATATAAAGCACCCAAATCATCCTTATTTGGTCTCAATTCCATGTATAACTTTTCCATCATATGTCAAGCATCCTTTGGAAAATATTTCTCAACGAAAATATTCATAAATTCATCTCATTCAATGGAATTTTTCTCATCACTTAATATGTTATTTTTAACCATTGTCCGCCACTAATAGATTCACCTTCAAAATGATAAATTATATGAGTTTCCATTTGATTCTCTGAACAACCATTAATTTTGAATATATTTTCTATGGATTTAATCCATTTTTAATCTAGTCGGAGGTCATATGGTCCTCTGAATAATGGGGTATGTTGGCTCAAAAAATGCCCCACTGTCATTTTTTTTCCTATATGGTAGATCAGATTAATCTCTTGCATGAATACCAACACTATTTATCTGCTGTTTAATCAGATCCACTACAATAAAAAACTAATCAGTTCCAATTATGACTATCACACGATTTTGAATTGGAAATTTGTTTTTCACTTGATTCCATCCATGAATAGTTTCCCTATTTCTTCTATGGAAAACCATTCTGCACATACATTACTTATACGAAGCATCATGGTAATCATCAAATACCCTACTATTTTAACATGATCATAAGGTAAACTCATTAAAGGTAATTTTTAAATATTATAGTAAACTATAATGTAATATAAACCATCCTATTAAATATAATATAAGCCCACATCCATAAAACATTACATAATCATATGTGAAGATAAGAATTTTAATTTTTTTCCCATTGAGGATATTTTTATGTTTAGAGTTTTATATAACTATTCCATAACTCATACATAACAAAACCATATGAATACTAATTCAAAACATCCAAATGTATATATTTCATTCAATAAAAATTAACTTTTAAAATGGAACGTTGTTTCTTTTGTGGTTTAATCATAATAACATTTCTTTTAAATTATACTTGACTTTATTATCCCTTAAATACTGTGAGAAAAATTCAAACCATATGATGAGAATAAAAATATTAGTAAGGGACACAAAGAGAAGGAAAACATTGATACATTATCAAAAATTAAAAACTTCAACCATCATGAATTAGTAAATATATTCCTTTGTAAATAAGCTCTTTTATTTCCATTTTTAGTAATCAAATGACTACCACAAAACAACAAATATCACAGATAACAAATTAATGTTACTTGGAACATTATAACACTTAAATAGAATAATCATGCGATCTAATTCCATATATTTCACTCTTACAAATGGAATATTCATACAAACAACTTCTATAACCAATGCATTGGAGGTTATAACCTGACCACCCATCCATGTTTCATAAGGGAACCACCGATATTTTTTATCATGTGACCACCATTCAAATGTCCAAGTACCATTATATAATATGAACATATAAAATATTTTAATTTTACACATTTCACTCATAAAATAAAATTTGTAATAAAAAGAAATCACTTATTGATATTGAAATAATCAATGAATTTTAAACCAATTTTCAAGACCACAATTCACAATAAGTGGAATGAATTCATTATTTTCCATTAAAAAATATATATCTTATTGTGGAATCCATATATCAAATAATGGTTATGGTGGTAGATAAGTTTTTTCCCATATACATTAAAAAAGAGGCCTTCTGTTATTTATTAAAGAATTTAAAACACTTTTTATTGAATGTTCTATTTTCAAAACAATTAATTAATCTAAAATTAAATTGGATTGATTAAAACCCTTATAATAGAAGGCGGTGAATAACATCAAAAAATTACTTAGTGAAAGGTGATTGAGACGAAGTCTTTTACCTCAAGTCTGATTTATCAAGTATGTTCATTATCATTATAAATTATAAAATTATGTAAATTATATACATTCTCTAGAATCATTATCCTATTTAGTATTCATATTATTTAACTTATTACCATGTTATAACTAATAAATAATTATGTAATTCCAAATCAAATGCTTTGTTTATATTTAGTACTTCAGTCAAGAATAAAGTTTCTTTGTTGTCAATAGTCCATGTAGTCATAATAAATCATCTCCAGAATAATATTCAAGTAATTATAATAAATTTTGTATATCAATTATACTTTAAATAAATCAATTAATTATGACTATGAAAAATTTACTATGTTATAATCATAAAGATATTATGTCGTATATATACATGAGAAACGTTTAAATTTTTCAATGTTCACTATAGCAAGATGTTTAGATATATTTTAACCATTATGAATGATCATAATATCATAAATATAATTTAAATATACAAATTTATTTTTCAAGTGATTTTTTATTAAAAATGAATATCATCACTCTTTATGGGTTATAGTTCACACGTACACACAAACGACATTATAATTTTTCTGTGCACGAAAAGAAAAAAAATAAATTGATATATTATTTTATTAATATTATAAATATGTCATGAGTGTCACATGTTGACATCAATTTCATTATTATAACCATTCTTGAGATATGGTTATGGAAGAATAATTATATCTGTTAATGGAAGTGATAAATCACACACATACAATAATTATTAATTATTTTTACATCTAACAAAAGAAGAGATGAATTTTAGGTAATGCTAACAAAATCATACAAAATTGATGATATTGATGTTATTTTATTAGAATAGATGATAAATATTTGAATAAATTGGATGAGTAAATAAAATAGAAACAATAAAATAAAATCACTACCTCTCCTTCAGATGTCCACCTTTCCTAACACCTTATCACCTCTAAAGAAGGTGTTATGACTAAAACATGTCCACTATATTTTGGGTAGATATTATAACTACATGTTTGGTAATATATTTTCTAAAAAAATTATTGTTATTAGTAATGAACAGAGGAAAATTGGTGACCTTTTATAGGAGAGGTGAAGGGCACTTTTTGAAATATTAAAATTATTAAATTAATATTAATTCATTTATATACGAAATTGTTCCAAAATGATTTATGTATCTACATAGGATGTTTATGGGTAAAAATATAACAATACAATGAAAATGTTAAAAGTTTTAATATTTATTTTAAGCATTTTCCTTTTGTTTTATTCCATTTTAACTATTACCATTTTGTCAAATAATTTAAACTTCAAGGGATGAAATATTTACCATAACATGCCAAAAGAACATTTAATGAGTAATTAACGAAATTTGAATACTTATATATAAATTTTGTTATAATCATATATTTTTTAAAATTTTATACCATTTAATAAAAAAATTATATTTAAAAAACAATTAGGGTCAATTTTGAGAATATTCATTTCTTGGCATCTTAAACGTATCATAAATTCATGATATAGTCGAAAAATATTTGAAAACCTCTAAAAACATTTAATAGAAATAATGATACTATTTTTTGTATAAATTTATAATATTATATTTAATTAAATATTAATAATAAAATTTAGTTCATTCTTTTATTAATTATGAAAATGCAGAATCATCATTATTTTTCAATTTAATTTAAATAATTATTTACAAAAAAATGTAAATAAATAACCATGATGCATTTAATCTTGTTATCAGTATAAATAATATTCCTAGTTTATGTTATCATGTTTATAAGACCATATTATGAATACATTACTTGTTAAAATCAAATGTGTGACAAAAAATTACTTTTCCTTGAATATAATGTTATAAATGAATTAATGTCATCCAAGTGTCTCCATATCATCCTAAAAATGATCCAATGATGATATTGGATATAATAAAATTATAATATTAAATTAGGACAAGTTTTAGGGTATTTTTATATTTTCATAATATAATTTTTACATTTAATTACTTGATTTACCATTATACATGATAATAAAAATTATTACTAATGATTTTATTCATAATGTCTAAAAATGTTATATTTACATAATTTTGACCATATGGTTCAGAATAGAGATTCTATTTTTCCAAATAAAAAAAAATAATTGGGAAAAATTAAATAAAATCTAATCATGTTAATAGAATAATTAAATTGTTTTTAATGTAAACCATTCAAAATATCAAATAGTTATTATAACCAATTTCATTTTGAACTTGATTCTAATGAAATGTATTTTATTAAATAAAAAAATAGTCAAATTTTACATTAAAAATTTAAATTTATAATATAATAATATACATATATTAAGCAAACAAATAGTTTTGATTTAAAATGCATTACTTTTCATTGTCAATTAAAATATGAAAATTATCTGAAAAATATAAAAAGTTATACCAGTGTAAATTTTTATATAACTTTTCCCATGAAAATATTATTTTTCAAAAATAATATATAAAAGTGACAAAAACAATATTTTAAATGGTTTCTTCATCAAAATGCGGTAAAACAGTTTTTTAGATTAACAATGTATAAACCCATTAAACCAGATTTTTCATATAAATTATTGAATATATTTAAATTTTTAATTATTATCTAATTATTAATTTAAATAAACTATTTTATCATTACCTAAGTTGTTACACATGGAGTACCAAATTAAAATAGTGACACCAATGTTTATAGTAAGGATGTTTGTGGGCTTCTATTATAATATAGGAATTGTTATTAATATTATTGGAATATTGTAATGATATTTTTTATGGTTTTATGAAATGGATTTCATTTATTTATTCTTCTAAAGTGTATATATTCTTTTGAAGAATTTAATTAAAAATTCGTGAAATGGTTCTTATCCATGTGGCATTTGTTGTTATGTCTCTTGTGATAACCTTCAGAGATTAAAAACCTCAACTACATGGGATATTTAGTGCATTTATAAGTACTTTATCTTGAGATACAGAGAAATGAAATATATCATATATGAATTTTAATGAATTTCCAATAATTGGATATTGATGGTTGTTTTGGGATCTTATATGTAGTTTGGGTGGTACCCAAGATCAAGCAATGTATATGTATTTGAGTCTTCATTCGAATTATTTTTTCAAGTAGTATTACATGCTACATTGTAACATTAATATTATAGTTTTATTTGTAATTAATTTTTAATAAATTTAATATACTCATGCATAGTAGAAAAGGATTAGATGATTTTATATTTCATTTTACTATTGTTTTATCCTTAAAGAGAAAATATTCCTCTAATTATTTACATAACTCATGTCCATAATTATCGGCATTCAATGTATTGGGTATG
The DNA here is from genome assembly GCA_963277665.1 of Viscum album. Lineage (NCBI taxonomy): Eukaryota > Viridiplantae > Streptophyta > Magnoliopsida > Santalales > Viscaceae > Viscum > Viscum album. The sequence goes on along the minus strand of OY728143.1, from coordinate 291,284,318 downwards.
TCACTTAAGATCATTGGGACTTCATTTGGTATGATGCTAATTATTTTGGTAAGAATGTTACATAAATTTTTACATATTATTTTTTACATTAACATTAATTTTTTAGAAAAAAATGAGAATAAATTCATTTTTTATATGATTTTGAAAATATTTCATAGATATTTTTTGAATCCAAATTATTCATAGATTATTAAAAATCATTTGGTATATTTGATAAAGGGTAATATGATTATAATTATTTTTAAATGTTTACATTTGATTCAAATAATATTTAATTTTTTAATTTTAAATAGTTTATATGTGATATATTTTAGAATGTTATGTTTTTCCAAAATATCTAGTTGATTTAGTTTTTTAATCATTAATGCATATTTAAATGTTGTTTTGTTGGATGAATATTCCATTAGAAATGAATTTTGGGAAATAAATTTTTCAAAAGTAAATTGTTTCAATATTTTAAAATTTAATAATATTTGGACATAAAATTTTTGTAAATGGATTTTGAAGGTCTAATATTTATTTACCATTTGAAACATTTGGTTTTATTTTTTTCAATTTATACTAATGATATTCATATTGTTTATTTTAATATTTTTCCCCCATTATAATATTAATGGACTCTTTAGTTGATCAGGATTGACATGGGAAAGTTAGTCCACATACCTCAATTTATAATATTGGATTCGTTCCTCTCAATCCAAAAAAATATTATTTTCATTCCATAGTTCTAAAACATTAATCCCCCAAATTTATTTGGGAAACAATATTCTCTAAAAATAGTGATTCAATTACTAATTATTTAAGTGATTTTAATCCATCTCAATCATCATGAATCCCAAAATGATAAATTCGGGCATTCATACTAAAGGATATAAATTGGACGTGTTAGTAGATGATAATCAATCCTAATACCTGGTATGACCACTATTGGGATTACTTCATGGTTACTTTAAATCAAGAGTTATTTTGTAATACGTTGAAGGTACCCAATGTGAATAAATTATTTAACCTGAATTAGAGAGTTAATAAAATTTATGAATGTTCATTATAATTTATTTATTTGTTAACTTATCTTATAAATATATTATTAAATTATTCGTTAATATATTAGTGTTTAATGGATGGTCGTTGAGCCAACATATCACTATATGTTTCTTCTCTTATCCTCGATATTTATGGAGTTCCACTAAAACAGGCGATATAATTTAAAGAATACTTTGCAGGATAAATAATTGTGTCTGAAGATTATCCAATTCCAATATGTGGTTTAAAGATACCCATAAGAGGAAATGTAATAGTTATTTATCATACATTACAATTAGTGGTATCCAAAATCTATCATGTAAATTTTTACTATAATTTTTCTGAAACAAGAACGTAGTATTCAATAATTGTAGAATTTAATAACATAGTAATGCGTATTATAAAATGTGTACTAACACATGTTTTAATTGTAATAATTTCTTCCATTTGGGAATTTAATTTATGTTTACACTCATATGAATGGTGGCAGAAATATTCCCCTTCTGAAGATCCTCTAATTCAACCGATATATTTAAATTTTTTAGCTATGAACATTTTATTTTTACATTTATGTAATTTATTTTATCTTATTTAACATGTATTGTATGGATTTGTGTTTTGGTTGTTCTGATGTTTATATAGTTATTTTTCTAATTTCTATTTTAATTATATATTTATAACCTTGTGATATTGTAATTATATTTTTGTGTATTTTCACATGACCGTTATATAATTGGAATTATTATATTTTGATGAGTGGAGTTGTAAGAGTATGAATATGAGGTAAAATAATATATTTTCTAGAGACCCTCCTAATAAAATCAGTTCATTTTGAAAAAATACAAAGGTAGTATTAAATATAATCGATGTAGATTTTGATATTCAGATTTCTATAATGAAGATATGATGAATATGGGATCTTGAAACCTTTTAGGTAACAAATGTTTGATCTGACTAATTAACAATACATTGAGGTAAATTATTTTTTTTTGGAATGATCATTCCTCAATGATTAACCCAATTCAATTTTCTTTGTGTGCTGCAGGCATTGTGTTATATAATTGATTGTAAATAGTTTTATACATTAATTTCTGGTCAGTTGACGTGGATTCATGGAGAAGGTGTTAGATGGGATCTAGTATTTCATTGGATTTATTGGGAGTATATGTTCCCAGAAAATTTCCATGGGTTACCCATACATGACACGAGTCTATAATAAGTGGGTCTTTTTGGCCCATGATTTTTCATATTAAATTTTTTAAAAACATTGTTGCATTTTTTGATTTTTAAGTGTATTCTCATGAAGTGGTGATTTTTATAAGACTCCTGTTCTAGAGTGAATTATAATATTAATAAAATGTTCTAATTTTGTGAACTAATCAAGATATTTATTTTTATATAATTTTATTATTTATTATGTAATTTTTTTCATCTCCATTATTAAGGATGTTCATTTAGAGATATTTTATTTGGATAATTTTAAAATTTGGTGGGTTTTATCTTCAGGAATACGTCAGGAGGGTCTAGTGGGTTGTTGGTGGACTATGATTTAATATTATTTTAACATGGTGTAAATGAAACAATAAATTGGATTTTAATTTCATTTTTTTATTTTCCAAATATGAGATAATAATTATTTCGAGTATATTGAGTTTTAGATCTATATTTGGGTTCTAAAGTGTAGACTTTGTTCATTCTATCCTCTTGAGTAGTTTGATTATATTTTCTCTTCAACAAAAATTATCTCAGACATTATTTGGGAAGAATATGAAATTTTATTGACAATTACCACATTTAGGTGTTTCTATCATGTATTAATACTAACATTTTCCAATAATGTTCATGATTTTTCAATAGTTCTATGTGTGGTGGAATTTTTATGTTTCATAAGAATTGTTATAGTATTTGAATGGATAGGGGAAACTCAATAAAATTACAATGTATCCATGATGCTTGTTGTGGTCTATGATAGTTGTCTTTCGCATGGTTGGAACATAGTTCTCCAAACCGTGTGGCATCTTATGGTTATAGAAATGAGTGCACGTTTGGAGCATGATTTCCCAAACATGTGTCCAAAATATGATACAGTAGATAATTAATATGAAAAAAGACATTATAACCTAAAACTTATCATGATAACCTTAATTATTTCTTTATATCTAAGAATTCCACCCATGATACTTCTTTTTAGTGACTCTAGAAATTCCATTCCTTATAGAGATATTCTTTTTCAGATTTAAGGGTGTCTGATCTTATACACTAAAAACATGAAAAATTCATTATATTTATTTTTTATCAGTACTCGTAATCAATAAAATAATAATATATTAGATGTATTATTCATAAAAAAATTCTTTATTACATGATATAATGTAATTTATTATAGATTTGGTGAGGGATAATGATGTGGAACTCAGATCAACCACAAATATTTATTACATCATCAAGGTTTTTCATAATAGGCGTCCCACCTGGTTCTCTTCTATTTTATGGTATTATATTTGAATTTCATTATATGGTTTTCCTATATTAGAACCCATTAAATAATATTTAGGATCCCTCTTTCTCTTAATCTTGTGAATTCAATTAGGTTTTAGAAATTCCATGTGTTTGAGATAGGTAGATCATTAATCATTAAATATTACTGAATCTATTATTTACAGTTCCTTTATAAGGGGAATGTAATTCTATTTTCCAGCCACCTTTCTTAACATGTACATATATCTACGAATTATTTTTTCTTATTCTTTTGACAAAATATGTAAAAGGGGTGTCCAACAAGAAATGATCTTTATATAATTTTTATAATAAAAATGATTTTTTTTGATAGTTTAAGGCCTAAATTTAACGTGATTATTAGTTATCAAATTTTTAAGATATTGATTTATAAAATGACCTGAAATAATTTTATTTCATATGATTAATTTTTTTGGAACTATTTCCAAATTCTATATAAATTTTTGTTTATTAATGAAATTGAATGATGAACATTTGGTTTACATACCAATTAGATTTCATTATCTTAATTTTTATTAAATTATCCAAATACCATTTGAAAAAATTTAAAATTTAATATGAAAATGAAAACCTAGAGGACATTCCCCCTTTTATATGTATTAGAGAATAATTTTAATGTTGGAAACCATTGGGACACTACCCCTAAAATAATAGTAATATTATATTATAGGGAAAATAATTTTGGTTTTTGATTCTATAGAATAATTACAATTTTAGATTAAATTTTATTGTGTTATTATCGTATCATAAATTGGATGTTCCAATGTGGGTGTTTAATGGTGTGTGTATGATAAATAAATGAAGCATTGTTTTCAGATATTAGTATATAAATTTCATGTATCTTCTAATTGGTAACCTCTTCTTTATGTAATATTAATACCTGCTTGTCTAGGTGAGCAGACTAGTTTCACATGTTAACTAGTTTTGAATTATTTTATAGCTAGTGGACCTATGTGGGTGTTCGATGAACCTATAAGATATTTCTCATCAGTTACGTAGGCGGAGTATGATATATAATTTGGACTTGGTAGTTTTATGGGTTTTGTTTTTCGTTAAGAATACCTTTTAGTTGATAACCAGGTTTCTCTATACTATTATTTTTTCCATTATATCTTAGTAATCCATGACGATGATATATTTGTATTTTCCAATGTATGGTTATTGGTTTTTGATATAGAATTGTTATAATCCATCCATGTTTTACATAAAATAATTTTTTATTAATTTTGTAAATTATTTTTTAAATGTATATAGAAAGATGTTTAAATTAGAAATAAGCACTAATATTTTAAATGGGTTGTTTTCAATTAATAAAATTTCATACTTTTTAATCGAAATAAATTTAGGAAGAAATTATTTATTTTTAAAAATTGAATGAAATTAATTTCATTTTCATGTCTTGTGTAGTAGTTCTTTGGGTAGAAAACTACTATGTTTTTTATATAACTCCGGTAAGACTACTAAAAATTGGGCAAGGGAAGCGACACCTTATATCAGTGCTAAAAAACGCTGATAAAAAACCCGTTATCAGCTCTTCTCTAGCGCTGATAGATGGACTCTTTATGAGCACTATAAAAGTGCTGATAATCTGTCCCTCTATCAGATCTCTAAAAGAGCTGATATATAATCCCTTTATTAGCGCTAAAATTTTATTTTTGATAGAAAGACCCTTTATCAGCACTAGAAAAGCACTGTACAAGAAGGATTTATGAGCGCTGATAAAGAGGACCACTATCAGCACTAAAAAATCACTGAAAAAGGACACCATTATCAGCACATAAATTTTATCCCTAATAAAGGTGGTCATTATCAGTGCTTTGTTAGCACTGATATAATAGTAGTCCATTTTTTTATAAAGTCAGTCGCCCAGTTCCCTTGTTTCATCGTGACCTATACCTCCCACAATACTGGAACATTGCGACTCACCTCCGCTGCCTGCTGAGCTTGATGTTGGCAGACCTCCACCGCCATCTAGCTTCTCGTTCCCGGACCACTACCACCTGCTGATCTTCGTGTTTCTATACCTATTCTGCCTTTGGGCTTAGCTTTTTCGGACCTCCGCTGCCAGCTGAGCTTCGTGTTGCCGAACCTCTGTTGCCCTCGAGATTCGCGTTGTTGGTCCTCCACTGCCTGCTGAGCTTCGCGTGTCGGGGCTCCACCACCCTTCGAGCTTCACTTTGCATGGTCTGAAAAATCGATGATCCCCCTTGTAGTGGCTTATCATAGGATGAATTGTTTATTTTTTCCATTGACATGAATTTCCCTAACAATGATCCAATTACGAACACCGCCCAAAACCACCAAAATATCTCAACATTCACTCAAAAAATCTTTAGATAATATCCAATTATAAGGATACCGAAAAATGGTTCTAGATATACCTGAAATAATTTAATGATATTTTTAATCCATGTTTTCCAATGTATTTTTTGATTTTGGGATTTTACTATTGATAATTGTGATGAATATATTGCTTTATGTTTGGTAGATTGTACATGGGAGACCATAGATTTGTGAGTAATCAAATGGGTTCTACTCTAGTTACCCTTGAGGTGATTACATGAGTCTATTTTTGATGTCCACAAGAGGCCTCATTTATATTGATTGTCTGGTCACATAACCAGGCGGTGTTCCATGAGTGAGTCTATTTCCATTAGAACCTATAGGCCAGATATCATCCTATTTATCTCCAATTAATATTTGTTTCTTTCCCATAATTATTTTAATGGATAATTTTGGTATTATGAGTTACTCTCATTGATTTCCTTTATTATTTGCTTTTTCTACAGTTTTGTTTTAATCTTACCTTGATTATTTATTTTTTCTTTTATCATTACTCCATTATTCTAGTATTTTCTATTTTTATAGTTTTTTATTGTAAATCATAATGTGGAATCTTTGGGGAATGTTCTAAAAGGGTTGATTTTATTTAAAATGGTATTCTCAATATGTGTGTTGTTCTTTTTATAAATGTAGATTATGTTAGGAAAATATAATTCCTTGTGAATTTTTTCATTTATAAAAAATGAAATTTATATTTTAATAAATTCATTACCAAAATGTTTTGTTTTTTTAATAGATTGAATTAAATTTTTTAATATATGTAGTGCATCCTTGAGTGAGAGAGAAACTTGTTTTCAATGATGGAAGTGTTGAGGTAGTTCAACAAGTGAGTTGATCCAATAATATATAATTTTTCAGTCTCTTGATATCCCATGATATTAAATGGGAATCCATCCTTATTTAGTTCATCAATATGGTGCGGTAAGTGATCGACATCCGAAAGAGGGAGCCCTCTCGGTTGAAGTATAAATTTATTTCAAAGTTTTATGTCAAACAATAGGGACATGAACCATGTTTTTTAACTTCATTTAATGAGATAATTGGACAAAGATTTTAATATCGAGTCATTAGGATTGTGATAATGTATTTTAAGGTTGAATTTATTTTACCAAAAATTCAAACGGTTTCATATCATTCAACTATAACAAATAGTGGTGGTGAGGTGATTTTTCCATCCATAGAGAATCTACAAAATGTGATATATGGGTAGAGGATGAAAAAGGTTTATGTTCATGATTCATTGACCAAAGGGGGTGTGTCCCAGAATTTTTGGCGTGTCAGGCAAGAATAACGACATGATGTGAGAAGGGGCTTCTGGCGGCTGAACGCCATAAGAAACAACATATAACTAGGATGTTGGATTTTCAGTTCAAATACATATATATCAGACTAAATGGATGATTTATTCATGTAAAATATCTCTTGAGAAACCTAGTATTGCTGGAAACATTGATATGTTCATCATCAATGGTGATCAATGATTTTAAACTATCAGAGTGAAGTTTATGAAATATTTAATTCCCTTCAAACATGGATTCTAGTTTCACTAGATTCATCCTTTGTATCATCTATTCCCTTAGATCCAACACCATGTCACCATAATGTAATGAATGAAGAATAACCTTTTTCATTAAGGAAAACACCACCCGGTTCTGATGCATTTCTAGGTCATCCAATTCTTGAACCCTATTTTATTCGAGGGGTTCCCCCCTTATTTCCTTCATTCTATCTAAGTGAATTTGTCTTGCAGTGCCCTTGTATGGAATGATTCCCATACCACCACGATTTCAATCCTTTCCAGCCCTACCTCAATCTTTGTCCATCTCCCTTGCTGAGGTTACTGACTGCTTCTCTGTAGTGGTCATGCCCCTTCCTAGCAGAGTTTGTTCTGTCTCCCTTTTCTATGAGCCTATCATCCAGCTCCAAATACTAATTTATCGAGAGAGAACTCCCTCAACAACCCCCATGTTTCATTACCCATCCTTCCCCTTCCCCTTTGGATCCTCATATCCCACTCATAAGAAGCTTACCAACCATAAGGGATTATGAACATGTTCAAAATCAAGGGACCTCAATGAGAGATCATCCTATCACTTCAATAAGGCTACTAGTTGTAGATCAAATGCCAGATCCCTATTGTAACAATCATTATTATCTTCATATGTAATTCTCATGGTCTTGGTGCCCATGTTAAATCAGACTTCTTCACTATAGAAAAAAAATCATAATGTCATTGTTGTTGTTGTCAAATAACACAAAAACCCCTATAATAATCATAGAATTCTCCTGGAAGATTATGTTACATGGATTTCTATAGTCTAACCCCTCCAACAGACACAAATGGGTGTTTTGGAACAACAAATATGTTGTTGAGACTATTCATGATTGAAATCAATTCATCGCTATCAAGGTGTCCAATAGTGACTCCTCTTTCCTTATGACTTTTGTTTTTGGAATCTATGACCCTCTTCAAAGGGAATCTCTATAGAGTGAACAAAATACCTTCGATCCCAGACACCATCCATTGTTTGTTGGGGGTGACATTAATTTAATTTCCATCCCAAAGGAAAGGGATGGTAGAAGCCCATTCTAGAGGAATGCCATCATTAAGTTTGTTCATTTCATGTCTGGGAAGGGCCTCACTGATCTCAGCTTCTCAGGTTATAGTTACACCTGGTGCAACAACTGCTGGGGTCATCAAAACTTATGGAGTCTATTGGATAGGTGTCTAGGAAGCATGAAATCTACTAAAATATTCTCAAATACCATGTTTTTCAATCTTGCATGAGGAATTTTGATTCACTCCCCCCTCTTGGTTTCCATTTATTCTTGGCATGATCATCAGGAATTGTTTCACTTCCACCAACAGTGGGGTGACATCCTAGGGTACCAGGACATGGTGTGTGGAATATGGATTGAACCCTTATAAGAGTATCGGGCCACCTTCAACCTCAGTGACCAGATCTCAAACCCTGATAGGTGCGTGTTCGCCCCTTCCAACTCAGGATCCTTCGCCACTTGGGAATACTGTCGCATATGGGCTCCTTTAGAGTATTATGATATATGGAATGATTCCATGGTTTTATTGGATTATTGACACCAATTTGAGATTTATTTATGACTATATACTTATTATATTTTCTAATTATTTCTTACACACCACCACCTTAGTCGATTGACCTGATTGAAACCCATATTGGTACTTTGGTTCTAATGTGGATATGGTTTTTTATGTTATTATGACATGTGTATGTGTGGATATATGGGTATTTAGGGATGATGAAATTGAATGTTGGGACGAGACCTAGGAGTGGTAGATGTATCATTATTTATTATTCTTGTGTTTGGTATGGGGTTATTTGAGGAAACTATAAAGAATCTAAAGTAAATATATTTAATGAAGATGACTAAATACTAATGGTTAGGATATATTAATCGGTATTTTTATAAGGATGTTGGTCTCTTATACTATATTTTGAAGTCATGTTTTGTGTACATGAACCAAAAATAATAATAAATGCGATTTAAATAGGATAAAGGTGAATAAAGATTGAATGAATGCTAATTGTTTGACAATAGAGTACAAGAACAGAGTGAAAGAGTTCAACATGTTTACAAAGGATCACACAAAGGATACTTCTCAAGTCCTTTTTCCATGTTTATGTTTTTCTAATTCTAGACTACTTACTCCAGAGGATTTGGAAGAACATTTGATATGTCACGGAATAGATCTAAGTTATAAATGTTGGAAAAAAAACGGAGAAAAAGCGAATGTAGCTACTGGATGGGATAAAACTGTGTTTTATGGATCATCATATATGAATAAAAATATGGATAATGAATAAGACTGTATGGAGGATGTGATTACAGATGTTAATGACGATAAATATTGTATTGAATAAATGACAATGAAAATTGAAGATGAACTCCGTGATTTCCCAAAATTGTTTGAGAAGTTAATGAGTTGTGCAAAGACGCCAATCTATGCTAGTTAAACTAAGAATAAAACATTGTCAACTATACTGAAATTGTATAAATTTAAAGAAGGCAACAGATATAGTGATTTCAGTTTTATAGAACTACTTTCTCTCTTGAATGACATGCTCCCAGAAGATAATGAGCTCCCAAGATGGACATATGATGCTAGACGAATGCTACGCTCGATGGGTATGATTTCTGAAAGAATACATGTCTGCCTGAAAGACTATATATTGTTTCTCAAGGAGGTAAAATGTATTACAAAATACCCAAAGTGTGGTGCTTCTGAAAACAATAATGATAAATCCAACCCTATGAAGGTTTTTTGTTACTTTCCAATCATTCCAAGGTTTATGTGTCTATATGGATGTCAAGAAACTGGATTACAATTGTCATGTCATGCAGATAAAAGAAATAAATATGGGTAATTACGTCATCTGGATGACTCTCCTAAATGGAAGAAAATTGATCATGAGTATCCTGAATTTGGAAAATAGTCAAGAAACCTTTGTCTTGGGTTATCTATATATGGAGTTAATCTTTTTGGATTTCAAACCAACACTCATAGTACATGGCCTATTATGTTGGTAAATTAAAACATGCCACCCTGGTTATGCAGGAAGTAGAAATTCATCATGTTATATATGCTTATATAAAGACCAAAACAACCAGGTATCAGTATTGATGTTTATCTAGCTCCATTGATTGAGGATTTGTTGTTGTTGTGGGATTCATGTTTTATGTTGTATGATTCTTATAAAAGTGAATACTTCAGGTTGAGAGTGATGTTATATGGGACAATAAATGATTTCCCTGCTTATGGAAATTTTTCAGGTTATAGAATTAAAGGAACTCAAGGGTGTCCCATGTGTAAACAAGATACATAATAAATTAGGTTGAAACATTTATCGAAATATGTGTCTCTAGGAAATCGTAGATGTCTACCTTGTGGGCATAAGTACCGATCTTGGAAGAAATCATTAAATGGAAGTTCAGAACAATGCACAACACTGTCTCCACTAACAGGTGACCAGCTGTTTGAGAATGTAAAATATCTGAACACTGTTTTTGGTAAACCATTTTCGAAAAACAGAATGAAAATTGGTTGGAAAAAGGGATCAGTTTTATTTTTGAATTACCATACTGGAATTGTTTGTACATCAGGCATTTTCCTAATGTGATGAATGTGGAAGAAAATGTATGTGACAATGTTATCAGAACATTGATAAATTCCCCTATAAAAACAATAGATGTAATTAAGGCATGTTTGGACATGATTTACATTGGAATACGAGAAGAGTTGGCTTCCCTGAAAGGTGAAAATCGAATTTTCCTTCCTACAGCTGCTTATACTATTTATATGGAGGAGGGATATCAATTTTTCAACTTCGTCAATGATGTAAAGGTTCCATAAGGGTATTCATAAAATATCAAGAACATTGATTCAATGAATTATTTGAAGTTAAAAGGTTTGAAATCAAATGATTGACATGTTTTGATGCATGATCTAATTCCTATAGCTTTATATTTCATTTTTTCCCAAGAATGTTCTTTATATGTTAACCAAACATTGTTTCATTTTCAATGCTATATGTAGAAACGTTTTATACCCAATGAAATTTCCATCTATGTAAAAATAAATTTTCAGCATATTATGTGAATTAGAAATATTGATCCTACAAACATTATTTGATATAATGGTTCATTTGATGATTCACTTGGTGAGAGAGATTCGACTTTGTGGTCTTGTGCACTATAGATGGATGTATCATGTTGAATGGTATACGATGATTTTTAATGGGTATGTCAAAAATCAAAGTCGGCCAGAAGGTTGTATAGCAGAGTGATATATTGTTGAGGAAGCCACTGAATTTTGTACAAAATAACTATCTGATGTGCAAAGCATTGGTCTCTCAAAATCTCATTACACTAGACGCATTGAGTGTGAGGGAATTTATGTAATAGAGGTTGTGACAATTAGTATTACAGATCGGTAGTAGGCCCATCTTTATGTTTTTCATAATTATTTGGAGGTTTCTTAATATATAGAAACTCACAAATAAATTATTAGGCATTTGAATCCATCAAGGGCTGAAAAATGGTTATCAAATACACATAATCACCATTTTATAGGATGGTATAAGGATTATATTTTTTATGTAGTTGGATGAAAATCCGAATTCAAATTCAGAATTACTTCGATGGCTAGCCGCTAGACCATGTGTGTATGTATTATCATACAGTGGTTATGTAATTAATGGTTATACATTCTATAAATATGAACATGATGAAGATCATACCATGGAAAATAGTTGAGTGACACTAGTGGCTGAAGCGATGCATGTTTCTGGTAGTAAGGATATAAATCCAGTTTATGAAAATATTTCATACTTTGGAATTATCAAACTAATATGTGAGTTGGATTATATGACATTCCAATTTCCATTTTTTCAATGAAAATGGGTTGGTAACAACAGTGGTGTTAAAATAGATGAATGGGGATTTGTGAAAGTTGATTTTATTAAAGATGGGTACAAATACAAACAATTTATAATAGCATCACAAGCGGTACATGTTTTTTATGTTCCAAATCCTGCAAACCGAAAGTGGTCAACTTTTTTGTTATCATCAAAAACTACTTAATGTTCCGATGAAAATTTAGTTGAGGATGTTCCTTTAAATGGTACGTCACAATAATTTCGAAGTGTTCCCATAGTAGTTGATGTTTTTTATATTAGAGGAGACCACAATGAAAGGATTTGGATAATCGATAGAGGTGTCAAATCCCTTCAACCTTTGAAAAAAAGAAAGAGACTTAATTAAACAGGTTAAATTTTATTTGTAATATAGATCATGTTATTATCATATCATTACTGAATTAATGTAATCTAATGTACATTATGGTGCTCCAAACCATGAGGCTGAACATGTCTCTCAAGCTGCGGCTGCTGCTACTGCTGCTGCTCCTGCAGCTACTGTTGTTCCTGCTACTGCTCCAATTGCGGCTCCTGTTGCTCCTATTGCTCCTCCTGCTGCTGCTCCTGCTGCTCCTTTTGTGGATGCTGCTGCTCCTACTATTGTGGATCCTACTGTTTCTAGTGTTGAGGCCCAAAAACCATCAGCACATTCCATTGATATCATTTCAGATGAACATATAGATGATGTTGATATCGATGAAATGATCGGGAATGAAGGACCAATGTCACAGAAAACACAGGTGTGTCTCACTTTGATGGTGTTATCCAATGTTATTAAGGTAAAGAGAGAAGGAATCAAATTTGAAGTCAGATAGAATGCAAGATGCCAACATGTAAATCCCAACAAGGCTATGTTTAACAACTACATTGGAGGTGTCACTCAGAAATTCCTGCCAATTGACATAGATTCATGGCACCATGTTGTGTCCAGGCTTTAGGTTGTGATCTTAAAAATATTACAGTAACATTATTAAGTTATTTCATTAATATATTAGAAAATAAAATATTAAAACAATGTCTTAATATTCTCAATTCCTTGCAGATTAAATTTATCATAGACGATTCACACAAGGATTATGTAATCAGGCTTGTAGGAAAGATTCATCGAGGTTTTTGCATTATTTTAACAATATGTCACCTGATATATTCAAAAGTTAAAATAAACCCACACCCAACCATTGTCTACAATCACCTGATATCCCAAGAAGCATTGGATGCATTTATTGGCCGCCATGGGGATGAGAAGTTTTAGGTACAATTTGGGTGATAATACGTTGTTTAAGGATACCTATATTAATCACTTTCATTGTCAATATATCATTTATGAAACAAAAACTTTTTACTGAAAATAAGGATTGTGAATCAAAACCAAAATACCCCAATCGTAATGCAAAGATGGGGTACGTTTCATTAGAAAATAAAATTGTATGTATTTTAAATTTATATTAATATTGTTAGGTGCCAATAAACATCATCATAATCATCTTTCTATGTTTATATGTAGATTTATGAGTCTAAAACCAAATAAACTTCCATCCCACATCATGTGCTATGAAAGGAGGCACATGTAAATAAGGAAGAGATGTTAGTAGATTTGAACACACAAAAAGTGTGGGAAATATGTGTAAGTATGACATGATGAAAAAAATATTTGTTTTAAATTTCTATAAGATAAAAGTAATTAGTTATTATCCTATATCGGGTAGTCATAAAAATCAACTACTCCTGTAGCGGATATAGACCTATTATCGATGAATATGAAGCAGCCAGAGAAATACGGTCATGTCAGAGGTGTGGGGTTTGGGGGGACACCACGAGTATATTTTGAGAAGAAGAAAAATAAGAATGATATAGATGAAAAATTGGAACAAATGAGCGAATATAATAGTAGCCCTTGAAGAATGAATGCAATGGCAGGGAGAGTTGCTAGAAACTTTAATGGGTGGGAAGCAAAGGGTAGACACAACTCATAAACAACCAGTGTGTGAATATCCCACCCCACCCCACCTTCTTTGAGGAGAGAAATTACCCTCAAAGAACTGTCTTAGTCATGGTAATCAATATTATAATAATTTTTCCCATGAAATTTGAATCAGAAAAACACTGATAATTTATCTGTACTGATCTTATACTGGGTGATAATGATTGTGATTTTTTCCTATCAACACCCACCTATAATCTTGTAGCGAAGGCTATAGTATTCAATATCCCAGATTCCATGATGCATAATAGACCACATCAGAAAGATCATCTAAAAGTGATGATCAATGTATCTCATGAGCCAAATGCAATGCTACCTATTCCACATGATGATGATATTAATACGGTCGAAAAGGATATTGGGACATTCATTGCATGGTCGTCACAACTTGTAAGAGTACATGCAGACAAAGAGGTATTTATTTCCTTTTTTTCAAGATAAGTCTTTAACAATTAATGAAAAAAGTGTCTGAACCAATGATTGTTGTTATAGAAGGAGAAAGGGAAGGGGGTTACAAACTTCGGCTCAAATCATCAAAAGGGTTGACCAACCGATCCCAAGTAGATAGTGAAAGCACAATAACACCACATGTTCTCTATCCACACTTACTGGCATTGAAGATTCATGTGGGTAAAAAGCTAAAAGATGGTAATAATCATATAGTGCGTTTTCTAGAGAATATATATGGAGAGAAAAGTCAAGATTTCGTTGCTACTAAAAATGTAAATGAGATCCCTGAAAATAGTTGGCTAAGTGTCACAATTGTAAATGTATATATGAGGTATGATTCCATGAATTTATTTTCAAAAAGCCGATCTAATGACAAAATTATGACTAAATGTATTTTATATTGTTGACATACGCATTTATGAATAAGAGTTGAAGGAATATTCCCATGATACATGATTTCGACTATTTAGTCCATATACAACATCAACACACCTAACAAAATTAGTGCCATCAAAAAGGGATGCAATAGTGAATGGCTTGCTGAAAACATTTGAATGCAAGATTACAGATGACAGACTCTTCCTAATACCAACCATGCAGGGGTAAAACTATATGATTAAATCATATCAATGATATTTTCACTTCTTTTATTACTTATTCCTTTTTGAGTTTTTAGGCAACATTGGTTGATAATTGAGGTGAACCTGTAGACTCTAAAGATTTATTTTCTGGATTCAAATTAATGATATCCATAAAACCGACCCCACATGAAGGAGTTTTTGAATCTGTAAGAAACTAAATATTATGTTTTTGGTCTAAAAATAAAGTGATATAAATTATATTATCTATTATTGAGGATTCTGTTATAGTAGGGAAGTGTATCATTATCATCTAAAATGGAATTAAGGCAGAGGCTAAGAATAATGAGAGGAGAAAGTACTACGTCTGGAAAAATATCAGCGTATATATAATAAAATATCACTATCCAAACACATCTCAACATAATGTACTTATTCACCTAAGGATCAATGATTTTGAATTTTCCAAAACAAAAAAACGATAATTATTGCAATTATTATGTTTGTAAATTTATGAAATATATCGTTTTTCATCAACAAATCAGCATCCCTAAATAGGTATTTTAAAAAACAACTAATAGTTCGTTTAATTTTTTTTATATTTATTTTCATATTTTTCTACACTACTCTAACTGCCGAAAAGACTCATACTCACAAGATGAAATAGATGTGTTCATAAATGAGTGGGCCACATACTTGATGACAGATTGTACCCAAATACAATGATGATATGACTTGCGAACATGTACAATTAGTGGTCATTTTTTAGAGGAGTTTAGGGGATCAAAAGTTGAAACATTTTTGTATGTAAATGTTCATAGGAAAATTGTAATTGTTATTAAATAAAACCCTCATTCTCCAATGATTAATTTTCTAATTTTAATAGATGATATGGACCGGCATCATTGCAAGAATATTGAACCACTCAAAGGGTCACTCTTTTGTTTAAAATGGACACAATTTTAATTGATAACTACAATTGAATTATGAAAATCTGACCAACTCGTTAGAATTGTTTTGATCCTTTAGGAGAACAATCCATGGGTCCTTTGTGATGTGTACGAGTCATCCCCGCCTCATTTCAAGGCACAGTGTGACAACTATCATTCAAAGGGTCTCTCTTTTGTTTAAAATGGACATGAATTTAATTGAAAACAATAACTAACCTATGAAAAACTGATAAAACTCATTTATATGGACTTTATCTTTTATAAGAACGATCCACGGGTCCTTTATTATGTGTACAGTCGTCCCCGCATCAATCTGAGGCACGGTGTGGCTAGTAACACTGAAAGGGTCTTTCTTTTGTTTAAAATGGACACAATTTAAAGTGAAAACAACAACTAACCTAAAGAAATCTGACCAAATGCATTCGGATTGTGTATATCATTTAATAGAATGATCCAAGGGTCCTTTGTGACGTGTAAGAGTCATCCTTTCCTAAATCTGAGGCACGATGTGACCACTATCACTCAAAGGGTCTCTCTTTTGATTAAAATGGACTCAATTTTAATTGAAAATAAAAACTAACCTATGAAAATCCAAAAAAACACATTTGGATTGTCTTGATATTTTATAAGAATGACCAATGAGTCCTTTTTGATGTGTACGAGTCATCCCCTCCTCAATCTGAGGCATGTTGTGGTCGGTGCCACTCAAAGGGTATCTCTTTTGTTTAAAATGAACACAATTTTAATTGGAAACAACAAATGACCTATAGAAACCCAACTAAATTCATTCGAATTGTGTTGATCCATTAGTAGAAAGATCCATGGGTCCTTTGTGACATGTACGAGTCATCCATACCTCAATCCGAGGCATGGTGAGGCCGCTATCACTCAAAGCGTCTCTCTTTGGTTTTAAATGAGCACAGTTTTAAGTGAAAACTACCACTGACCAATGGAAATCCGTCCAAATATAATTGGATTGTCTTCATATATTATAAGAATGATGCATGAGTCCTTTTTGACGTGTATGAGTCAACACCACCTCAATACGGGGCATGATGAGGATGGTACCACCCAAAGTGTCTCTCTTTTGTTTAAAATGGACACAATTTTAATTGAAAACAACAACTGACCTACTGAAATATGACCCAACCCATTCGTATTATGTTGATCCTTTAGAAAAATGATACAATGGTACTTTTTGATGTGTAATTGTCATCCACACCTCAATTTGAGGCACGGTGTGGCTGGTATCACTCAAAGGGTATCTCTTTTGTTTAAAATGGACACACTTTTAATTGAAAAAAAACTAACCTATGAAAATTTGACCAAATGAATTTTGATTACGTTGATAATTTATAAGATAAATACAAGGGTCCTTGGTGACATGTAAGAGTCATCCCCGCCTCAATCTGTGGCACGGTGTGGACCATATCACTCAAAGGGTCTCTTTTTTGTTTAAGATGGACACAATTTTAAGTGAAATCAAATACTAACGAATGAAAATTATTCCAAATGAATTATAATTGTGTTTATACTTTAGTAGAATCATCCACGTTTCCTTGGTGACGTGTAAGAGTCAACTTATCCTCAATCTGAGGCATGGTGTGGCCGTTATCACTCAAAGAGTCTCTACTTTGTTTAAAATGGACACAATTTTAAGTGAAAACAACAACTGACCTACGGAATTCCGACCAAACACATTGGGATTGTGTTGATACTTTTGGAGAAAGATACATGGGTCCTTGGTGAAGTGTACGAGTCAACCCAGCCTCAATCTGAGGCATGGTTTGACCGCTATCACTCAAAGTGTCTCTCTTTTGTTTAAAATGGACACAATTTTAATTGAAAACAACACCTGACCTATAAAAATCTAACCAACCACATTCGGATTTCATTGATCTTTTATAAGAACGATCCAAGGGTCCTTGGAGACGTGTACGTATAATCCCAACCTCAATTCGAGGCACGTTGTGGATGGTACCACTCAAAGGGTCTCTATTTTGTGTAAAATGGACACAATTTTAATTGAAAACAACAACTGACCTATGAAAATCCAACCATACAGATTCATATTGTCTTGATCTTTTATAATAAATATACATGGGTCCTTTATGATTTGGAAAAGTCATCCTCGCCTCAATCCAAGGCACGGTGTGGCCGGTAACACTCAAAGGGTATATCTTTTGTTTAAAATGGACACAATTTTAAGTTAAAACAACTACTGACCTCTGGAAATCTGACCAAACAAATTAGGATTCTGTTCATCCTTTAGGATAACAATACACGGCTCATTTTTGATGTGTATGATTCACATGCTCCTCAATCAGTGGCACGGTGTTGCTGGTACCACTAAAAGGGTCTCTCTTTTGTTTAAAATGGACACAATTTTAAGTAAAAACAACAACGGACCTACGAATTCAGATTGTGTAGATCCTTTAGGAGAACAATCCACGATTCCTTTATGACGTGTACGAGTCATATCCTCCTCAATCGTAGGCATGGTGTGTCCGGTAGTACTCAAAGGGTCTCTCATTGGTTTGAAATGTAAACAATTTAATGTGAAAACAACCACTGACCTACAGAAATCTGATAAAACCCATTTGGATTGTCTTGATAATTTATAAGAAAAATCCATTGGTCCTTTGTGATCTGTGAGACTCAGCGCTGCCTCAATCTGAGGACCGTTGTGGCTGGTAGAACTCAAAGGGTCTCTCTTTTGTATAAAATGGACACAATTTTAAATGAAAACAACAACTTAACTACGTAAATCGGACCAAACACATTAGTATTGTATTGATCCTTTAGGAGAACGATCCATGGGACTTTTTTGACCTGTAAGAGTCATCCTCACCTCAATCTAATGCACAGTGTGGCCGGTATCACTCAAAGGGTCTCTCATTGGTTTAAAATGGACACAATTTTAAGTGAACCCAACAAATGATGAAGGTAAATCCAACTGAACACATTCGGATTATTTTTATCATTTATAAGAAAGATCCATGGGTAATTTTTGATGCGTACGAGTCAACCCCACCTCAATCCGAGGCATGGTGTGACCGATATCACTCAAAGGGTCTCTCTTTTGTTTTAAATGGACACAATTTTATCTGAAAACAACAACTAACCTATAATAATTTGACAAAACACATTAGGATTGTGTTGATCCTTTAGGAAAACTATCCACGAGTCCTTTTTGACATGTATGAGTCATCACTTCCTCAATCTGAGGCACGGTGTGGCTAGTAGCATGCAAAGGGTCTCTCTTTGGTTTAAAATGGACACACTTTTTAGTGAAAACAATAGCTGAACTACAAAAATCGGACCAAACCCATTCGGATTGTGTTAATCGATTTGGAGAAAGATTCACGGGTCCTTTTTGATGTGTAGGATTCATCCCCGCCTCAATCTCAGGCACATTGTGGCGGGTAGCACTCAAAGGGTCTCTCTTTTGTTTAAAATGGACACAATTTTAAGTGAAAACAACAACTGACCTATAGAAATCTGACCAAACCCATTCGTATTGTGTTGATTTTTTAGTAGAATGATCCACTAGTCCTTTGTGACATGTACGAGTCATCCCCACCTCTTTCTGAGGCACGGTGTGGCCGGTATCACTCCAAGGGTCTCTCTTTTGCTTAAAATGGACACAATTTTGATTGAAAGCAACAACTAACCCACGAAAATCCAACCAAACACATTCAGATTGATTTTCTATTTTATATGAACTATCCAAGGTTCCTTAGTGACGTTTAAAAGTCAACCACACGTCAATCTAAGCCATGGTGTGGCCGGTATCACTCAAAGGGTCTCTATTTTGTTTAAAATGGGCACATTTTTTAGTGAAAACAAAAACGGGACTATGTACATCCGAACAAAATAATTTTTATTGTGTTTATCATTTAATATAATGGTCCATGGGTCCTTGGTGATTTGTAAGAGTCAACCTTGCCTCAATCCGAGGCACGATGTGGTTGGTATCACTCAAAAGATCTCTATTTTGTTTAAATTGGACAAAATTTTAAATGAAAACAACAACTAACCTATCAAAATCATACCAATCTAATTTTGATTGTGTTGATACTTTAAGATACCAATACAAGGTTCCTTTTTTATGTGTATGAGTCAAACCTGTTTCAATCCGAGGCACGGTGTGACCGCTATCACTTAAAGGGTCTTTCTTTTGGTTAAAATGGACACAATTTTAATTGAAACCAACAACAGACCTATGAAAATCTGACCAAACACATTCATATTTCCTTGATCATTTATAAGAATGATCCATGTGTCCTTGGTGACATGTAAGTGACAACCCCGCCTTAATCCGGGGCACGGTGTGACCGGTATCACTCAAAGAGTCTCTCATTTGTTTAAAATGGACACAATTTTAATTGAAAACAACAAATGAACTATGAAAATCCGACCAAATGCATTCGTATTTCCTTGATATTTTATAAGAAAGATTCAAGGGTCCTTGGTGATGTGTACGAGTTAACCCCTCTGCAATCCTAGGCACGGTGTGGCTGGTACCACTCAAAGAGTCTCTCTTTTGATTAAAATGGACACAATTTTAATTGAAAACAACAACAAACTATGAAAATCCAACCAAACACTTTCAGATTGCCATTATCATTTATAAGAACGATCCAAGTGTCCTTGGTGACATGTATGTGTCAACCCCACCTCAATCGGAGGCACTTTGTTCTTGGTACCACTCAAAAGGTCTCTATTTTGTTTAAAATGGACACATTGTTTAGTGAAAACAACAACAGACTTACTTAAATTTGACCAAACGCATTCATATTCTGTTGATCCTTTAGGAAAACAATTCAAGGGTCCTTTTTGATGTGTACGAGTCATCATATCCACAATCTGAGGCACGGTGTGGCCGCTATAACTCAAAGGCTCTCTCTTTTGATTAAAATGGACATAATATTAAATGAAAACAACAACTTACCTATGAAAATCGGACCAAACGCATTCTGATTGTCTTGATATTATATAAGAACGATCCATGGGTTCTTTTTGACATGTATGAGTCATCCCCACCTCAATCTGTGTCACGATGGGGCCGGTATCACTCAAAGGGTCTCTCTTTTGTTTAAAATGGACACAATTTTATATGAAAACAAAAACTGACCTACAGAAATCCGACCAAACTCATTTTTATTGTGTTGATCCTTTAGTAAAATGATCCACAGGTCATTTTTTGAGATGTTTGAGTCATCTCTACCTCAATTTGAGGCACGGTGTGGTCAGTAGCACTCAAAGGGTCACTCTTTGGTTTAAAATGGACACAATTTTATGTGAAAACAACAACTAACCTATAGAAATCTGAACAAATGCATTCAGATTGTATTGATATTTTATAAGAGCTATCCCTAGGTCCTTTGTGACATTTACGAGTAATTCAAACCAACCCCTTGGACCGCCCCACCCCCTGGACACCAACCCACCCCTTGTACACCACCACCCCTCTGGAGACCCCCACCCCCTATAAAGCCCCCCCCCCCCGACACCCTAGACACCAGCCCACCCCCTAGAAATCCCCCCCCCCCAGGACACCCATACCCCCTTGTACAGCCTCCCCAAACCGTTGAACAGCCCCCAACCTCCTGAATTAAGAATTGAATTCTTTATGTACATTATTAACTTATGAATTATGTGTTAATGGTGTAAATGTATACTTGTTTTATGGGTATACTTTGTGTAGTTATCTTATGAATTATGTTTTAATTTTGTATGGGTATACTTGCTATTATTTGCTTATTGAGATGCTGAATTTTTTTTGCATGTGTTCGGGTGTGCTGTTGCAGATTTTTCGATAGCAGCAAACATGGAATTTTTCAGTGCTTTTATATCATGGATAAACTCCAACTTTATCAGTGCTAATGAAGCACTGTTAAAGGATCAGTTTATCATCGCTAAAGGAGCACTAATAAAACATGCATTTATCAGCGCTCTTTTAGCACTGATAAATCCCATTTTCATTGCTGATAAAAACCGTTTTTGTAGTATTGTAAATTAATAGTTCAATAGAGACCTATACGATTATAGATATCATCTTATCTTTTGGTTTGGTTTATATAATGGTGGTACATGTGGTGTTGCATCACATTCATTTGGACACATGGTGGATGTGGCCTTTTTTTCTTCCTTGTTGTTGATCATTTTTTAAAATAGACTTATATATATGAATTATGTACTCATGATTACATAATCTTTTTATTTTATATCCTTGATTCTATCATTTGAATTAATTCTTGCGTGAGTTATTTATTTTTTATATTTCTAATTTAATTAGAAATTATTTTTTTGATGGTCGGGTCTTTGTTAGTATACCATAGTGATCAAGAAATCCATTAAGGTATTCCTATTTATGGTTATGGTGTCTTGTTCAAGGAGGACCTTGGTTGGTTTGAGAAAAGATACATAATCCCACATCCTTCCAATGTTATCCATTCTAATTTTTAATAATAAATATGTTATATTTCTAGTAATATTTATCATTCTATTTACTTATTGTCAAATAGAATATAGATCTCTATTATTACTATTAGGGTTTTAATAATGATAAATTTAAAAATACATACCAAAGGTTTTTCATTACCTCCTTAAACATTTACATTGTAAATAATTGATATAATTTTTTCAAGGAATCATAATTGTAATTCTTCAGAAATATTGTTTTAAAATCAACTCATTGAACTTTTTCTAGAATGATATGTTCAACAAGGAAATAATAATATCATCTTATAATGACGATGTAATGTAATGTTTTTTAAAGAACCATTAAATTTTTATATAATTTTCATCATTAACTAAAAATTAATGTACTATTATAGATTTTTTGATAAATCAACCTATAAATTACTTTATTAAATACTTATTTTGTTTGATTTAATATTTTGTATTAATAAATATAGCTCTTGAAAACAGTTTTTTTATACCATTTTAAAATTTTAAAAACCAATTTTTCTATAAATGAGTTCATTATGATGTTGTGTGGTTTAGTTTTTCATGCGATTATATTTGATAATTCAATTATTATGTGATTTTTTTATTAGATATGTTATAATATTTTGGTAATTGTAATGGTTAATGTAATGTGAATCAATGATAAATAAGAGTTCCATGGGAAAAGTAGATATTTTCTTAATGAAAAAATAATATGATATTCGATGAAATGAGAAGTATTTTGTTATGACTATTAGCCAATCATGAATTGTGATATAGTACTTAAGAATTATTTATTTTCTAGAAAAAACAAATTACATAAGGTTGGAGTTTTTTGGAAGATCGTGCAATAATGGTTGTAGTGTAAAGAAAAATACTCATTCTACAAAAAAAAACTTTTGAGATGAATTACCATAGGGAATGTATCAAGGTAACTATAATATTTTTTATGAATTTAATATTTGGTTATGGAGAATAAAAGTTTTATGAAAAAATTAAGTGTTCATTTGAAAAAATTAATGAAAATATATTTTATCATAAGAAACCAATAATAATGAAATGTCTCAATTTTGCTAAATAAGGTATTCATCCTAATCATCTCCATTATAATAATATTAATAATAATGATTACCATAAATAATATTTAAGGCTGAGGTGAAAATAGAAATCCTATGAAAGAAAAAGTTATAAATTTTTCTCCAAAAATAATGTGGAGTTATGAACAGTGGCCATCAAATCAAAAACAACACGTTTTGAATTTATATCATGTTCAACCCACACCTTTGTACCCATAATATTCATTTAAAAAATAAAATATCTTCCTAAAATATTAGATATTTAATTATAAATAAATTGTTTAGTTTCATTATTATTATTAAACAGCTTTATGTTTATATAAAAATATCCAAATCATAAAAATATTATTCTACCATTAGAAAAATTTCAGGTTATAATTGAAATTGACTGGTTATATCCAAAATATCTATAAATGAATCACTAAAATTGGGGTAGCTATTTTCATATTAAAAATAACCATTTAATCATCTACTAGTGAAAGTGTAAATAATAATTCTATATGAATATTAATTTCACAACCTAATCCATAATACTAAATCATAAGTGGTGTTTAGAAAAAAAAATTGATGATAATCTCAGTATTTTTGTTATACCAATTTTGTTTGTAGACAAAATAATAATTTGATGTTGATATGTCGTAAAAAATTATACCATTATCCCTTTATATCTTTTATATTCCATTATATATTTTATTATTTTTTAGTAAAAATTAAAAGTGTGAAGACATAATTTTTTTATGGATGGAAATTATAGTGCCTTCAAATTATAGTATTTTGTTTATGTAATAATTAAATACCATTATAAATATCATTCATTAAATCCATCACAAACAATCATGAATCTATGGTAAATTTAAATAAAATTTTCATATTTTATACTTACTATATATTTTTTAAAGTATCATATATAAATAGAAGTAATCACATTATAAAATTTATGCATTAAAACGG
The DNA here is from genome assembly GCA_963277665.1 of Viscum album. NCBI lineage: Eukaryota > Viridiplantae > Streptophyta > Magnoliopsida > Santalales > Viscaceae > Viscum > Viscum album. Next base: position 291,259,541 of record OY728143.1, on the reverse strand, counting down.
TGAAATTGAATCAGGTAGTAGAAGAATTCTGGGTGAGGCTAATTTTTTCAATCATTGAATAGATTGAGAACACAATGGTTCCCCCAAGAGTATGCAAAATTTGAACTCATGTAATAAATTTTCATGAAAAATAATATAACATAGTATTTTAATATCATGGATATTCCCTAGATATTCATGGCAGCTAAACCAATACCCACAATATTCACAATATGATAATCGATTCTATGGACATATGTAGATATATATAGGGGATATATGAATAGAAATTAAGATAATAGAATCATATATTTATTAGTGTAGAAATATATATATATATATCATATGTATTTTACCAATTTTGAAATTTAACTTTTAAAGAACAATAATATTCTATTTTAATTTTATTTAATTGGTTAATTTTTATTATTGTAGTTAGAAAACTAATAAGACCAATTAATAATAAAATATATATATTTCATAAATTATATTTTATACACTATATTATTAAAAAATTATAATATAATAGATCAAATAAATTATTTAGGTGAATAATATATTAATTATAACCTAACCAGAAAATTATATGCAATAAGATCAAGAATAGTTAATGTTTCCAAAAACTGATTTCCCATTAAAATAGATGTAATTATATCTATATGATTTTATTTAATATTAAAATTCTCAAATTTTAGATTATATATTTGAAAAAACTAATTTTGTTCATTTTCTAGAAAAACATTATTTTCTTCGGATAAAATTTTTACTACTTTTGAAATTTATGATTTTTTGTGAATAATGAATAATTGAGTTTTTAGTAATATAATAGAGTTATGGTCATTATTCTTATGTAAGAATAATAAATTAACATTACATTTTACATGACCATTAATTGATTTATTAAATGAATGATTCATTAATAAAAAATATATTAAATTTCTAAAACCCGTGGTTATAATTTTGAAGCTTATATAATCTATCTTTATTAAAAACAATGTTTCAATTATATTTATTTTATTTCAGATGTCAAAATGCAAAATCATATTTTCAATTTGTTTCAATATTTATATATATTATTTATTTAAAAATTAAATAATTAATTTTATGTTAATCATAAATATTTTTGAATCTATAATTTTCATAATTTAAGTGATTAAAAATATACTTTTTCTGAAATTGTGTTTTACGGATAGAGTGTGATCATATAAAAATTTAAATTTATTATCATTATAAATATTATTTTAAAATATTTTCCCAATATTTCAAATTATTATTTTCAAATTACATCATATATTATTGTTTTTATTCATGAAAAATATTTATCTGAGTTAAAAACATAGTTATTATTGTAATGTTAAATTAAGATTAAAAAGAATGGAAGTAAAGATAAAATAAAAAAATCATGTAAATTAATTTATAACAATTAATGGTTGAGGTGAGTATTATAAAATAAATATTTCAATATATTTAATATCTTTTTTTTATTCCACTTTCGATTTTAAATATTTTATACTTTTATATTTGGATGTTATATTATAAAAATATCATTCCCTCCAACTATTAAAGTGGAATTCCTCCACCACATCATTTTAACTCTGATATTATATTTACTCCTAAAAAATTAGATTTATTACTTCCCCCAGAGACCTATCGTACATTTATGCCACTTAATATTTAGAAATGACCTAAATCCTATATTACAAATGAATACATTACGATAAAGTCATTGTTTTTAACTTAATTTCAAATAACTAACAAGTATTTTTATTTAACATTGAATCAATTAAAAACCATAAATACAAATTTAAAAATTATTATATAATAATTATATATATAATGATATGTTTCTATGTTTCTGAAATAAACATTATCTATATTTCATCCTTTTTTCTTGGAAAACGGAAACGTTTTCTTGTGTGTGTGTAGAATACAAACATCATGGATGGTGTGTATTATTTTGACATCACAAAATTACATGGATGTTTATATAATTTAATTTAAATTATTCTTATGACATCTATATCTTTATTAATAATACATAAATTACAAACCATCTCCCGTCCTTTTCTAATTCTATTTAAAATTAAAACATCATTCCTGTTTATGAGTTGAAAATCTCCTCTTCAAAATGATATATTTAATTTTATTGTATTATATTATATAATTAGAATTGTATCTATATTAATATAATACTAACAACATAAAAAATATAAATAATATAATTATTCATCTATAATAATGATATTATTCCCATATAATCCGATTCTAAACTATGTTAGCCCACAGAACATAGAAGATTACTAACTTGTCTGGATTAATGACCATAAATATAGATGATATAAAATTATATCTATGGATACATTAAAAACATGACAATTTATGTTTTACTTCATCAATGAGAAAATAATATTTGGCTTAAGGTTATGAAAATTTTATATTAATATACCAATATTTCATTTCTAAAAATTCCTAAAACAAACACACAAAACATGTATTTTCCAAGATACATATCTATGAAATTAGTGGAATGAAATTAGTGTCAGGTCCTAGTATATCAAAATATATTATAGTGTGGTTGAATGGAAATTTCAAAATTATTCATTAAAATATTATTATCATAGTTTTTAAACACAATTAAAACTATAGTGGAAAATTAGACAAATAAGTGACGTTTTTTATTATTTAGGATCACAAACATTCTAATATATTATTCAATCTCCTTTACAAGGAAAATATACCTGAATTAAATCTTTATTCACATTTTAAGGGTATTGATAACCCATTATAGACAAGTGTACCTTTTTACACCTGGAAGTATGACCCCTTCATTTTGTTGGTGACTCAATATACTTGATTCTTTTGGGGGTCAGCAACTGAACATCCATTATGATTCTAGGAATAATAATATTTAAATATTTTGTATGGGAAAATATTAAAAAAACTCAATTGTATAAATATAAGTAAAAAAGAAATGAAACAGTGAAATATAGAAGGAAATTATGAACACAATACGATAATATGATGTTGAAATTTGATTTTTCTCAAGATCATTGATATCCCTAATAGTGGATTATGAAAAACCTATGTAATTTATGATAATATAAATTGAATACTAGTTGTATTTAGGTGGAAATACTTTGAAAATGTCACAAGAAAATTGTATTTACCTCTATATGTTATTGTCTCAGTCGTCTTTTTCAATTTTTATGAAGGGACTTTTATTGAATTCCATGAATTATATATTAATTGATAATTTACTCACTAAATCAAAATATGTTATAGGTAGGTTTCATTGAAAAATTATTTAAAAAAACGAGAAAAATAACAATAAATTAAGATATATTTTTATATTAATTTGAATCAACAATGTCATTTTTATAGAGTATATACACTTTTCTTCCTATATAAAATAAGATCCTAAATATGTTAGAATTTTTTTCCAAATAAAAAATATATATTCCATATATATATATATAATGTATAATAAAATGAATAATTTTTTAATTCCATTGAATATAAAATTTTCAATAAAATTGAGAATAATACATATTGTAATTGATTATATGGTTTTATATTAATTTTTTTTACATAAAATGAAATTTTATGTTGTGATAATATACTCAAAAATCAGAAATTAAATTATGTATTTAAATTTCAAAAATAAAAATAATATAATATATATAAAATATTTTTTATACCAACTATAGTTAAAAATAATAGACGGAATTAGAAGGAGGTACCTACTATTGAAACGCTACTATTGAAGAGAGTTATATGATAAGATATGATCTAAAATTTTGTTTGATTGACCACTCAGTAATCTACCATTGGTCATTATCGACAATTTGATGACTGAAAATTCAATTATATAGAAGAAATATCATTTATAAAAGGAATTATATTACCACCACTGTGAAGTGTGTAACTGTTATACACAAGAGAAACTATCAATAATATATTAGTAGTGAGAATCAATTGATCATAGACAGTGGAAATACATCTTTTATATTAAATTACTTGGGTGATGCTACCATTATAATGTATTTATACCATCATTGTTAGTGAACCATCAACTATTGATGTATGATGGTGTAAATTCCACTAAGGGAGGCTAGGAGTGCTTCAGTTCATGTAAGGAATGCTACCATCTTACGTTGTAGCATGAAATGGTGTGACATTTAAAGATATAAATTCATTCTTATAATCATAATATCTATCACTGATCATCGATCTACCATATCATACACATAATATAAATGTGATAAACTCATCTATATCAACAAACCTATTGTCAACAATGCTTTAATTATGAGAAATTTACATGAATTTAAAAATAATATTCATTCTTGATGTCATAGAAAAAACACAAGAAAAATTTGAATATATATTTAACATTGATACATTTTCAATCATAATTGGTATTTTGACCACATACATACTTTCTAATACATTGTCAAGGGTTTGAAAGATCAAGATGATGACCTTGGAAAATGCAATGTGTGGGATCCCTTGGATGACAATGATTATTTGGATCAAGAATCTGTCATTTTGTATGTCACTCTTATTGTTAATGAATAATAATCCCCAATCCACTAAATCTCATTAATTTAGCACATGGATGGGCATCTGTTTTATCATTCATCATGTTCTATATGACCATCATGATGGCTCTATGGGATCATAACCCATCACACCACACCCCAGGCCACACGGGCCACGTTACACTAGAAAAAACCTTCTGAAATCCTTAGTGTGTCAAATGAACCCCAATTTCTTTTGTCCAATACATGCAAGACCTAATTATTACGTGATAATTTGTTGTTCCATTAGTCTTCTCTCTGATGGGGATCACCCATTGGTCCCCCAATGTGGTATAAGAGCATCACCCACTTGGGATGTACATGATTGGAATATTTTATGAAGAGTCCACAATTACAAATTAATTAAAAACAAAAGAAAATTCGTAATTTTAGATAAGTAATATGATATTTGAAATGATATTTTATTTTTAGCAAAACATGGAAACATATATAAACATAAAATAAATAGACCAATTAATATATAAATTCTTGTTTATCAAATAAATAAATAAACTTCTCAGAAGAAAAAATTTGGAATATAATTATTCATTATAAAACATATATTATTGTACCAAATATAGTTAATAATGATTAACATTAAACACATGAATGTGTATGTACATTAATATTTAAAAGCATGTGAAAAACATATGGTGATGAAAATAAACCATAATAAATATATATTTATATTAAATAAATATATAATTTCTCATTATATTATGTAATTAATATGAATACATTTATGAATTAATTGATTCGTATATTTTTGGTTGTTATTCAGTATGTTTTAACATGTTCGATTAAGTGGAAAGAAAATGTAAGGTGTTCAATAACTCAACTAACATTCATTAATGTATAAAGATTGTTCATGAACATCATTAAAATGTATATTGATAAAATAGTATCCTAATATTGAATCATCATATTTTTATATATTATTTATATGTTTTTAATTTATTCCTCATAAACCCACTTTCAATTGTTTCTTACTTCATGAATTATGATTTTTTGATGCTTTCAACACTAAAAATTTCTTTCAATGAGCCATTATTTTTATAATGCTCATACCTTATTTTATATGATGTATATTCTTAAAATTTGGAACAAAATTTTATATTTTCATCAAAATTCATGTTTATTACTATTTTATTTCAATTTCACTTTTTATGGATTTTTATTTGAATGTCACCAAAACTGTTGTGGATTATTAGACTCAACATTTCTTATTCATTAATAAATATTATTATTAAAATATTTATTTAGAATATTATTTAATCTATACTATGATGAAGTTAGAATTAATTTTATTCATATATTAAACAAAAATGATTTTTACATTTATTACTTTTTACATGACTGATCCCATTTTTCATAAATGTTGATGATGTCCAAAATATTTCAAATCCCTTGTAAATGAACATTTTCTCTAACATGTCTATTTTCAAACTTCCAAAAAATGTTATAAATTATAATTTTGAAATAAAAAATCATTTTACTTTTGGTGATTTTCAAATTCCTTGTTTCCACTATTCAAATGGGGATTTATCAATTATATGATGAGGTGTTCTATTAAGGAATTTTACATAAAAACATTGAATATTATTTACATATGCTAATGATATATTTCCATTGGAAAATAATATTTATTACTCTTTTAGTATAATTTTATACATTTCATGTAACTCCCCGACCCCAGTTACCCAGAGTCGGTGCATTATTGCGTAACATTTGCAGGATCACAGAAGATGAAGTCTTTAAAGAACGATTAGTTTAGTAGCCTTTGAAACACTAGATATATTCATAAGTCTTACATTACACCATAAATTAAAACAAAACTACTACAACATCTTTTCAACATATCCCCTCATACTATCCCTAATGGTCATTCATAAAATACTTCTTCACATCCTGGAAAAATTAAAACATTGATAGGGGTGAGATCAGATGCTCAGTAAGGATAACAATATAGCGGAAACATTCATAAATAAACATAATCATTTAAGGCAATGTAATACTAAAACAAAATCCTTTTAAACATGGACTTCATCATAATATGGAAAAAGCAAAATGAAATAATTCCATTTACTTAATCACATAGATATTCTACTAGTCGAATAATCACATGCAATATCAATAACCACTTTCATAATGATGGAATGCATAATTCCAGACTATCATAACCACATATCCAATGCCTCATGCCAAGACTACATATAATATTTTTTCAAGGCCTCATGACAAGACTACAAATAAGATTTTGTCAAGGCCTCATGCCAAGACACTAGTTTGTCTCATGTTCCCTACCGATGCATCGAGGAGCTATAGCAGGCTCCTACCGTTACTTATTAAGTTCAATTAATTCCTTATAAGAAAAGGTTTAAACATATCATAAACTATAACATAATCGTATAACATAAATCATGAATAAATGAAACATAAAATTTCCACATTTCAATCACAAGATATCAATACAACACATTGATATAATAAAAACATCATCAATACCATTTTCAATAACAAAATAAAAGAAAATTAAAACATGGTATTTATTTTTCATTTAAAAAATTTTATGGCTTGTAGATGATGCAGAAACTCAAATAATGGTCACGGTGGTAGAGAATTTTTTGTCACCACATACGTATAAAAAACATTCCATTTTGTCGTTTAGTAAAACAATTCCCATAAAATATATTCCTTTTGAATAAGCATTAAAGTCAAATGGGTTTATACACCGTATAAAAGAAAGTATTGTATTAAAACCAAATATGCCTCAATAAAGAAGATTGAGATGAAGTCTCGTACAAAGATCAATTTTTTAAATAAAATAGATCTATTATGTGTATTAAATATAATTACACATAAATAATGTACAAATACAAGATAGGACATAATAATATCATGACATAATTTGAATGTAGGAGATTAACCCAATGAATGGAAATTGGGTTAAGAAGTTCCCTTACCTCGTGTCCTACTTGACTCGACCGTTCTTTAACATCCTGAATAAAAAACTAGAGTTAATTTATAATTTCTTAAGAACATTTTTCATGTTTATTATTCCTTTTATATCACTTTTTACCATGTTATTAACATTAGGTAATTTTTTAAGTTAATAACGATCGTTTTGTCGATCTTTAGTACTAAAGTCAAAAATAAACTTCTTATAATTACAAGTTGTTCATGTTGTAAAATATCCATTATATCCCTAATTATATTCATGATATATAAATAATATATATAATATATATCCAGTATAAACATTCATTTATAATATTACGTAACATTTAGAGGTAAGAAATGAAATGCACTGTTCATGGAGATGGTAAGTTGTACGTACGCATGAACGCTACTTTCTTTTCTATTTCGTTATTAATGGAATGAAGTCATAATAATATAAAGGTGTATTATAATTCCAGTATAATATCATATATAATATCATTTACTACATCCTTTATACGTCCCACATATGGCATTAACGATTCAAATCACATTAAGGGGGCGGTAGTCCGCACTTCCTAAAATGAAATAATCGCGTTTACCCATAATGGAAATCATAAAGGTATACCATAAATGAGAAATACAGAAGCATAAGGAAAACATAAACATAATATATATATATATATATATATATATATCATATATGATAATATTGTCATCATAATGGCCACCATGAGAGGTGTTAATAGAATATTGAACAATCATCGTATCGTGAGGCAGTAATTCGTCACCCACAGAAACAGTATGTTCTATAACCATTAGACGAAGGTATGTGTAAGTGTAAATAAAATCCATTTCATGAAAACATCCTAGTATATTGTATATACTGGTGTTGTTACAAAATAGAGGAATAAAAAATATTTTATGGTGTTGGAAAAGCAAAATATAACAAAAGAACATAAGAGATGACATTACCTTAAAATCGGGTAACTCTTTTTGATTTGAGCCAAAGGCTTCCTTAGGAAGACTTATGACCAATGTGAGGCTTCTAGGAGTAATATAGGGAAGTTTAGAGAGTATTTGGTCAGATTTTGGCTGATCCAAATGTCTTTGATGGTGTGAATAAGGTGGTAGAGGTGGGGGCCTTTTATAATAGGAGAGGAGGGGCACTCTTGGAAAGTCATGACATGTTACATTATTATGAAATTGTTTTCAGATTTAAAAGGTTCCACAATTATATATTTCGAAGATAAGGTGATAAGTGTTATAAATAGACTCATCCAAAAGGTTTTTGACAAGTTTAAGTCTTATATTTTACATTATCTCTTCATTTTATTTAAATCATTAATTAATGTGGTAATCGCTGCATCATCATGGTGTTGTGAATAATTTAATTTATTTAATGTCTAAAAATTATAAAAAAATTACCATGATGTAGAAAATATTTTTATATTTCCAATTAATATTTATAGTCGAAATGTTATCTTATATATCCCCATGTAATAATTGTTTTAGTAAAACAACACATGTTTGTGACAATTTTGTTTTTTACTTTAAATAAAAAGATATTAATGTCATTTTCATACCCAAGTGGCTACATGGTGTCCCCAAGTTGATTCATGGATTGTATTGGTCGGCCATAACTCATCCAATAAGGTTAGGATAACTTTAAAGGTAATTTCATATTATTATAACATTATATTTACCTTAAATTACACTAATTACCTTTAATCGTGATTAATAAAACTAAAAAGTTACGATTCACCAAAAATTACTTTCATCTCATTGAACCACAATTTAATTACTAATGAAAATCATGTATGTAGGATTTTTTAAATTCAATTCACAGAACTTTTAAAGATTCATTTAAATGAAAAATTAGTTTTTTTAACTACCACTTAGTGGTTTCACTATTCATCAAAAATTGAAGTTTCTCAGAACAATACCAAACATTCACCCTAAGCTATAATTGATATTCCAAATTCAAAAATGATTTCTATTTAAAAAAAGTCCAAACATATAAGTTTCATTAATTAATTTTATAATTAATTCCCGTTGTCAAAACAAATAGCGTGTTTGTAAGAAACAATATCAATCAAAAGATTGACAATTGTTTATGTCCAATTTCAAAGTAAAATTAATTATAATGTCCACCATTGGATAAAACGGTTAAAATATATTGGAATTATATTTTAAAACCACTTAATCTTATAATTTATCACTATAAATTATTTTGATTATAAAATTTGTTTTTATGTATTTTTTACTGTTCATCGAAAATTGGATGTTTTGAGAAAAAAACCAAAAATTCAACATATGCTAATTTCGATATTCCGAATCCAAAAATGAAGTCCATTTTGAAATATAAAATTTATTTAATTTCAAAAGGTGGGTATTTCTATTCATAATGTCTATTTTGATTTGTCATGGTGTGTTAGAATCTTGAACTTGTGTACAATGCAAGCTATTGCATTATTGAAAGGGAAGCGTACCATGGATGCTTGGGGTGTTATATTCTACCATCCTTCAATAAATTACGTACTCACAATTTGAAATTGTTCTTTTATAATAAATGGTTAAAAGTAGAAAATACCTTTGTGGAAAACCAATATCCGAAATAGGGTTAATAAAATTTATCCTTAATAAGAGGGAAATGGAAATGAAAAAGTCACCACTAAATTATGATATCAATTAGGAGAACATTGGTGGAAATTAGAGAAAAATAATTGGAGGAAAAATGTAAATATTTGTAGGGAGTTATTGAGGTCATCAATCACAAATAAGTGTAAAATTTAGGGCCTCAAAGCCTTCAATCTTAGTTGATTTAAAATATAATCAGTTCAACAAAACATAAGGTATTAGGATAACACATTTTTTGTTTTAATATCCCTTGGTAATGTTTAAGAATTAATTTATTCATATAATAAGGGATAGCTATATATATATATATATTCTTGACAATTTGTGTTTCACCCTTCATCTAATTTCTACCACAAACTCATCTTTCACTCAAAAAGATAATAGAACTCAAAAATATTATATTTATCCTAATAGTACAAGGTTCCAAATATTAACACATACTATTAAGATTAGGAAAAATATTTATTAATAACCGGGGACTTCATGTAATATAGTGTTAGGTAATAAAGGCATGTCGCACTATGGTTTTGGGTTCGATTCCTACAGCTTTGTCCGATGCGACGGGTTATCCCCCAACATACAGGCTGTCCTTTTCCAAAAACATTAGTGATATAAAATTCCAAAAATAATCTCCATAAATGTTTTAACCATAAACAATACTATCCAAATTTCAACATAATCCTTTCCAAACTTTATATTTAACCAAAATACCTCACTCCCGACATTCTCTAAAAGGTATCTAAATTCAAAAATCAATTGTGTCATCATATTCCTCAAAGAAAGTATAGTTTCTCTTATTGTCACATTCAAAAATATAATTACCTTCATCATATTAAAACCGTAATGAATATAAAAAGTACTGAAGTTCAATCCTTATATATATCACATTATTCTTGTAACCAAAATATAATCCTTGATTCCAAAAGCACCGATACATTAATTATTCTACTTCAACTATAGTAATAGCATTAGACTGTCCTTGATACCTTGGCCTTTTCTGAGGTATGTTTCCCTGACGCATAGGACATTAATTTTCATAATTCCCCATTTCCCTACAATTGTAGCATTCAACATTGATAGCCTCTTTTTTCCATTTCAATCACGAGCCTAGTGACTTTTTCTCCACATTTATAACAATCTCCCATTCCTTTTAGGCAAGTACTGGGGTGATTCTACCCACAATTATCACATAATGGAAAATCCTTCTTTCCCTTTTTCCCTTTATATGTCTCTTGTTCCACCATTCTCTTCTTCTCTTGCTTTACTTTATTGTCATAATATTTAGAGAATTCCTTTTCTATCTTGATAGCACATGATACAATATCTTCGTATGACGAGAAAGATTGTGAGACTAAGGCTCGACGGAGAAACGGTTTTAACCCATCAAAGAAACGATCAATCTTACTTCTTGGGTTACGTATATAATCTGTTGTATGACTTTCTAACCTTGTAAAGTTATCCTCATACTTTGCGACATTCTCATCCTCCTTTTGTCTCACACTCAAAAATTTCCTTTCCATATCTTCTCGATGGTCATGTAGAAAGTATTTTTCTAATAAAATTTCCTTAAACTACCTCCATTCCATACTTGATACTTCTTCATCTTCCTTTATCTTTTGAATCATCGACCACCATTGATCGACATCTCCACGGAGGTGGTAAACTGCCATGACAACCTTCTCCCTTTCACTACTCTCCAAGGCGTGCAATATTTTCTCTAAGGTGTTTATACATTACTAAGCAACTAATGGATTTTTACCCCCATTAAATGTTGGCGGTTGTTTCCTCATCAAGTGGTCTAACACTGATTCTCCACATTGTAGATCAGGGTGCTCTATTCCAGTAAGGTCATTATTCATAATCTGAGTGAGTTGTCTTAGTAAGGTGATAAGTTGATCAGCACCATTTGTATCTCCAGCTCCACTATAATTATTTTCAGCATGAGGGAAAACCCTACTTGGAGTTTGTGTATTGATATGGTTTCCATTCCTCCCACTAGGCGCCATTTCTAAATAATAGAATAAACTATATTAGTTTATGAATCAAAATTCATAATTCATACTTGTAAAACACTTAAAATAAATTGAACTATAATCATAAAAATGTTTTCTTTGAGGAAGTATATACTCATAAACCCTTAATAATCGTTGGTAATGGAAATAAGAATTATCCTAAGCATATCCTCGAGGAGTGTCGTAACCAAGAGTGCAATAAGGCCCATTATTGTGCACCACTTCCCTTTCGAGTCTAGCTCAAAGCAGTGTTTTTGCGTTTCACCCCTAGGTACATATGTGCCAGAGCCGCCTCTACCTACTTGTATCTAGACAGGGATGTATTGCTCGGAAAAAACTCATAAAATCACTAAAACAACAATATTCTAGGAAGTTATTCTATACTAATCCTCAAATTATATCTTTGGGATATGTGCTCTAATCAGAGTTTATCTAAATCTAGATTCCAAGTTTAGTACTAAACTGCCTCTGATACCAACTGTAACACCATGAACCCAGTTACCCAGAGTAAGTGCATTATTGTGTAACATTGGCAGGATCACAAAATATCAATTTTTGAAAGACTGATTAGTGTAGTAGCCCTGGAAACACCAGATATATTCATAAGTCTTACATTATGTCATAAAGTAAAACAAAACTACAACAACATATTGTATTCATATCCACTCATAATATCCCTGTAGGTCATTCATAAAATACTTCTTCACATCCTGGAAAAATTAAAACATTGAAAGGGGTGAGCTCAGATGCTCAGTATGGATAACAATATAGCAGAAACTTTCATAAATTAACATTAACATTTAAGGCAATGTATAACTAAAACAAAATCCTTTTAGACATGTAATTTAGCATAATATGGAAAAATTAAATTGAAATAATTCCATTTACTTTTTCACACAGATATTATAATAGTCGAATAATCACATGTAATATCAATAACCACTTTCATAATGATGGAATTCATAATGCCAGACTATCTTAACAACGTATCCAAGACCTCGTGCTAAGAATACAAAAAAACATTTTTCAAGGCCTCGTTCCAAGACACTAGTTTTTCTCATGTGACCTACCAATGCATCGAGGAGCTATAGCAGGCTCCACCTGTCACTTATTAAGTCCAATGCATTCCTTATAGGAAAAGGTTTAAACATATCATAAACCATAACATAATCGTATAAAATAAAACATGCATAAAGGAAACATAACATTTCCACATTTCCATCACAAGATATCAATAAAATACATTGATATAATAAAAAACATCATCAAAACCATTTTCAATTCCAAAATAAATGAAAATTAAAACATGGTATTTATTTTTCATTTAAAAAAATTTATGGCTTGTAGATGAAGTCGAAAGTCAAATAATGGTCACGATGGCAGAGAAGTCGTTGTCGCCACATACGTATGAAAAAGTAACATTCCATTTTGTCGTTTAGTAAAACGCTTGGTATAAAAAACATTCTTTTTGAATAAACATTAAATTCAAAGGTGTTTATACACCGTATAAATGAAAGTCTTGTATTAAAACAAAATATTCCTCAATGAAAGAAGATTAAGACGAAGTCCCTTAGAAAGATCATTTTTTTAAATAAAATAGATCTATTATGTGTATTCACTATAATTAGACATAATGAAACTACAAATACAAGATAGGACCTAATAATATCATGACATAATTTGAAATTAGGAGATTAACCAAAAGAACGGAAATTGGGTTATGAAGTTCTCTTACCTCATGTCTGACTTTACACGACCGTTCTTTAAGCTACTAAATAATAAAGTAGAGTTAATTTATAATTTATTAAGAACCTTTTTCAAGTTTATTATTCATTTTATTTCACTTATTACTATTTTATGATTATTATGTAATTATTTAAGATAATAACGGTCGTTTTGTCGATCTTTGGTTCTTAAGTCAAAAATAAACTTCTTATAATTACAAGTTGATCATTAGGTAAAATATCCATTATATCAAGAATTATATTCATGATGTAGATATCATATATATCATATATATCCAGTATATACATTTATTAATAATATTACGTAACATTTAGAGGTAAGACATGAAATGCACCGTTAATGGAGACGGTAAGCCGTACGTACGCATTAACGCTATTTTCATTTCTATTTCGTATTTAATGGAATGAAATCATAATTATATAAATTTGTATTATAATTCCAGTATAATATCATATATAATATCATTTACTCCATCCTTTATATGTCCCATATATGGCATTAACGATTCAAATCACTTTGAGTTGGCGGTAGTCCGCACTTCCTAAAATGAAATTATAGCATTTAACCATAATGGAAATCATAAAGGTATGCAATAAATGATAAATACAGAAGCATAATGAAAACATAAAAATAATATATATATATATATAACATATATGAAAATAGTGTCATCATAATGGCCACCCTGAGAGGTGTTAAAAGAAGATTGAACAATCATCGTTTCGTGAGGCAGTAATTCGCCACCCATAGAAACAGTATGTTCTTTAACCATTAGATGAAGGTATGTGTAAGTGTAAATAAAATACTTCTCATTAAAACATCCTAGTATGTTGTAAATACTGGTGCTATTACCAAATAAAGGAATAAAAAATATTTTATGGGGTTGGTGAAGAAAAATAAAACAAAAGAACATAAGAGAAAACATTACCTTAAAATCGAATAACTCTTTTTGATTTGATCCAAAGGCTTCTTTGGGAAGACTTCATCCCAATCTAAGCTTGTAGGAGTAAGAGAGAAAATTTGAGAGAGTATTTTGGAAGTGGTTGGCCAAGCCAAATGGCTTTGATGGTGTGAATAAGGTGGTAGAGGTGGGGGCTTTTATAAGAAGAGAGGAGGGGGACTCTTGGAAAGTCATGAAATGTTACATTATTATGAAATGATTTTAGAAATTCAAGGGTCCCGATATTATATATTTCAAAGATAAGGTGATAAGGGTTAGATATATTATCATCCAATAGAGTTTTTACAATTTTATGTCTTATATTTTAAATTATCTATTCATTTTATTTAAATCATTAATTAATGAGTAAATCGTTGCATCATCATGGTGTTATAAAAAATTTAATTTATTTAATTTCTAAAAATTATAAAAAAAATATCTTGATGTAAGAAATAATTTTAGATTTCCAATGAATATTTATAGTTGAAATTTTAACTTATATATCTCTATCTAATAATTTTTTTAGTAAAACAACACATGTTTGTGACAATTTTATTATTACATTAAATAAAAAGTTATTAATGTCATTTTCTTACAGAAGTGGCTCCATGGGGTTCCCAAGTTGATTCATGGATTTTCATGGTTGTCCATGACTCATAAAATAATGGTACGACATGTGTAAAGGTAATTTCATTTTATTATAACATTATATTTACCTTAAATTACACTAATTACCTTTAATCGTGATTAATAAAACATAAAGGTTACTATTCACCAAAATTTATTTTCATCTCATAGAACCACATTTTACATACTAATGACAACCATATATGTCTGATTTTTGAAATTCAATTCACATAAGTGGTAATGTTTCATTTAACTGAAAAATTAGTTTTTTTAACTACCACTTAGTGGTTTTACTATTCATAAAAAATGGATGTTTCTCATAACAATAACAAAAATTCACCCTAAGCTATAATTGATATTCCGAATTCAAAAAATGGCATCTATTTTATAAAATTCCAAAAATATAAGTTGCATTTATTAATTTTGTTATTAATTCCCGTTTCCAAAACAAATAACGTGTTTTTAAAAAACAATATCAATCAAAAGATTGACAATTATTATGTCCAATTTCGAAGTTAAATTAATTCTAATGACCACCATTGGATAAAAAGGTTAAAATAAATTCTAATTATTCTTTAAAACAACTTAATTTTATAATTCATCACTATAAATTATTTTTATTACAAAAAATTTATGTATTTTTCACTATTCATCAAAAATTGGATGTTCTTAGAAAAAAACCAAAAATTCATCATAGGCTAATTTAAATATTCCAAATCCAAAAATGAAGTCCATTTTGAAATATATAATTTATATAATTTCAAAAAGTGGATATTACTATTCATAATGGGTATTTTGATTTGTCGCGGTGTGTTAGAATCTCAAACTTACATACAATGCAAGCTATTTCATTATTTAAAGAGAAGCGTACCATGGAAACTTGGGGTGTTACATTCTACCCTCCTGAAATAAATTGCTTCCTCGAAATTTGAAATTTTTCATTGAAAATAAAAGATTTAATGTAGAAAATACCTTTTGTGGAAAACCAATATCGGAAATAGGGTTAATAAAATTTAGCCTTAATAAAAGGGAAAGGGAAATGATAAAGTCGCCACCAAATTATGATCGTGATTAAGAGAACATTGGTGGAAATTAAATACACATGATTAGAGGAAAAATGTACAGATCTGTAGGGAGTGATTGAGGTCATCAATCACAAACAAGTGTAAATTTGAGGGCCTCAAAGCCTTCAATCTTAGTTGATTTAAAATATCATTTGTTCAACAAAACATAAGGTATTAGGATAACACATTTTTTGTTTTACTATACCTTTCCTAATGTCTAAGAATTAATTTATTAATAGAATAATATATATATATATATATGATTGACAAGTAGAGTTTCATCTTTCAACTAATTTCTACAACAAACTCATTTTTCACCCAAAAAGATAATAGAACTCAAAAATATTATATTTATCCTAATCGTACAAGGTTCCAAATATTAACACATAAAATTTAGAAGAGTAAAACTATTTTTTAATAACAAGGGACTTCTTGTTGGCTAGTGGTAGGTAATAAAGGCATGTCACACTATGGATTTGGGTTCGATTCGTACAGCTTTGTCCGATGCAAGGGGCTATCCCCCAACCGACATGTTGTCCTTTTCCTAAAACTATAGAATTATAATATTACAAAAATAATCTTCATAAATATTTTAACCTTAAACAATACTATCCAAAGTTCATTTTAATCCATTCCAACCTTTATAGTTATCCAAAATACCTCTCTCCAGACTTTCTCTGAAAGGTCTCTAAATTCCAAAATCAATTATATCATCAGATTCCTCAAACAAAGTAATGTTTCTCTTATTGTCACATACAAAACTATGATTACCTTCTTCATATTAAAACCTTAATGAAAACAACAAGTACTACAGTACAATGCTTATGTATATCACATTATTCTTATAACCAGAATATAATCCATGAGTCCAAAATCAGCAATACATTAATTTTTACACTTCAACTGTAGTAACATCATAAGATTGTCCTTGATCCCTTGGCATTTTCTGAGGTATGTTTCCCTGACGCTTAGGACATTCATTTTCATAATGTCCCATTTCCCTACAATTTTAGCATTCAACATTGATAGCCTCTTTCTTTCCCTTGCAATCACGAACCTAGTGAACTTTTTCTCCACATTTATAAAAAACTCCCATTACTTTTAGGAAAGTACCAGGGTGATTCATCCCACAATTATCACATAATGGAAAATCCTTCTCTCCATTTTTCCCTTTATCTGTCTCTTGTTCCACCATTCTCTTCCTCTTTTGATTTATTTTATTGTCATAAGATTTAGGGAATTCATTTTCTGTCTTGATAGCACATGAGACAATATCTTCATATGACGTGAAATATTGGGAGACTAAGGCTCGATGGAGAGACGATTTTAACCCATCAACGAAATGATCAATATTACTTCTTGGGTTACATATATAATCTGTTTCATTCCTTGATAACCTTGTAAAGTTAGCCTCATACTTTGTGACATTCTCATCCTCCTTTTGTCTCAGACTCAATAATTGCCTTTCCATATTTGCTCGATGGTCATGTGGAAAGTATTTTTCTAAGAAAATTTCCTTAAACTCCCTCCATTCCATACATGATACTTCTTCATCTTCCTTTGTGTTTTGAATTAGCGACCACAATTGATCGGCATCTCCAGTGAGGCAGTAAAATGCCATGAAAAACTTCTCCCTATCACTAATCCTCAAGGCAAGGAATATATTCTCTAAGGATTTTATCCATTACTCAGCTACAAATGGATTTGTACCCCCATTAAATGTTGGAGGTTGTTGCTTCATCATGTTTTATAGCATTGATCCTCCATGTTGCGAATCAGGGTGCTCCATACGAGTAAGCTTATTATTAATAACCTGAGTGAGTTGTCCTAGTATGTTGATAAGTTAATCAGCACCAGTTATATCTCCAGCTCCACTATAATTATCTTGAGTAGGAGGGAAATCCCAACATGGAGTTAATGCGTTGATACAGTTTCTATTCCTCCCACAAGGCTCCATTTCTAAACAATGGCATAAACTAGATTAGTTTATGAATCAAAATACCAAAATCCATACTTTTAAAACACTTGACATAAATTGAACTATATTCATAAAAATGTTTTCTTTTTGGAAGTATATACTCATAAACCCTTCATAATGGTTGGTAATGAAAATGATAATTATCCTAAGAATATCCCCCAGGATTTTCGTAACCAGGACTGCAGCAAGACCCATTTTTGTGACCTAGTTCCCATTCGAGTCTAGCTCCAAGCGGTGTTTTCGTGTTTTACCACTAGCTACATCTATGCCAGAGCCGCCTCTAACTGATCGTATCCAGACATGGATGTATTGCTCAGAAAACTCACAAAATCCCTAAAACAACAAAATTCTAGGAAGTTCTTCTATACCAATCCTAAAATTCTATCATTGGGATATGTTTTCTAATCAGAATTTATCTAAATCTAGCTTCCAAGGATAGTACTAAACTGTCTCTGATACTAACTGTAACGCCCCGACCCCATTTACCTAGAGTCAGTGCATTATTGTGTAACATTGGCATGATCACAAAAGATCATGTCTCCAATGAACGATTAGTTTAGTAGACTTGGAAACACCAGATATATTCATAAGTCTTGCATTACATCATAAAGTAAAACAAAACTACAACAACATCATGTCTTCATATACCCTCATACTATCCCTACAGGTCATTCATAAAATACTTCTTCACATCCTGGAAAAATTAAATCATTGAAAGGGGTGAGCTCAAATGCTCAGTAAGGATAACAATATAGCGGAAACATTCATAAATAAACATAAACATTTAAGAGAATGTATAACTAAAAAAAGCCATTTAAACACGGACTTCAGCATAATATGAAAAAATTAAGAAGAAATAATTCCATTTACTTATTCACATAGATATTCAACTAGTCAAAAAATCACATGATATATCAATAACCACTTTCATAATGATGGAATACATAATGCCAGACTATCATAACCATGTAGCCAAGGCCTCGTGCCAAGAATACAAATAAGATTTTATCAAAGCCTCGTCCCAAGATACTAGTTTGTCTCATGAGATATACCGATGCATCAAGGAGCTATAGCGGGCTCCACCCATCACTTATTAATTCCAATACATTCTTTATATGAAAAGTTTTAAACATATCATAAACCATAACATAATTGTATAACATAAAACATGAATAAAGGAAACATAAAATTTCCATATTTCAATCACAAGATATCAATAGAACACATTGATATAATAAAAACATCATCAAACCCATTATCAATAACAAAAATAAATGAAAATTAAAACATGGTATTTATTTTTCAATTAAAAAAAGTCATGGCTTGTAGATTAAGCCGAAACTCAAATAATGGTCACGACGACAGATAAGTCATTGTCTCTGCATACGTATGACAAAAAAAACCATTTTTTCATTTAGTAAAATGCTTCATATATAAATGATTCCTTTTGAATGAACATAAATGTCAATGGGGTTTATACACCTTATAAAAGAAAGTCTTGTATTAAAACAAAATATTCATCAATGAAAGAAGATTGAGACAATGTCCCTTACAAAGATCATTTTTTTAAAATAAAATAGATCTATTATGTGTATGTACTACAATTACACATAAAGAAAGTACAAATACAAGATATGACATAATAATATCATGACATAATTTGAAAGTAGTAGATTAACCAAAAGAAGGGAAATTGGGTTAAGAAGTTCCCTTACCTCATGGCCGACTTGACTCGACCGTTCTTTAACCTCCTAAATAATAAACTAGAGTTAATTTATAATTTATTAATAACATTTTACAAGTTTATTATTACTTTTATATCACTTATTACCAAGTTATTAACATTATGTAATTATTTAAGTTAATAACGATCGTTGTGTCGATCTTTGGTACATAAGTAAAAAATAAACTTCTTATAATTACAATTTGTTCATGTGGTAAAATATCCATTATATACAGATTTATATTAATGATGTAGATATCATATATATCAGTTATATACATTCATTCATTATATTATGTAAAATTTAGTGGTATGAAATGAAATGCACGGATCATGGAGACGGTAACCCGTACATACGCATAAACGCTACTTTTTTTCTATTTCGTATTTAATGGAATGAAATCATAATGATATAAAGATTTATTATAATTCCAGTATAATAAAATATATAATATCATTTACTCCTTCCTTTATACATCCCACATATGGAATTAATGATTCAAATCCCTTTGAGGCGGCGCTGGTCCGCACTTACTAAAATTAAATTATCGCGTTTACCCATAATGGAAATAACAAAGGTATTCCATAAATGAGAAATATAGAATAATAAAAAAACATAAACATAATATATATATATATATAATATGAAAATAGTTTCATTATAATGGCCACCAAGATAGGTGTTAAATGATTATTGAACAATCATCGTTTCGTGAGGCAGTAATTCACCACCGACAGAAATAGTATGTTTTTTAACAATTAGACGAAGGTATGTGTATGTTTAAATACAATCCTTCTCATGAAAAACATCCTATTATATTTTAGATACTGGTTTTGTTACAAATGAATGGAATAAAAAGGATTTTAAGGGGTTGGAGAAGCAAAATAAAACAAAAGAACATAAGAGAAGACATTATCTTAAAATTAGGTAACTCTTTTTGATTTGAGCCAAAGGATTCCTTGGGAAGACTTCTGCCCAAGGATATATTTCTAGTAGTAAGAGAGGTATGTTGAGAGAGTATTTGGTCAGAGGTTGGCCGAGCCAAATGGATTTTATGGTGTGAATAAGGTGGTAGATGTGGGGGCCTTTTATAAGAGGGGAGGTGGGGCACTCTTGGAATGTCATGAAATGTTACATTATTATGAAATGATATTCGGATTTAAAATGTCCCAAATTTATTTATTTTAAAGATAATGTGATAATGGTTATAAATATACTCATACAATTGTTTTTTGACAAGTTTTAGTCTTAGATTTTATATTATCTTTTCAATTTATTTAAATCGTTAATTAATGAGGAAATCGCTGCATCATCATGGTGTTATAAAATATTTAATTTATTTAATGTCTAAAAAGTATAAAAAAAATTCAATGATGTACGAAATCATTTCAACTTTCCAATGAATATTTATAGTATAAATTTTAACTTATATAACTCAATGTAATAATTTTTTTAGTATAACAATACATGTTTGTGACAATTTTATTTTTACTTTAAATAATAAGTTATTAATGTCATTTTCTTACCCAAGTGGCTCCATGGGGTCCCTAAGTTGACTCATGGATTTTTTTGGTTGGACATGACTAATAAAATAAGGGTAGGACAAGATTAAAGGTAATTTCATATTATTAGAACATTATATTTACCGTAAATTACACTAATTACCTTTAATCGTGATTAATAAAACTTAAAAGTTACTATTCGCCAAAAATTATTTTCATCTCATTGAACCACATTTTACTTAATAATGACAACCATGTATGTCTAATTTTTGAAATTCAATTCACATAAGTGGTAAAGTTTCATTTAAATGAAAAAGTACTTTTTTAACTACCACATAGTGGTTTCACTATTCATCAAAAATTGAAGTTTCTCAGAACAAAACCAAAATTTCAGCCTAAGATATAATTGATATTATGAAATCATAAATGATGTCTATTTTAAAAAATTCCAAAAATATAAGTTGAATTAATTAATTTTATAATTAATTCTTATTGACAAAACAAATAGCGTGTTTTTAAGAAACAATATCAATCAAAAGATTGACAATTGTTTATGTCCAATTTCAATGTAAAATTAATTTTAATGACCACAATTGGATAAAAAGGTTAAAATATATTATAATTATACTTTAAAACCACTTAATATTATAATTTACCACTATAAATTATTTTTATTCAAAAAGTTGTTTTTAAGTATTTTTCTTTATTCATCGAAAATTGGAAGTTCTCAGAAAAAACAAAAAATTCAACATAGGCTAATTTCGGTATTCTGAATCCAAAAATGAAGTCCATTTTGAAATATAAAATTTTTATAATTTCAAAAAATGGGTATTAATATTCATAAAATCTATTTTGATTTGTCGCGGTGTGTTAGAATCTCAAACATGCGTACAATGCAAGCTATTGCATTATTGAAAGAGAAGCGTACCGTGGAAGCATGAGGTGTCACATTTCATATTAATATTTTTGAAAGTTATGCTTACAATATCTTGAAAATGATATTTTCAAAAAGTTATTATCAAAATATTCTTTTTGGAAAAATGTTTTGAAATTTTATCTAAAGAAACTTTTATCTTTAACTTCCATTTTATTAATTAACTCCAAATGTTAAAAATCATATATATATATTTATATATTAAATCAATCTATAAATTCCTTTATGAAATAAAACATTTCATTTATATATTTTTTGGTTTTAATTAATTAATTTCATGAAATAATTTTATGTTATACCATTTATAAAACATATTAATCCAATTTTCTTTGAACGGAATCATTATCAAATGTATAATGATTGATTTCAATTTGAAAAAAAGTGTATTTATGGTTATGGGTAGGTTCCTATTTCCCCTAATAATTAATCGGTTATGTTTCTCTATCCCATGAGATAATAAATCATTGAAATTCTATAATTTTTTCACAACATAAATAGTGAACATTCATGTATGAATTCAAAAATGTTGGCATCAACTTACTTGAATATTTTGAAAATATAATGGATGAGAAACATGGATTTTATCTTAAGATAATTATTCAGTATATTTATTTCTGTTCAATTATTCATTCTTATAAAATTATTCAATTAAATATAACCATTTAATGTCCCTTGTCTATGATTAAAAACATTGGATTTTTTATATTACATTAATATTTAAACTATGGTATATTGTTTTCCATTTGATATTATATATCATTCTACAATTAATTATTGATAACTCATTCTATTCTAAGCATTTTTAATAATTTATTTCTACAACAATCAGGTTTTTATCATATCATTAAGATCATGCCCTTCATGAAATATTGATACTTTATTTATATTATTATTTATTTGATTTAAACTCATTATTATGCCTCTATGAATCTGGTTATGAATAATAGCATAAAATATCTTAAGTTTATAAGGGAGTCTAGAGACTCTCAATTACATATAAATTTTCCAGAGTATTAAAAAACATGTCTCTTATGTAGCTATTATTCGATGGAATGAAACTGGAGGGCCCATGGATTACAACAACCTTAGATTTACAGACATGGATAATACATCAAAATAGATAACTATTCTATACATTAGAAAAATTGAATTCCAATGAATGTAATAGTTTGGAGTATATGTAAATAAGAAACAAAATCATCTAACATGGTGAAGGATTATAAATATTTCAAACAATGATATGTTGATTTACAACTTCTATATAAAACTATTACTTAAATCATAGGGAATAAAAACGTAAGAATGGGCTGAGACGAGATGCTCATTAAGGGTAAAAAATGAGATATATAAGCATAACATGATCATAAGTTTATGATAATATTATAAGAACATTTAATGATTTAAACCTACATATCAAAAACAATATACATGAATGAGGGAAAGAATATTGGTATTTTATATTATGAGGATCATAATTGAATCAATTGACTAATCCACGTGAAGATAAATGAGGAATAAGAAAAAGTATTTTTTTTCAAACACATAATAATAATAAAATAACTTCAATAGTAGTAAATGATTATTTAAAATATCCTATTAGTGGAATGTTTCCACACCCCAAATCATATTGGTAGGCATGGTTCACACCAATAACCATCATAGTAGCCAATGTTCACTCTTAAGACCTTCTATGCAGACAAGGTACATTACTAAATTGAGTTCACTTTCTATTCCAACTATATCTATATCATGAGATATAAAACATTACCTATTCAATATAGGGAGATATAGGTCTCACCCATATCTTAATAAAATCATACATATGTGTGCCACTACATCATAAAGATTCATATTATCATAGCCTATGAAATGAAATGTGTATCTTAATGATGTAATCATATCATAAGCGACGAAATAGATACATGTTTCATAATTATTTAATCATAAAATAACCAATGAAAAGATGTATTATTCATGACTACATAACTCGTTGATTAAAAATTGTTTCCATATACAACAATCCATGAAAATATAAACCATTCAGAGAAGTAATATGAATCATACCCTTGAATCATATCACCTAAAATTCTTGAGTAACACCATAGGATGCCATCTTAGATTTAATATAATTTGGAAAAAACCATTTAAAAAATTTCATGACGAAAATATCCCTTAACATTTTAATAATTCATTATAAGATATTAAAGCATTTTGAAAAAACAAATATCATTAAAATTAGCATTGAGAACTCACAATTCATGGGTTTAAAACATTTTGACAACCTTTTATTGAAAATATATTTGAAAACATATAATTTAGTCATTAAATAATATTGAAATTTATTTGATCAGAAATATAATTGAAAATTTATAAAGGTACCATTAAAAATATCCAATAACCACTTCATTGAAAATAACTATGAATTCTTATAATGGAATATGTGAAAGCATTTTGAAAAACATATCATTCAAAATTACATTGAGAATTTATACAGTACTCGTGAATTTTTTTTCCATATAATTACTTTGAAAATATATTTTTAAACATATAAATGAATATTTTTATACAATTATAGAACCGTATAATTTTAAGACTTATTTAGGATGGTTGAAAACATTTTTAATTTCTTTTTATTTAGAAACTTACCACCTAAGCCTAAAAATATATTGGAAAACTATTTTCAATGAAAAATAATTAAATAATATTGTTAAGATTTAAAAAAAATGGGGAAAACTTTTTTCAAATAATTTTAAATGAAAAATATTATGAATGAAAATGTAAGAAATCAATCCTTTAATTTTTTTAGAAACTATGTTTTTGAATAAATAAAATTTATGACTGAATAAATAAATGAAAACATATATTTAGAAAATATTTCATAATTATCATAGGTACCACAAGATTGAATAAATTATACCAATACATGATGATATCGGCTATAAATATTGGATAAGAAATTCAATGAGTATTCTTCCGATATGTATCATAATATTTCATTAATTGAGGTATAATCGTAACAAATCCCCATAATCAATGAGATTGTAGCAATAACCTATTTCAACATTGAAAACATTGATTCATAAAATATAATAGAATCTAACATTTCTATAAGATTAAAATATCATTAAATAATTAGATTCAATATATAAAATTTTAATGGTTAGTTTATAAACATTGTAAAATAAAATAGTTTCACAACAAACATGGTGTCTCAATGAAGAAGAATCGAGAGACAAATTACCTAACAATTTTCTATATTTCGAACAATAATTCCCCTGAAATAATTATCATGAACTTAATATGTAAAAACCTATATATTTTATAATAATAATAATAATCAGATAATACATTTATGGAAGGTATATAGACCACACAAAATAATCATTTAGTGAATAAGGCATAAGTAACACCGAAATTACAAAATGACTAGAAATACCCTTACTACTATAGTAACTTTTTAATATTGTGATCCCCACAATTATAAATAAAATTGACACTCTATATATCATCATACAAAAAATATTCAAGATATCATGACATAGGTCAGTATATACAACACATAATATGATTAACTACTGAATATAGCATATATCTCACAGAAATTAAAGTGACCCAATAACACCATTACCTTATTTATTGAATTTATTCATTCATGTTAGAACCTACAATATAAAAAATATAAGTTTATTATAAATCTACCAAAAACAAAATTATAATATCTAACATTTCGTATTATTTTATTATGACATTATATTACCATTTTGTTATCAATTCCTTGTTAATTATTTTTCTGGTAGTTTTTACATTGTTGTACTCTTGTGATTTGATTAGTTAAATTATTGTTCCTCATTATCATATTGTTATTTCATCATATAAATATGTATACAAAAATCATAAAAATCGTATATATTCAAAATAAATTAATTCATAATAATCTATAAAATATAGAAAGTAAATATTGATTACAACGTCCATGGGGACGATCAGTCGTACATATGGATGAATGCTGATGAAATTGTATTATTAAATTGAATAAAAGTATGTAAATTATACATAAAATATAATTAAAATATAATTATTACGTCATATATATCATATATGATATCTAGACCTAGACTTAACACATTCCATGTAATTTTTGATTGAATTACATCGCTTTGAGGAGACGATAATCCACATGTCCACAAATGATGTTATCGTATTTCCAAAAAATGGAATGTATAATGGTATATATTATATAATATATAAAAAATAATAAATAAATCAAAAATATCAAATATATATATATATAATAATATAAATTACATCATTATTTCTATCCTTAAAATGTGGAAATGGAAGAAAGAGTCACATCAATTCGTGAGGTGGTAGTTCTCTGTACACACGAACAATGATTTTTATCACATTTTATTGATGTGTGTGTGAGTGTAGGATAAAGCATTAAATAAAATTATCTAATTATATAAAGGGTATTTATGTATTTATTAAATAATGTAGTAATAAGAATTTATGGGGTGGAGGAATAAAAAAACAAAAGATGTTGTGGAAGGATGTTGCATATTTTTTGGGTAACTCTTATTGGTTTTAATTAAGGGATTACATGGCTGTATTTATAAACATTTTATGGATTCTAGGATGATGGTAGGGGATTCTGGAGGATATATGGTCAGGTTTTTTGTAAATAAAATGGTCTTCATATGTGTGTATAAGTGAGGGGGAGAGTGACTCTTTATTGTAGAGTTTGAGTGGTATTCTTGTGAATATAAAAAAATAAAAAACTATTGAGAGGTATCTCTTACATAACGTGACCCAAATAATTTTTCATATTACATAATATAGTGTAATTTATATAAATATTTCAATAAAATGTATTTTTTACATTTTTTAGGTTATCTTGACAATTAAATTATTGTTGAACAATCTTGTAATCTTGTTTTTATCTTAATCACTTTAATTAATTTTAATAACTTTCACTAACATTTTTTGTCGAATACTATTTTTAAATTATTATAAATGATAAATTCTTATGATTAATAATATCAAATCATTTTTTCCATATTATGATAATAGAAGTGGTAGAAATTAATATAAAATTATTCACGTAGACAAGCCACAATAACATGTTTTTAATTGAAAATGATTAAATTTTTTAAATATTTTTATATTGGAAAAAATAATCGAAATATTTAAAACAACATAAAAATGATATATTAATGTAAAATTGAAAAATGTATACTGAAAAATAAATTAAAAATATAATTTAATATATAAATATATAATTTGAAAATGCATTTTTAAATTAAAATTATATGTTTTTTCTTATTCATCAAAAACGAAACATCTCATAAAAATAACAAAAATTTATCCTTTTTTATATTTCAATTTAAAAAATAATGTTTATTTTTTCCAAAAAAATTGATAAAAGTTTCAAATATTATATTTAAAATTGGTGTGCTGTTAAAAGTTGTAAAATTACCTTTTAGAAATAATATATAACATTACACATAAAATTAGGCTTATTTTTATCTAATGTATAGGAAGAATAAAAAATGAATGATAAATAATTGATTTAATTTAATATATATATATATATATATTATTAGTTAAATTATTTTTATAAAACATGACTAATTTTATAAATATAGTTTCCTAGTAAAATGTTTCTTATATTTTTAGAAGGTATTTATTTTCATTTACAGTCAATTGGTCACAAAATAATTCTTCTTAAATACTCAAGTAAATCATATTATTAAAAATAAATTAATTTTATTTATGACCCTTATTATAACATCATGGTTAAAACTATATAAAAAATAACAATAATAGTGGATTTTAGTTTTGTGGAACTATGTCTTGTGTGACACAGAATATTTCAAATGAACTCGACAGTATGTGGAACAAAAGCCAAACATTGTGTTGTGTATAGCACAAGCTAATCAAATTTTTTCCTATACCATAACATTAACATAGTGATGCATATAATTCAATTAGTACAAAGTGATTTTATATAAGATAAACTATATTTATTGTAGTGCCAAATTCAAAATAAAAAATTATTAAATAAATTTGAAATGTAACATCATAAAATATTGGGGAGTCACATTCGACCCCCTTAAATTGAATTTCACCGTTGAATTTTTTTTGGTTATCAAATGTTTTATACTTAAAATTTTCATCCATAGAAATATACATCATAAAAATTAATAATAAATAATAATTTAAAAATGTAATTTTGGAGACATAATGCTCACCAATATTAACTCATAAATATGACTCCACATAGGAGAACAAAGGTCCACTGTCAGAAAATGGACATAGAAGAAAAATATAAGTATAATGATCTAATGGATAGTGACAGATAACATGGTCAGTATAAAGACAATTATCAAAAATTCATAGCTCATAGAGTCTTAAAAGGTAATTGATATCATAAAAAATATCTATAGTAGGATAAAACATTATTTCAAGTTCCTTTCCAAAAGGTTTAAAATTTTCATGAAAATATATAACTCCATTATTTTAGAACAAAGACGACATATATAACTACAAAAAGGGAATTATTAATTATTTATGTTCTAAGATATACTGAGGTTGAATGATAATTCATTATAAATGTATTTAGTTAGAGTTAAATAATATTTATCAAAAGTTATCCAATATTAATAAATAATTATATGGTTAGAAAATAATTGATTCTATAAAACATCAACTAAAGATAAAAAGAAACTATTCATGAAATGGTTTCCCTTATAATACTTTTGAATGATAGAGTCCCAAAACAAAGGTCACTAAATTTCTCAAATATACCTTTTCATTAAACCCCCTCATATCATAAAGTGTCTCCTTTATTCACAAAGAAAACATGTCAATACCTTCTTATTTAATTCTCGTGGAAAATTGTAATGAGCATACAAAAATATTGAAAAAATTAATTATTCTAATGTCTTTTGGATAACCACCTTAAATCACAATATTCATTAAAATTCATCCAAGGTAAAACAAGCATATTTATCAACAAACCCATTATCAGTTCTGAGGTATTCTCTACCATCAAATTTATTTATTCATATCCAAAATATATTTATCCATAAATTATTATCCAATCACAAGCAACATAATAAGAGTTAAAATACAATATAGAAACATCACATTTATATTTAATCACATTTCTAGTCCATAATAACCATTCAACATATTCATGTATATCCATTGAAAAATAACATAAACTAAAAAAATCCATGTATATTTCAGATTTCATAGTTCTTAAATCCTAATTCATATTCACACCATTTATAATACTCCATCCTTATGATTTAACAGGAATACCTAATTCTATTACTCAATACCAATTTTTATTCATAGTTAATCTGTAGTATCATCATCAATATCAATATACACATTACATGTACCAAATTTATAATACTATTTTAGAGCTTTCCACATAGGACAATGATTTTCATAATTCCAATTCATTCCACATTTAAATCATTTAGCCATCATTAAAACCATATGGAATTATACTCATTGATTCTATTAACCAATATTTTCATTTTATATTATTATTTAGTGTATTTTTTCTTTATATTTTTTAAAAAACATATCACTCTTCCTATGACATATTATATTGGTCGTTTCTTTCAACATTATAAAAACAAATCAAATTGATTCTTCATTCCTCGATGGCCTCCATTACTCGATCACTCACCGAACTATATACTTTTCATCTATAGTGATCCCAAGAGTTGTATAAGGTAAACATTATTAATCATGTTCTATGAATACTAATTAGGAATGATCATAACAAATTTAACTCTAGTGATCATCCAATTTGACTGCCAATCAGTAATTGTTCTGTCATATTCGACTTTATCCAAGTTCCTTTTTGTTATAGAAATTAACTAAATCTATAATGAATAGTTTGAGTGGAAATTATATGAGGAAAATCACAAAATCATGAAAACTCAATTATATTATCATTAAATTTAGTCACCATCTTTTAAATCTATGAAAAAAATTTCATTATCCATAGAGACACCTCTAGATATATCATTACAAATATCACAGGGGATCTGGCCAATGTTTTCTCATCCTACCATCCAAATGATGTCTAATACATTTCATTGATAACGATAATAGATACCTAGTCTTAACATAAATCAATATTATTTTAATATATTTTAATATTGACAAAATTACAAAATAATATTCTAAAATACTATAATAATTTACTTTCGTTGTTAAATTTGAAAAAAATATTCCAAATTCATGATTGGTCTTCCATATATCCCAAATAATATTCCTCTTTGGTACTTTTAAATAAATTATTTCATCATTTCCTAGGAATATAAAACATAATAAATTACTGATCTCAAATTTTAAGTAAGGGTAAAAAATTATATATGTAAGCCTAACAAGGCCATTGGGGTAATAGAACATGATATTAACATTTTAAGATCATAACAACTATATCGAATGTCATATACCTCATATACATGAGTAATGAAATATTGATTATATGATCAAATAATATGAATCATAAGGAAAATAGTGGCATAATACTTTAGATCATAACATAGGAAAAAGACATAGAATTAATGGAAGGAACAGAAGAATATAAGAAATATTTCCATAGTAGTCGAGGATTATTTTCAAGGACATTTTAGTGGAATGGATTCACTCCCCAAATGATGTTGTAGTCATTATTCATTATCATGAGCTTATTATTGGTCATGAATAACTACAAATACCATATTAGTGGACAAAGTTCATTACCTATTCAATTACTATCCCCATTCCTTCAATTTATTAGTCATCAGATATAAATATTTTCCCACATAATTGGTGGGAGAATTAGGTCCCACCCATATAATAATGAAAGCATCCATATGTGTTCTATTATATCATAAAAATTTACCATATCATATCCCATGAAATGAAATGTGTATCATAAACGTGTAATCATATCATAACATTTGGAAAAGAGACATTTTTTAAAATCATTTAATCAATGAATACAATATGAAATGAAATGGAATTCATAAAAATATATCTTTTTGAATAGAAACAGTTTACATAGACATTAATAGACCAAATAAAATACCATTAAATAAAAAAATATGAATGTTATCATTTGATCATATACCCATAAATGAATGAGTGACACAAAAGGATGTCATCTTATATTAAAAATAATTTCAAAAAATTCTTTTATAATATTTTTGGAAGAAATTAATTTTCTTATATAAATATAGTTTTTTAAATAATAGAACTATTTTTATAACAATTTAAATTTAAAATTTATATGAAATTTTTAAATGGAATCATTTAATACAATTTATATAACATTCTAAAAATTTTATATTCAAATCATATAATGTATGGTTTTAATTGTATTTAAATAAATTCATTGAAAATAATTTCGAAAACATATAATTTATTCATGAAAAAGTTTTGAAACACATTTCAAAAAAAATAACATAGAGAAAAAATTGAAGAATCATTGTAAATATTTTTAGAACATTTTAATTTAAAATATAATTGAAAACATATTAATTAATGTTGAAAATGTTTTGAAAATATTTTAACTGAAAATAAAATAAAAAATTAACATTTGTATCTTTTAAAAAAATTTGAAAACCATTTTCACTAGAAACATATAATGTTTGTATGAAAAAAAATTATAACATATTTCTTTATAGAAATATTAAAGAAGATATAAAATATTTTAGAAAACATTTTCCATGAAAAATTATAATGTATGATTGATAATTATATAAAACACTTTAAAACGCCTTTTTAAAAACCTTTTCTAAGATAATGGTCTTGATTTATCATTTGAATATTATTTTTGAAATACCTTTTTAGAAAAATTGTTTTTTAAATAAAAAAAATTTCTAACCGAAAGAGAAATACGGTCATATTTTCTTAAAAACACATTCTTAATTAAATGAAGTAAAAAAAGAGATTAAAGATGATATAAATAGATGAATATATCATAAAAACTTTCGATTAGAAAAATCATTATTTTTTTGAGATATGGATCATAAAATTTAATCAAATGAAGAATAATAATAAATAATACCCCTAAATTATGAGATTTTAGAAATAAAAAATTACCACATTTGTATCACTTAGTGGAAATACACATGAGAGGGATACATTTAATGTTGTTTAAAATATCGTGATTGAAATGGATTCATGATAAAACATTAAAATGTGTATTATATACACCTCATTGAATGGCGTATGTGAGTAACATAACATGTTTCTAAAAAATAATAATTGAGACATAAATTACCGTACAGTTTAGATACTTTTAAATAATAAACATTTTTATATAGAAATCTATAAATATATATTTAAATATGCAAAAATATAAAGATAATAATCATATAATATGTTATTTGAAGTTATTTACACCATATAAATTAATTGAGTGTTGAATATTGAATATGCCTCACAGTAATAAATTTTAAGCAATAAATCACCATATTACTTGAGTAACATTGGAATTGGGTGATATGTGAAATAATAACTTCAATTAAAACTCACGATATAATTAAATAAAGGATATTAATGTTATTAAATTTAATAAGAATGTATATTTTTAATATCCCAACTAAATAAAGAGTATGAAATTTTCATTTTTATTAATATTTTTGAATTGAAAAATAATTTTACGTTTATGGGGATGATATTTTCAATGATGTATCGTACACATGACAATGAGTTTCTCCAAAATCTCTTATTGCACAGAAGGGTGAGTCCTACTGAAAAATAAAATAAAATATTATTTTAAATTTTAGTTAAATCCTAACCATTGTATGGACAAGAATGAACAGATCTAACAAAAATATTATTATACATTTTTATTAAATGTATTTACATTTATCCAATAAATTTTAGAGGCATAAAAAAAGAATGAATTCGTTTTTAAGAATGAAATACTTTAATATTCTTTAAAAGGTTGCTTTACCACGTTTTGATGGAAACCATTTTTAAATTGGTTTTTCTCACATTTATATGTTCCATTGGACAAAATCAACTTCCTATTTTGAAGTGGTACATCGAAATTTACATTGGGTATAATTTTGGATTTTTTTTTGATAAAGTTCAT
The DNA here is from genome assembly GCA_963277665.1 of Viscum album. Taxonomy (NCBI): domain Eukaryota; kingdom Viridiplantae; phylum Streptophyta; class Magnoliopsida; order Santalales; family Viscaceae; genus Viscum; species Viscum album. Next base: position 291,225,762 of record OY728143.1, on the reverse strand, counting down.
TTTTGGATGAAAAGTGAAAAATAATGCATTTTAATTCAAAACTGCATTTTAATCTAATTAATTTATATTATTAGATAAACCTTATAATAGGTTTTAAATTTAAATTAGATTATTTTTCACCATTTATTACAATCTTGGTCATTGTAATTATTTTCATATTTGAATTAACCATAAACACATTTCAATATTTTCATTATTATTATTTCATAAAAACACGCTTTTTAGATTTGACAATGGAAATTAATTTTTAATTAATTTCGATAACTTCTATGTTTTGAATTTGGAATAATTTATTCCTTATTTGGTATCAGGATGTCCAAATTTTGAAAAAAAACCCTACTTTTAGACATTTTGAATAGTAACTTTAGAAAATATTTTATTTACAATGATTAAAGGTTAAACCTGGTAAATAAGGGTTAAAAATAATATTATATTAATATTAAATTACCCTAAAATGTGTCTTAACTCTATTTTTGGATACACGTCCAACCAGGGTCCTCCTTTTATCTATTTTGGGACCTCATGATGCCACTTATGTGTGAAAATTATAGTTTATAAATATTAATTTAGAGCTAAAAAATGTAACCTAAACATATATCTTTTAGTAATACAATTTTTATATGGGGTTATATAGTGGATATCTTCAAACAAATATTAATTTAAAATATTAAAAAATTCTTACATCATGGTATAATATTTAATATTTTTAGATACTAAATAAATAAATATAATTATGACCCAATGATGATGTAGTGATTGCTTCATTAATGAATAATTCTAATAAATTATATTATATATGTTATAATAATTATAATTTGGTTATTTTTATGCCATCCATGAATTTTAGAGATAACTATAACTTTTTATCTTTCAATTATTTAATTTTTTTCGAAATAATCATCTTTTTTTTAATTTTTTAAAAAGACATGATATGAATAATATATAAATTGACATAAAAGAGTTTTTAAATGAAATTTTATTTTATTAATTGATATAATAATCATAAAAATATATGATTCCGCCAAATTTCATAGATAAGTCTTATATGGTCGTTAATGAACAACTTATGGTCCAATTGTTAGATTATGGTAACTATATTAACCATATAGTATGAATATACATGAAGACATGGTAAAAGTTAAATTAGTTAACTAAAGATTAAAGCAAAAATATGATGTTTATTTTATACCATAAACATTTCTATATCCCATTGGATGAAATGATATAAAAACCAAATCACATTATATTCAATTAAATGATTTGGGGGCGTTTTTAAATCGAAATTCATTTTATTATAAAATCATAGTTTTAGACATTCCTAAAGAGCATCCCCCCTCTTATAAAAGAACACCAATTATTACCCATTACTCACACCTCTCAAACCCCTTGACATTCCCAACCTATTCTCCAATAATCTCACAAAATACCCTTCTTCCACATAGATTCCTTAATATTTTCACAAGTCAATTTAATTAATCATTCTGGCTCAAACGAAAGCGAATTACCTGATTTAATGGTAAGGTCTTCTCTCAAGTTCTTTTATTTATCTTATACAACTCCTTCAACTCTATTAAATTATTTTATAATAACACTAGTATCTTTAATATAATATGATTTTTTATGAGTATTATTCAAACTAAAAATCCACACACCTCCATTTAATGGTTACAAACATAATGTTTCTGTGGATGGCGATCTATGGCCTCACCAAATGATCATTATTCAATTATCACCTACTGAATCTTGTGGTGAACATTATGATGGAAATGTAATTTATATGTGATATTTATTATATTTATATTGTATCTATAGTTTTTAAATTTTCATTTATATCATACCATTATGGTTTTCATAATGGGTAATTATGACAATTTCATTTGAGGAAGTGCTGACTACTGCCCCCTCAAAGTGATAAGACTCATTCATTCCATACATGGAATTTATAATGGATGAAGTTAATGAAAATATGTGTCATATATAAAATATTATATATAATGGAATTATAATACACCTATGTATCATTAATATTTCATTACTTTAAATATGAAGAAATTAAAGTAGCGTTCATGCCTACATATGGCTTACTGTCTCCATGAATGGTACTTATCATTTCTTATCTCCAAATGATATTTAAAATTATTAATAAATATTAATACAATATTTATATGATATTTAAATCATATATATCATTATAGAAATAATTTAATTTTTAACTCATAGAATTTTTTAATTATAACAAGTTATTTTTTTGACTCAAGTAATTAATATCGGCTAGAAATCAGTTACCAACATAAATAGTTATGAAATATCTATAACATGTTATAAAGTGTTATCAAAATAAATATAAGCATAAAAAGGTTCTGAATTAAGAATAAATTAAATTATTATTATTATTCTCGAAGAATAAGGAACATATGTGACGATTCAGACTCATGGTAAGGAAACTTTTTAACCAAATTTAAATTCTATTAGTAAAACATATAATTATTGAAATGTCATGCTATATACATGTGTGAATGAACTATGATTGTTTTACCCATTAATATCCACTTATATTTGGTGTATTTATATATATCACACATAATTATTTCATTGATTTATCATAAATCAAATGGTACAATCATTGTAAGGGACTATGTCTCAGCCTCTTTTTCTTGAGGAAAATATAGACTTTGTCCACCGTTATTATACTATAAGGTGTATATAAAACCATTTTCACATTTTATAACAGGATTTTTTATATTTTCATAGTATTTATAGTATTCCTTGATGTTATTCTTTAATGATTTTTATTCAAGAGTTTCTCAAGTTGTAATGTATTCATTAACTAAAACACCGTTTTAAATATTTTCAAGATTTAACCTTATGAATCATTATCTACCAAATATATGTATTGGAAATGATTTTAATGATTAATTTATACAAACATAGTTATCTAAAAGTTTAAATTTAATTCAACTGTTTTAGAGTTGTGTGGAACACATTGATTCAAAACTATTATTTTTGAATCTTTTAATTGAATTGATTATGTCAATATATTGAAAATATATCTTTTGAATGAAATATTGAAGTATTATATTCCCATTTTGATTGTTTTATGTGTTATTAATAAGATATAGTTCTAGGGAATTGTTTAGATATATGGGTGGCTCCATGATAAACCTAGGGCGGGTGATCCTGAGATAGCTCTCCAATTCATTGGGTAATGTGAAGGAGATAAATGTTAATGTTTCTCCTAAAAGACATATGGAATATATTGTGGGGGTATTAAAAATGTAACTCTCTATGAAGCTGTGAAAGATTCAATATAAGTATGTTATAGATGCCATAATTTACCTTTAGGATTTTTTTATTTCTATGTGTTATACATAAATCATATGATTCCATGAGATATGTTAAATAAATTATGTTTTTTGACTGGGATGTTTGATTTCAATGAATTGTATGTATTGGTGGACTAATTCTTTTATTCTCTATTTTATAACCCTTATTGATATTTTTATGCTTATCCCATGTTTAAAACGTTTTCACATGACTTATAGTTGAATAGGATAAAGGATTTGATCAAGAATAGTCATGATATTTAAGACATGGTAGTAAAACAAATTTAATGATATATATTTTCTTTGAAAAAATGGATATTGAGTAGAAGTGTATACATGTAATATTAAATTTTTTATGTATATGTTATGTCCTAACTATCTAAATCTATAAACCTGGATGGATACTCAATGTTAATTATTAACTTCATTAAATATTATGTAATGTTTAAGCCTGGGGCCTTATAGTTGGTATCAATGTTCAGATTAGATATCTTTAGTGGTTAGGGTGATATTTAAGCATAAGTGAATTAACCACAATTGCATGAATATTATAATGAGTCATAGTTATTTTAGATATATTGAATGAGTTCAAGATAACATGAGTAAGTATATCATAGTCTTTACCCTAATCATAAACGAGTATATGATTATTTTTATAATATACTCACACTGAGAATTTTGGTAATTTTAAATGGAAGGATCTAGAAATGCACTAAAGTTACAATGCATGTGAAGAAAATGGTGACAGTGTTCTGAATAAGAAACCAAATGAAATGGGAACTGCAATGAGAACTCTTCTGGTTATTCATGACCAACTGTCTAGAGTTAGGTTTGACGACCTAAACCATTGTGAATTTTATAACGCATCAATTATGTGACAAATAAATTGCTACACATGTTTAGGTAATAATCATAAAGTCATGTATATTCCAAAACCAATGTTTCATGGTTTTGGAATGAATAAAATAGGAAAATTCTTCAAAGGTTCTGGAATATGTTTTATATGTGGTAATTAATGTCATATTGTGAGAACCTACCATGGATAAAGGAAGTGTCATGTTGACTCTAGGAAAGGGAAAGAATATCATTATAGAAGATCAATTAAATGTTTTAAATTTCATGTGCATGGTCGTTATACAAGTACATGTCCTACAAAAACTGAACTTGAATGGGATCAGTATGACCATATAAATATATTTTTACCAATACCAAATGTAATTCCAATTGAGGATGTAGAAATTCACAATGACCTATGAAAGTTATTGATTATTTCATAGATAATGTTCTGATATTATTGAATCTTATGATATGATTTATTATTTTTTTTAGGAAAGAAGTATTATAGAATAAGTTTGAAATGAATTATTAATTCTTCCTTAAGAATTTTTAATGAGTAATTAGTGTACATATAAGGGATTCTTGACTTATGGTATAATTTATGATGATGAAATGCCTAAAAATTTTAAGGCTCTATTTATTATGGGAATACTTTGGAAAAAATTTTCTAGTATGTGTAACCTTAAAGTTTAATATGTGAAAATTTTATTTATGGAATAATTACATTATATTGTGTAGACATAATTGATATTATTAGGTTTTGATTCATTCTTTTTTTTATGTGAAAAATGGTTATTACATTTTGGGATGCAAAAAAAAATGTATCAAATAACCTTTGAGGATAAAGTTGGTTATAGTAATTTTTGACGATAATAAATTAATTTTTTTGAATGTTATAAAAATGATATGGTTTTAGAAAAATGACAACCCATATGATGGATGAAATCTTGTCGTGTCTAGAAAGGTGAGCGTAATTTAACAAAGAACCGAAGGGCGAAAAGGGCACATCGCCTACGACATACTTGTGTGATGTTCCCTGTTTGTATGACTAATTCATTTTTGGTAAAAAAATGACCATGAATCTATTGATTTTTGGAACATATGATGGATAAAATGGATATCCTTAGTATTGGATAATAATTTTGTGATTATTTTATAAATTTTATTTTGGCTGACATTCTCTCTTTTGGGGAAACACTATATACCTATAGAAAATATAATATTATGATATATCATTTGTCGAGTAATTGATGAAATTTTATTTTGTATGAATATATTTATGTATTGTGGATATATGGATATTTGTAAATAATTAACTTATCAAAGAATATTTCTAATTTGGTTAATTACACATTAGTATGAGACTTTATGAGTATTCGATGTTATTTTAAGATAAATCTTATGACATAAAATTGAAGACTATGTGAATAAATCCTTATAATTTTTGGGTTTAAATCATAGTTTGGATTAATTTGAAGAATTTTAAGGACTATTGTGTATTTAATGGTCTTTGATGAGCTTTGGGTATTATTTTCCCAATTTTGGAGACTAAGAGTAGTATTTATTTTTATAAAATATTATCCATTATGGTGATTATCGGATCTTGTACTACCCATTTTGGTTTTGGTTAAAGTATAATGAAAGAGTAAATATATATTTAATATTTTTTGAATTATATGATCCTCTTGAAGTTGATTCTAGAATTGCAGGTGTGACCATGTCATATTGATTACAAATCATTTAAAGAAAATACAGTTTTTTGGTAGAAATTTATAATAAATGAAACTCTTCTAGAAAAGTAATTATATTTTAATATTTTTTTAATCATTATCATAAATAAATTATCCAAATTTATAAAAGGAAACATAAAAGAATTTTCTCAGTTTACTTTTCATACCAAGTAATCAAAAAACGTTTAACCTATCAATGGTTTGTGATTTTTTGTGGTTAACTTTCTCGTAGTCATGTTTTCTATCACTCTCCATCAGAACATGACAATTTGTTGATATTCAATATCTATGTTTTTTAAGGAATCCACGTATGGGTTATCTTAGTTGACCATTGTACATCAATTTCATTTTATTAATGTGATAGTTTAATTTAATTTTTTTTTCCGATGTGGGACATTTAATGATGTTTCCGAGCCCAATGTTAAAATTGCAAAGACACAATTCCCAAAATGTATGAAGAATGTATCATTCAAGGTAAATAATGAATATTGCAATTATATATTTATTAATATTTTTTAATTTTATATTAAATTAACTTTAGATAGGATGCTATGTTCGATGGAATACCCAACACACAAAACTAGGTTTTTCCGACAACTCATGTTGCACACAAGGCTAAGTCATACTGAAAAATAATAATATAATGTTATATTAAATGATAGTTAACACCTATCCATTATATTCGAAAAAAATGAACAAAAAAACTAATATATGATTATAATTTTTTATTTATTTACATTTATCCATTATATATTAGAAGCATAAAATAAGAATGAATGTCTTTTCAAGCTTTAAATACACTAATATTTTTTAAAAAGTTGATTCACTACCTTTTAATGGAGAACCCTTTTTAAATCTAGTTTATTTTTAATTTTAATATGTTCCATTTGAAAAAAATACACTTCTTATTTACAATAGGGACATCAAAATTTTATTTGGGTAATATTTTTGTATTTTTCTGGTAAAGATCATTCTTTGATGAATAGTGAAAAATTCAACATTTTATTTCAAAACATCATTTTAATATAATTTTTTTATATTGATATATTATTTTTTTAAAATTTGATTTATTGTTTAATTAGATTATTTTTTTACCATTTAATTCAATTTTGGTCATTGGATGTAAGATCAATTTTTAGTTATACATAAACACATGACAATATTTTTATAGTAATCATCTCTTAAAAACAATGTTTTTATTTTTGACAACGAGAAATAATTTGAAATTAATATCTGCAACTTCTGTGTTTTGAATTTCAAAAATGGGTTCTATGTTATGAATTATTATTTCCTAATTTTTTAATGAATTAACTCTTATTTTTAGTTATTATTAATAGTAACAGTAGTAAATATTTTATTTATCATGGGTAAAGGGTAAATCTGGTAAATAGGGGTAAAAAACTAATTTTATTAAAATATTAAATTATCCTAAAATTTGTCATAACCCTATTGTTTGATACATGTCTGGCCATGGGCATCCATTGGTCTATTTTGGGACCCCATGGAGCCATTTGTGTGTTAAAACTACACTTTATAAAAATTAAGCTTATGTTAATGAAAATATAACATAATCATATATATTTTAGAGAAAATTTTTTTGTATGGGGTTATATAATTGAAAATTTCAACAATAAATAGTAATTCTAAAGACTAAAATATTTTCTAAGTCAAGGTATTTTATTTATAAATTTTAGAAAATAAATAAATAAATTTAATTATGACGCAATGATGATGAAGTGATTGCATCACTAATATGTGATTCAAATAATGATATTATAAATGTTAAAATAATTATAATTTGTTTATTTTATTCTATACACTAATTTTATTGATAGTTATGACTTGTAATATTTTAATTAATCAAGGTTGTTCTAAATAATAATGTTGTTTTGGAATTTTAAAAATTCATGATATTAATAGTATATAAATTGATAGAAATGTGTTTTTAAATAAATTATTATTTTATTAATTGAAATAATAATCCTAAAAATTTATTATTATGAAAAATGACTTAGAAAATGTTTATAATTACAAAAATTAACCACTTCTAGTTCAATTGTTATTTTATGGTAACTACATTATCCATATTGAATGAATATACCTAAGGACATGGTAAAAGTTAAATTATTTAACTAATGGTTAATGCTAGAATATAAGGTTACTTTTATGCCCTAAACTTGTCTAAAACCCATTTTATTAGAGTATTGATAACTATGGTCACCTATTCTCCAAATTTAAAGTGTTGGGGACATTCTTAAATCGAAATTTTTTTTTAATAAAATAAGAATTTCCAACATTCCAAAAGAGCCCCTCCTCCCCCTTATAAAAGGGAATCACATCTAACAGATTACTCACACCTCTCAATCACATTGGATGGTACAAAATATAACCCAATAAGCTCTGAAAATATATACATTCCACCTATAATCCATACATTTTGAATAATGCATTTCAATTAATACTTTGGATTCAAACCAAAAATAGTCACCTGATTTAAATGTAACGTCTTCTCTCAAGTTATTTTCATTTATTTTATTTCTCCAAACCCATTAATCTTTTTATGGAATTATTTTATAACAAAACCAGTATCTTCAATATACTAGGATGTTGTTATTATGACTATTCTAACTACACATCAACACACCTCAATATAATGGATATGATCATACTGTTTCTGTGGACGGAAAACTACTGTCTCACGAATCAATGATTGTTCAATTTTCTTCTACAACCTCTCATGGTGAATGTTATGATGGAAATGTATTTATATTTAATATATGTTATACTTATATTTTCTCTATTATTATTTATTTTTTCATTGATATCATACCTTTATGGTTTCCATAATGGTTAAATATGATAATTTTATCAGAGGAAGTGAGAACTACCGCCCACTCAAAGAGATATGACATGTTCATGCCATACATGTAACGTATAAAAGATAATGTTAATTAAATTATGTAACATATATAAAATATTATATTATAATATAATTATAATATAAATATTTATCATTAATATTTCATTCCTTTAAATATGATGAAATGAATGTTGCATCCAATCGTACATACGACTTACCATCTGCAAGAACGGTGCAATTTATTTCTTATACAAAAATGTTATGTAATATTACAAATGAATATTAATACTAAATTTATATGATATTTAAAACATATATATAATCTTGGTGATAATGTATTATTGACCACATGGACAATATGTAATTAGAACATGTTCATTTTTTTACTCAAGTACCAAATATCGACTAAACGACAGATATTAACATAAATAATTATGAAATTTTTTAAAATTGGTAATAAGTTATATAAAATGAATAATAAACTTGAAAATGGATCTAAAGTAAGTATAAATTAATTTATTCTTATTATTCAGGAAGGAAATGGAACAAATGTGACAAGTTAGAGTCATGGTTAGGGAACATCTTAATCCAATTCCCATTCTTCAGGTTAAACTTATACTTCTTTATTAAGTCATGCTATGAATATTTGTGAATGACCTATGATTGTTTTACACATAATATCCAAATATATTCGGTGTATTGATATTTTTCATGAATAATTATGTCATTGATTAATCTTTAATATAATGGTACATTCTTTGTAAGGGGCTATGTCTCAACCTCCATTCATTGAAGCATATCTTGATATTATGCACCTTTATTATACTATAAGGTGTATAAACAACAATTTTGACAAAAAAATTGTCGTAAGTGTTTTAATAATTTAATATTCCTAATCCTTACCTTTCATGAGAATGGTTTAGAAATGATTTTAAGGATTTATATATATCGACGTGGCTATTTTAAAGTGTAAATTCATTTCAAATGTTTCAGAGACATATGGAAAAAATTGACTAAAAACACTTCTTTTTTAATGTTTTAAATGAATTTATTATGTCAATATTCTAGAATGATGTATTATAGATGATAACTGGAAATATTATCTTTCAATTAATCTTTATTTATGTGATATTAATAAGTTAGTGTTCTTGGGTGTTGTTTATATATATCGTTGGTTCTGTGATAATCCTAGGGTGGGTGAGTCTGAGATAGATCTTCAATGAATTGGAAAACATGATTGAGGTTAACATTAATATATCATCTAATAGATTTATAGAATATATTTTTATGGGTATTCCAAGTGTAACTCCCTGTGTAGTTGCGAACGATAAAATGTATGTATTTTATAGATCCCACAAGTTACCTTTATGATTTATAATTTTTATTTGTTATTCATAAATCATATTAATGCATGATGTTTGAAAAATAGATTATGTTTTATGATTGAGACATATGATTTCATTGATATGTATGTATTGGTTGACTAATGTTTTATTTTCTTATTTTATAACCCTTATTAGGATTTTTATTCTCATCCGGATTTTTTGAAATGTGTTTCATAGGACTTATTGTGGAATCATATCAAGGATGGAATCAAGAAAATTCATGATGATTAAAACATGGAACTAAACAGGTTTTTGTATATTTTATATATTATGAAAATATGGATACAGAGTAGAAGTGTCTACATGTAATATTACGTTTATTATGTACAAGTTATGACCTAATTAACTAATGCTATAAACCTAAAAATACTCAATGTTAATTATTAACATAATTAAATATTATGTAATGTTTAAGTCGGGGGCATTATAATATACACCACACATAAGAATAAGTGGTTAATATATCATATATCTCATGAAATAAAATTGATATGGGAAAACCCCTACCGTATGTCATGAATTCAATCGTACACATTCAAAATAACTATATAATAAATATAATTTTATTATACATATAAAAATGATAATTATTATTATATATAACTCCATTTATGATTTTATAATGACTTTAAATTAACTAGTTGTTTACAATTCATTGTTAATTTTACGTTCTGGGTAGTATCAACTTTATTTTTCTCATTAGTTTTGATTTGATATGTTTTTATTCCTCATACATATATCAAGATTTGATCATCTTCATCATCATTACAGTGAAATAAATATCATATATATTCTAAATAAATTTATTCATAATAATCTATTGAAGAGATAAATAGGAAATGAAATACCCAATTCATGGAGACAACATACCGCATACACTGATGAACGATGTTTCCATTTTCTTCTAGTATCAAATGAATCTAATTAAATTATATAAAAATTATAATTATAATTGAATAATTATGTCATATATATCAAATAATTTCACTAAACCCATCCTTATTTCATTCCATGTAATATGTCACCAAATCACATAACATTGACAAGGCGGTAAACCACATATCTAGAAATGAAGATATCCTATTTCCACAAAATGGAATGAATATAGTTATGTATTATATAGTAATTCTAAAAACCAAAATAAATCATAAATATAGTATATGTCATATAAAAATATAATTAACATCATTATTTTTAACAATTATATGTGGGAATAAAATAATTATCAACATTGGTTTGCAATGCAGCTGTTCATCATAAAGAGAGATGATGATTGATTATCCAATTTGAGGGAAGTAGGTGGGAGTGTAGTTTGAACCCTTAATGTAAAATCATATTAGTATATAATGGATACATAGGATAATATAAAGTCATTGAATAATAAAATTTTCGGGGTATATAAATTAATAAATCATTGTATATTATGGAGGGATATTACCTCTTCTTTTGGTAACTCTATTCAATTTTCACTAATGGGATTTATGGGTTGGATTTCATCCCAAAGGAAGATTCTAGAATGACTTAAGGGAACGTGGGAGGATATCATGGATGTTATTATCTGATCCAAATGGATTTATATGTTTGGTTAAGATAGATGGTGAATTATATATTATTTTGGAGGTGGAGCAGTATTACGATAATTATAAAAAGGCAAACACTATTGAGACGTCTTCCTTATGTGATGTTCCTCAAATAATTATTCTTAATTACGTCGCTAATTATTTTAGAAAAAAATAAAGTTGAAATTATTATAAACTAATATTTATTCATTTGAAATCTATATAATCCATTTTTTCAAATTCTAATCATTTATGTGGCATAAATTAATTTAATATTAATCACTGATATGTCCCATCACACCATTTTTTTAAATCGATACTTTTTTAACGTTTAACATTTAGTTTATATAAAATTAAAATGTGAAATTTGTTAAACTTTCATATATTGAAAAAATTGTTGTAATGTTTATCTAAATATATTATTAATAATATTATATATATAATTTTACAATATCGATAAATTAGTTGAAAATAAGCATTTCAAGAAAACTGTACTATTTTTCACTATAAATGAAAAAAATGAAACATCTCAAAAAAATACAATTTTTTTTCTTTCAAAAAGTATACTTTTAAATGAATCATTCAAAAGTAATGTTTAATTTGTAATATAAATTCTATAAAAATTTCAATAAATTATATTTAATATAGATTCTTCCTATAATGGTAGTATAATATTTTTTTAGAAAAAAAATATATCATTAGGCATAAGATTGGATTTATTCATATATATTGTCTAGAAAACACATATGATGAACTTTAATTTTATGAGTGTGTATAATATATATTTATAAAATGTTTTTTAATTCATTTATTACCTAAAAAATGTTTATTTTTTTTAATATAGTTTTCTAGTAATAGGTTTCTTATATTTTAAAAAGGGTTTTTTCTATTTATAGTTAATTGGTCACCAAATAGTTATTAATATAAATATTTATTAACCGTATTTTAGTAATTTTATTAATACTATTGATAGCAATTATTCCAACTAATCGGTGAAATCTACTTTAATAATAATATGAAAAATACATTGTAGTTCAGAAAAACTATATATTGAATGCCAAAAAATATTAAAAATGAAATCTACATTGTGTTGAGAAAAAGACAAACATAAGGATGTATGTATTGAAAGGTAATATAATTTCTTATTTTAGGACATTATTGACTTATTGATTAATATAATTCAATCCAGACATAATTATTTAATATTAAAAATTTATATTCATGGTTCTATGAAATAGAATATATCAAAAAGAATAAATTAATTCAGAAAACATTTCAAAAACTCTATGGGTGTTACTTAGATTATTGGATAATTTGTGACATTTGATGGTTAAATTATAGAAATGATATAAAATAAAAATATATTTAACTTGGTTAAACACATGATATAAAAATTAAAAAACCCCATAAATTGTCCCAAATAAGAACTATGAGTCATGGAAACCTCACTCGGTTCTGACCTGAATGAAACTGGATTTGGACTCCTTAGTTATCCCCACTATAGTAACACCTAATAAAAATTTTAACATCTATATAATAAACCCATTTATTCCATTGATAAAAAACAATAATACTAATATGGAGAAACTCTTCATCATATCTATCTAGTATGGGTACACATCATTAGTTAAACATGCAGATAGACCCTCTATTAATGGAATGGTTTCCCATGGTGAGACAAGTTGGAGGTGGTGTATGATGTAAAAATATATATCATAATATATAAACTAAAAAATAAATAATATATGTAAAGACCCGTAAAATTCAAGGAAAATTTTTTCTTAATTTTATTTGGGATTTTACAAGAACACAGTTTTAGACGGCACCTGATTCCGAGGCTCGGTGTGCCCAGAATTTCTAACCGAAGTATATCTCAGGTACGTTCAGTGATCGAACGAGCATGAATTTATAACTTTTGAACCGGTGCTCAGAATCGAATTCTGAGGGCACCGATGAAACCGTAGCACCAGTATTTTCTTAGGAACACCTGTTCTGGAGTTGCGTTTTCATGAGAGTTGATGATAAAAATTGTGGAAGTTTATTTTATAATTATTCTACAATTATTTTTTACTCTAAGTGTGTAATCCTTGGAATGGAAGTTGGGTAACTACCCAACCTCCCTTGGGAGGTTATGAGGGTGGTGGGGCCCACACGAACCCCACCCCTTCATATCCTCTAAACCCCCTCAACTCCCACTTAAATGCTGATAACTTAAGATTATTAAACTTATGGTTTTAATGTGGTGAGTAAAATGTATGTTTTTAAAATTCAAACTCTTGAATTTCAAAAGCATTGTTTTGTTAATAAAATAAGTTTAGAACTTATTTTATTTGGGTTGTTGTGTAGTTGTTTGAGAGCTTTTAGAGAAAAATGCTAAGAAGCCTTGAGTTCTTCATTCCCTTTGACGAAGAACGAGAAGAAGAAACGATCTCTGACAAGAAGCACCGAGCCCTCGGAGACCGTCTTCCGCGACACGGACCCGCAACCCGACGTCTTCTTCCACGATGTTCTTCTTCCGCGTCGTCTCTTCCATGACGGTTTTCCACGAAGAAATATCTGTCAACGTCTTCGAATCCTCGTTTCGCGACGCTGACATTCGTCATCTCCTTTATCAAGGTTGGGGTTTATTTTTATTATTATTTATTTCCGTTCATGAATTATAGTTTGTCGTTATTCGTGGTTAAATGACTAAATGATAATGATTAACGAGATGGGGCTGGACCGCACAAACACGTCTGAACCCCTCCTTTATCCATGTTTGATTCATTGTGGATGGAACAGAATGGCGTGGTGCCGTCGCACCGTGCAGGAATCACAAGACAAGTATTACGCGACGTCGTCGCGCCACGCCGAGAAGTTGAACAAGGACGCAACGCCGTCGCGCCGCATCGAAGAAAACCGAAGACACTGCGGCCGGAGTGGGGCCGCGGTGGAAGGGTGCGGTGTCGTCGCACCATGCCGGACGAACCAAGCCGCGGCTGGTTCCGGGCTGCGGCGGAGCAGGGTGACCGGCGACCAGTTCCAGGCCGCCGGTGTCGGTGAAGAAGGGGACCGGCCGTCACCGGTCCCGTGGAGGTAGGAACCGGCCGACCAGGGCGGGCCGGCCGGACAGGTGTGCAGCCGGGGGTTCAAACCCCCGGCCGGCTGGCACAAAATGACCCCGTTAATTGGGGGGCCGCGGTTACAGAAGGGGGGCAGCCCCCCCCCCCCCCCCCCACCCTTTGCCAACGGCGCGACAAAAGGCCGAGCTGGCCAGCGCGCTGGGCGAGCTGTGCCTAGCCGGGCCGGGCCGAGTCGGGCCGGGCCGACCCGTACCTGGGGCGGGTCGACCCGGGTCAGGCCGACCCAGGGGGTCTCGGTCCGGGCCCAAAACCCCTGTTTTCAGACAATTTGGGTTCAATTGCCCATAACTCGGTCTACAGATCTCCAATAGACGATCCGTCAGTGGCAACACAATCCTTGGAACGAGACAGTCGTTTGGGGATATTGCACTCAAGGTTTCGGATTCCTTAGTGTTTGGCCAGGTTGGTTCGTACACGAAACCAACCGGGCCCTTGAAACGGAAATGCTCATATACTGAGCTTCGGACGTCTGATTGATGTGCCATCGACTTTGTTGGTTTCCTCTTAGTGAGACGGATCTTTTGGCTTACTCCGCCCAATGTTTGGACGCAGGTGGAGTATGGTCGGGTTGGTTTTTCCTTAAAAATCAATCAGCCCCTTGGACTAAAAAGCCAATAACTCTCAGACTGGGCGTCCGATTGACGCGCCGTCTACGATGTTGAGTTCCTGTTGACGATACAGAACATTTGGATACATCAACTCTGGAGTATGTGTTAGTTGATGTATCAGCCTCTCGGCTCGTGGAGCAGACCCTCCCGAATGAGTTTGCTGTGTGCGGGAACCCTAGTGCTGGCTGCGACTGCTACTGTGACTGCGATGACGACTGTGCAGAGATCCTCAGTGGATTCGACGACGATGACTACAGCACTCAGCGATCCAGTGTGGATCGGTGCAACCGATCCTATGTGGGTCTGATCCTGTGTGGGTCAGCGCTCAGCGGTTCTGTGTGAGCCAGCACCTATAGATCCCGTGTGGGTCCGATCTTGTGTGGTTCATTGCGAGGGTTAGTTCCTATCGATCCATTGTGGGTCCGTCGACTTAGAAGGATCAGTGATCATCTCTATCATCTTTCGAAGAAGTATACCTGTGTGAGATGAATCCTGTTTGCTTTCCTTTGTGGATTGTGTTGTGCTATCCTGTGTGGATTACGTTTTTCTTTCCTGTGTGAAATACGTATACCTTCCTGTGTGAACTGGGTTGTACTTGGTCTCGGATATTGGAGCGTATTGGAATTGATGACTTAGGTATATGTATGGGAATATACCTAAGCAGTGTCAGTTGTTACTTCGTGATTGTATCTTTCCTTTGTGGTTTATCCTTTGTGGATTTTGGGAGACCTTCGGGTGTCTCGGGGTCCCTACTAAGTATCTTATACTCACCCCTGCACGGGCTATGCCCGCACTACGTTGTGTTGGATGCAGACTACGGACAGCGCTGATCGTGGTGGAGGCATGCGGAGCAGGACGGTACCTGGAGGTGGACCACTGGGCGGGACATACTCGGAGTGGTCGGCTGGACCCGAGGAGCAGTAGAGGCTTTCTGTACCCACCCTTCAGGAGGGATTTCCAGGGGATAGCTCGTCGTTGTGGCTTTACCATTCAGTTGTTATTTACCCTTTCGAGTTGTAATTTACTTCAGTTTGGGTCTGTATACTGTCCCATTTACTTTTCTACACTTACTGTTGTACCAGCTTTTACTTAGTGTTTTCTTCTACTGTTTGTTTACTCTGTGGTGTTTGTTAACTTTACAAAGGCAATGCCTTCCCTTTTTACTGGGATTTATGTCTTTGTCCTAGTCGCTAGCCTCTAGCCTATGGAAGGCGGGCTTGGGGTAGTCACGGCACGGGCCCCGAGGATGGGATGTGAAAAATTGGTATCAGAGGAGTTCGGTTCTACCGCGAACTCTGATATTTTCTATGTGAAGCAATAGTGGTTACCGTATTGAGTGTGGTTATCAGTCCAGGGAGTCCAGTGTTGGTGTGGCGGCCGACATATCCGTACACCAGGACCATGACTTCTTATTTCCAACTAAATGCACGAAAACATCGATTGCGTGTGTGTTTCATGTTTTCTTTATGATTACTTTGTATCAGCTCACCAGGTATACTGTTCGGACCATTGTGCACCTGTTTCCTTTTCAGGATGGTCCCACGACGGCAACCACCTAGGGTTCCGAGAGTCAAGCGTGATGACAGCCCACCGAGCGATGAGGCCTCGGTGCAGGGCCCTTAGTCAGCTGTGGCACCGGCGGTAGCCCTACCCGCCGAGCCACCGATGCTTCCAGCCCCATCCACTGACGATGCACGTCGCCTCAGTGCACTGCATGAGTTCCAGCGCCAATGACTTCCCAGGTTCCACGGGGAGGTGGACCCCCAGGTAGCCGAGGACTGGCTGGAGGCAGTGGTACGAGTTTTCCGGTTAGTGAGGACACCAGCAGACCTCATGGTGATCCTCGCAGCGAGCCTACTACACGCGGCAGCGGGCGATGGTAGAGCTTGATGTTGTAGGTGCACGATGAGGCATCTCTCTTCTGGACAGATTTTGAGAGCCTCTTCCGCTCAGAGTTCCTCCAAGCCACCCTCCGTGATGTGAGCATCCGGGATCTTCTTCAGCTGCGGTAGGGCAGCATGACGGTTTCCCTGTACTCGGCGAGATTTACCGATCTCTCGCGCTACTCGATAGACATGGTACTGGACCCATTCTTCCGGGCCCGGACCTCTGAGCAGGGATTGAGACACGAGATCAGCGCATCGCTGATCTCCCTCAGCATTCCGACTCAGACAGGAGTACTGGAGAGGGGCCTTTTGATCGAGACCTTTCTTGCTGAGTCTACACCAGTGCTGAGACCCACCGCGGGGCGGCACGTAGGAGAGTCTTCTGCAGCAGGCAGTCGATGGATGACACATGGGTCCAGGCAGACCAGACCCTTAGGCAGACGACCTCAAGACACTGGCTCAGCAGTGCGGGGCACACAGCACGGAGCCAGTCTTTTGAGAGGAGGTTAGTGCTACTCGTGCGGTGGGAATGGCCATATGGCTCGTGACTGCCCAACCCGCCATGCCGAGGAGCAGCAGACGGTTGAGGGACCACCAAGGTAGAGGCAGAGGGTCGACCGTGGCGGTCCGAAGGGAAGAGGCGGACAAGGAAGAGGAGCTGGCCGAGCAGCAGGTGGTGGGGGACACTTTGAGGCTCTACCACCACCACCACAAGGAGGTCCACCCCGATCACAGGGAGATGGCGGGCAGAGACAGGCACAGCTCGAGGCAGTAGAGGACTACGACCACGGCGCACCCGAGATGATTCGATGTAATATCTGTGTCTATTCCACCCTTGATGCTGTTCTTATAGAAATAGGAGAGTGTCACTCCTTCATAGACGATGCCCTTGTTCGGAGCTCGGAGATTACGACAGAGTCGTTGGCTCGATCTTTACGGCTAGAGACTCCTACGGGAGCAGACTCGAAGATTACGCACTGGTGCCGGCAGTGTGAGCTTACTGTAGGAGGTGAGATATTCGGCTGGGATCTTCTTGTAGCAGCGTCGAGGCCTTACGACGTCATCTTGGGCGTGGATTGGTTGTCTACATTCCATGCACAGATTGACTGTATTAGGTGCAAGGTGCGATGTGTATGCAACGACGGGAGCAAGTTCACCTTCACCGGTGAGAAGGGAGCCTTTGCAGCACAGGATGGACTTCCGCGGAGGAGAGGAAAACCCATCACTCATCAGTTGGCTAGCCTCGTCATATGAGCAGTTGACGTGCGAAGTCCTGGTTTCCTGTAGTGGTGGATCAGTTTTCGGACGTCTTTCCCGACGACGTTCGAGGGCTACCTCCTCGCAGAGAGGTATACTTTTATATCGATCTATACCCCGAGACATCCCCGATATCGACTCCAGCATATCAGATGGCCCCCACTGAGCTCCAAGTGCTGCGGGTATAGTTGGAGGACTTGCAGGGCAAGGGGTTCATCTGACCTAGTGTTTCACCCTGGGCTTCCCTGATTTTGTTCACCGAGAAGGCAGACGAGAGATTGCAACTTTGTGTCGACTATCGTCTCCTGAACCAGGTGACAGTGAGGAACAAGTATCTGCTACCGAGGATTGATGACCTATTTGATGAGCTCATGGGAGCACGGTGGTTCTCGAAGATAGACCTCATGTCAGGATATCATCAGCTCAGAGTTTGAGACGAGGACGTGCAGAAGACGACCTTCAGATGTTAGTATGGCCACTATGAGTTCTTGGTTATTCCATTCGGCGTATCCAATTCTCCAGCAGTGTTTATGGCCCTCAGGAACATGATCTTTCAGCCATACCTCGATCGATTTGTTGTGTTCTTCATCGACGACATTTTTATTTACTCGACGACTGAGGAGGAGCATGCCTACCAATTACGGGTTGTACTAGACACACTCCGAGAGCACCAGCTTTATGGTAAGCTCTCGAAGTGCCAGTTCTGGATATGTGAGTTCCACTTCTTGGGACACATCATCTCTGAGGCGGGAGTTGTAGTGGATCCTGTGATGATCGAGGTAGTGATAACTTGGGAGCCACCTAGGAGAGTGACGAAGGTTCGGAGTTTCTTGGGACTAGCTGGATACTACCGGAGATTCGTGCTGCACCTCTCCAGAGTTTCGGCACCACTCTCAGCTTTGACGAAGAAGGGGAAACCCTTCGTGTGGTCAGACAGATGTCAGCAGAGCTTCCAGGAGCTGAGACAGAGATTGACCAGTGCACCTATCGTGAGGTTGCCTGAGGAGGGAGTAGGGTCCGTAGTCTACTGCGATGCATCAGGGACCGGACTCGGATGTGTCCTGATGCAGGAGAGGGTAGTGATTGCCTATGGATCACGTCAGTTGAGGCCGAATGAGCAGAACTATGCTACCCATGACATGGAGTTATCCGCAGTGGTCTTCACTCTGAAGACATGGCGACACTATCTGATGGGAGAGCGTTTTACAGTCTTTTCTGACCATCAGAGTCTCAGATATATCTTCTCTCAGAAGGATCTGAATCTGAGACAGCGGTGATGGCTCAAGTTCCTCTAGGACTATGACATTGAGATAGTCTATACTCCTGGGAAGGGGAATGTGGTATCCAATGCGCTCAGCTGGAGGACGAGCATTCACCTACTTGAGGAGGTGATAGAGCAGCTAGCCTCTTTGCATATATCCTTCATGGATAGAGATGGAGCAGCCTTCCTCCAGTCTCTCACAGTCACTCCTCCACTACTGCAGCGGGTTAGAGAGGCACAACGTGGGGATGCTGACTGTGAGACACGACGTGCACAGATATCCTCAGGACAAACACTTCATGGTTTCTCCTTTGGAGCAGAGCACGATGTCCTTTTCAGAGGACGTACCATGGTACCAGTTGCTTTACGGGAGGATGTGATGAGAGAGTTTCACACTTCTCTTTTGGCGGTACATCCTGGAGTGGCGAAGATGTACTAGGATCTCAGACGACAGCACTGGTAGCCGAGCATGAAGAAGGTTGTGTCAAAGTTCGTTTCTCAATGCCTCACCTGCCAGTAGGTGAAGGCTGAGCACCAGGTACCAGAAGGCTTGGTACAACCCTTAGAGGTCCCAGAGTGGAAGTGGGACGAGATATCTATGGACTTCGTGACTGGACATCCACTCACTTCCAGAGGTCACGACTCCATCTGGGTGATTGTTGACTGACTCACCAAGTCGGCTCACTTCTTACCCATCAGAGAGCAGGGCTCAGTGGAGAGCATGGGATGACTTTGCGTTCAAGAGATTGTACGGCTTCATGGTTTTCCATCATCTATCGTCTTCGATAGAGATGCTCTATTTACTTCCCAGCTTTGAAAGGGTTGCAGGAGGCGTTCGGGACGCAGCTTCATCTGATCACATCCTTTCACCCTCAGACGGATGGTCAGACGGAGTGGACCATTCAGACTCTCGAGGAAATGCTCCGCGCATGCGTCCTCGACTTTAGTCGCATCTGGGAGGACCACCTACCCTTGGTGGAGTTTGCGTACAACAACATCTACTACTCCACCATCGGGATCGCACCATACGAGGCGTTGTACGACCGACCTTTCAAATCTCCTTTGTGTTGGACAGACCCTGGGGAGTCAGCACTTGTGGGACCGTTGATGGTCCAGGCCACGACAGAGAAGGTCCAGGTCATCCAGGAGCGGAAGAGGATAGCTCAGAGCTGACAGAAGTATTATGCTGACATGAGTCGGAGGCCACTAGAGTTCGTGGATGGTGACCACATCTTCTTGTGTGTCTCACCTCGACATGGTTTACATATATTTGGCTGAGGCGGCAAGTTCTCTCCATGCTTCATCGGACCATTCCAGGTCCTCAGCAGGATTGGTGAGGTGGCTTATCGTCTGGCTCTACCACCCCAGTAGCACCGGGTGCATGACGTCTTCCACGTATCTCAGCTGAGGAGACACGTGCACGACCCAATGCACATCATTGACCATGGGGATATTAACGTTGATGATGGGGAGACTTTTGCAGAGGTCCCAGTGGAGATCGAGGATCGACATGAGCGGGTCCTACGTGGACGGTCGATTCCTCTAGTGCACATCAGATGGTAGCACGAGAACCTCCAGGAGAGCAGTTGGGAGCGGGAGGCTCAGATGCATGCTCAGTACCCACATTTGTTTCCCTTGTATTCGATGTATCTTTACGGGGACGTAATTCCCTGAGGTGGGAGTAATGCAATGACCCGTAAAATTCAAGGAAAAAATTTTCTTAATTTTCTTTGGGATTTTACAAGAACGCATTTTTAGACGGCACCTGATTCCGAGCCACGTTGTTCTCGGAATTTCTAACCAAAGTTTAGATCGGGTACATTTAGTGAACGAACGTGCGTGAATTTCTATCTTTTGAACCGGTGATCGGAATCGAATTCCAAGGGAACTGATGGAACCTTAGCACTAGTATTTTCTTAGGAACACCTGTTCCGGAGTTGCGTTTTCACGAGAGTTGATGATAAAAATTGTGTAAGTTTATTGTATAATTATTCTATAATTATTTTTTATTATAAGTGTATAATCCATGGAATGGAAGTTGGGTAACTACCCAACCTCCCTTGGGAGGTTATGAGAGTGGTGGGGCCCACACGAACCCCGCCCCTTCATATCCTCTAAACCCCCTCAACTACCACTTAAATGTTGATAACTTAATTTTATTAAACTTATGGTTTTAATGTGGTGAGTTAAATGTATGTTTTTGAAATTCAAACTCTTGAATTTCAAAAGCTTTGTTGTGTTAATAAAATAAGTTTATAACTTAATTTATTTGGGTTGGTGTTTAGTTGTTTGAGAGCTTTTGGAGAAAAAAAGCTAAGGAAGCCTTGAGTTCTTCATTTCCTTTGATGAAGAACTCGAAGAACGAATGATCTCGGACGTGGAGCGTCGAGCCCTCGGAGACCGTATTCTGCAACACCGACCAGCGACGCGACATCTTCTTCCACGACATTCTTCTTCCGCGTCGTATCTTCCACGAAAATTTTCCGTGATGAAATATCAGTCAACGTCTTCGAATCCTTGCTTCGCGACGCCGATGTTCGTCATCTCTTTTATCAAGGCAGGGGTTTATTTTTTTTTATTATTTATTTCCGTTCATGAATTCTAGTTTGTCGTTCCTCGAGGTTAAACGACTAAATGATAACGATTTAAGAGAGGGGTCCGGACCGCACAAACACGGACGAACCCCCTCCTTTATCCATTTTTGATTATTTTTGGATGGAACGGAATGCCGTGGTGTCGTCACACCACGCGGGAATCACACGGAAAGTATTACGCGACGCCGTCGCGCCACGCCGAGAAGTTGAACAAGGACGCGACGCCGTCACGCCACGTCGAAGAAAACCAAAGAGACCGTGGCCGGATCAGGGCCGCGACAGAAGGGCGCGGTGCCATCGCACCGCTCCAGACGAACCAAGCCACGGCCAGTTCCGGGCACAGCGGAGCAGGGTGACCGGCGGCCGGTGTCTGCGAAGAAGGGGACCGGCCGTCGCCGGTCCCATGGAGGCAGGAACCGGCCAGCCAGGGCGGGCCGGCCGGACAGGTGTGCAGCCGAGGGTTCAAACCCCCGGCCGGCTGGCACAAAACGGCCCCCTTTATTGGGGGGCATGGTTACACAAGGGGGGCAGGCGCCCCCCTGCCAACGGATTGGCCAAAGGCCGAGCTGGCTAGCGCGCTGGGCGCGCTGTGCCCAGCCGGGCCGGGCCGCACTCAGGTAGAGCCAGGCCGACCCGGACCCAGGGCGGTTCGACCTGGTTCGGGCCGACCCAGGGGGTCTCGGGCCGGGTCGGTCTGGGACCGAAACCCCCGTTTTCGGACCATTTGGGGTCAATAGCCCATAACTCGGGCTACAGACCTCCGATCGATGCGCTGTCAGTGGCGACACGTTCCTTGGAATGAGTCGGTTGTTTTGGTATATCGAACTCAAGGTTTTGGATTACATAGAGTTCAGCCGGGTTGGTTCGTACACGAAACCAACCGGGCCATCAAAGCGGAAATGCTCATATCATGAGCTTCGGACGTCCGATTGACGTGTCGTCGACATTTTTGGTTTCCTCTTAATGAGACGGATCTTTTGGCTTACTCCAACCGAGGTTTGGATGCAGGTGGAGTACGGTCGGGTTGGTTTTGCCTTAAAAACCAACCGGGCCCCTGGGACGAAAAAGCCAATAACTCTCAGACAGGGCGTCTGATTGACGCACCGTCTGCGACGTTGAGTTCTGTTGACGATACAGAACTTTTGGATACATCAACTCTGAAATATGTGTTAGTTGATGTATCAGCCTCTCGGCTCGTGGAGCGGACCCTCCCGAACGAGCTTACATTGTGCGGGAACCCTTGTGCTAGTTGCGACTGCTACTGCGACTGCGACGACGACTGTGTAGAGATCTTCCATGGATTCGACGACGACGACTACAACACTCAGCGATCCTATGTGGATCAGTGCTACCGATCTTGTGTGGGTCTGATCCTATGTGGGTCAGCGCTCAGCGGTTCTGTGTAAGCCAGCACCTACAGATCCTGTGTGGGTCCGATCCAGTGTGGGTCATTGCAGGGGATAATACCTATCGATCCTTTGTGGGTCCAACGAATTAAATGGATCAGTGATCATCTCTATCATATTTCGAAGAAGTATACCCGTGTGAGCTGAATCCTGTTTGCTTTACTTTGTAGATTTTGTTGTGTTATCCTGTGTGGATTACATTTTTCTTTCCTATGTGGAATACGTATAATTTCCTGTGTGGACTGGGTTGTACTTGGGCTCGGGGATTGGAGCGTATTGGAATTGATGACTTAGGTATATGTATGGGCATATACCAAAGAAGTGTCGGTTGTTACTTTGTGATTGTATCTTTCCTTTGTGGTTTATCCCTTGTGGGTTTTGGGAGACCATCGGGGGTCTCGGGGTCCCTACTGAGTAGCTTATACTCACCCCTGTATGGGCTATGCCCGCACTACGTTATGTTGGTTTCAAACGACGGACAGCGCTGATCGTGGTGGAGGCTTGCGGAGCAGGACGATAACTGGAGGTGGACCACTGGGCGGGACGTACTCGGAGCAGTCGGCTGGACCCAAGGAGCAGTGGAGGCTTTCTATACCCACCCTTCAGGTGGCATTTCTAGTGGATAGCTCATCGTTGCGGCTTTACCTTTCATTTGATGTTTTCCCTTTACAAATGTACTTTACTACAGTTTGGGTTTGTATACTATCCCATTTACTTTTCCGCACTTACTGTTGTACCGGCTTTTACTTAGTGTTTGCTTCTACTGTTTGTTTACTCTGTGGTTTTTTTTAACTTTACAAAGGCAATGCCTTCCCTTTTTACTGGGATTTACACCTTGGTTCTAGTCGCCAGCCCCGAGCCTATTGAAGGCGGGCTTAGGGTAGTCATGGCACGGGCCCCGAGGACGGGTCGTGACAATATATCTCACATATCACCTCTATTACCCTCACACAAAATTTCCCCTTTTTATGTACATGAATATCGACAAATACGACAAGGATACACATAATCCTCTTAGGGATCTACAATTTATTCCCAAAAATCAATTAACTATTTTAAATAACTGGTCTCATGTGTTTTAAATAATATTCATAAAATTTTTTAATTTGAATTTTGATAATTTTTTCACATTTTAAATCGATTTAAAAATATTATAATCCCATTTTATATAATTTAATTACAATATATTTAAATAAATCATTTAATATAATTTTTTGAGTAAATAGACAATTTTATTTAATACTTTATATTTCTACAAACCATCAACTTTTTCCATAATATTAGTTTGAATATATAGTTTTACAAATTCGTTGAACCCAATGTTATCAAAACTATTAAAATGAGTGTTTAATTAAAATAAGGCCCATTAAAATTTTAAAAACATGGGGAACATAATGTAATTACATTCAAATACATGAACAATAAAAAAACTAACATTATAATGGATGAATCGTTTAAAAATTTATGAAATAAATAATAGATAACACATCTGTATTTAATTTAAAAAAAGTCATAAAAATCCAAAAATAATCCAATGACATGACATAAATTGGACAGAAAATTCTACATATAGTCAATAAAAAAAAGTAGAAACACATATCCTTCAAGGGAGGACACTAAACAATGAATTAAAACTCCCACAACATGACATAAAAAATCCGTATGTTTTGGACCTCAAAACCTAATATCAATTAATGAATCCCTTGTATAGAAACAAATATATTTATGAAACCATAATTCATGATTTATTTCAAAAAGGATACACAAAATGAAAACATGAAAGATAGATAAGACTATAGTCTTTCGGATAATAGATATGTAAAGCAATGACAAGAAATGGGGATATAATGAAATTATTTAAAAACACTATTATATTCCCATAATATATAATGATGTTGTAATATTTCATGGGATAACCTAAGGGTATACATAAGAATGTATGTGGAATAAATAATTGTAAGTGTGTAATCAAATAATTAAATAATGTAATTTATTATATGTCAATCATGATTCATGACATGATTTCATAGAAAAGTGAGAATCATCATCATGAACAATGTAACATGGAACAATATAACAACATCAATTCAACATTAACAATGTCGAAACAATATAAAAAATAGCATCATAATTATATGTCAAGGAGATGGTAGTTTCCCAGTCAGGATACATGTTTCACTAGGAGGGGGAGGGGTGAATATGTGATACCCATTTATTTTTATAATTCCTTTTTTAAACATCCTTCACATCCTATTAAATAGTTCATTACCTATTGAGCACAATCCAAACACAAATCCAAAAGAACACAACAATTTACAAGGAACACTACTCAACAAGAGGAGCTACTTATTTAGAAAGGTATTTAAATAATCTAATACAACATAGTCAACTAGTAAATAATTCTTTGGTGTGTAAAATAATGACTAGGGTATTCCCTTACACTGGTGTAGCACATTGAAAACAATCTTATAGTGTGTGTACTCCTCCAAACAAGAAATCATGAAATTAAATATTTATTTGCTTCTAGATATGGTTTCAAAAATTTTATATTTCAAATCAATTATTATATTTTCTACTCATAATCTAGAAGAATCTTTATTCAGTTCATTAAAAAATGTTTGGCTTCCTCCTCCATGTACCTTTTTCATCCACAAACTGTGTACATGTGCTACTAATGCTCCGCACATTGCACCCTCTCTATATACCACACATGCTCTATGTACTATAACGACTCCGCATACCACACCTACTCAGTGTATTGAACTTTAAATATGTACCAACTTCATGTACCACTTCTTCTTTCATAGATTGTCTCCATGCACTTTTTTCAATTCCACAAACCGCTTGGGTGCACTACCGAGTTTCAATTTTATTGGATCACTCCAAACTATTCTATGAACCATTTTTTCTTCCGCATACCAAATCCTCATACACAGAATCTCTCCTCCATGAACTAATTCTCTTCATGGAATTTCATCAATCTATATTTTTCGTAATTGAAATCCCCATTCGCCAAATCATCGAAATTATATAGAAATATTCCAAAGTGATGATCTTACTTATAAAATATCTCTTAATTATTTAATGGATTAGGCTACATCATATAGAAAATTGAATTTTGAATATCTCTATTCTATTTCCCCAAAATTTTCAATGTGGTATACTCTTATCCACATATTGATCTTCTGCCCTGAAATAAAAGTGTACCAAGAATCATTTTCATCGATGGACCATTTCCATACACAATACATGTACCTCCATATTCCTTCCTAATTTCAGAAATCATCCCCTCCATTCTACAAATGACTACCAACACCGTGAACTACGAGCCTTCTATATATAAAAATACTCCACTAAACGCCTTCTCTATGATCCATTATTGGTTCTATATACCATTCCCTCTATCTCATACACAGTCCCCAAACCTTTCTTAAACATGGTATGCGGTCCATGGATCTGGCTACGTTGTTCCCTTTCTTTTCCTTTTTCTTTTGACATTTAGTAGAATCTTCACTCATAAACCAAAATCCTTCCATTCCCAAAAAAAATCAACACATTCAGGCCCAAAATTATGGAAAACATTGGAAAATGGTTCCACCTTTAAATATTCATTACCAATAACACCCATGATTATTCATTTTCATCTGCCTTACTTTAAATACATATCATTTCTAATTTAAATTATTGAAACCTA
The DNA here is from genome assembly GCA_963277665.1 of Viscum album. NCBI lineage: Eukaryota > Viridiplantae > Streptophyta > Magnoliopsida > Santalales > Viscaceae > Viscum > Viscum album. The sequence continues at coordinate 291,198,240 of OY728143.1, read as the reverse complement.
CCTATCTCCAGTAGCATCTATCATTCAAGTCAAACCAAATATAATTTCTATAACCATTTATCACTGATTCCATCATAAGGATTTAATCACAGGTTCTCAAAAAAATGATATTTTTGACATAAATATCAAAAAATCATTGTCAAAATTTTATAGTATTCTAAAATGTGAACTGACTTAACCTCTTTGACAACAAAACACATCACTCTCTAGAGGTAACCCTTTAAATTTCCTTCTCCATCTACCTTGGTCCCAATAATACCGACCATTGGATTTTTTTAACTTATATTTTAAATCTACTGAACATTTAACACTCATGAAAAGTATTACTTTTCAAAAATTCAATGGCTACATTATTAAACTTATTGTAGGAACAAATAATTATTGATAAAAAATCCATGTTGTCCAAAAAAGCAACTATGAAATATTTTTAGTTGTTCTTCCTTAATCCTTCCCAAAACATCCTCATCTTTCTTCCATGCCATTTACTACCACATTATTATTATTCATATTTTTAAACATATTAAACTTTCCTAGTACACATATTTTGTTTCCTATAACCACTCCAATAAACTATTAAAAATGATTTCACACATATATGTTGGAATCAAAACATACCACCAAATCACCCTTTATTCATTCCCATTAGGACATATTTTTAAAATAATTATCCCCCTTGAAAACACCATCCAAATTTATCTTAGGGGAGGGAGAACACACATACCTAAATCTGGATAAGAACGAGGTTGGACGACCTTGTTCAACCAAAATTTTGAAATTGGTTCCGTTAGAAATGATTTTGTAAAAATGTCATAAACTTGATCTGAAGTGGGAAAGTGCTCTAGATTCAATCCATTCTTATCCACGTTATATTTTATGAATTGGTACATTATGTCAATATGTTTTGAATGATAACATTTTTCCATATTCATTGTATGATTTACTATACTATAATTATCACATACCATGAGTAAGGGTAAATTTACATCAATAAATAAATATTCCAACTTAATATTTATCCATAATAGTCGAGTAGATGAACTAGTAGAATCAATATACCCAGCTTCAGTCATGCTATGGGTTTCTCATATTCCATTTCTATGCATGCCATTTAACATATACTTTTCTATAGAAAGAACAGTCCCACAGATATAAATCCTCTATCATCACCATTTGCTATCCAATCAGTATCTGAACACCCAAACTGATTAGTATTTTATATGTTACCATACCTGATTCCATAATATCTTGTTCCTTGGATATATTTGAGAATTCATTTTGCAATAATCAGATGTGATTTTTTAGGAGAACACAGAAATCATGCACATAAGGTAACATCATAAATAATGTTGGGTCAAGTTGTATATAGAAATAGAATTCTTCAATACAGATTTTAAACACATAATTAATATTACCAGTTCTATCTTCATCTTTAGATAACATGGTTCCCAGAGAAATAAGGGCAGAAATACATTTCAAATTTTCAATTCCATACATCATTAGACATTCTTTAGTATATTTATCATGAGAAATAAAATTTTGATTCTTCTTCTGAAAAATTTGTAACCCAAAAAAGTATATCATTCCTCTCAACATAGAAATATCAAATTAAATTTTCATCTCCTAAAAAAATCTTAACAAGTCCATTCATCATTTCCAAAAAAATATAATGTTCTCAACATAAACAATTATGATTAGAGAAAACTCCTTGAATTCATTGTTGTAATGAATGTTATCAATTCTTCCCTTTGTTAAACTCATTTTCCTTTTGCAAGTATACATGTATGAATACCATTCCATGTGAACTTGTTGTATCCTATACAAATCATTCTTCATCATGAGCACATAACAGTCATCATTTCCAACAAAAAATCAACAAGGTTGTTAAATATAAACATCCATATCATTGTCACTATTCAAGATTACAGATTTATCATCCATTTGAAATATCTTGTAACCTCATTGTGAAGCAATAGAAATAATTATTGTGATTGATTATAACGTTATTATCAGAGGAGACGTTTCATCAAAATCAAAACCTTCAATCTATGAGTAAACATTGCAAACAAATAGTTCAATTTTCCTTATCACATTGCCTTCTTCATTAATCTTGTTCCATAAAACCTATTTTTTACCAATAAATTTTTTATTATCCATCTTAAATATAATTTCCAAAGTATCATTATTTTATATCTATTCAAGATCTTATACCATATCCATAACCCATTTCAGATTATCAATCATTTAACTCACATCATTTTGATCACCTTTCTAACACAAATAATTATGTGTAACAATATTTTTTGTTCTTCTTGTTTAAACCTTCTAATGTTGATCAACAACAATGTTTTGAGATTACCCTTGTTTACTCGGCCTATAATGATATTTTTGAGTATATTCCTCCTTACTGGAAATATCCAAGTCATATTCTTATTCTTGATTATGAATTCCTTTAACAAAAGTATAATCAGAATTGTAAAAAAATCATTCTGTATCCTGGTCAACATCCATATCAGTATAAGATAACCTTCCCTTCTCAATTTCTTCAATAAAATTCACATTTGATGAATCAAAAATTATTCATGATTTTTTTTGAAACATCACTATCATCTTCCTTCGTAAGCATACCCAAGAATGGTGACATCATCACATCTTTGCACAAATATTCCATGGTTTCCACATTTATTTTTTATAATGAGCGGACAACCAAAAAATCTTCAGGGTTTTAAACATAGAGTTTTTCCGTAAACTATTTCATATGGAGTTATATCCGAACATGTTCTATAGAAAAATCATTATTTAATACAAAAAATAGTACCCATGGATTCACTTAAATAGTAATGAGAGAGACCATATTCATGTAACAAATTTTGCCCCATTTTTACCAGACTTCTATTCTTTTTTAGTAACACCATTTTGTTTAGTTGTGTATGGTGAACTGAAATCACTCCTAATTCCATGATTCTCATGATTATTTTCATATTAATAATTATTATATTCCCCACAATTATCAACTCGCCACATTATCATTGAATACTAACATTATTTCAATAGTTCTATTTGGTAACTCTTAATCATTTTTAGAGCATATGACGTATGTCTCATATACATAACATAATAAGTCTATGTAAAGTCATTAATTATAGTAATAGAGTACATATATTCATTTTTTAATACATTTTTATTGGAACACATATATCAGAATCAATGGGTTCCATTGGCCGTTTTGAACAAATGTCAAAATAATTATGCTATGAATTTTTATCTTCCCCTTTACTAAAATACTGCAACACCAGTATCTTCTTCTCATCATGTCAGGAATATCTCAGACATTGTATTGCTCTGAGATATTACTCATGTGTCTATGACAAATGTTTACATTCATTTTAGTCCATAAGTAATTTTCTTCTATAATACCCAAATTAAAGGAGTTTTGAACATCACCAAGTTGGAACATGTTTCCTTTTTTTAGTTGGCCTATTGCAAAAAAAATTCCCAATTTTTTTACTTATCACAGAAAACCCATCCTTTTTGTAGATAAAATTTTTACCCTCATGGAAAAGTTATTAACAACAACGAAAATTGTGTTTCATTTGATCAATATATAAAATAGTCCTTGTTTTCATTATTTCTTCCCCAATGATGGTTGATCAAACACCTTTTTTCTTAAGTGATTCGTCATTTCCAAATGACAGATTTCATTCATTGAAAGCATTTAAATTCTTTGACATCTTCATTTATCTTTTCATATGAGTGCAACACCCATGGTTTAAAATTCAGGTTCATTCCACTTTTATATCTTTCAAAGCGATTTCAATTATAATAAAATTTTCTTATTACTTATATTTCTTCAACTCCGAATTTTACTAATCGTTATGAACTTTTATCGATTTGTAAAAAACAAGACAACCCTTAGAAGGATTTCCAGGTTGATCTCATCTTTTACAAATAGTTTTTAGTTGTTGGAATCCATTCTCAACATTCAGACCATCTTTCCCAGACTTCTTTTGAAATTACTTCTCATGCTTCTTCTTTTGACATGATTGACTTCCCCAAAAACCATGTCTTCCATAACCTATTGCACGGTTGTATTATTGTTGGTTCGAAGAAAAAATATTTTTAGAATAACTAAATACCAAATAATACTAGTAGTATCCATTGAAGGAATATATTTCTCTGAATATTTCATACATATTGGAGTAATAACCAGGCTTCTCAATAACATTCTAAATAGAGCTATGTTGACCATCACCCTTCTTATTTTTAAACAAACCTTATTTATATTCCTATATTTCTTCCCAGATATATCTAAACCATAAGTATTATAATTTTTTATTTATTTATGATTTATAGATGCTTCTAATTTTTCATCATTGTTAACATTGGATACATACATAACTTTATAATATTTATTCATTCAAGAACCAATTCATACTATCTTCTCACCCATTAAAGGCACATTTTTTTAATCTTTCATCAGTTCATTATTAACAAAACATTCAACATATTCTACAAAATATTTTTTGGTGTTTATGATACTTTATGCAGCTTTAGAATGTTTCTATTTTACAAGATCAAACACTTATTCATTTTTCATTCGTCTTTACATATAGATTATTATTACGATTATTTTCCTTTTAATAAAATTATTAAGATGCGATAACTCATTTTCCCACTTGAAATTATCATTATATAAACCATTTAGGTTGTTTAAATTATAATTTTCATTTATCAAAATCATTATTTACTTCTCAATCCTTCTAATATTTATCAATCATTTATTCAACTCTTCTTTCAAGAAGATATTCAAGTTGAGTTTCTTCTTTTTCAGAATTGTTACACCTATATTCTTCCTTATCAATTCTGAAATAAATGTATTCTCTCTGTCATTCTCTAAAAAAGAATTTTTGTATTCAAATTCACTACCATATTCTTAAACATCTATAGATGAAAAGCTTCATCATTTTGTTCTGAATAATTTTTTATTCTTCCATTTGAAAAATATTTATCTTTGTTAGTGCATTTATTTCATGACGTTCTTGGACTTTATCATCATTATTAATATCTTATTTTCTCATTATTTTAGTAATGTTAGTAAAAAGGTTCCCAATAGGTCTGCATTCATTACATTTTAAGGGATGCTTCCCATTGAATTTCATGGAACCTATTTTCACATTCTGAAAAAATGGGGATAAAATTCCCTCAAAATTATTACCTACCTCATATTTTGTGTTAGATTGACCATATTCATCTTCAATAATGTTATTATTTTAAATATCATTAATTCTATCATTGGAATACATTTCTCTATCTGGTTTTTTCTCTCTTCATTTTCTACTCCATTATTATTTCATATGTAATGAATGTGTTGTAAAAATCATCCAGATATAATGTTATTGATATATTTATTCAAATATTGAATAATAAACATCAAAAATGTATGGAAGATTTTTCAATGACATTTCCATTACTATAGTGTCCTCCAAATATTCACCAAGACATCTTATTGTACTAAAAATTTCATTTACCATTGTAAATAATTTCCAAATAGATTCAAGATCTCCCATTTTCAAATTATTATACTCCAGCCTCCAAATATGATGTTTTTACTTCCTCGATTTTTTATTTCCTTTATATATTTTCTACATCTTATCACAAATACCTATATTTGATGCAAGAACTATTACTCATAGAAACTGTCTCCAAGATTGTGACGAGAGCAATAAAATTTCAAATCATCTGTCATTCTCATTATTTCTGTTGTCGTGTATGGTAAAAGGAACCATATCATTAATATGATGATATACATATGATTTAGCTTTGAGAACTTCGTACCCAATATCCATAAGATAAGGGATAATTCTTCCTTTCCAAATTTTAAAAGTATCTCTATAAAATATTAGAATCCCATTTCTATTCAACCAATTCTGAATCTATATCACAACTTCTCTTCAAAAACCTCAAAAAAGAATAAATGAAGGGAACATGTCACACTTATACCTATTGATGTTTTTCAGTCAAGATCTAATTATTACTATGAAAAGGAGGAGGTAAATCAATTATATCTGTTTATTTTTATGTTTCCATTATTTTGAAACAGTCATTGTATCCTGCTACATAGTTCTTTTTATTATGAACAGAATCCAAACAAACAACCACAAGAAAATAGAAATTTAGAAGATTCACTACTCAACATGACATTTTATATCCTTGTTATGGTTTTTAAAGAATACAATACCACACAATCCACTAGAAAATAATCCATATTGGGGAATACAATGAGTAGGATATGATCATACACATGTGTATGACATTTAAAACATTCTAATAGTGTGTCTTATACTCCTTGAAAATTAACAAACAATTCAATGTTTAAATGTTCATGATCATTTTTCACAACATTTATCATTCATGTTAATGCTTCTCTTTTCTACCCCGAATCTAGTAGAAAATTTCTTCAATTCATTGTGAACTATTCTACTTCTTCTTAATCATCCAATGTCCTCCGCGAAATGAGTCCTAGTGTTACTGAGTCTTTGCATACATCACTTGCTCTTCATACCTCACATGCTCCACAAATTTCACTAGCTCCGCATACCACAATGTCTCTATGTATGTAACATGCACCTTGTTCCACCATCTCATATTGATTTTTTTGTTAAGGACATCCTCCATATACTATTTTTAATTCCATGAACTGCTTCAACGTAGTGATGATTTTATTCTTCCGATGATTTCTCCTTACTATTAGGCGAACATGTTTTCCTTCCACATACCAATTCATATTGTGTGGTGTTTCTCCTATATAAACCACTTCTCCTCATGGAATTACTTCTCGTTAACATCTTATTTGGTGGAATCCTCTTTTTACAAATCTTCATAGTTCTCAAAAATTGATCCATATCGAGGATCATACTTTTAAAATTATATTTAATTTAATTAAGGAATTAGACTCCATTATTTATGAAAAGATGTCCCTAAATTTTATTAATCCATTTTACCACAATTTTCAATGTTGTAAAATGTTCTCTACGTACTGATCTTATCTCCCGAACCTGTATTATCTCAAAAACATTTCTCCTCCATAGACAATTTTCATATGCAATCCATGTACCACCTTATTCCATCGCTGGGAAATAAATCACCACCTCAATTACCCAAATGACATTCATCTATGTGAACTATGAGCCTTCCCATAAAGCAAGGCTCCACTACATTCCTTCAACACAAAAATATTTTGGTTCTCCAAACTGCTTCTTTTATTGTTCCAATTTTCTCATATGTTTCCCACAAACCATTACTAGAAAGTATTGAAATACTACAATATTCCATCAGCATATTTATTTACAATCAAACATAAATATTATGGGAATCACTTTTTATCCACATTTCCATCATAATTCCTGCATCACAAGTTCCCTAAACTTATGATATTTCTGAAATTCAAATCACCAATGCATTATTTTATTTTCTATGGATTTTAGAAAGTGAATTGATTTATCCTATTTTACAACTAAAGGAATCACTATGAAAAAGAAAACCCATCATAGTTCCTTCTCCATCCATCATCATCCCAACAAGTACATAAAAAGAATTAATAATGTAATGAAATTAGGATAAAATACTATGAACTATTCATATAATATCAATAGATAAATGCAATAGCCCATGAATTGGAGAGCTATATAATTCTTTTCCAACCCATTATAACCAAGTCAATTACATGAATATTTGTTCCTCATAGATTATTTAATATATGACTATATTTTAGAAAATTAAATCACAATATTAATGAGTTTGGTAACCAAAAATGCTTGTACCATTCCATTTTAGGATTAGTACATGTATTTGAATACCGTTGTGAGAATATGGGAATACGAGTTCAATTGAAAAATCATATATATATATATATATACAACTGATGATTTTTGTAGCATAATTGGAGTATATAAATATTTATGGAAGGGTTTAATGAGAATGAAAAAAGTAATAAAAATATACGTTAATCATAAGGATACTAAAATTATTGATTAAAAATGTATTCTATGATGAAAAATTTGAAATCTATGTGCATATTACAAATATGGTTCTTGAAAAAGGAGGAAGATGATGGATTACCTTATAATGATATGGTGCTTCTTAAAAGCATGGGTAGAGTTTTTAACATTATTGGGAACACCTTGAGAGGGCTTGGGAGATGCGTAGGGAGAGAAAATTCGTTATAAATGGGTTTCAGTTATGGGTAATTTGAGTTTTTGTTGGTATTTTTATCAAAAGCACTGATAATTGTTTATTAAATTTTAAATTTAGGTTTTGTTCACTATTTGATATAATTTTTAATACCCCAATAATTCTAAAATAGTAACTTTTTAGATAGCATGTATAATACGTAACATCAAATTTAGAAAACAATATAAACTCTCCAGACATTAAGTTATATTTAATATTTTAAATAAAATTAATATGTCATATATATTTCAATAAATTAAATACACAGTTAACTTTTGTTACAAAAAATAAATACATTCTTTTATAGCTTGTGCTATAAGAAAGATATATTTTTACTGAACAACAATATATTATGTAAATAATGTTATTCATAATGATCATATATAACAAAGAAGTTAAATTAGAAATTGTGAATATTACTCACTAACATATTAAAATATATGTTTTATAAAAATATATAATGAATTCGTAGGTTACCTATTAATTAGAAAAAAATATAAATACCAATTCAATACAAATGAAATATTTTAATGCTCACAAAGATTTTTTATTCTAATAAACTAAATTAATTACTATTTGTTAATGACATTAATGTAATATAGATGTTATATTTACAATTTAAAAAATTTTAAATTCATCATGTAGTTTATATTGGAAGAAAACAAGAACAAAAACTATTTTATGCATAAAAACAATATTTTTCTAAAAGTAATTTTCCAACTTTTGATGCTGAACATTATTTAAAAATAAAATTAAGATATTTTATTACGTTTATTTTTCAATATAAACCTCATTTTAAAATATTAATTTTAAAATTTTATTACTGAAATTTTTGGTTTATTTTCTCAGAAGTTTCTTTTTTTATGAATAGTGATAAATACCAAAATTTATTTGAAAAATGATTTATTATTATTTTTTATTTACAAGAATAAATTATATATTTGTTTGGTTTGAAAACATATTTATATATATTTTAAATAAAATAAATAAATTTTCATCATTGAAATCAATTTCAATTTGATGCTGGACAAAAAAACATCGCAAACTGTTGAAAATTTTAACATTAATTTTTTTTCTCATTCTATATGTGGGATTAAATATAAAATAATTACATTAAATTATTTTACTGGACAATAGAAAAAATGATTCCACATTTGGAAGAATAATAATTTGTAATGTCAAGTATTTTCTACTTTGTTTTTTTACCAGAAAATAAAACTGAAAATAATTAAAATTAATTAAAACAGATAATACGAAAACATTCATAACAAAAAACTAATGAATAATCATGTGGAAAATTGACCTATATAAATATTCAAAATCCATTTTATGTAAATTTTTAGGCACTATAATCTCTTTTCTATAATTGGGTTCATTATTGGATCTAGATGACATGTGAAAAACATGGGTGAAACACCCTTTGGAAAAAATAACAATAATTCCACTCCCCCACCACTATAAAATGGATCTCAACCCTCCAACTTATTAAAAAATATAAAGCCATTTGGATCGAAAACATCATGGGAAATAATCTCAAAATTTCACATCAATAATCATATAATACAAACTTTGGGAAGAATTACAACCATGTAATACTTTTATAATAAACAAAAAAATAGATACTCGAAAAAAAGGTAACATTATTAAACTGTCACTTTAGTTTTATTTATTTCTAAATCTATTAAATTATAATTATTCAATTATTATATAAAAAAATTATTATATTAAATTTAATAATAATTTTTTTTGATAATATTTATACTTTCACTTTCTCACACATTCATCAAATGAGATATGCAATCACTGTTTGTATGTATGATAGACTACTGCCTCACGAACCATAGTTGTTCGTTCTAGCATTTACCACCTATCAAGGTTAATATAATGATAGAATTATAATTAATTTTTGATATATATTTTATTTTTATGTACTTATTAATATGTAATATTAGTATAAAATATTCATTTATGAATTCCAATTCCTAGAAATATGATAACATCGTTTGTGGATGTATGGACTACTACATAATCGAAGTGTTGTCATACATTAATTATATAAATGTAATTTATTAAGAATAGTCATAATAAAAATATTTAAAAAATACTACATAAATACGAAACTATAATTATCATATAAATAAATATAGATACCATTTACTTTTAATTCATTTAAATACAACAAATAAATACTAGTAGTATTCATGTATATATACAACCTACCGTCTCAGTGAATGATACTTTTAATTTTCAATCTATAAATTGTATATATTATAATAAATAAATATTTAATATATATATTTATTATATTTATTAAATTTTGAAATTTATATATATGATGAAATCATGATTTAATTAATATGAAGAACAAGATACAAGTCAAAACATACTCAATAAACTGTATAATTAGAAACCGAAATAGTAAAAATAATGAAAGATTCCTATCAAATCGGTAATAAGAAATTATAAAAAGATGATATATTAAATTATAATTATTATAATTATTTTTTATAAGTTATTTATATGAGTAAAATCAATATACCTGATGGTAATGGAAGTTCACATGAAATGAAATACAAGGGAATCTTGTCCAATTTTTTTATGTGAGGCATACACCATTTTAAATACATAATTTTTTATAATGTATTTACTATCCTTATATTATTTTATATCAAAAAATAATATATATTAATGTTATAAAGGTATTTTTTTAAAATTATTTATTTCATGGGGATTATAAATCAAAATTTACAAAGTAGTAAGGTAGTATGCCTAAATTTACATTTTATAAGGCATGGATTTTTATTGTGCACAAAATTTTTTATATATAGTGCACATAACAAAAATATATCATGAAATGTGATAATTAAATAAATCATCATTATATTATTAAATTTAATTTTGATGATTTAATCTAATTATATTTACACATGAAGATACCCAATTGGTAATGAAATTTCACAAACCAATTCATATTACCTAGTATATATTATGTCATGTTGTTGTTAATGTTCTATTATTATGTGTATAATGTCTTTTAATATATATATACGTATTTATACTTATTTTAGATGTATTTATAGTTGATATAAAAAATATATTATTTGATTAATTATAAATTCAATGTTATGTCCATTTTATGGGTTTTCACCACAAGATCATTCTAATAGAGACTACTTATTCCTGAAATTCCATTTATGTAATTTGTATAAAAACTATTCAATAAAAAATTTGTTATCTCATTATCTTGTTACTCATGAAATTTTTCAATTAATAATACAAATTCCTACAATTCGGTTATAATAAAATACATAAAATACATTTATGAAAAAACCATCTTCATTTCCCTCTTTAGATGGAGAACCTATTTTATTCTAAAAACAATGATTTATTAAAATCTTTTCAACAATTTTATAAAAATCATCAAAATGGTTAGTTAAATAATTTTTTACCGCTTTCTTAATTTACAAAATTTTTCAAGGTAATCTTCTTATGTCTTATCTTAAATGGCATTTTCTTTATATTCTTATCATTAAAGAAACATTTACAATTTTTCTTTTTATAATGTGTACAAATTTAGTTATTGTTATTTCCTCAAATATTTCATTAGAAATTTATCAATGTTACATTTTAAATTAAATATTTTGAAATTTTATTTTTAATGAAAATTATTTTCAATATATTTTTCAAATTATAAAATATATTTTAGTCATGAATGTTTCTAATGGATACTTTTGTAGATTTTCATTTTATTAACATAAAAACCAATATATTTTGAAGCGACATGGGATATGTTATATTAGTACAATCGTTACACTACATCTGGATGGTTTATGATTTATTTTTCCAATGATTGTATTGATAGTCACATTCTTTATTCCTTTGTTAGTCCCCTTGAAGGATTCAATTTCCTATGATCGTTAGGCACATAATTTCCTCAAATTACCAATATCATTTATCATTGATATGTGTATTTCGTAAACCTTATATCATTTTCACATGTGTTTTATAATTTGATCGATATATGATTTTTTAGGTAATTATTCATAAATTTGTTTACATTGTTCAATATATATATATTTGACAAGTCATATTGATTAGTAGTTAAATCGATAGTTCGATATGAGGATTGTATTAGAATAGAAATGATGGGTGTTCCCTTGACTTTATTAGCCCCTCGATGAATCAATAGGTTCTTATGAGTCAAATTAGTTTTGAAAATTAAATAGGATTCTTTTTTAGTTATAATCATACGTGTGTAAGGCCTTGATATAGGTTTTCATGTGACTCATACATCACGTCCAAAAACTAATAATTCCTTAAATTTTGATTAGTATTTATTAAAACAATGATTTTTACTATGAAAAAGTATATGAATTCATTTATTTCACAGTTTATTGATTAAATGGAATTTGTTTTCAATATCTTTACTTTCCATATTGGCTGAATCTTATATTTTTATTATGCAATTCTCTTTTTATGAAAATTGTGTGGAAATCGTTTCGGTTTGTGCTATGTAACAAACAAAATTATAACAAATTACCAATTTATTAAAATCAATATTAAACATATTAGAAATGATAACACAATAGTGACACCATTATAGGTGGTTGGCCTTTGTGTCATGATATCCCCTGATGCGATCTTAAATATTGTAGGACATCTTGTCCAAAGTTTGAATAATGTCATCCACATTGATCTTCCTTTCATTGAAGCCATCTCTAAAAATGTGTTGTTTGGTTATAGATGAAAATTGTTATTCATTTCGGTGAAATGGTGTCTTTAAAGCATCCCTAATGTTTCTCTCATCTTATGTATCATTGAATTCAATTTTATCCCATGCCATTTAATTATTGGAATGTGATTTGTGTTCCTATAATTCCATGTTTTCATCATCCAACTTATATTCTTCCCTAACCATACAACTATGAACCCCATGTTCTTAGATAAAATCAAGCCCAATGTAACTTTATTTTTTTATTTCTTAGTAGCACCACAATCCATATCATTATGTTCTATCAAAAGAAATGAATTTCTTTTTTATCACGAATTGGGAATTCAATAACCATCATGTTATTGTTTTTTACAGAACATATTTCATTTAGAGTAGGTACCTAAAAATATTATTAATGAGAATTAGAATTCCTTCTATAAACCAAAATGATTCACTATAAATTTCCTTTAACATTCCTACCATTTTTTATGGGTATCTATAGAAATATTTTGACCTATCCATAAATTATACCTCCCAAATAATGTCTTGATGTCTCAGCCACTAGGTCTGTCCCATTATCACTTTCTTCATTAGAGATATTGTTTTTCTGTTCTATAGATTGGATTCCCTTCCAAACACGGGACTCGTCCTCTTATACCGGAACCAAAACCTCAGACACTATATTTTAATAACACGTTCTAATGAGAATTACTCGAGTATCTCTTCAAATATTTTCCATTATTTTTACATGAACCCTATACCAATTTCCTCTATTTTTTCCAATGACGATGAATGTTTATCCCATTCTCCTTTTATTGTTCCTTTCACTTCATCCATTGTGACCCCAACTGCCTTATTTGATTCCCAAATAATTTAATTCGATTTAAAATCGATATGAACTATTTCATACACCCCCTTTAGGCCACATAAATATCTACAATAGATTTCAAAAAAATCATATTAGTAGCTAAAATTGGATTCCTCTTCTATTTTATGATCTTATTTTCCATACAAAACAAAATCAGTTGATTAGGGTCATTTATAGAAAAAAAATTCCAAGTTAACTTCCCTCCTTCTTGATTTATAGCATGAATAACCTCCAAGTAGCTACTTTGATGAATGAGTACCCAAAATGGTATATTATTATTCTATTATTAACCGGTTTTCGACACCACTTCTTTTTAATTTCTTCATAGACCTAAAACACTCATTTTAAAAGAATTAATGTTCCCCATATACACACTACAAAATAGTTCATCAATTTCCATCATGAAGAACAGATATATAACCACGATTCAAACAAACTTTCAATGAGTTCTCCATTTTATTATATTATCCTAGTTTACCATGAATGCAAAATCCTTTTCCTTCAAGACATGATTTTCATGAATCTTATTCGAATTTAATGGTAATAGATAGTGGATACAGGTTACTGGGGGAATAGTAAGTATAGTGAGTGTCAATGTCGGTTTACTAGAACTTGTGGAAACTAGATTTTGGAAAACAAATATTAGATAGAATCTATGAAAGTAAAAATATGAGGATATGTACAGAAAATCATTTTAATTTTTTTTTAGATATAGAATAAGTAATTTTTTTAGAAATGCATCCCTATATAGATAATAATAGTAGATATGGTTTTAGAATTGAAGTACCTATGGGAAATAACATATAAATGGTGCATCATGATTCACATGAGCATAACCCGGTACAAGATAATATTTCTTATTCTGCACTTGTTTTGAAAATCTGGATGGATATGCTTCAGATAGTTCACATTTTCATTACAATACATTGTATAGGATTTGAACACATGATTAAAATAAATATCCTAGGATAAACATAAGGTGTTTTATTTTGAAAATATGGTTTCATTATTTAGATATCCAACAAATGATTATACATTTTTCTCATAATTACTATATTTATTCACACTATGTTCCTTGATTTTAGTAAATGGCTAAAGCCTAAAGGATTCATGTTGACACTGAACATGAAGGGAAATGTGGTGATAAATATAAACCAACAAGGTGTTGATTGGAGTGAAATATATAGTTTTTATGGAAAATCATTTTTCAAAAAATTGGATTAATAAAAAATCCTCAAAACAACTCCCAAACTCTCCAAAAAATTGAAGGACATAGTTTCCTAAAAGATCATGTGGTGGAGACCATGGACTAGATAAGGATTGATTTCAGTCATGAAAGATTCATGGAAGTAGGAAACCATTAATGTGACTTAATAGAATGGGGAAATTCTTTATGTTTGGAAAAATAGGATATAATGTAAGGAATTTCTATGGAGAAATGAATTGTATCATGGATGAAAGTAAATCAAATCATGAGGAGCAATTTATAGAGTTTTAAATTAATTATTGGGAATTTGAAATTACATAAGTCAATTCCCTCTTTTAATAGATAATATACAGTCCAATATATGGACCAAGGTAAAAATACATGGATAATTTTTTTTTTCATATATTGATTATTAATTAAAAACATTAGTTAAAAGGATATTAAATAATAAAATATCTTGGAGGCATATCATATTTATTCTAAAAATTATATTATTATAATATCTAAAATTGAAGAACCCAAATTTGTGTGCAAAGCCATCAAATCCGAAAAGGTATTGGGGCTATAACCAATGACCGAAGTACAAAAAGTGTTTAGACCTACCACATGCTCTTATAATGTCATAGTTAATGTGTATTTTTCTAAGTAAAAAAAATTTATAAAAAAAATATTATTAATAAACTAGTAGGTCACTTAGTAGGTTTATAGATTAGGGTATAAACTACACTGGACTTCAGAAATAGTAATATATAAGTATAATGTCTTCTTGTATGGGTATTACGACCCGTTAAAATATAATTTTTGTGTTTAAAAAATGGTTGATTATATGATATCCATTTCATGGAATAAGGGATAATATAGAATTTTATTGAAGAATAATAAAATTATTGAATTTGTCACAAGAAATCTAAACATATCATGTATGTATAAACAATTATTTTCAAGGTAAAAAATAATTACTCAAACATAGGAAATTCATAAAAATAAATGTTTTCCTAATACTGTATTTTTTCACTACTAGAATTCCAGTTTTATTTCAATAGGCAATTTGTGACAGGATCCTGTCGCAAATAGGCTTCTGTGATGGGAATTATACACATTGCAAAAAAACCACTCGATTATATACATCATATACACAAAAACCTTTTGCGACGGGACCGTCACAATTAGATTTTGCGACCGAAAACTTACCCATTGCAAATAACCTTCCGATTATATACTATATATACCCATAAAACTTTTGCGACTGACCTTTCGTCCGGTCGCAAAAAAAATTTAAAAAACAAATATTTCACATATGTGCGATGGGGTCCCATCCCAAAATATCCCATCACAAATAATAAAAAAATTAAAAAAATAGTTTATTTATTATTAATGAAAAAATTATATTAATATTAAAAAAAATTATTATTATTAATAAAATAAAAAAACATTAAAAAATATAATACTAAAAATTTATATTTAATAAAATTATGATCAATAAAAAATTAATATTAATATTATTAAAATAAAAAATAATAATTTTTTTAATGTTTAACTATTTTCAAAAAAAAATTAAAAAAAATCATAAAATATTGTTGTTATTAGTAAAATAAACAAATATTAAAAAATATAATATTAATAATAAATGTTAAAATATAATAAAATATTATATTATGCAATATTTCAACCGTTATAAAAGATAGAAACATTAAATAGTTCATATTATTACAAAACATGAATTCAAATATTTTAAACATAAAAAAAATCACTGAGGGGGGCCGTCTGGAAGAGGTGGAGGAAACTCCATCCCAAAACTACGAGTCATAAGGAGCATGTACTCTATCTGCCCGTGATACTCTTGTTTTCGCCGCTGCTCCAATCGACTTAGCTCCTCCTCCTGATGCCGCTCTTGCTTTTGATGCCGCCGAAACATCTCTTCATGATGCTTCTGCAAAGTCTCTATAAGCTCAGCCTAAGTTCACAAATGCTCCTGATACTATGAGCCAGAAGATGATGTCTCTCCACGAGCTCCTCTCGAGCTGGACGCCGACATCGCAGCAGTACTATAATAAGTACCAGAAGCCAAATAAGAGATGATACCAACTATTATTCCCTTCTCAAAGCCATACTGAGTCGCCTACATCCCTGTCGTCACATCAAAACGGTGAGAACCGGTCTGCTCAATCGTCTCGTCCTGAAGCTATGCCCGTGTTTGGGAGGTCGTAGCCTCATATGACTCCTTGGATTCCAATTTAAAATTAAAATTGTGAAAATATTTTATGCAGTAAATTGTCAAACTGGAAAAAAAAACTATCTAGAATCAGATGATGGTGATCACCACTAATCTCTTCAGTGGCTGGATCAATGTACATCCTCCAATACACGTCGAACTCTATAATATCGGGATGCTCGACTACCTATATAAATATAAAATAAACTTGTTATATTTAAATTTATATAAAATATTTAATAAATATACTTAATAGATGCTCTCAATACGAACTGAATATACGGTAACAGCTCGATAAGTCACCTCTTGTCTCCCCGAGTTCTGTCTCCCACTGAAGATCTCCTCTGAAATCCACCACCCAACCAGTGTAAACATAATCCATCCCAAACGAGAGATGATATGTACTCTAGTCGGTGAGCTCAACATGATTCTTCAAATTCTATCACTCTTGCTTTCTTAATGGATTTCATTCTCAAAATGTGCAAAAAATGATGGAAATAGTCACGCATAGAAACCTCCCATGCTGCGTGGATAGCGTCGTGCAATATATCATCGATAGGATACCATAAAACGTAAAAATAATTTATAATATCATTTCATTAATAAAATAAATTTCAAAATAAATATTATTTATTTACGTACTAGCCAATGATAGAACATGTCCCATCACACATCAACGAGAATATGATCCCATGTAATCTATGGTTGAGAAAAATAACTGTACAAGATAGCTCTCCCCTCTCCCAAAGCTACATCTGAAAAACTATGAAAAATGAATAAATAATCAAAGAATTAGAATATATATAAATAAATTAATGATAGCAAACTAAAATATACATGTTACCATAGCTCCATATGTGTGGATTGAAACCAAGATGTGGATGTCACTCGAGGAGAGGGTTGGGAATCATCAGTCGAGCAAGACGACACACCCTCTATGTACCCCCTAAACCTCTAGTAGGATGAGGGTCAGAAGATCAAAAATCTCCCTCATCCAATGGTTGGTCAGCCTCCTGCAACTCGCGAAATATATCAGAGTCCATATGAAGACAAAATTATTGTTGTTAGTAGATAGTTGAAGATTAATATTTTATATAGATATATATTAGTTTTTATTATAACCAGCATTTAAATGTTTCAATGTTCATCTTCATCCTCTTCTCCATAGCTGTCAATGTCAATGTCCTCATCTTCATCCTCAGCATCATCAATATCCATATGAGTTTCAGTTTCAGCATCTCTTGTCATTTCAAATTCATTTGTAACATCATTGACATCATCATTACTCTCAATCCTTAATTTTGGGGTGACATCATCGATATTCACATGTATTTGTGAATAAGATGGATTTCGAGATGTCTCTTGAAAAATTTCAATTCTTTCCATTTCAGCATATCCACATTCAGTTTGAGTAAACTGGTTTTCCAAATATTTCTTTTTTATTATGCTCCACCAATCTCTTAAGTCTCTTGAAGTAGCACATTAATTTGCATAATAAATATTATGTGCCTGTTGAGCTAGTAAAAATGGTTCATTAACTGCAAAAAGAATTTTATATTTAATATTAAAGATTCCATGAGTCGGATGAACATGCAAGCCACTCTCAATATCCAAACACCAACATTTAAACATTGTTATGTAATTTTGTCCTAGATAACACAACTCAATAATTTCATCCAAAATTCCATAAAAGTGAACTTGAGTTTCACTTTGATGTGATCCTCTCAAGTAAACTCCACTGTTCATTTTTTTTTGATTCCCCGTATGCATGTGTATGAAATAGAAAACCATTCACCACATATGCATTATAAGATTTAACCATTTTGGAGGGTGGGTTACTCAATATACACAGTCTCTTATCAATTTTATAAGCATATTGAGACACCTGAAAATTGATAAAACAATTATCAACATAATAACTAAAAAACGGAATTGATATTAAACCATCAATAATTTATGTTACCAGTTTTTTAAACCATTAAAAAAAAATTCTTCGTTCTTCAAGAGCAGCTGCTGTAATTTGTGGAAGTTGTTTTTTGTTATGATTATCATATAATCTACAAATAAAATTAGTTAAAATACAGTAACATAAATTATGGAATAAGTTATAGAAGCACTCACATGACAAATGATGTCATTTCATTACAGTTGACAAGAACATATGTATGAGCTCTGTGATGTTCATCATCTGAAATCCATCGTTCAGGAACTCCACCGAAACCAAGATTTGGTTGATTAAAAACCATTAATTTGTTTTCAATTTCATCATTAACATTCCCCTTGTTTCTTCTCATGATATTTTGTTTTGAGGGATATTGAGATTCAAAATAATGAGAGTACAAAAAAGAAATTTCCTCTTGGAGATAAGCTTCATCAATTGAGCCTTCAACTGATGCTTTGTTACATAATTTTATCTTCAATTTATGCATTCATCTCTCAAATGGGTACATCCATAAAAACGATACTAGACCTCCATATTTAGCTTGATGTGTCAAATTTAATATTAGATGTTACATTGAGTCAATGAAAGCCGGTGGGATGATTTTTTCTAGTTTACAGATAATTACAGTAACATCTTCTTCCATTTTTTGTAGTGCATCGTAGTCTGTTGTCACTTAACAAATGTCTCGAAAAAAATATGATATGATTGTTATAGAATCCCAAATCATGGAATTCATCAAACCTATGAATCCAATCGGCATTAATATTTCCATTATAACATGACAATCATGAAATTTTAATCCGGTAATATAACCATTCTTAACACATATTCCAAAATTATATGCATAGCCATCTGGAAGTCTCAAATCTGCAATCCACTGATAAAATAATAAGCAACTCTCTTTAGAAAGTGTATAAGATTCTTTTGCCTTCATTAACCTCTATGATGTGACATTTTCAAATAGTTCAAGTTCTGGTCGCCTACAAATTTTTGCAAGATCTAACCGTGCATTTAGAGTATATTTGGTCTTACCTGGGGTATCCAAAATTGTATGAAATAAATTATCAATGTAGTTCTTCTCAATGTGCATAACATCCAACATGTGGAGAACCAACAAATCAGACCAATATAAAAGATCACAAAAAATGATCCATTTTATCCAATTATGTTCATTCTCAATGCCTTTAACTTTCTGTTTGTTTACTGTTGGTCCAAATGTGATGGGAGGTAATGAAAATACAACTGATTTTAACTTTGTACCTTAGATCATCTTTGGATATTAATCCCTTTCAATTGTAACTTTTCTAAAATGATATTTGTTACTCCGAAAAGGATGATTGGTTTAAAGAAATATACGGTGACAATAAAAAAAGAAAGGTTTTTTCCATTGATGATCATAAAGGCTTTGTTGTATTTCATACAGTAAGGACATGATTTCAGACCATTTGTATTCCAACTAGATGACATGCCATACTCCGGAAAGTCAATAATCATCTACATAAATGCAGCTTTTAATATGAAATTTTGTTTCACAACAACAACATATGTATTAACACCATCACTCCAAAGTGAATTTAACTCATCAATCAATGGTTTCAAATAACCATCAATATTTTTTTCAGATGTCCTGGGATTAATAGAGTCAAAAATATATAAGGCTCATTCATCAAAATCCATGGAGGAAAATTTTACGGATTTATAAAGACATGCCAACATGAATACTGACTACCATAATAACTAAACGGACAGAAACCATTAGTAAAAAGACCCATTCTGACGTTTCGGCCTTCTATAGAAAAAGACGGATGCATACGGTAAAAATGTTTCTATGAATCACCATCAGATAGATGATTCAAGAATTTAACACTTGAAATATTGGTTTTGTGCCATGACATCATTGATGTTGTGTTCTGAGACATAAATAAACGCTGCAACCTGGGTGTTAGGGGGAAATATCTCACCTGTTTTACTGGAATCGATCTAGACTTCTCTGGTCGAGCTTCTTTATACCTCGATTGACCCCATGTGGGAAAACTAACCAATGGTGCATTTTCGTCAGAATATACGATGAAATCATTTGGAAATGCATGAATCCACTGATAACTAATGGCCAAAATACGAACCAGCCTCTTGGTCTCATAGTAATTTATAGGGAACACATTTCCTTCAGGTAACTATGTTTTAACCAAAAAACATATATGATCATGATAATGGATTTAAATTGAATTATCGTATTTAATAGTCATAAATTTTTCAACCGCTTCTAATTTTATTATCTTGAAACCTGGATTTAATGCATCCTCCGCAGACCTCTAAAACTCTTAAAATTCAGATGGTGCCAACTCAGGAGTAAAATCAATGACATCATGAGTTTCATTTTGTTGCACATATGGACCTGCAACATCATGTACTATGTTTTGAAACTGTGATGGATCTAGAATAAAGTTATTAAGATCTTCTTTGGAACTGCGGTCACCATGTTGAAACCAAAAAACATAATCTGGTTGATATCCAAACCGCAAGAGATGTCCCCCAACCTTATCAAATGTGTCAAACGTTCTTAGAGAACATCTGTAGAAATGTATTGTTTGTTTATAAATGAAAATAGTTCTTCATTCAGGTTAAATGACGTCTTTAAATCATCCCTCATGTTTCTCTCATTTCAGTAGCATTGAATTAAATTTTATCCCCTGCCATTTATTTATTGGAAAGTGAGTTGTGTTCCCATTCATCCATTTATTCATCATCCATCTTATTTGCTTCCATAACAATAAAATTATGAACCACATGTTCATAGATACAATCAAGCCTAATGTCACCTTATTTTTTATATTTATTAATAACACCACCATTAATATCATGATTTTCTATTAAAATAATTGAATTTATTTTTAATCATGAAGTAAAAATTCATAAACAATAATGTTTTTGTTTTTTATAGAAATTATTTCCATTACTGTAGGTACCTAAAAATATTATTAATGAGAATAAAAATTCCTTCCATAAACCAAAATGATTCACTATGAATTCTCTTTATCATTCCTACCCTTTTCTTTATAGGCATCTATAGAAATCTTTTGACCTATCCATGAGTTATACTCCCATTATAATGTTTTTATGTATTAGCCACTAGGTCTGTCACATTATCACTTTCATCATTAGAGGGATTGTTTTTCTGTTCTATAGATTGGATTCCCTTTCAAACATGGGGTTCATCCTCTTAAACCTGAACCAGACCTTCAGACACTATATTTTAATAACACTTTCTAATGAGAATTACTAGAGTAATCCTTTAAATCCTCTACATTCCTGTTACAGGAACCCTATACCAATTTTCTCTATTTTTTTCAAATGATGATGAATTTTTATCCCCTTCACCTTGTATCGTTCCATTTACTTCATCAATTGTGACCACAACTGCCACATTTGAAGCCCAAATAATTTAATTCAATTGAAAATCTATATGACCTATTTCAAACACCACCTTTAGACCACATAATAATCTACAATAGATTTAAAAAAAATATCAAATTAGTAGCTAAAATTTGAGTCTACTTCTGATTTGGGATCTTCTTTTCTATACCAAACCAAAATCAGTTGATTAGGGTCATTTACAGAAAAAAAATTCCAAGTTAGCTTCCCTCCTTCCTGATTTATAGCATGCATAACCTCCGAGTAGCTACTTTGATGAATCAGTACCCAAAATGGTATATTTTTATATTATTATTCACCGGTTTTCGACACCAATTCTTTTATATTTCTTCGTAGGCCTATAACAGTCATTTTAGAAGCATTATTATTCCCTCATATAAACACTACCAAATATTTCATCAATTTACTTCCTGATGAATAGAAATATAACCACGATTCAAACACACATTCAATGAGTTATCAATTTAATTATATTATCCCAGTTTACCAAGAATACTAAATTGTTTTTCCTTCAAGTCATGATTTACTGAAATCTTATTCCAATTTAATGGAATTAGAATGTGGCTCCAGGTTACTAGGGGAATGGTCAGTATAGTGGGTGTCAATGTCGGTTTAGTAGCAACTTTGGTAACTAGATTTTTGAAAACAAATATTAGATAGAATCTCTAAAAGAAAAATATGAGGATATGTACATAAGATCATTTAAAAATTTTTGTTAGATATAGAATAAGTAATTTTTTTAGAAATACATAACTATATAGAAAATAATAGTAGATGTAGTTTTAGAATTTAAGAACCTAGGAGAAATAACTCATAAATGGTGCATCATGATTCACCTGAGCATAACCCGGTACATGATAATATTTCTTATTCTGTACCTGTTTTGATAATCCAGATGGATATGCTTCAAATAGTTCACATTTTCATTATAACACATTTTTTAGGATTTGAACACATTATTAAAATAAATATCCTAGGATAAACATAAGGTGTTTTAGTTTTAAAATATGGTGTCATTATTTAGATATCCAATAAATGATTATACATTTTTCGCATAATAAATATATTTATTCACACTATGTTCCTTGATTTTAGCCAATGGTTGAAGCTTAAAGGATTCATGTTGACAATGAACATGAAGGGAAATGTGGTGATAAATATAAACCAATGCGGTGTTTATATGAGTGAAATATATAGTTTTTATGCAAAATATTTTTTCAAAAAATTGGATTAATAATAAAATTATCTAACCAACTCCCAAACTCTCCAAAAAATTGGAGGACATAGATTTCTAAAAGATCAAGTGGTGGGAACCATGGACCGGATAAGGATTGATTTCAGTCATGAATGAATCGTGGAAGTAGGAATCCATTAATATGTCTCAATGGAATGGGGAAATTCTTTATTTTTGTAAAAAAGGATATAATGTAAGGAATTCCTATGGATAAATAAAATGTATCATGGAAGAAATTAAATCGAATCATGAGGAGAAATTTATAGTGTTTTACATTAATTATTGGGAATTTGGAATTACATAAGTCCATTCCCTCTTCTAAATGATAATATGTAGACCCATATATTGACCTATGTAAAAATACATGGATAAATGTTTTTCATGTATTGATTATGAATTAAAAAAATTAGTTAAAGTGATATTAAATAATTAAATATCTTGGAGGCATATCATATTTATTCTAATAATTATATTATTATAATATCTAAAATTGAAGAACCCCAATCTGGGTGGAAAAGCATCAAATCCGAAAAAGTAGTGGGGCTATAACCAATGATCGAAGTATAAAAAGTGTTTTAGACCTATCACATGCTCTTACAAATATCAAAGTTAATGTGTATTTTTTTAAGTAAAACAAATTTAAAAATTAATATTAATAATGAACGAGTAGTGTCACTTAGTAGGTTTATAGATTATGTTATAAAGTACATTAGACTTCATAAATAGTAAGATATAAGTGTGATGAATTCATGTATGGGTATTACGACCCATTAAAATATAATTTTTGTTCTTCAAAAATTTTTAATTATAGGATATCCATTTCCTGGTGTAAGGGATAAAATAGAAATTTATTGAAAAATAATAAAATGATGGATTTTTTCACATGAAATGTAAACATATCATGTATTTATAAATCAATTTTTTCAAGGTATATAAAATAATTATTCAACCATAAGAAATTCATAAAAAGAAATGTTTTCCTAATACCTTATTTTTTCACAACTGTAATTTCTATTTTTTGCAATGGGCTATTAACGATGGGATCCCGTCGCAAATAGGATTTTGCGACATGCATTATACCCGTCGCAAAAAAACATCCCTATTATATACATCATATTCACAAAATCCTTTTGCGACGCGACCGTCACAATTAGTTTTTGCGCCGGAAAACGTACCCATCGCAAATAGATTTTTGATTATATACATTATATACCCATAAACCATTTTTGACGGGCCCATCGCAAATATTATTTGCGACGGGCCCCTCGTACTGTCACAAAATACCCCATCGCAAATACTAAAAATTAATAAAAAATTAATATATTTATTTTTAATGAAAAAATTATATTTTTATTATAGAAAATATTATTATTATTAGTAAAATAAAAAAAAATTAAAAATATAAAACTAAAAAAATATATTTATTAAAATTATGATTAATAAAAAATTAATATTAAAATTATTAAAATTCTAAAATAATAAAAAATTATTAAAAGTTTCAATATTTTCAAAAGAATTTAAAAAAATTATAAAAAATTATTATTATTATTAAAATAACCAAATATCAAAAAAATATAATACTAATATAAATAATAAAATATTATAAAAATTAAATTATGTAATATTTCCACCAATATAAAAAACAGAGACTTTAAATAGTTCATATTATTACAAATATTGAATTCAACTGTTTTTAACATTAAAAAATCAATGAGGGGTCGTATGGGGGAGGTGGAGGAAACTCCATCCCAAAACAACAAGTCAGATGGCACATGTACTCCTTCTACTCGTGATACTTTTGTTGTCGCCGCTGCTCCAATCGATGCAGCTCCTCCTCGTGATGCTGCTCTTGATGCTGCTGCCACTGACACATCTCTTCATGCTGCTTCTGCAAAGTCTCTATAAGCTCAGCTTGAGTACACAACTGCTCCTAATACTATGAGCCAAGAAGGTGATGTCTCTCCACGAGCTCCTCTCGAGCTAGACACTGACATCGCATCAGTACCATAATAAGTACCAGGAGTCAAATGAGAGCTGATACCAACTACCCAGCCCTTCTCAATGCCATAATGAGTTGCATGCATCCATGCCGCCTCATCGAAACGGTGAGAACCGGTCCTCTCAATCGTCTTATCCTGACCCTATGCTTGTGTCTGAGAGGTCACAGCCTCAAACGACTCCAATTCCAATTTAAAATTGAAATTATGAAAATATTATTTACAGATAAATGTCAAACTGAAAAAACCACACTAACCACAATATGACGCTGGAGATCACCTCTAATCTCTCAAGTGGCTGGATCACTGTACATCCTCCGATAAACGTCAAAATCTGTAATATCGGGATACTCGACTACCTACACAAATTTAAAATAAACAGTTTTTTTTTAAATTTATATAAAATATTTAATAAATATACTTACCAGATGCTCTCTATATGAACAGAATGTACGGCTAATAGCTCAATGTGTCACCTCCTATCTCCCCAGGTTCTGTTGTCCCACTGATGATCTCCTATGAAAACCACCATCCAACTAGTGTAAACATAATCCATCCCAAACGAGAGATCATATGTACTCTAGTCGGTGAGCTCTACATGACTCATCAAATTCTGTCACTCCTTCTTTCATAATGGCTATCCTTCTCAAATTGTGCAGAAACTGACAGAAATGGTCACGCATAGAAACATGCCATGCCGTGTGGATAGCGTTTCACATTCTATCATCGATAGGATACCATAAACCCTAAAAATAATTTATAATATCAAGTTATTAATAAAATAAATTCTAAAATAAATATTATTTATTTACATACTAGCCAATGATGTATCATGTCCCGTCTCACATCAACGGGAATATGTTCCCATGTAATCCATGGCTGAGAAAAATAATTGCGCAAGACAGCGCTCCCTTGTCTAATAGCTACATGTGAAAAACTGTGAAAAAAGAATAATAATAAATCAATTAGAATATATATAAATAAATTAACAAAATATAACTAAAATATACATATTATCATAGCTCCATGTGTATGGATTGAAACCAAGGTGTGGACGTCTCTTGGGGATAGGTTTAGGAATCATCAGTATAGAAAGACCACGCCCCCTCCGTGTACCCCCTGAACAAATAGTAGGCTAAGGGTCAGAAGATACAAAATCGCCCTCATCCAATGGTTGGTCAGACTCCTTCAACTCACGGAATATATCAGAGTCCATCTGAAACACACAATGATTGTTGTTAGCAGATAGATGAAAATTGATATTTAATATAGATATATATTAGTTATGATTATAACCATCATTTAACTGTATCAATGTTCAGATTCATCCTCTTCTCCATTGCTGTCAATGTCAATGTCTTCATATTACTCCTCAACATCATCAATGTACATATAAGTTTAATTTTCTTCATCTCTTGTCATTTCAAATTCATTTGTAACATCATTGACATCTTCATCATCATCAATCCTTAATTGTGAGGTTTCATCATCGATATTCACGTATATTTGTGAAAAAGATTGATTTTGAGCAGTCACTTTAAAAATATTAATTCTTTCCACTTCAGCATAACCATATTCAGTTTTAGTAAAATGATTTTCCCAAGATTTTATTTTTATTATGCTCCACCCATCACTTAAGTCTCTTGAATTAGAACATTAATTTGTATAATAAATTTTATGTGCCTTTTGATCTTGTAAAAATGGTTCATTTACTGCAAGAAGACTTTTATATTTAATATTGACGATTCCATGATTCAGATGAACCTTTAAGCCTCTCTCAATATCCAACCATTGACATTTAAACATTGTTATGTAATTCTATCCTAGATAACACAACTCAATTATTTCATCCAAAATGCCATAAAATTCATCTTCAGTTTCTCTGTGATGTGATCCTCTCAAGAAAACTCCGTTTTTCTTTGTTTTTTGTTTGATTCCCTATATGCATATGTATGAAATAAAAAACCATTCACCAAATATGCATTATATGATTTAACCATTTTGGATGGTGGGTTACTAAATATACACAGACGCTTATCAATTTTATTAGCATATTGAGAGACCTTGAAATTATTAAAACAATTATCAATATAATAAATAATAATCAAAATTGATATTAAGCCATCAATAATTAATGTTACCAGTTTTTGAAACCATTGAGAAAAACAATTTGTCTACGTTATTCAAGAGCAGCTGCTATAATTTGTGGAATTGTTTTTTTATATGATTATCATATAACCTAAAAATAAAATCAGTTAAAATACTATAACATAAATTATAGAATATGTTATATAAGCACTCTTAGGAAAAATTATTTCATTTCTTTATAGTTGAGCAGAACATATGTATGAGCTCTGTCATGTTCATCATCTAAAAGTCATCATTCATGAACTCCATCGAAACAAATATTTGGTTGATTAAAAACCGTTAATTTGTTATCCATTTCAGAATTAACATTCCCCTTTTTCGTCCCATGCAATTGTGTTTTGAGGGATATTGAGATTCAAAATAAGAAGAGCATAAAAAAATTTCCTCTTGCAGATAAGCTTTAGCAATTGAGCCTTCAACTGATTCTTTGTTACATACTTTTTTCTTCAATTTCTGCATGCATCTCTCAAAAGGGAACATCCATCGAAACTGTACTAGACCTCCACATTTAGCTTCATGTGTCAAATGTAATACCAGATATTCCATTGAGTCAAAGAAAGCTTGTGGGAAGATTTTTTCTATTTAAAAAATAATTACTGCAACATCTTCTTACAGTTTTCTTAGTGCATCGTAGTATGTTGTTGCTGCAAAAATGTCTCAAAAAATATGATGTCTGTTATCAAATCCCAAATAATTGAATTCAACAAACCTCTGAATCCAATTGACATTTGTATTTTGATTATAACATGACAATCATGACTTTTTTTATCCAGTAATATAACCATTCTTAACACATCTTCCCAAATTAGAAGCATAGCCATTTGGAAGTCACAAATCTACAATCCACTAAAAAAATAATAAGAGAATCTCTCTAGAAAGTATATAAGATTCTTTTGGCTTCATTAATCTCTATGATCTGACATCTTCAAATAGTTCAGGTTCCGGTCGCCTACAAATTTGTGCAAGATCAAACCGTGCATTTAGTGTATCTTTGGTCTTACCTAGTGTTTCCAAAAATGTATGAAATAAATTATGAAATTAGTTCTTATCAATTTTCATAACATCAAACATGTGGCGAACCAACAAATCGAACCAATACTGATGATCCCAAAAAATGTTATGTTTTATCCAATTGTGTTCATTCCCAATTCCATGAATTTTCTGCTGGATTAATGTTGGTCCAAATGTGGTGGAAGGTAATGAAAATAAAACTGATTTTAACTCTTTACCTGAGATCATCTTTGGAGCATCATCCCTTTCAATTGTACCTTTTCTGATATGATATTTGTTACTCTGAAAATGATGATCGGTTGGAAGAAATCTACGGTGACAATAAAAATAGCATGGTTTTTTCCATTGATGATCATAAAGGCTTTGTTGTCTTTCATACAGTAAGGAAATGATTTTGGACCATGTGTACTCCAACCAGATAACATTCCACATGCCAGAAAGTCACTAATCATCCACATCAATGCAGCTTTTAATATGAAATTTTGTTTCACCGAAACATCATATGTATTAAAACCATCACTCCATAGTGCATTTAACTCATCAATTAATGGTTTCAAATAAACATCAATATTTTTTTTTCCGATTTCATCGGATTAATAGAGACAAAAAGATATAAGTCTCCTTAATAAACATCCATGGAGTAAAATTATATGGAGTTATAAAGATATGACAACATAAAAACCGACTACCATAAGAACCAAAAGGACAGAAACCATCAGTGGAAAGACCCATTCTCTCGTTTTGGCCTTCTATAGAAAACGACGGATGCAGACGGTCAAAATGTTTCCACAAATCACCATTAGATGGATGATTGAAACTTTTATCAATTGAAATATTGGTTTTGTTCCATGGAATCTTTGACGCTGTGTTCTGATACATAAATGAACACTTCAACCTAGGTGTAAGGGGGAAATATCTCAACTATTTTACTTGAATCGATCTAGACTTCTCTGGTTGAGCTTCTTTATACCTCGATTTTCCACAAGTGGGGCAACTATCCAAGGACTCATTTTCGCTAGAATATAAGATTCAATCTTTTGGACATGCATGAATATTTTAATAACTAAGGCCCAAATTACAAACCAGCCTTTTCTCTCATTGTAATTTTCAGGCAACACATTTCCTTTAGATAACATTCTTTTAACCAAATAAAATATCTGATCAAAATAATTGATTGACATTTCATTATCTGATTTAATATCCATAAATTTTTTAACCAATTCTAATTTTATAATCTTGCAACCTGGATATAATGCATCCTCAAAATACCTAAACAACTCATAAAATTTGGATGGTGCCAACTCAAGAGTTAAATCAATATCATATTGAGTTTCTGTTTGTTGCATAGATGTACATGAAACATCAAGTACTTATTTTTTAAACTGTGATGGATATGGAATCATGTTATTATGATCTTCTCTAGAACTGCATTCATAGTGCTGATACCAAAAAAAATCTGGTTGAAAACTAAACCGCAAAGGATGTCCTCCAACCTTATCAACTATGTCAAACGTTCTAAGAGCACATTTTTTACATGGACACTTAATTGTGCCTTCTGAAAAATATTCTGGTTTTGATGATGAAAATTCTAAGAAAGCATCAAAAACCTCAATATATATATATTTTTAACTAGAACCATTTGTATTTCTACACTGATTTTTCCAAGCGTGGTCATCTAATAATGACTGATGTCGACATGCTTGTTCCATATTTTTCTACATAAATATAAAATCATCAATGCTTTTGAATAATTTGAAATTATAAAAACACTATCTGAAAAAAGATGATAAATAATTACAACTACTTCTTAATAATTACCATTAATTAAGGAAGACACAATTTCTAGTGGATTGACGGCTACTCTTTTTCCTGATGGTTCATTTACTTGCATCTTTCTCACACTGAAATCACAATGAAGAATCTGGTCTGAGGTATGCATATTCGTTCTCGTATGCATGAAAGTTAATATGTGTACCTCCGGCCAAATTCTTCATTTTGGTTTCAGTGTGAGAAATATGAATGTAAATGAGCCGTCAGACAAAAGAGCCCCCTTTTCATCGATGAATCGTCCTCTTCCAACTGTCACCACCAGAAAGCATTATAACTAATATTATATTATGAATGCATATCCAATCTCGTACATAAAATATTTAATTTCTATATAAGAGCACATTATTCATAATTTTTTGAGTCGTTGAGAGTTGAAAGGAGAGAAGTCATCGTGCAAAAGGAGTGTCGTCAATCCACTAGAAATTGTGCTGAGTTTTAAAATTTATTAATTTTTTTTTTAAAATTTCTTCCTAATTGTTCCGAACTGTTCCCAACTAATTATTACTTATTATTACTAATTATTACTAATTATAACAATTTATAACAATTTATAACAATTTATTACAATATATTACTAATTATTACTAATTATTACTAATTATTCCTATTTATTTCTTTTTATTGATATTTATTTCTAATTATTGCTAATTATTGCTAATTATTACTAATTATTACTAATTATTGCAAATTATTACTTATTATTACTAATTATTACAATATATTAATAATTATTAAAATTTATTACTAATTTTTACAATTTATTACTAATTTAGAAATACATATAAATACATATAAAAATGAAAATTTCTTTAATAATGAATCAAAATTTGGTAATCATGGTTGTGGAGATGATTAAAAACATTCCCTTCATTATCCAAGCAGTTTTCGTTTACAAATTATTACTAATAAAAAAATTCTATGATCAATATTTTCAAAACAACATTATTAATATCATTAAAATAATAAAAATTTATAATTATTACTAATTATTACTAATTATTACTTATAATTTCAATTTAATACTAATTATTACTATTTATTAATATTTATTAATAATTTAGCAATACTTAGAAATACTTAAAAAAATGAAAACTACTTGAATAATGAATCAAAATTTCGTAATCATCGTTTTGGAGATGATTACAGACATTACCTTCTTAATCCAAGTAATTTTCATTTACTAATTATTACTAATAAAAAAATTATATTATCAAAATTTATGAAAAAACCATTTTAATATCATTAAAATAATAAAAATATTAAAAAATATTAAAATTAACAATATTCGCAACATGATTTTCTCTATTCATAACATGTTCAAATATCATAGGGTCTCCAATTAACAGGTCATGCGAAATAGAAATTATGTGTCTACCATGTCCAATGTATATTTTATAATTTTCCCAGCATGGATGATCACCTTGCAAGTAGTGTTGCAATAGGATGATCAATGTAATGTCGTTCTCGTCTCTAAGAATCATCTCACTCCCTTTACATAGATCATCTGTCCTTAAATATTTGAGAGGACATCAGTATCATTCCCTTAATTTTTAAAGAAATAATGGTCTATGTAAATGGTCATGTGAGATAATTCTTATAGATGAGAAGGGAATGAATTGGGTTGTCATATTGCAACGCTACTTGCAATATGATCAACCATGTAAGGATAATTATAGAGTTTACACTGGACATGGATAACATAAACATTTTATTTCACATGACCTAACAATTGACGACCCTTTGAGATTCTAACATATTAAGAATAAAGAAAATCTTGTTGCAATTATTACCGATTATTACTAATTATTACTAATTATTAAAAATTATTACTAATTATAACTAATTATTACTAATTATTACTAATTATCTCTAATTATTACTAATTATTACTATTTTATACAAATTATTACCAATTATTACTAATTATTAATAATTATATCCAATTATATCTAATTATTACTAATTGTATCTAATTATATCTAATTATTATTAATTATTTATTATTAATACTAATTATTACTAATTGTATCTAATTATATCTAATTATTACTAATTGTATCTAATTATATCTAATTATTATTAATTATATATTATTATTACTAATTATTACTAATTATATCTAATTATTACTAATTATAGCTAATTATATCTGATTATATCTACTTATATGTAATTATATCTTATTATATCTAATTATATCTAATTATATCTAATTATATGTAATTAAATTTATTATATCTGATTATTACTAATTATTACTAATTATATCTAATTATACCTAATTATATCTAATTGTACCTAATTATTACTAGTTATTACTAATAATTACTACCTATTACTAATTATTACTAATTATTACTAAATATAACTATTTGTTACTATTTATACCTATTTATTACTAATTATATGTAATTATTACTAATTATACATAATTATTACTAATTATTTCTAATTATCACCAATTAGTACTAATTATAACTAATTTTTCTTAATTATTACTAATTATACCTAATTATAACTAATTATTCCTATTTATTAGAAATTATACCTAATTATTACTTATTATACCTAATTATTACGAATTATTCCTAATTATTACTAATTATAAATAATTATTACTAATTATACCTAATTATTAATAATTATACCTAATTATACGTATTTATTACTAATTGTACCTAATTATTACTAATTATACCTAGTTATTACTAATTATACCTAATTATTACTAAATATACCAAAATATTACTAATTATACTTAATTATAACTAATTATCCCTAATTATTAATAATTATTCCATATTATTACAAATTATACCTCATTATTACAAATTATACCTAATTATTACTAATTATACCTAATTATTACTAATTGTATCTAATTATTACTAATTAAAGCTAATTATTACTAATTATAGATAATTATTACTAATTATATCTAATTATTAATAATTATCCAAAATTATATCCAATTCAGCTAATTAACTACATTAATCCCTAATTATTGCAAGTTAACAATAATTATTTATATTTATAACTAACAATATCAATTTCTTACTAAAAATAAATATAAATAAAAAATCAATTTAATTCTAATTTAATTAGAACTAATAAACAACAATTAAAATTAATATAAAAAAATCAATATAAAAATCTAAAATATAAATACCTTAAACCTTAATATTCTGGAGGTATTGGCGCCTTCCAATTGCTCTTGTATAAAAATCTTTAACTAAAATAAAATTTTCCCTTACAAGTAGAGAATGAAGAGAAAGATAAGGGAAGATCTGAGTGATTTGAAGAAAAACGGTTGGGGGTATATATAAGTTAGATTAGTTGTGACGGGGTTGTTTGTGATGGCTTTCCCGTCACAAATAGTAATATTTACGATGGGGCCCCTCACAACTACCCTCGTCCGCATTAATTACAGTCGACGGTTAAAAGGGTATTTTCAAAGGGGCTCGTCGCAAATACCACCTGTAGACATACGATTTGCGACGGGCTACTTTTCCCATCACAAATAGTATTTACCGCTGCTGGGATTTTGCGACGGCCAGGTCGCAAATACCATCACCCTCATTAATTACAGTCGACGGTTAAAAGGAAATTTGTGGTGTGTCCCATTGTAAATACACATACTATTTGCGATGGGAGACTTTGCCCGTCGCAAATTATATTTACCGCCTCCGGGATTTTGTGATGGGGACGCTTCCCCATCGCAAATACCATTCCTGCTTTTTGGCATGCAAACCATGCCAATCCTATTGTAACGGTTCAGCTATTCCTGTCGCCATTAAGCTAAAATTTTCAATGGGAATAGACTCCCATCGCAAATACGTATTATGTGGGACCTTTTGTGACGTTATATATTCCCGTCGCAATTGACCCGTCATAAATACCCACTTTTCCCGTTGTGTTTGTGGAATTGGTTGTATTTTAAATCATCATAGATTCACGGTTATCAGGAACTCAATATTACATTGAACATTCACGTGTCTGTGATTAATGTCCTCAATAAATCCATATAATTATTAACATTTTTTATCCATGAATGTATCTCCACATTTAACTACGGTTATCCGAATTAAAGACCAAGTTATAATATATTCCATGTGATCCTTGTGCTTGTCATTCTATCTTATACATATAATATTTTATAATTAATTTTATAATGTGGGGTTGCCAACATAGAAATTTTGAAATATGAAAACCTAGACTACTAATAACAAGTTTAAATTATGTGTGTGCAATTTATTTAATATGTGTAGAATCTAATTCTCCTTATATTAAAAAAGTCTTTCTTTTAAATGATGTCGTGATTGTGACACAACACCAAACCTATAAATGAATATAACCTCTTGATAAATTATACAATATTGAATATATTAAAAATAATAATATATTCTATATATTTCGATGAATTCAATTCTATGTTAACTTGTGTTGCATGCAACAAAGACATTCTTTGATAGCTTGTCCTACAAACAAGCCTGAGTTTAAGAGAACAACAATATGTTTTTAAAATAATATTATTTTATATATAATGATAAACAAATAATCCTTAAATATTTAGTTATGAATAATATGTAGGTAAATATAAAAATATATGATTTATAAAAATATTAAATGAAATCATATGAAACCAATTAACTAGAAATAAGTATAGAAATCTATTGAATATAAAATAAATGTTATTATGAACATGAATGTGGTATAAACTAATAAATTATACCAATTATTTCTATTTAATAATATTAATTTAATAATTATTTAATATATTCAATCTAATAATATTTCTATTCATCCAATAGATATTATAGGGATAAAATAGGAACAATGTATTTTTAACATATAAAAAGTAATATTTTTATGAAGGAAAATTTGATGCCTTTGGATGGTGAACCTTTATTAAAACAGAATTTTGGATATTTTGTAAATTTTATATCCCAAAATATACATCATTTTTTAATTTTAATTTAAAATTTTCTTTAGGGTGAATTTTTATTATTTTTCTGTGAAATTTCGTTTTTTGACGAATAATGAAAAATACTGATTTTTAATTACAAAATTATATTTTTATAGAATATTTAGATGGATAAATTATATATTTGATTGGTTTGACAACATAATTACATTAATTAGACATCAAATAATCCAATTTAGGTAATTATAAATAATTTCACATTGAAATTGGATATAAAAACATAAGAATTATTTAAACATATTTACTTAAAAAACCCTATGTCTCATTCTATATATATGATTAATTTTAAATTAACTAATGGCACATCTATGATAGGAATTTTAATAAATTGAAACCATATTTAGAATTATAGTAATTTATAATTTATAACAAGGTCAAATATGTTTTTCACCAAAAATATTAGTAAAACTAAATAAAATTAATTAAAACGATCAAGAGAAAATTTATCTATACAATGGACTAAACCATAAATATTAAGACCAAAAATACCTATGAACAAATAAAAACTGCATTTATGGAAGAAATTTAATCAGATAATTATTTATATATAATATTATTTATTATTGGTGCAACATGAAATGGGAATAACATCGGTTGAAGTCTCTTTTAAAAATATTTCAAGAATGACACTCCTCCACCCCATTAAGATTTCACTCATCCATACCAATTATTAAAACCTCTCAAGACCATTGTCTCATACAACATCTGAAAAAATAAGTTCCCAACATCGATAAACATATTCTATTGTCCTCCATTTTTTAATAAATCCTTTAAAGTATATCTTTTAGTGTAAACTAAAAGTAGTTACCAAAAAATGAGGTAACATTCCAATATGATCAAATTCATTTTATGTCTTTCACAAACCATTAAATTATTCTTATTATATTATTATAAAAAAAATATTATTATATTAAATATATTGAGATTTTTTTGCTATGTTTTTATGTACACTCTCGCACACATCTCTCAAATGGGATACACAATCATCATTTAAGGGTAAAGTTTACTACCGCCTCACGAACGGATGTCTTTCGTTCTTCCATTAAAAAATTTTATAGTTTGTAATAATGTTGAATATAGAGTTTATATATGAAATATAATATATTTATAATGATTTTTCCCTTGTAATATTTATTTAAAATCTACTTTTATGTTTTCCATTTTTTGGAATATGATAACATTTTTTGGAGACATATGGAATATTGTCTCCTCAAAATGATGTGATTCATTCACAATATACATGTAATTTATTAAGGGTTGTATTAAAAAATATGTGGAATATATAAAGTAAATAAGTTTCTATTATTATAATATATAAAAAATCATTTAAATATCAGTCTTTTAGATATGAAATTGAAATGGAAGTAGCGTTTATGCGTACGTAGGACATACTATCTAAATGAACGATAAATTTCATTTAATATCTCAAAATATTATGGATTATTATAGAAACATATATAAGTAATATATATTATATTTAAATCTTGGATTACATTCTTTATATGATGAAATCGTGAACTAATTAGTAGGAAGAATGAGTAACATGTCAAAACGTACTAAAAAAACCAGGCAATTAACACATGAAATAGTGAAAATAATGAAATATTGTTATGTAAATGGGTAATAATATATTATATGAGTGTAATATATGAAATAAAAAAATATATTTGTTTGGGAATAAGTTATTACCATATTTAAAACCATTATACATTTAATTAATAAATTTTCACATAAAAGGAAACACAATGTAATGGATTCTTGTCTCACATTTCATTCCATGAGGCTTATACCTTTATAACATCATAATTATAATCATTTATGTGTATACATCCCATGTGTTATTTTATATCTTGAATAAATTTATCTTCATTTTATTTATAGTCTCATTTTCAATTATTGCTTTTATAGTTATTATAAATAAATAGTTATCAAGTATTAAGGGACTTCGTCTCAATATTCATTCATCGAGGAAGGATTGATTTATGTGCACATAATTCTTTATATATTGTGTCAAAATATTCACATTTACTTTTAATATCATGATTCACTTATACTTCATGATATATAGTGTTTTAGTTTGAACAATTTTATGTAATGTTATTTATAATTAATATTTCCCAAGTGGAAAATACATTTTATAATGAAATTACTTTTCAATAGGTTATATAAGTTCCTCATTATTGCTAATATGATATTATAGTGTGTGAAAATAATTTGAAAATATATATTTATATTTAATATTTATTAATATGTATTTAAATTTATTTCTCAAAATCATTTAATTGAAAAATTCCCACTTCAACGTTATGACCATAATAATGGTCTATTTTAAAATATCATTCTTATCGAGATTTCGTATTATTTAAATTCCATTAATGTGATTTATGTGGAGATTATTCAATAAACAATTTAATTTTATTTTCCACTAGTTATTCATAATTGTTTTCATGTAATAGTATAATTTTATGACACATTTGTTGTCAAAATGTTTTTGAAAATGGTTTTAAGAAACTATACCTCAATTCTCACTATTGTCGTACAAACTATTATCATATAAAACCCATGTATTATTAAAGAATAAAAAACGTTATTTACCTTTTAAAAATTATTTATTAAGTAAAATTTATCCCCCGTTCAATTTAAAAATTATTTAAAAGTAATCATCCTATATTTTTCTGAACAAAGAATATTTATATCTTTTTTCTATGTAAATGGAGTGTTCAATTTTTTTTCTACAACATGAATGGATTTACCGACCAACATTTCTTCAAAGTATAATTTTCTATTTTAAAATATAAAATTTAAAAAGAATTTTATTTAAATTGATATTTAAAAATTAATGGAATCTTAAAATGTTTTCCTAAATTAAAATATAATTTTCCTCAATAATGCTTTTTTATGAACTCTTAATATTATTTATATTAATCAGTGACAATAACCCATTATTTTTAAGAGACATGCTATTTGTTTAATTGAGACCATTATTTTAATTTCTGTTGTTGTTTAATGATGGTTTTTTTCAAGGATAGTATTTACATTCACTTAATTGATTCATTTGTTTGTCCCCTTGAAATATTCAATTTTGTATGATCATTAGAAATTAAATCTAACTTAATTATCCATATAATATTCTGTTGATAAGTTTATTGCCTAGTTTGAATATCATATTTAAATAAATGATTAATTTTTTAGTTATGTGAATTTTTGGGGAAATAAAAATAATCATGTGTCCTTTAGTAAAAATGAATATTTGGTAAGAAATTTTATTTATTAAATGAATCTATTAGTCTATACGTAGATAGATCGGGGAAGGTAATGATCGGTGGGGCACACACATAATATATCCCATTGATGTAATGAAAGTTTCTCATGAGAAAATTAGTTTTTAATATTAAATTGGTTTCTACATATAGATTTATACCATGTTGTGGGTGTTCTTAACGGTATCAGTTTTTATGTTCCTTAGACATTACATCCAATAGTTAATAACTACCTTCATTTTTATTAATTATTTATTATCCCTTATATTTTCACTATAAAAATGAATATGGATTTAT
Source organism: Viscum album (assembly GCA_963277665.1). Taxonomy (NCBI): domain Eukaryota; kingdom Viridiplantae; phylum Streptophyta; class Magnoliopsida; order Santalales; family Viscaceae; genus Viscum; species Viscum album. The sequence continues at coordinate 291,158,881 of OY728143.1, read as the reverse complement.
TTCATTTATTAAATGGAACGTGTTTTCTATTTCATACAATTCAATATTAATCATTCCTTATCATGTTATTTAAATGGTGTTTGTTTTTAGTAATATACAGTCCCATATTGTTTTGAGACATCATTCACAGTTTATTGATTACATGGTATGTGTGTTGAGATATTAACATTTCCATAATGATATGATCATTGATTCAATATTCTTCTTGATGTACAAAATCATACTATGATTTGGAGCTGACCCACATAATGTTTTCTATACCTAAGAATCACCAAATTGTTGTAAGAATGATATGAAAAGAAATATTAGATTGAATAATATTACTATCCTCGAATAGAAATCATTGTGTTGAAATTTTTGTATTCATTTACAATAAAAGATTCATGTATGTATCTATTTTACCATGACTATAACTTTTTTCGATCATGTAGACATGATTTACTAGTATGTTATGCCAATTTATTTATTTTAGGAACCAAATCTTGGAAATTGGGGTCATATTCACAACCAAATAACTAAATCCATATAAAATACAATGTTACATTCCCAATATATCAACAATATAGGATTATTTTTAATATTCTATACAGATAAGAATGCAAAATATAAGAATAATATCATTGATGTTTGGGATGTTAATTATGTTAGTAATGACATGATTTGAAAACCTTAATCTATAATACAGGATAATTAGGATTGATTAATTTGTTTTAAAATTAATCAAATAATGTCAAAAACAAATTAAATTAATGGTGAAATAATAATTTTTTCATGGTTGCTTCTTTTTGAATTTATTACTACACTTATTGGATATAATGAATTCATAATATATATTATGGGTTTTTTCACATTTTGAATTTTTAACCATCATTTTGAATACCAAATCAAATTATAAAAAATATGACATTGACTAATTTTGAAGATAATATTTAAAAAATAATTAATATTTTATAAAAAATTCTTAGTAAATATGATAATTTATACATTTAAAAAAATTACTTATTTACCTGAAAACATGTGTTCTTACAATACTAACCACTTTTTAAACAATTTAAAATCTACATTGAATTTTGTTCTATTATATAATAAATTATATCAGAATAATTGTTTTTAACAATAATACATTATTAAAAAACATTTATTTGTAATTTTATTGAATTTTTGAAAAAAAATATTTCTAATTAGAATTTTATATTTCCCAAAAATTTATTATTTATTTATTTGTATTTAAAGTATATTTATATAAAACCAAATATATAAATATTTATAAAGTAATGAAATGGAGTAAAATATAATCATTTTTAATTTAAAAGAATGAAATATTCATCTTCGAACTATGAGGGTCTATATAAATAACGTATTATTATTCTAATATACACCATAAATGTAATGTGTATAATGGTGAAGGATTATTTGGGAGGTACGAAGTATATATATTTTTTCAATATCATTATAAGAGTCATCTTCTCCAACAAATGATTTCATATTATCCTCAATTGTGGAATCTATTCATCGGCATGTTCCATGGAAAATCCCAACGATGTCATAACACCGAGAAGCACTAATAAATGTGCTTCATGAGGTATTATTTAATTGTTTTATGCAATAGATTATCTTATCTCAACCAATTACATTTTATCATAACCCTTAATATTTTGTTATATTAATTGTCACATTACAATAGTTATATTGTCAATGATTATAATTCATAATAGTGGTTAATATTTTGGAATGATATATTTTATAATGGCCCTAAATACCATGATATGTTCAAGTTTTATCTATAAATACATATCATAATAATGAATTTATACAATAAAAATATAAATTAATTTATAATAGTTTGGTTCATTACATTCTTACCCCTTTTGAAATTTTATAATCGGGTTTTCATAAAATAAAATAGATAAGGGTACTTTTGTTTCATCTCATCTTTAGTCCCGATGTATCATTGCAAATGTTGTGTTTATTCCATATAATATTGAAATGGGTAATTTTCATTTAATTAACTATTAATCATTGAACCATTAAAAGGGGGTTTTATCAGTGGTTTTTGTTTTTTAATGTTTCCAAAATTATGAAATATGGCCCATGACACTTTTTAGAATAGATTTCCTTATGAATATAATATCAATATTATTAGCATTATGATATTATAAAGTAAAAGAGGCATAACAAATTTAAAATATTTTATTTCATTGTGATAACCTATATCCATACCAATTCGACTCTTATGGTTCTATGGTAATTCAATATTATAAATAAGTGAAAAAAATCAGCCAAATTCTATTACGCTCATTATGTAATGTCTCCACTTTTCCCAATGTTGTGAGCCTTTATTATTTTGTTTTAAAGTCATTTAAACAATATAGATGTCATTGGTAATAAAAAAATGGATTAATAGGGTGCATCAAGGGATCATTTCATCCTAGATCCTAAAAATGGTGGGAGTAAGACATGGCCACACTGTAAGAGGTATCTGCGCTGCCAAGACAACACGATTTCCCTGAACCATGTGGCTATAGAATGTTGGGACCTGTGGGTCAAAATACTTGACCTAAAATGTGTGACACAATTTCCTCGACCATGTGATCCTATGTAATTTTTTGAAAAATAGGTTTCAAATGGTTTGTGCATGATTAGTAAAACTGTGAACCTATCTAGGTGAGGCACCCCTTTATAGAAGTGTAGGGAACACGGTTAGAACAAGGTCTGGCCAAATTGTGGGGCCAAACCATGGGTAGTGTATTTTTTTGAATGAAATGAAAATTATCACCTTCATTATTATGTAACCTTTTTTCCTTCCTTCCCTATCCCATTCTAAAGGGATTTTCCTCCCTTTGGGGGGCAAGGTTCTCTATTTCCCCCGTCAATGGGGTTTTGAGATATCTTATTCATCTAACTATCTAATAAATCACATTCAAAATAATTGGAAATACCTTGGTAGGATCTACCTTGAACACTAATATATTTATAGTTTCTCATTACATCCATTTTATTATTTTTCTATGATTATTTTTACCCTATTCCATGTCATTTGAAAAATCCTTTTTTTTCTTCCATTTCCGGTCATATCAGGAATTGATAAAGGAAGAATGGAGTGATATTACAATATGTTATGGTGTATATACTATATCCCTTCATTTCTTCATGTTTTATATGCCATGATGTTGTGTATATCTCTAGAATCTACAAGAGAGGATTTTTTATGGTCAAATAAAATATTTAATGTGGTTTTCCATGCCTTATGTGCCATTACCTTATAAAGAAATCAATCTGAGTGTTGTTTTATTCGTCACCCGGCCACCCATTCGTGTTTTCATACCATTCATAGCCAAATTTACAATTTTCATACATGGAAATATCATTTATTGTGTTTTTTTATATTTATTTAATTCCATAAATATATGAAATTGATTAATATGAATGTTGGACCATGATTTTAGACATGAGATTATTTCCCAAAATTTATAATTAAATGTTCATTCTTGATTTTTCTCCTGAAATAAACATTCCATACATTTTAATTACCAATTTAATGTTATTTTATAACATTGAATATTCTAATATGTGACTGGTTATATTTATTCTTCACCAAGATTACTATTCACATTACCTTACATTATGCTCATTGCTCTATGCCTTAATTTTTTGTCTTGGATTATGTCTTATTCCTTATAAAAGATTTATAGTTTTTTTAATTAGAATTTATTTATGAAATTTGATCAGATTCATGTTAATTTCTTTTTATTATTATTATATTTCATTTTTTCTTAATGTATGTTTCATAGTGATCAGATATTATACCCTAGAGATTATGCATGTGTTTAATGACTTACAACTTTGAAAGTATATATTACTATATATGGTTATCTTGTTAGATTTTCCATGAGGTGTTTCATTTATGGAATTAAATAATATAAATACCATTTTTATAATCTATTATTTCTAAGACCACTTGATAAGTTCCAAATTGAACATGGTTCCCTGATTAAGGATCCCAGAGAAGGACTTGTTGTACTTGTATGGATACTCTTAATTCCCTGAGAGTGATAAATATGATATCTAGGTAAGAAAATGATGGGAATACATTATATAAACTCATGAAAAATTCTGGTTCCAATGTATAACATACATGTTCATACCCATTGGAACGATGTCTATTCCATTATAAGGGTTATACCCGATCCCCAATGCGAGATACATTGAGTGGTCAAAGACACACTATTCCCAAAGTGATACATGGGACATTTTATGGGTTTCCCATCATAGAATCTATGTTATAGGATATATTTTACGTTTCCAAATATCCCTTGGGATTCATCTTATATCACGTTGGACAGTCTAAGGCTCGACCCTCTGAAATTGATGGAGTGATTGGGTGCTAATTTAACATGTAATACATGTATTTTACTTATTAAAAGACGTCTATAATGATACTGAATTGTGTCTTCCAAGATAAATTAAAATATTAAATATTTATTCTTTATTATTTTTTGGATTAGAATGTAATTGATCATTTTTACAAAAAATTACTTGAACATGTACCTTGTTAAGGAATAAAACGTAGGCCGAAGCAGATGGTCTTGGACGACCATCCACTTGGGGCAACATACCAAGGTGTTATGTTTTATTTATTATTTTATTGATATTATAATTATTCTAATGGTAATATATTTTTTCCTTAAATTGACTAACCTATAAACCAAAAATTCCAACTTATTGATATTTATATTTTAGACCCTTATCGTTCACTATTTGGTACCCGGTTAGACTTTATGATCGCATGTGTGGATAATGTAACGTGTGATTCTTCTGATGCCTGATTTTTTTTCTTAGAATTGATATTTGGGGTATAGGACATATACCATGATATATATTAATATATAATCGTGGTTGTATTTTATATTATAACAGTTCTATCCTTTTACACATATCATTACATGCTTTTAGGCAAAGTTAACCATTAAATTATAAGCCAATGATCGTAAAGTATAATGTATTCGGATGATTAGGATCATAATTAAACATCTTTAAATCATAATTATTTAACCTCCATATTGATATAAAAAACTGCAATGACCTCTTATACCTATATAGAATAACCTGGGGAATACATGAAAAAATTTATGAGCTAAAAATCCAATTATTGAAATATGGGTAGGAATTAAACATATCACATATGATAGAAGACAAAACATGATGGCATAAAAGGATGGGAAAATAAATAAACATAAAAAATAATAAAATATATAACTAGAGAATATATATTCTTATAATTATAGTAATGTTAAAAAAAATATAACATGAAATAAAAATGAGTCAAGGAAAGCTTCCAATACATGGGGGACAATGTCTTATAAAGGAATCAAGTTATCTCCCAATCCCAACAAAATATATAATGAGACTAAACATTAAAAAATTAATTAAAATCATATATGGTTGCACCCATAATAACAGATTCATGATTTTTTTCCAAATGGTTAATCATACTTAATGAATCAATACTAAATATAACGATTAACCATTGTAAGATTTGGGTATCATATTCATTTCAAAAGTTAAAACATAATAGAATATCATAACAGTGTCCTTGAATAATATAATTTCAACCATACATTAAAATTTATATGGTAAAATATCCAATGATCATGATATTTTATTTCAAACATAAGTTATTACATGAGAAAATAGTATTTCAGAAACATTATAAATAAAACAGTTTAGTTCAGTTTAAGGAAAATATTAATGATTCTTTAAAACTGAAAAGGAAATATTTTTTAAAAAACTAGAAATGAAACATGATAAATTTTAAAGATAAAATGGTTTATTTAATTAAATTATTGTTTTCCTAAAATAGATTATAAAATTCTCTTTAATATGGATTTAAAATCTGGAAGATCACTTGAATTAGAAATGCTATAAATACAGAATTGAGAAGAAAACATTTTTATTATATTTATTCCCCCATTAATGATTGATTATATGATCTTGTATTTGTTTTTTGAAATATACATAGAATTTATATTCATTATATAAAAATAATGAAGGAGTTCATTTGGAATATAGAGAGAATGCGTAACCCAAAAGAAAATATATATGACTGGAAAGGATTCCTTAAATTTTGTTTGAAAGAGTTCATCACATGAAAATAATGTCCTAAATAATCAAATAAAATACAGTAATTAAATAAGTATGTACCATTTATATATTCAATGGATTTATTTTTAATTTTATTAAGTTCATTTATGGCCTTCTTTATAATATATTGTATTCAATATCATCATTTGATAGTGCTCGTTCTCTCAGTTTTCATGATCAATTCACTTGTATAAAAGTAAGTAAGTTATTATAAATATTATTTAGAAATCCAGTATTGAATTTATGTGTTATTAATGAACATAAATAATTTTAAATGATCTTATAAATGATTTGGTTATATTTTATGAGAACTTTTTGTTAGATTAAATGTTAGAAATAATCGTTGTGATTTTCATTTTCAGGTATTTCTCACAGCAAACTTATTTTATTTTATTATTTAACATCATGAATTTAATATATATATTTCAATTTTTATTCAAGATAATTGTTATATTACATGCCTTTATGGAAATTGAAAATTATTCATTCTTGAATGTGATAAATTAACACCTCACGAACAATGTTTTCACATCCTAAATAAAATAGATAAATGATGGGATTTAATGATGTATTATTCCATTTTAATAATAAAATTTCAGTATATTTGATGTACTGGAGTAATCATACCATTTGGATGAGATGGCTTGAGGATAGAATAAAAAATGAAAATACCATGAAATGAAAATAAAAGAAATAGAATGAGAAATTTAGTTCTTGAATATCTCTTCCATGATAACCTATATTGAGAAATTTATTTTTATTTTAATAAGACAAAGAGATCAAGGATGCGGGGGAGAGGTTTTGGAATTTATTTGAGAGTAATTTGGGTAAATCTCAAACCTAGGAATGGGTGATCTAAATAAGTGGTGATGGTGGAATTTATAGTGGAGGATACATGTGTAACTTCCCAGGTAAATAATGAATATGAATTTTTCATATTTATTAATTTTTAAATGAAATATTAATTTTACATTAAAAGGGTTTCTATGTTCGATAGCGTACCCGATATGCAACAACAGGTTTCTTTGAAATCTTACTTTGCACAATAATAATATATTATTATTTTAAACCGTAGTTAAATCCTAGCCTTTGTATTGGATCAATGAAATAAAGTAACTAAAATATTACTGTTCATGTTTTTTAAATGTATTTTAATTTATGAAATAAAATTTAGAGGCTTAAAATGTGAATATATCTAATTTTAAGCACATTTTACATTAAAAGGCCGATTTATCGAATTTTAATGGAAAACCATTTTTAAATCTAGTTTTTTTCACTTTAATAAATTCTATATTACTAGATAAAATCCTTCTTTATAATGGGGACGTCATCATTTACTTTGTCTAAATTTTTGGAATTTTTCCGATAAAGTTCATTTTTTAATGAATAGTGAAAAATATTGAATTTTATTTAAAAATTTCCTTTAAATATAATTTATTTATATGGTTAGATTATATTTTTAAATGGTTTTAAAGAAAAATTAAAATATAATTTTACCATTTAATCCAATTTTGGTCATTGGAATTAATTTTACTTTAAAATTGGACATAAACAAGTTTCAATCTTTTAATAGTTATTGTTTCATAAAAACACGCTATTTGTTTTGATAACAGGAATTAATTTTAAAATTAATTAATGCCACTTATATGTTTTCAATTTGAAAAAATAGACATCATTTTTGAATTCAGAATATCAAATATAGATGAGGCTCAATTTTTGGTATTTTTTTGAAAAACATCAATTTTTTGATGAATAGTGAAACCACATAGTGGTAGTTAAAAAAAACTGACTTTTTCATTTAAATGAAATTTTACCACTTCTGTGAATTTAATTTCAAAAATCCGACATACATGGTAGTTATTAAGAAGTAAAATTTGGTTCATTACGATGAAACTAATTTTTGGTGAATAGTATATTTTCACATTTATTTACCGCGGTTAAAGGTAAATATGGTAATTCAAGGTTAATTGAATATTATTATAATTCCAAATTAACATAAAACATTCCAAACCTCCTTGGTTGAGTCATTAACGACATTGGGCATCTTGGGGTCGATTTTGGGACCCCATTGAGCCACATGGGAGTGACAATGATAATTTAGATTAATTAATATAATGTGAAGACAAAATTGACATTAACAAAAATCCTTTAGTAATTAATTTTTATATGGTGTTATTTAAGTCTTATTTTCGACTATAAATATTCTTATGAAAGATAAATAGATTTCCTATATCATGGAATTTGTTTTATAATTTTTAGACATCAAATAAATTAAATTATTTATGACACAATAATGATGCAGTATTTAACTCATTAATAAATGATTTTTAAAAGAAGATTATAATGATTGAAATATTATCCAAAACATGTCCAATTATGATTGGATGATTTTATTTAGACCATTATACTTCTTATATTCATCTATAATTATTTGTGGACATTTTTAAACCGAATATAAGTTTATAATAAAATAATATTTTCACACATTACAAAGGATCCCCTCCACTCCCTTATAAAAAGACACCATTTCTAACCAATTCCTCACAACTCTAAAGCCATTTGTAACATCCAAAGTCTACCCAATTAATCTCCTTACATCCCTCTCCTCCACTTGAAAGACTTACCTTAGGAAGAAGGCACTTCAAGATGTCCATTGGTTCAAACCAAATGGAGTTACCCAAATTAATTGTGACTATTTCTCTTAAATTGTTTTCTATTATTTTACATATCCAACCCCTCAAAATATTTTTATTCATTTATTTTGTAAAAAAACCAGTATACTAATATACTATAATGTTGTTATGAAAATTATTCAAATTACACTTACACACACCTCCATCTAATGGGTGAACAACATAATGTTTCTGTGGATGGAAAACTAACGCCTCACGAGACGATGATTGTTCAATTAAACTCTTACCACCTCTCATGGTGGACATTATGATGGAAATGTATTTATATATGATATATATATATATCATGTTTATTATTTAATTATTCTTCTATACTTCTCATTTATAGAACACATTTTGGTTTCCATAGTGGGTAAATACGATAATCTCATTTGAGGAAGTGCGGACTACCGCCCCCTCAAAGTGATGTGACTCGTTAATTCGTTATGTGAGATGTATAAAGGATAGAGTTAATGATATTATATATGATATTATACTATAATTATAATATACCTATGTATAATTATGTTTTAATTCAGTTAAAATAATAAATAGAAATGAATGTAGCGTTCTTGCGTTCGTACGACTTACCGTCTCCATGAACGGTGCATTTCATTTCTTACCTCTAAATGTTATGTACTATTATAAATACATGTATATAATAGATATATATGATATATATGATATCAAAATCATTAATATAATTTTTATATAATGATCCATTTAACACATTAACAAAATGTAATTATAAGAAGTCCATTTTTGAATCAAGTACCAAATATCAACAAAACGAACATTATTAACATAAATTATTACATAATGTTTATAACATAGTAATAAGTGATATAAAAGAAATAATAAACTTGAAAAAGGTTCTTAATCATGTATAAATTATCTTTATCTTATTATTCAGGAGATTAAAGAACGATCGAGTCAAGTCGGACACGAGGTAAGGGATCCAACCTCTATATTTCTTATCAAGTACTCTCTTTTATTTCATTTATTTTATTCTCCATGTTTTTATGTTGGAGGATGTTATTTTATATTCACCATAATTTAATTTTTATTTTCATACGATGGGAGACCCCCTCTTACTCGCATCTATTCATTTTATGAAATTTATGTGGCGTCGTTAGGCAGCTGAATTTTTGTAAGGGATTTTCTTGTCTTACTTTTAATTCCGTGATATTTCTATTGTTTGCCCCTTAATAATTGCATGTGGTGTATTGTATACTACCATTTGATATATATTATCATTACTATAATTATATTCATGGTTTTATTGTGATTAATTTGGTGGTTATTAACATTTAGTCATATGACTCAGTTGGTTACAACGTGGTAAAGTGTTTTGTCTCGCTTTTTGTTCCCGTGAGATTCATGTTATATTTGCTAATATTTCCTTTTGTGTGTTGTATTTACTTCCCATTATTTTACTCTTTATGTAATATAAATTCATTTATGTGTGTTTACATATTTATTGTATGATCCTTCTTTCATGTGGCATATGTTTTGTAAATTACCAAATCGGTAAGGGAACCATTTACCCTCCACTTTATAAAAGACATCTTTTTGTTATGTCTTTTCATTTACATCTTATTATGTTGGGATATGTTATTCTATATCCTTATTGATGTAAAATTTATATCCAAGTGATGATATTACCTTTATTATCTCATCAACTCATTTTCTAAATTTTAATGTGACGCCGTTAGGCTGTCGAATTTTTCAGGGGAACCTCTAAACCCAATTTCAATTTTTCAGGTTCAACTTGTACTTCTTGAATATTTCATCCTCTGAATATGTGTGAATGACCTCTGATTGTTTTACACTAAATATAAACATATATTGGGTGTATATATATTTGTCACACATAATTATTTGATTTATTTATCCATAATTTAAGGATATCATCTTTATAAGGCCCTAGCCTTGAACCTTACATAATCTTGAGTTATTACAAGATTACACATTGAGGATCTTTTTAGGTTTCGAGTTATATAGAATTAGATCATAAACCATGAATTACATTCTACATTTAAACAAATTGGTTACATAAAATATTGTAATAGTTTTTCCCATCAACGGAAACATATTTAAAATAAAACATGGATTCTTTCGTGACACTTCCTTGACACTATCATCATATCATGTACCTGTCCCTTGACCTGTGAAAACATTTCAAAAACATGGAATGAGCATAAAAATCATAGTAAGGGATATAAAAATATGGAAAGAAAACATGAGTACATGTATACATAAGAATGAAATCATACTTTACCCATAAAACATAAGCACTTTAACATACATTATAAAATCATTAATAAATCATCTAAATCATAAGACATAAAGGTAACTTGAGGAATTCATAACATTCTTATGTAGGGAGTAACCCTCTTGGTTATGTTTGGAATACCCATCAAAATATATTCCCTAAATCTCTTAGGAGAAACCATAACGTTTCACTTCTTCGCGTTACCCAATGAATTGGAGAGCTATATTGGGCTCACCCACCCTTAGTTTATCACGGAACCACCCGTCTTCATAATAATGCCCAAGAACCTCAACATAATCATATCACATAAAAATGCATAAAAGAAACATAACATTTACACCTTCCAATCACAAGATATAAATACAACACATTGATATAAAAACATTATGAAAACCAATTTCAATACCAAAATAAAAGAAAAGTTAAACATGGTATTTTTTTTTGTTTAAAAAAAGGTATGGCTTGTAGAGGAAGTCGAAACACAAATAATGGTCACGATGGTGTAGAAGTCATTGTTGCCTCATACTTACGACAAAAAAAATCCCTTTTTTCATTTAGTAAATGCTTTGTATAAAAAATATTCCTTTTGAATAAACGTAAAAGACAAAGGGGTTTGTAAACTGTATAAAAGAAGGTTTTGTATAAAACAAAATATGCCTCAATAAAAGGAGATTGCGACGAAGTCCCATACCACATTGAAGATTTTAACATTTTAAAACATTAATATTCATATAAATAAATCCTTAAAACCATTTTGAATACATATTTATTAATGAGAAATATTTATAATAATAAATCATTAAAACATTTAAAACAATATTTTAGTTAAAGGGGTTTTAACAAAATGAGAGACACTTAAATACAATAATTGAGGAATAAAATTTAATAAAAACTTTATAATATCATGAGAATAAAGGGATTCATGATATAATATTCCAAATGACAATATATACACCATATAATTGTGAATTGGTGCATAACAACAATGATGTCTCAATGGAAATGTAAATTGAGATGAAATCCATTATAAAGATGGTATCCTTAAATTAAGGAAAAATCAATCTCATAATTATGTGTGATAAATATAAATACACCCAATATAAGTGGATAATAAGTGTAAAATAATCAAATTTCATTCAAACATATTCAAAGGATGACATATTCAATCACTACATGTTGAACCCAAAGAAATCGAAATTGGGTTAAGAAGTTTCCTTGACAGCCTAACAGCGTCACATCAAAATTCAGAAAAAGAGTTGATGAGAGATAAAAAGGGTATCTCATCACATGTAAATAAAATTTACATCAATAAGAATGTAGAAAACATATAACATCATAATAGTATGCGAATTAAAAGACATAACAAAAGAAGTTTTTTAAAAAAGAGGAGGGTGAAAGGTTCCCTTACCGACTTGGGTAACTTTCGAAACGTACACCCCATTGAAGAAGTGTCATAAAATGAATATGTAAATACCCATAAATGAAATTATATTACACAAAGTTTATAATAATGGGAATTAAATACACCACTCAATGAAAATTGTGGAAAATGAAGCATAAATCTCACGAGACTAAAAGTGTGATGAAAAATCCCTTACGAAAACGCGGCAGCCTAATGGCGCCACTTAAAACATACAATAATGGATTGATGAGATAAAATAGGGTCTCTCATCATATTAAAATAAAATTTAAAGAAAGTGAAATATAAAATAACATCCCCCAACATAACAATGAGGATATTGAATGAAGTGACATAAAGGGGAGTACTTAAATAGAAAGAGAGAGGTTGGATCTCTTACGAAAATTCGGCAGCCTAACAGCGCCACACAAAACTTCCAAAATGGATTGATCAGAGAAAATAGGGTCTCTAATCATATTAACATAAAAAGTAAAGTAGTAGTAATATAAAAGAACATCCCAATCATAAGAAATATGAGCTTAAAAGGAATGGCATAAAAGAGTGTACTTAAAAAGAAAGAGAGGAGTAGGATCCCTTACCTCGGGTCCAACTTGACTCGATCATTCTTTAACGTCCTGAATAATAAACTGGAGTTAATTTATACTTTCTTGAGAACCTTTTTCAAGTTAATTATTAATTTTATATCACTTATTTCCATGTTATAAACATTTTTTAATCATTTATGTTAATAATGATTGTTTTGTTGATATTTGGTTCTTAAGACGAAAGTGGACTTCTTACAATTACATGTTGTTCGTGTGGTCAAAGGTTCATTATATCCAGAATGATATTCATGATTTGGATATCATATATATCATATATATCAAGAATATATATTTATTTATAATATTACATAATCATTTAGAGGTAAGAAATTAAATGCACCGTTCATGGAGACGGTAAACCGTACGTACGCATGAACGCTACTTTCATTTCTATGTCATATTAATGGAATTAAAACTAAATGAGAGGTATGTATATATTAATTCCAGAATTATATTCATCATTTATATGTAACATACATCATATATAATAACATTAAATACATCCTTTATACATCCCACATATGGAATTAATGAATCAAATCATTTTGAGGGGGTGGTAGTCTGCACTTCCTAAAATGAAATTATCGTGTTTACACACAATGGAAACCATAAAGGTATTTCACAAAAGAAAAATAAAAAAGCATAAGTAAAACATAAACATATTATATATCATATATAAATATAGTGACATCTTAATGGACACATTTTAAGGTGTTATATGAGTGTTGAACAATCATCATTTCGTGAGGCAGAAATTCACCATCCACAGAAATAGTATGTTCTTTAACCATTTGTTGTAGGTGTGTGTAAGTTTAGCTCGAATTCATAACCTAAAAACATCCTATTATATTGAATATACTGGTGTTGTTACAAAATAAAGGAATAAAAAGAGTTTAGGGGGTTGGAGAAGAAAAATAAAACAAAAGGACTCAAGTGAAGACATTACCTTAAAATTGGGTAACTCTCTTTGGTTTGAGCTCAAAGGCTTACATGGGAAGACTTCTATCCAATGTGAGGCTTCTAAGACTTATAGAGGGATGTGTAGAGACAAAATGGGCAGGGTTTGGCCGAACAAAATGCTTTGGAAGTGTGGGTAAGGAGGTAGAAGTGGGGGCCTTTTATAAGAGGAGAGGAGGGGAACTCTTGGAATGTAATGAAATGATACTTTATTTGAAAATGAGTTTCGGATTTCAAAGGTCCCACATTGATATAGTTCTAGGATAGGGTGATAAGGTTTTTAAATACACCAATCCAATAGGATTTGGACATGTGTAGGTCTTATATTTTACATTATCTTTCCATTTTATTTAAATCGTTAAATAATGAGGTAATCGCTGCATCATCATGGTGTCAAAAATAATTCAATTTATTTAGTGTCTAAAAATTATAAAAAAATATATCTTGTTGTAGGAAATATTTTTATCTATATAATGAATATTTATAGTCAAAAACCGTACTTTTATATCTCCATTTAATTTTTTTTAGTAAAACAACTCATATTTGTGTCATTTTAATTATAACATTAAATAAAAATGTATTTATGTCAATTTCCAACTTAAGTGGCTCCATGGGGTCCCCAAGTTGACCCATGGATTATCCTGGTCGTCCATTACTCATATAATGAGGGTAGGACATGTGTCTAGGTCATTTCATATTATTAAAACATTATTTTTACCTTAAACTACACTAATTACCTCTAATCGCGATTACAACTTAATAAGTTAATATTCACCAAAAAACATTTAATCACGTTGAACCAAATTTTATATCTTAATGACAACCATGTATGTCGGATTTTTGAAATTCAAAACACAAAGTTGGCAAAATTTCATTTAAACGGAAAATCAGTTTTTATAAGTATCACTTAGTGGTTTCACTATTCATCAAAAATTAAAGTTTTGCAGAAAATTACCAAAAATTCACCCAAAGCTATATTTGATATCCCGAATTAAAAAATGATGTCTATTTTACATAATTCATAACATATAAGTTGAATTAATTGATCTAATAATTACTTCCCGCTGTCAGAACAAATAGCGTGTTTTTATGAAACAATATATATCAAAAGATTGACTCTAGTTTAAGTCCAATTTCAAGATGAAATTAATTACAAAGACCACTATTAGATTAAATGGTAAAAATAAGTTCTAATTTAACTTTAAAACCAATTATAAATATAATCTAATAATATAAATAAATTATATTAAAAAGTGGTTTTGATTTAAAATACAACATTTTTCACTTTTCATTAAAAAAATGAACTTTATCGGAAAGATACCAAAAATTTACACAAAGTAAATTTTGTTGTCTCTATTCTAAAGAAGAATTCTATTTTGTCAAAAATAACACATAAAATTGTCAAAAAGTGGATTTAAAAGAGGTTCGCCATCAAAAGGCGGTTAATCGACCTTCTAAAGAACATTAGAATGTTTACGCTTAAAAATTGAATTCATTCACATTTTTAATCCACTAACATTGATTGTCAAAATTAAAAATATTTGACAAACATGTATACTCATTTTGTAGTTTGTTCTATTCATTCCCTCCATTACAACAGCTAGGGGTTAACTACCATTTAAGATAATATTATCTTATTATTAGAGTGCAACGTATGATTTCCAAGAAACTTGTTGTTGCGTATTGGGTATGCCATCGAGCATAGAGTTACATTTAAAACATTATTTTTTTCACAAATAGGTATAAAGTTAAAATTTTCATATAAATTATTTACCTGCGGTGTTAAAATCATTATAAGGGATTTTATCTCAATTTACATTTCCCTTGATACTTCATTGTTTTTATGCACCAATTCACTCTTATATGGTGTTTATAATATCATTTTAAATATTATATCATGAATCCCTATATTCTCATGACATTATAATTTTCTGATAAAAATTTATTCTTCAATTATTTGTATTCAAGCGTCTCTTTTTTTGGTAAAAACTCTTTAACTAAAATATCATTTTAAATGTTTTAATGATTTATTATTATAAATATTTCTCATCATTTTCAATGTTTACAAAATGCGTTTGAGGATTTATTTATATGGACATTAATTTTTTCAAATGATAATTCATTTAAAATCTCCAAAGTTTTATGGGGCACTTTGATTCAAAAATCACTTTTTAAATGGTTTTGAAAATGATTTCATAAATCATTGTTTATTTAAATATCTTTATTTTATATATTGGAATGTGGAAATGTTATCTTTAATTTATACATATGTCATATGTTATGATTATGTTATAGTTATTGGGAATTGTTTACGTATATGGGTGGTTCCGTGATAAACCTAGGGAGGGTAAGCCCGAGATATCTCTCCAATGCATTGGGTAAGGTGACAGAGTTAAACATGATGTTTCTCCTAAGAGAATTAGGGAATATACTGTGTTGGGTAATTCAAATGTAACTCCCTACATAGCTGTGATAGTTATAACATAAATTTTATATGGGTGCCATAAGTATGCTTTATGATTTATGATTTCTGTTTTTTATTCATAAATCTTATGGTTTCATAAGGTATGTTATGATTGAAAAGTATGGTTTCATTGATTTGTATTTATTGATGGTATAATATTTTCCTTCCTTATTTTATAACCCTTACAGATATTTTTATTCTCATCCAAAATTTTTGAAATGTTTTCCATATGACATAAGGATGAACAGGGTCAAAGATGGGATCAATTAAAAGTCTTGCTATCTAAAACATGGAACTAGACATGTTTCTTTTTAAGAGTTTTTATTTTATGAAAAAAATGGATACTTAGTAGTAGGGTATACTTGTAATATTGAAGTTGTAATGTAATAGTTATGGCCTAATTCTATAAAACTCTAAACCTGAAAAAATCCTCAATGTGAATTATTAATTTAATTCAATATTATGTAATGTTTAAGGATGGGTCTTTATAGTTGGTATCAGAGGTCAGATTAGATAACTTTAGAGGTTTTGGTATTCTATAAGAATAAGTGACATTACCATAATGGTTAGGATTTTAGAAGGAGTCATAGTTTTTTAGATAAATTAAATGAGTGTAAGATAACATGAATGATTATATCTTAGTTTTATATGTGATTTTACTGATATACTAACACTGTACTTTTTGGTTTTAGTAAATGGATGGATCTAGCAGGCACCAATGTAACTGTGGATGTGAAGAAAACTGTTTCATTTTTCTGAAAAAGAAACTGAATGTTATGGGAACTGCAATGAGAACTCCTATGGTTATTCTCAACCAACTATCAGGAGTCATGATTGACCACCTCAACCTTAGTTATTTTTATAAGGCATCATATATGCGAGAAACAAATCCCTACATATGGTCAGGTAATAATCATAAAGGTATGTGTGTTCAAAAACCAATGTGTCAAATATGTGGAATGAAACACCTATGAAAATGTTTCAAATGGACAGAAAGATTCTATAGATGTGGAAATGAAGGTCATAAAGCAAGAACCTTCCATTGAAAAATGAAAATTTTAGTTCAAATTAGGAAAGGGAATGATGTCCTTTCTGAGGGATAAATTGAATGTTTCAAATGTGGTGTGCATGGTCATTATGAAAACATGTGTCCTATTAAGAATTTTTGGGAATGGTATCACCCATATCATACAAATAATTGTTTACCAATACCTAATTCCATTCTGATTGAGGATGAAGAAACTGACAATGAACAATGAATGGTATGGATTATTTCATAACATATGATTTCATATTATTAAAATCATAGGATAAGAATCATGATTTTGTTTATAGGAAAGAAGTATTTCAGAATATGTTGGAAATGAATTGTTAATGGATCTTGAAGAATATTTAATGAGTAAGAAGTCAACATATAAGGGATTCAAGGGTCATGGTTGAATTTTCGATGGTGAAATGCTTAAAATTATTAAGGCTCTTCAGATGATGGAATTACAATAGAATAAATTTTGTATTATGTGTAACTCTGATGTTTGATATATGAAAATTTTATTTAAGGAATAATTATCTTCTCTTTTGTGGATATAGTTATAAAGAATAATTTGGGTGTATATGATCCTTGAATTTGAGGTAATTACCGGTTAATACATTTTTGGATGCAAAATGAAAGTTATTAGATAACCTTTATGGTTAAAATATTTTATGGTTACTTATGATTAATTTAACTCTTTTTTTGGAATGTTATGAAATTATATAGTTTTTGAAAATTGACAACACGTAAACTGTGTGACAACCCATCGCATCGGACGAAGCTGTGGGTATCAAACCCAAAACCAAAGTGCGACTGGTATTTCTTGTCTACCATTGAACTACGTGAAGTCCCTGGTTAGTATGACTAATAATTTTTAGTTAGATGAACTTATGTATCAAGAATAAGTTGATTTTGGTTTATATATGGAAATGATTAACATATCATGGAGGATATGTGATTAGGTTAATTAATTTTCAGTATGAGTCATTAAGAGTAACTGCTATTTTTTGGAGATAAATGTTAAGATTTACCTTCGAAGACTATGTGATTAAATCCTTCATGGATTTGGGTTTCAATCTTAGTATGGATTAATTTTATGAGTTGTAAGGATACCTGTTTATGTAATGGTCTTTCTTGAAACTTGGGTTCTTTTTGATGAATTTTGGAGATTAAGAGTAGTATTTATTTATATTAAGAATTATCCTTCTGGTGATTATCTAATATTATAATAAAAGTTTTGGATTTAGTAAATCTCTGAAGACATGGGAAATATATAGTTAATCTTTTGTGGATTATGTGATTCTCTTGAAGTTGATTACATCACCTTTAATGTGAAAAAAATTAATCTTGATTTTTAATCGTTTGAAAAAAATATGATTTTGTGTTAGAAATCTAGTAAACGATAAATGTATACCTGACAAGTAAGTATATTTTCTTATGTTTTTGGTTTAGATCATAAATAAATTCCTCAATGAAAAGTAACATTAAACAAAAAAACTTGTCTGTTAACTTTTCTTACTGGGGAATCAAAGACTGTTTAACCCATCACATGTATGTGATTTTCTGGTGGTTAACTTTCTCGTAATCCTCTTCCCTATCACTTTACATAAGAATGTTACCATTTGTTTTCTCCTCAATGTCCTTTTTTTCATATAATCTTAATATGGATTAACTCGGGTGACCATTGTACTACTATTTATTTCTTTTAAATTGATAGTATTACTGACTCTTTATTCCGATATGGGACATTCAATAATGTTTCTGAGACCAAATTTTAAAATTGCGAGGACACAATTCCCAAAAGCCGGGAAGTATGTTACATACCAGGTAAATAAATAATATAAAATTTTCAAATTTATTAATTTTTGTATTAAATATTAATTTTATTTAAAAGGGTTTCTATGTTCGATAGCGTACCTGATACGCAACAACTTGTTTTATTGAAATCTTATGTTGCACACTAATAATATTTATTATTTTAAAAGGTAGTTAAATCCTAGCTATTGTATTAGAGGAATGAACTAATCTAACTACAATAAGATTATACATGTTTGTTAAATGTATTTTAATTTATCCAATAAAATTTAGAGGCTTAAAATGTGAATGAATCTAATATTAAGCATAATTTACATTAAAAGGCCAATTTATCACCTTTTAATGTAGAACCCTTATTAGAATCTAGTTTTGGTCACTTTAATATATTCTATATGACCATATAAAATCATTCTTTAGAATGGGGACATCAAAATATATTCTGTGTACATTTTTTGGAATTTTTCTGATAAAGTTCATTTTTAATGAATAGTGAAAACTATTGTATTTTAATTCAAAAGTTCCTTTTAATATAATTTATTTATATGGTTAGATTATATTTTTAATTGGTTTTAATGTAAAATTAAAATATATTTTTTCCATTTAATCCAATGTTGATCATTGGAATTAATTTCACATTAAAATTGGACATAAACAAGTATCAATCTTTTAATAGTTTTTGTTTCTTAAAAACACGCTATTTGTTTTGATAACATGAATTAATATTAAAATTAATTAATTCCATTTATATGTATTTAATTTGGAAAAATAAACATCATTTTTAATTCAGAATATCAAATATATCTTATGCTGAATTTTTGGTATTTTTATAAAAAAATTCAATTTTTGATGAATAATGAAACCACTTAGTGGTAGTTAAAAAAAACTGAATTTTTCATTTAAATGAAATTTTACCACTTATTTCAATTGAATTTTAAAAATTTGACATACATGGTTGTTATCAAGAAGTAAAATGTGGTTCATTAAGATGAAAAGAATTTTTGGTGAATAGTATCATTTGACTTTTATTTACTACGGATAAAGGTAAATAGGGTAAAAAATGTTAAAAGAATATTATTATAATTACATATTACCTTAAAACATGTCCAAACATTATTGGTTGAGTCATTAATTACACTGGTCATATTTGGGTCGATTTTGGGACCCATTGAGCCACTTGGGAGTGATAATGGCAATTTAGATTAATTAATATAATGTGAAGTCAAAATTGACATTAGCAATAATCATTTAGTAATTAATTTTTATATGGTGTTATATAAGTCTTATTTTCTACTATAAATATTCTTTGGAAACAAAAATAGATTTCCTATATCATGGATGTTTTTTATAATTTTTAGAAATCAAATGAATTAAAATATTTGTGACACAATAATTATACAGTATTTACCTCATTAATAAATGATTTAAATAAAGAAGATTATAATGACTAAAATATTATCCAAAACATGTCAAATTCTTATTGGATAATTTTATTTAGACCAAGATTCATATTATATTCATCTTTAATGATTTTTGTACCTTTTCAAACCGACGATAAGGTTATAATAAAATAATATTTTCACACATTCCAAAAAGATCCCCTCCTCTGCCATATAAAAGGAGACCATTTCTAACCAATTACTCATACCTCTCAAGACATTTGGCTAGTAAAAAAGCTTCCCAATTAATCTCCATACATCCCTCTCCTCCACCAATATGCCTTATCTTATGGAAAAGACACTTCAAGAAGTCCTTTGGTTCAAACCAAAGGAAGTTACCCAAATTAAAGGTCAAAATTTCTCTTACATTATTTTATTTTATTTTACTTCTCCAACCCCTAAACTCTTCTTATTCCTTTATTTTATAGCAAAACCGTATCATAAATATACTATGATGTTTTTATGAAAAGTATTTTAACTACACTTACACAGACCTCCATCAAATGGGTGAAGAACAGACTATTTCTGGGGATGGAAAACTAACTCCTCATGAGATGATGATTGTTCAATTACCTCTTACCGCCACTAATGGTGGAAATTATGATTGAAATGTATTTATATATAATATATATACTATGTTTATTATTTCCTTATGCTTCTGTACTTCCTATTTATAGAACACCTTTTGGTTTCCATAGTGGGTAAATAAGATAATCTCATTTGAGGAAGTGCGGACTACCGCCCCCTAAAAGTGATGTGACTCGTTAATGCCTTATGTGGGATGTATAAATGATAGACTTAATAATATTATATATGATATTATAATGTAATTATAACATACATACGTATAATTATGTTTTAATTCCATTAAAATAATAAATAGGAATGAATGTAGCATTCATGTGTACGTACGGCTTACCGTCTCCATGAACGGTGCATTTCAGTTTTTACATCTAAATGTTATGTTCTATTATAAATAAATGTATATAATAAATATATTATATATATATGATATCTAAATCATGAATATCATTCTGAATATAATTAACTATCAAACACATGAAAAACATGTAATTATAAGTAGTCCATTTTTGACTCAAGTACTAAATATCGACAAAACAAACATTATTAACTTAAATGATTACATAATGTTTATAACATGGTAATAAGTGATATAAAAGGAATAATAAACTTTAAAAATGTTCTTATATAAGTATAAATTAACTTTATCTGTTTATTTAGGAGATTAAACAACGATCGAGTCAGGTCGGACACCAGGTAAGGGATCTGACCTCTCTATTTCTCTTCAAGTACTCTCTTTTATGTCATTTCTTTTATGTTCCATGTCCTTCTGTTGGAGGATTTTCTTTTATATTCACCATAATGTAATTTTTATCTTCATATTATGAGATACCCACTCTTACTCTCATCAATTCATTTTATGAAATTTAAGTGGCGTCGTTAGGCTGCCAAATTTTTGTAAGGGATTTTATTATCTCACTTTTAATTCCGTGAGATTTACATTGTTCGCCACTTATTCATTCCATGTGGTGTGTTGTGTACTGAAATTTTATATATATTATCCTGGTTACAATTATATTCATGGTATTATATGATTCTTTTGGTGGTTATTAACTTTTGGTCATACGACTCAGTTGATTACAACGTGGTAAAGGGTTTCGTGTCACTTTTTATTCCCATGAGATCCATGCTATATTTTCCACTATTTTCTTTTTGTGTGGTGTATTTACATCACATGATTGTACTCTATATGTAATATACATTAATTTATGAGTATTTACATCTTCATTGTAATATCCTTCTTTCATGTGGCATAGGATTTGTAAATTACCAAATCGGTAAGGTAACCATTCACCCCCTCTTTATAAAAGACATCATTTTATTATGTCTTTTAATTTACATATTAATATGTCGGGATATGTTCTTCTATATCCTTATATATGTAAACTTTATATCAAAGTAATTAGATTCCCTTTATTATCTCATCAATTAATTTTTTGAATTTTAATGTGACACTGTTAGGCTGTCGAATTTTTACAAGGGAACCTCTTAACCCAATTTCAATTTTTCAGGTTCAACTTGTACTTCTTCAATATGTCATCCTATGAATATGTGTGAATGACCTATGATTTTTTTACACTTAATATCCACTTATATTGGGTTTATTTATATTTATCGCACATAATTCTGTGATTATTTTATCCTTACATTAAGTTTACCATGTTTATATGGGATTTTATCTCAATTTCATTTTTATTGACACTTCATTGTTGATGTGCAAAAATTTAATCTTATATGGTTTATATACTATCATTTAAAATATTATATCATGAATCCCTTTATTCTCATGACATTATAATGTTTATATCAAAATTTATTCTTCAATTATTTTTATTCAATCATCTCTCTTTTTGATAAAAACTCTTTACCTAAAATATCTTTTAAAATGTTTTAAAGATTTATTCTTCTAAATATTTTTCATTAATTTCTATGTTTTCATAATGGTTTTTAGGATTTATTTATATAGAAATTAATTTTTTCAAATGATAATTCATTTAAAATATTCAATGTGGTATGGGACACTTTGATTCAAAAATCTTTTTTTAAATGGTTTAGTAAATGATTTCATAAAACATTGTTTATTTCAATATATTGATTTGATATATTGAAATGTGTAAATGTTGTCATTATTTTATACATGTGTCATATGTTATTATTATGTTATGGTTTTTGGGCATTGTTTACGTATACGTGTGGTTCCGTTATAATCCTAGGGTGGGTGAGCCCAAGATAGCTCTCAAATACATTGGGTAACGTGACGGAGGTAAACGTGATGTTTCTCCTAAGAGATTTGGGGAATATACTATGATGGGTATTCCAGATGTAACTCCCTACATATCTGTGATATCTATAATGTATGTTTTATATGGGTGCCATATGTAACCTTTATGATTTATGATTAGTGTGTGTTATTCATAAATCTTAAGATTTCATAAGGTATGTTATGATTGAAAAGTATGGTTTTGTTGATTTGTATTTATTGATGGGTTAATGTTTTCTATCCTTATTTTATAATCCTTACTGAGCTTTTTATGCTCATCCCATGTTTTTGAAATCTTTTCCATAGGACTTAAAGATGATTAGGGTCAAAGATGGGATCATGTAAAAGTCATGTTATATTAAACATGGAACTAGACATGTTTCTTTTTAAGAGTTTTTACATTATGAAAAAATGTATACTGAGTAGTTGGGTCTACTTGTAATATTCAAGTTGTAATGTAGTAGTTATGGCCTAATTCTCTAAAACTCTAAACCTGAAAAATTATCAATATGAATTATTGATTTAATTCAATATTATGTAATGTTAAGGCCGAGTCCTTATAATGTGTGTTTTCCCATTATTTTATTCATTAGTTTATTATTTCGTCTCAAGTCTGAATATTTTGTGAATTACAACCAAATATAATAAAATAATTATGTAATGCTACATGATATGTTTATTACATCAGTGATTTCTCAATGAATAGTCTATTTAACTTATAATGTATAAATACTATAAATTATCATATTCAACTATTTTAAAAAAAATAAAAAAACACCCCAAACAATTATTTAATGCAGATAATTAAAAAATGAAGACAATTTTAGGGAGAAAATGTTCTAAATAAAAATAATTTATTTTTATATAAAATCATTTTTTTACTTGGAAATTACAGATTTCAAAATAACAAATTATTTTTTAACAACATGAAAAATTAATTAATGTCATATTATATTATAATAAAACCAATCTAAAAAAATTATTTTAGGAATAGATTTTATGAAAGTAAATTTTCATTCAAATCATTATATTAATTATAAAATTTTAATTAAATAATTATTCCTTACAAAAAAACCAAATATTAATTAATATTTTTTTAAAATAATTAATAACTTTTATTATGATATAATTATATAATACTTTCATTTATGGTATACAAATTTTTTTACACATTAATTGGTGATATTACAATTATATTGGTGAGTTTTCTATTCATATGATTCATATTACTATTCCAAAAGTCAAATTACTATTTCATCGGTAAAGGTGATTTAACATTAATAAATACTTATTATAATATTAATATTTCATTTATAATATATTTATTTTGTAATTAATAAGATGTTATGTGATTATAATATATTATATAATTATAATCAGGGATTTCCATGATGAAAATTTTGGGTTATTACATTTTTTCCAATAATAAATTTTATCATAAATATTTGTTTTGAAATATGTAGTTGAAAATAGGTATGGTTACTTCACCATCATTACTTCCCTAGGATACCATGTTCCAACATCGTACATATGGTTCATCCATTGTACTTTGAACAGGTGGGTGTTCAATTGGTGTATAACATTATGTATGTGATCCAAGATCTTCTTTGAATGATCATCATGTGAGATATAATTTACCAATTGCACACCTTTTAATTAAGTAAATTTTAAGGATTTGGTATAATATTTCTCTATAGGGATATGTGGAATACATCGTGTACATTAGACAATGTTGGAGGAAGTGCTACTCAATAGTCCACTACACCAACATCATCAATAATAAAAAAGTGGCCAATATACCTAGGAGTTAGCGTTTCATTGATACCAAATATCATGACCCTCTTACATGGTGATATGTGGTGGAATACCATGTTATGATCCTTAAACTAATGGTCTCATTGATGATTGGATGCATTTATATTTTGTCAACTATGGGCTAACTTGATGTGTGTTGCTAAATGGTTTTCACCTTCTACTCTATTTCACAGACCAATTCAGGTCCCAGTATCTTATGTTCACCTACCTGATCTAGAAATTTATATGTTCTCAATTGTTTCATATAGAGGGATTCATATGGCGCCATTTGGATTTTTGAATGGAAACGGTATATGTATGAGTACTAAACCAGACATAGATTTTGGTCCCATCTTCCTTTTAATTCCACAGAACAATCTCAGGACATGTCTTCCAGTGTTTGAATAGTCATATAAGTTTTGAAATATTCATGAGGATGATAGGGCATATTGTTAGTCCATATTATTATGTCGAGTTTGTTGGAGACTTTTTCATAACATCAATATGAGTCTCAAATCATGTCTGATAGAATCGATAGTGGTACTCTGTGAAGACATACCCCTTCTCTAATATATATCTTTTCAAATTTATGTGGGGAGAAATCCTCTCAAATTGTGATAATGTGATATGCCTTTGTAAAAAAATCCACAACCACCCATATATAATTTCATCATTTTGAAGTCTTTGGAAGTCAAGCGACAATGTCAATGGCAATGTTCTTCCACTTCAATGATTGTATAGGTAGTGGTTTCATCATCCTCATTTAATTTTTAAATTAAACCTCTACATGATGACCTAATAGGCACTTTTATTTATACTCACTAATCTTTTTTCTCATATTGTCCCTCTAAAAATATTCTTGGAGATATGATATATATTTTTTCTCCATGAGTGAATTGAGAAGTTTGAGCTATGTGAATCATTCAAAATATCCTTCTTTATATCTGTATTAGAAGGTACACATCATCATATCCCTAATATTACAACTCATTCCTTGTTAATTTTATACTTCAAGGATTTCCCTCTTTCTCATAGCTTCCACCTTCTTCGGGATTTCAACATCATTTCATTGAGAATCTATTATTTTTTCCATTAGTAATGGTTGAGAAAATTTTTTAGAAAGTATTGATGAATTTTGTTCCATTAATATTCCCATTTTTTTATATTATAGGTATAAAAAAATAGATCATTATTAATTATAATAATTGATAAAGATGTAGTATCCCTTCTCCTATGATCATACACTAATGTATCATCCTTACCATGATAGAAGTGGATTGAAAAGACATAATACTTGATAGTCTCTAACCATCACCACTAGAAAATTTTATGATTCGTATTAATGAGTTAATAATTGAGAAAATTTTGATCGGTATATATATCCTACTTCTCCCCTTATAGATAATATTACTATATTTTCAATGCAAAGATCACAACTACCAACTCCAGATCATGCATGGGATAGTTTTTTTCATAAATTTTTAGCTTCTTTTAGGCATATGTTGTCATGTTATTATTTTGTATCTATAATGATCTAGATTGTTTTATTTAAGAATCAATGAATACCACAAAGAGATCCCCTCTTTTATGAGGTGTTACTAATTGTTTAGTGATATGTCATTTCTTTAATTATTTGATGCATTCTTCGCATTCACTATCCGAAATATCGTTTTCCCCTTTTTGAGTTAGAAATTTGTGTGGGATTGGAATAAATGAGATGTTATACAAAAATCACCAGTAAAAACTAACTAGACCACAGATTCTATTATTCTCCGTTGTGGATATTGGCATGGAAAACTCTTCAATTTTCTTTTTCATAGAATGGTCCTCGTATATCCCTTTATTAGTGATTAATTCCTCCAATAATTATACATCCTTCATCATAAACTATCATTTACTTCAAACTTCATATATTTTCTCCATACATTGTGGTCGCAACATAATATTCAAATTCCCATTGTGTTCTACATTTCTCATGAAGTATATCTGAATATCTTCAATAAAGGCTACCATAAATATGTTGAAGTAATCTCTAAATACTCTATTCATTATGTCAATTAAAATTTCTGGACCATTAGAGTATACTAAGAGAATAACAATGAACTCTAAGTGTTATTACATTAGTAGAATGAATGTCCTCGGAGTATCATCCTTCTTCACCTTTAATTGGTGACATACTGACCAACTATCCCCCATAGAGAAATAACCGGACCCACGTGGCTAAAAAGAAAAATAATCTATCTAATGTAGCAGATATGTGATAATTATCTTGATTTTGATGAGATCATGATAATCAATGTAGAGACGCATTGATCAAACCTTCCTCATTGATAAGAGATTGGGCAAACCCCATGGTGAAGCACTCAAGAATATAAAATCCATGTCCAAATTGTCATGTAACTGCTACTTCAGTTCATCCAGCTCAATGGTGGCCATTCTACAAGGTTTTATTGATATAAGATATTTTCTAAAAATAAGTTCAATTGAGAACTCAACCACTAAATCAGAAGGATGACTGTAAAACTCTTCAGGGAAATATTTATGTTTCTCCCATGATGGACATGTCTTAGAGCATGATTCACTCATATTTATCAATCATTTCAGATAGATATTCTTTCCCACAAGGAAAAAACATCCAATCATATGGAAATAATGATTAAATAGATTAAACTTCCTCCTTACACTTTTACATGATTGGAAGATTTTTTGGGAAGTTAAGAGTGATCTTCCTTTCCCGATAGGCTATGTTAGCTTTGTAGAAAGATATCCAATCAATGTCCAAAATAGCATCAATCTCAACAAAATGGAGTATGACATGATTTATTGGGAGATTCAATCCATATACATTAACTATATAAACGTTTTAAACTTTGGATGTAGTAATTTACCCATTTTATATTCTCATAGATAAATTGACCGCCAAATTTTGTTATGGTTTTTGAATAGTTCTACTAAACAAACTAGATATGAATGAAAGCATTGAAACAGAATCAAACAGTACATTTTCTATCCTTGAATTAATAATCAATGTACCTATCACAACATCATTATCGGGATCCACAATAGTAGAAGTGATAGAATATGACATTTCATGATACATTAGAGGTTGTTATTTTTGATTTACTTCAACAAACCGTGGCATATAGAAATGTTAGACACAATTCCCATGTAACTTTTTGTTGAATCAATACACTACAGGATGAGTGTGGATCTGAAACATCTGGTATTCTTTATCATTAGTGGAATTCGTCATATCCCATCATCATTTGTTATTCATATGATCATCTATTCAACATTTGAATAAATTTATAGTTCTTTTTAGGTAGTATCTAGGATTCTTATATTGATACATTTGATACATGAAATGTTGGGAAGTAATTCAATCATGGGATATATTACCCACATTAAACTCCAATTTCCTTTTTTCATTGATCACGGGATTCCACTATGATTCTAGTATATCCATTCCAACCATGAGGGATCAAAAGATAATATCCTCTCAACTATTAATATATCGAATCATGAACATTTTTCGTATACTTGTCTTTAGTCTTATATCAAGTGATTGAAAGAGTGTAGAAAATAGGTGCATTGTAAGGCTTGTTATCATATACCAAGATACCCTGAGTCTGTCACAGAACACCATGTTAGAGTTTTTTTAATTATATTAAGTTAATTTATGTCCTTTTTTATGAGACATACTGATCGATATCATCATTAAATAGAGCTCATTTTCTTAGTTTTCATGCTATATTTGCTTGTATAAAAGTATAGATGCCCATGTAAAATTGAAATAAGAATCAACAATTACAGATAAAAGATGTTAATGAAAATTAAAAATATTAACATAACTTATAAATAATATGGTTATATATTATGAATTGGAATCATTGGATAACACGTTAGTGATAATCGTTCAAATTATTTTATGATTTTTTTCTCTAACAATGAACTAGGTTTTATTATTATTTAACATATAGTGTACATAATGATTCTAGAAAATTAAATAGTCTATAATAAATATATTATAATTTCTGTTGAAATAATTTTTTTCTTTTCATCCTTGATTCCATTAGTGTAGAATGAAATGTTTTTTCCCTAATGACGATAAATTAACATCTAACAAACGATGTTTTCACATTTTGAATACAATGGATAGAAGAAGGGTTTTATTGAGGGAATATTACATTAGTATAATTAACCTTAATTATATGTGATTTAATATTGTTATAATACCATTCTTATGAGGGGATATGAGTATAGAATATGAAAATAAAATAACCTAAGGAATAAATAATAAAAAATGAATGAAAAATGTAACACATGAATTTATCATCCTTGAGAACCACAATTGAGAAATTTCTTTGGTCTTTTAAGGAGAAAAAGCTCTCGTAGACATTGGAAATATGTATTGGAATTGTTTTTAGAAGAATTCGTACAAGGATGAATGATTTGAAGTTGTGAAGAGAGGATGTGACGAGGGGTGGTATGTATAGGGGATGATAGGGGTGTTTCCCATTATTTTATTCATTAGTTTATTTTTTTGGGTGAAGACTATGAATTTTTTTTTATTATCAAAAAAAATTTTAAAATAATGAAGTGAAGTTATAGATTATGGTTTTTTACATCAGATATTAGAAAAATAATTCTTTATTTAACTTATAATGTATATATTCTTTAAATTATCATATTTTACTATTCACTAAAAATTAAGCTATTTTTTATAAATCCAAAAAACCACTCTAACCATTTTTTTATGTATAGAATTTAAAGAAACAAATCCATTTTAGGAAAATAATTTTCTAAATATTATCACTATAATATTTATGTATAATCATTATTTACTTGGGATATATAGATTTTAATTTTTTTATGATTTTTTAACACTTTGAAAAATTAAACCAGGTATTATACAATTATCTTAAAATCAGAAAATAATAAAATGCCAATTTATGAATTTAATTTATGAATGTAAATTAACTTTTAAATAATTATATTAATTTTTAATATTTAATTAAATGATTACAACATAAAAATATACCAACACTAAATTAATAGCATTCAAAACATATATTTACATATACTATGATATTTTTATATCATACATTCATTAATAGGATTCCCAAATTTTATTTACACATTAATGGTAAATGTTACCATATATTGGATAGTTTACTATTGATATGGGTCATATTACTATTCTTAATTTCATGTAACAATTTCTTCGGTAAAGGATCCATAACCTCTAGAAATAACACTTATTCTATTCTTCTTAATTTAGAATGTTTGAATTGTGTTGTTAATGAAATATTATGTGATTATAATATATTAAATTATTATAACAAGCGAATATCAATTGATAAAATATTTTCTTATTCCATATATTTTATCTTGTATCTAGTATAATCGTTATATCCTATATTCCACATGATCTTATTTTTCAACATTCACATGAAAAAATGATCACAATTTTCTTATTTATTATTGATATTTTACTTCTACCAGTTATGTATTTCTGTGGTATCGATTATTTATTATTTCACCTATTGTCTATTTCTATTTATGCATTGAATATTTAATACCTGAAGTTTAATCATGTTTGTGCACTGATATATGAGGGAATAGTCTTCCTATATTAACATCCTATGCCCTCACGATAGTCAGCATCCTTTGACATTCGGGGAGGTGAGATTGAGGCCTTGTAGCTATCATATCGGGGCTCTCTTGAGTGGCATCCAAGGTGGGATTCCACAAAGTGGTATCAAAGACCATATTTTTATTTTTTCTTATAGTATGGGATAGAGTGGAGACTATGAATTTTTTTTGGGGATTGACCTTGTCATTGGCCATAGCTAACTCGTGTACTGGTGAATCAAAAATTACATATGATGGGAATTAGAGTTAATGATTATGACATTTAATGTTTCTATGGATTCATCCTTCGGTAACCCACTTTTTTATGAAATTACGAGTGTTAATGAGTTTGGAAATATGATTACAATTTCTTAGCCTGCTGAGATGAGGTAATATTAAAATCAGGCATCACACTAGGAAAAATAGAACATGAAATATCATATATCATTCCTTCCATGTTTAATTTCAACATGCATCACCTACTTTTCAAGTGATTGCAATTGTGTAGTGTTATGCTAATCCTTGTAGTGCTTGGTTTGTATAATCAATTAAATTTTCCAATTAAAATGAATTATCATGTTTTTGTCTGTGTTAATTGGACAACAATTTCAATTAATGTGCTTTATGGTCCATTGTGAATTGGAATGGTGATCTACCAAATTCATCCCAACATGATAAGTGGGATAAAATGTATTCTTTAATAAACATTAACACATCCTTTGAAAATGGAATGGAAATTGTACATTTAAATGTGAGAGACCTTAATCTTGACCTTAACTTGGCATTATTCTATACTCCATGAATATTGTAAACGTTATGTGGTATACTCCTTATGAAGACCTGGATCTTGGAGCTAGTTATCAGTTTTATTATGCTTAGAAGGAATATTTTTAGAAATTTATAATGTCCATGATTTTCCATGTAATGTTTTTGAAAATTATATGGGATTATTTTGAGACTAGGAACTATGACAACATGTGATTCCGATACCTAGGGTTCCAGATTAAATTTTAAAACTGTTCTTACATTTATTAAAAAATAGAGAACGTGTGTAGTTTTAGTAACCTTTTTTTGAGTGATTTAATTTTAAATAAAATGGAAATAATGTGTTTAGAGCAGCATGTGTTTGCTCAATAATGTACGAACTTTGAACAATGCATGTTGACTGTGGAAAATATTTTCCATTATTTTTAATGAAGATTAAAAATAATATCAAAAAGATTATTTTATTTTTATTTCAACATTTTATAAAATAGCACGATGATGCTCTTTCAAAGCGAAATAGTAATTCTGAAGCACATTAACCCATTTCATCTATTAATTAGTAGATGGGATTAGAGTTATAATTCATAATGCTATTGAATTACACTAGGACATGAGGAATCTCTATCATCTAGAGATAATAGTTTATAAAATGGAACATAGAATTAATTATAAAAAATTATTGATTGAGTATGTTCATAGACTGATTTCTATCTAAGAAAACTTATTTCCTTTGAATGATCCTCTTTAATGTAGGGGGTTTATTTCCTCTTTATTTCATTCCCTCTTCTTGATTTTATTAAAAGGATGCATACCAACCAATTAACTCATTGATCAATAGTTCGATCATGCATGAGGGATAAGTAATCATTAATACGAGATTTTAGGGAGATTAATTTGTGTAGTGGTGCGGAAGCCCGACAGCAATAGGGTGTTGGATCTGCCGCTACCAGTGAATGATCCCACAACAAGACGATCATATGAGGACATGGATGGAAACTTGATGGCTAGTCGCAGGTCTCATTTGGTTGCAATAGTGGGGGCACATTACATGGAGAAGCATTGCGGTCCAGTGGGACCATGACAGAACACCATGACAATTGACATAGGGTGGTTTACATAGAGTTTAACCACATGGAATGTTGAGGTAAACTGCATTTATGAGGCATGGATTCTACACCTATCATGTACTAGGAAAATGAACTGGACCACTTTAGAGGGTTGGGCTGGAGACGACATACCAGACCGACAATAGGACGAGCCCAATCAATGTGGTGCGGACCCAGTGGGCCAGGTCGGACCCAGTGGGTTAGGTCAACAGGGAAACATTGGGTTTGGTTGAGCTAGTAGGTCAGGAAGAACCTCATAGGTATGGTCATGCATGACCTGGGTCATGTCAGTCCAACCCAGCCGGACCGGACCTAGACCCAAAATTCCACTTTTTACATAAATACCAATGACTCTAAAATGGTGTTTCTATTGAATGATATGTTTATGGTATTGGGAGCCTTATGGAGGAGAATTAAATTTGAGTAACTCTATGTGTGTTTATGTGGAATGTTGGAATATGCCCTATTAGCTCGGAGAGATATTTCTCCCAAAATGAACATGCTAAGGGTAGAATCATGTGGCTAACTATGAGATAGAATCAACGTGGTTACCTACAATATATGTCTTAAATTTACTATGTGTATTATCAAGACTTTTTCTCTTAACATGATGAATTTGGTAATCCCCTTCCTCACTAGGGTGCAGTTCTTCATGTATTGGATGACACTCTTTGTGTTACCTACACTATATATGTTACCATAACTCCATGTGTCATATGGAGTCCATGTGTACCTACACTCTTTGTGTTACCAGAGCTATGTGTGGTAGGAATTCAGTGTACTATGGATAATTATGACAATATTGATTACCTACCATAGACCTATACTTGGTGTGAGAAGACTCTACTAACTATCTTGATTATAATTATTGGAGGCTACACTTCTTGTATATTTTTAGGAGTCTATATGGTTTATTGCATAGTGATATTCGTTATGGTACACTTCAAGAGATTCCTTATACTTTACATTATAGTATTGCAATGTGGTATGGGGTCCCCATTGAGAATTGTTTTACTTGCCTCTGTATAAGCTTCGCCCACACGTTTTAGGTCATTTGTAGATGATAGATAGTTTTTTATGGAGTCCTTGGTGGGCCAGAGACAGGGTTGTTTCATGGTGACCCGAAATACACGGTTAGCTTCAATGACATTTAGACAGCTTACTGTACCTACCCATTTGGTTGTGTTTTCTGTAGACGAGATCCATAAGAATGTACTTCCCATATGAATTGGGCTTGTATCCTGACCCCTTTTTCATTCAGTATTGTACCTTAATATGAGTGGATATTTTATTTCATTTCATCCATTTTTTAATTACTATTTCCAGTTTCATCTTTGTTTTGCAAACAGGTGCAGGCATGCAGGTACTAGGGAAAATTCCACCCACTTTTTTGATATTTCTTCTCAGTGATAGTCTCCATCCGCTTCACTATGTGAGGAGGGATTGGGGTTGTCGCAACACAAGCCTTAAGGGTTGGGTCATGAGAGATTGGTATCATTGGGCGGTTGGTTTTACTCATGTTTTGGGTCAAAGTGTTAAGTGTTTCGATTTCGTATTTCCGGGCAGGGAACGTAGGGTTGGTATGGAAACTGACATATCCATACACTTGGAACATAAATTCTACTTTTTTAATCACTATTTGAAAACACTAGCTGCATGGGAAATTAATAGATCATGCATCATATATAAATAGTGAGTGTTCTCATGTCCTTCTTGAGTTAGAGTCTTCTCTCCATGTATACAATATTAATCATGGTACATCATGTTATGTTTCAAGATTCTTC
The DNA here is from genome assembly GCA_963277665.1 of Viscum album. Lineage (NCBI taxonomy): Eukaryota > Viridiplantae > Streptophyta > Magnoliopsida > Santalales > Viscaceae > Viscum > Viscum album. Next base: position 291,124,162 of record OY728143.1, on the reverse strand, counting down.
CACACAGGCCGAAAACCAGAATTTTGAGGCCTGACCTTGATTATGGTATGATGAGAAATGAGGAAATTGGTGTAGGGACTGTTGCAAGATGTATCACCTCCTAGGGCTGTACCATTGATACCACCACCCGAAGAAAAGGAGTTCCTCTTGGCATTACCAGTAGAGGATACATGTAGAATTAGAACATTTATTGAGTTATAGAGATAGTGACCTCTTAGATTTCGAGGCGAGACAAATCCTTAGATAAATGGGGGTAGGTTGTAGGATGTTATGTGAGTCTTCCTATTAGTGAGGAATCCTCCCAACCATATCGAAATCCTAGATGTGAGCCTTTTCAGGGATAAGTATATGGTGGAGTCATATGATTTATTTGAATGAGTAGGAAATGATATCCTATATAGTCATCAACCACCTCATTATGGATGATTTTATTCTAGTGAAACTACACTTTGTGTGTAGACAAGATCTACTGGACCTGCAGTAGGGCAGCTAGTATATAACAGAGTACTCGGCAAGACACACGGATCATTCTCGCTACTCGACTTATATGGTGCATGACCCATTCAATAGGGATTGTACATTCTTCAGGGACTACACTATTATCATGAAATTGATTATATCCCATAGCATCCCTATTCATGATGTGGTGTAGGTGCTAGCTCTACTATTATAAAGATTTATTGTAGAGTAGGCACTGACAGTGGGAGCTACCAACGTGTGATATGTAGCGGATTATTTGGCAGCGAGTAGCCAGCTGATGAAGTATGGACCAAATAATGTCAAGTAGTTCAATGGATGACCCTAGTATATGTGATCAGTAGTGTGTGCCTCTTAGGTAAGAGAATGTCAGATGGATGATAGACTGTAATACTAGTGTCGTGGTCGGGTCATCTGGCTACAGATTGTCCAACAAGCTATACGACCTACTAGGAGAAAGTTTTGGGACCCCTGAAGTAGCGACCAAAGTAGGAACATGGCGGTGTGCCTGGCATTAGTCGTGGTAGAGGATCATGACTAGTGGAAGGAGGTGGACAGAGGTTCAGGGAACAACCACCACCACCATGAGGTTTTCCACCCTGAGATTAGGAATCTAATGGCTAAGGGCGACGCAAGCTCTAGGCGATGGAGTCTTACGATCCCAATACTCATGGGATGACATGAGGTACAATCAGTATCATTTCTACCCTAGATTCAATTTTTATTAACATGGATTCTTTTCACTCTTTTCTCACCATACCCATTGTCCATACATGGAGATTCCACACAAAATGTTGACTCAATCTCTATGCTTTGAGTCTCCTAGGAGAGGAGATTATGTGACCACACATTCATTCTTGTAGTGCGACCTTTATCTTGGGGATATATATTTAGTTGGTATATATTGGTGGCAGTGCCGAGGCCTTACGAATTCATTCTTGGAATGGAATAGTTATCCACAGTTCATGCTCAAATCAACTATTGTTTGTGCATAGTGTGGTGTGTCCGCAGAGATGGGATATGGTTTCCTTTATCGGAAAAAGGGAGACACAAGAATCACATATGGACTTATACATAGGAGGGTACAGTTGATCACACAATAGTTTTCCAGCATGAAACTCTGATGTAGTACACTTGATGTTTCTATAGTTTTCTGTAGTGGAAGATGGGTACTAGGGCATCTTTTTTGAAGATGTTTTGAGACTACCTCCTCGGAGAGAGGTAGACTTCTGCATTGAACTATATCCATGGAAGAAAATGATATCTATACCAAAATATTATATGGATCCTTTATGTATTCATGAATTGATGTTATTGTTGGGGGAATTAGGGGGGAATGACTTTTTTAGACATAGTGTTTAACCATGGAATCCCAAGATTTTTTTTCAATGACATTAGACGGGATCATGAAGTTATTTGTGGACTTACGGAACCTAAACAAATTTAACGTAGAGATAAGATATCATCTACCGAGGATTGATGATCTCTATTGTCAACAAATGTGAGTGAGATCATTCTCAAAGATAGACCTCATATCAGTCTATCATCATCGTTGGGTGTGGGATGACAACATCCATAATATTGTTTTCATATGTCTCTATGGCCACTACGAGTTCTTAGTTATGTCATTTGGCATCACTAACTCCATAGTAGTGTTCATGGGACTCATGAAAATGATCTTCTATATCTGCATAGATCAATTTTTAGTGGTCTTTATTGATGAAATCCTAGTGTACTCGACATTTGAGGAGGAGCAAGTGTTACACTAAAGAAGGTGACATGCACTGATATCATTATCGTATTTAACCAGTCATTTACAAAATAGGTTAATAAGATTGTCATGTGATCTAAAAAAAGACATTTCCAAAAATAGGGTAAGGATTCTTCTTACAGTTGAATGCCTCGTTTTTAGGGTACACATTGGGGAGCTACCAGCAAGGTGACATGCACTGATAGCATTATCGTATTTCACTAGTGTGGTTGTCTAGGCCATAAAAATCCCCAATGTATGGAGAACCGAATTTATTGCCAGGCATGTTAAAGGATTAATCACCTTTAACACTTCTTGCATTCATTTAATTTAGGGACCATTAAGAGGGGATTCGTACTAGCACCACTATCAAATACATGACTTATGAAACCACATCAAAGTGGGAATTTTTCTTCAATTATCCAATATGGACAAGGTTTTAGTGGTCATGGTCGAGGAAACCATTCCCTATAGATTTAGCATCTACATATTTTATCTACTACAGATAAGAATGAATAATCTTAGAGCAATAGATTGGGTAATATGAATGCAATTCATCCAGCACCAGAGGAGTCGATTCTAGGTATATTTATAGCTATATGTATTATTCTGGAGACCTCTATAAAATAATATACACATTTTTATATAGGATCATTAAATTCTTTCATATGTTCTGTTTGGGTGTGATTTCTTTTTCAGGGAATCAATTGATTTTATTGATTCATTTCTCTAAACACATCATTGGGGTCAGAATATTGGGAATGCTCTAGCGTCAAGAGATTCCGAGAAATATGACAATGATGTTTCTTTTGGAGATTCATTGACCTTGATATTTCCAACATCGATGTCATTCTTAGTATGGACTTGGTTATACCTTATCATGCCTAAGTGAATTATTATCATCAGAAAGTGACCTCTTTGTCACAGGATGGAATAAAATATGTACAATAGGTATAATGTGATATCCAATTAAATAATTATGGAACCTATATAACAAGGCATGGTAGAGTGACAACCTATTTATAGATTCTCTTTATGATCGATCTGAGAATGAGGTTGGTATAATTATCTACATTTTTGGGTCATTTGAGTGATGTATTCCATAACGATTTCTATGACAACCCTCTTGAGAGAGATACTTATTTCACAATAGAGATGGCGCTAGGTGAAGCATCAATGTCGATACCGAAATATAGAATAAAATAGAAATAAATCCATGAACTAAAAAAAATATTGAATATCATGAGACTAAGGGTTTCAAATGACCCATCACATCACCATGGGGTTCACAATACCTTTTCTTCTAGAAGGTAGACAAATACTTCATAATATACATGGATTACCACTATTTGAACAAAAATATGGTAAAAACTATGTGTATGTATCCTCAGATAGAATTCCACTTCAACCAGATCAAAAGAGAAATTCATTTCCCTAAGATTGATGTGATTTCGGGCTCCCATAAGGTCCATTTGAGACAATAAGATATAGAACAGATATAAAACATTCAAGTATTCAAATTTAGGTATTACTTTTATGATTATATAGCCATTCTATTCGGTCTAAAGTACATGCTAACAATCTACATGGAATTTATGTATTAGGTTTTACACTCATTTCATGATTCCTTCATGGTAGTATATATGGACAACATCTTATATTACACTCACACTAGACAAGACCATGAAAATGATCTTGATATCATGTTGAGTACATAGAGATAGAAACAACCATATGTGATGCTCAGTAAATTCTACTTCTGGATAAGTATGAATCACTTTCGTGTTCATATCATATTTGAGAATGGTGTGACTGTTGACCTAGAGAAGACGGGGGACACTATTTCTTTGGTAAATCCCAATAAATTTTTTTATATATGAATCTTCATGTGGATAGATGGTTATTATAAGAAATTCATTCAGGACATCTCACTTTTATAAGAACCTACTACATACCTGACTATGAATGGTGTACTATTCAAATGGTCTAGAGATTGTAATGAATATTTTTAAGAGTTAATGGGAAGACTCATCACATCACTAATCATGATTCTTCATTAGCTGATATGGAGTTATATGGTCTACTATGATGATTCAGGCATCTATTTCATAATAATTTGGATATAAGGCGATCAACTCATGATTTTGTATCCCTTTAGCTAACACCCCTTGAGTATATCTATCCAAGATATAACCTATATCATAAATCACTAGTTTCTTCTTGGTGCTATTAGAGGCAATAATGTTTGGGGGGAACATCCTTTTGTTTACAAGGCTAAAATTGGATTAAAATATATATCCACATAGTGAGACATCAATTTGAGAAAGCACTGGTGAGTGGAATACCAAAATTCAATTTACATTGTGCTGGCATACACACTCGGAAAGGGTAATGTCGTAGTTAATCCATTGGCCCTGAATACTCACATGAAATACATACTGGTTTCCATTAGTTTGTGGCATATGATGGATATGTTTTATGAGTTACACTTCCAGGTTTAAGAACATGAAGGGAAACATGTTTTAAAAGCAATTTCTTCAATGTAATATCTTCTATAAGTGTTTCTGATCTTATAGATATTAGATTTTGAGGGCCTCATTATGAGGGAAAACAGTATATGTTAGAACCAAACATCTCGTTGGGTTTTTGATAGTCGTGAGGCCTTACTATTCCATGATTTTGTAAGGGTGACCTATGATATATAAATTTAACTAATTTGGGAATCTCATGACACTATTTAGGTAGTTATTCTAGGGATTACCTAGATGTGTCAGGATATAAGTCTATTGTGGAGGTGTCTCGCTAATAAGAGGTCATTAGAAGGTTTTTAACTTAGTGTTCCACCTATCCGTAGGTGAAGGAAGAGCGACAATGACCTACTAAACATATATAGCCACTATCCAATCCTGAGTGGATATGAAATTAAATCACCATGTATTTCGTGAATGGAATGATGAAATCCCCTAGAGGCAGTGGTGTAGTATGGGTTATCATTGATAAGATTTCAAGTGTTTCAAACTTTTGGAAAATCCAGGTTACCTTCTCTAGTCATGACTTAGGAAAGCTATACATCTGGGATATTGTTTTACTTCACAGTGTTCCATGTTATATTATTTTTAATTGACACTCCTAATAAACATCAAAATCCTATAAAGGGATGATGAAATCATTGGGTTTGTTGTTGCTATTGACCATTCCATGTCACCCTCAGACTGACTAGTAGTCTGAGTGAATGATTAGAGTGATGGAGGATATGTTCCTATCAGGTATTCATGGTTCTGGAGGGCCATGGGAAATAAAATATATGTGTGGTTGAGTATTTATATTGTTATGGATTTTAGGAAACAAATCATATGGATCTGTATGATGCAATGTATAGTAGAAAATTCCATTCCCCTATATTCTAGCTTGAGTTAGGCGAGGTAGCTCTACTGGGTATTTGTCTCATTCATGAGACATTAGGGGAAATCAATACAATTCATAAGTGTATGGATAAATCATAGTCCTGATATATGTATTGTTAAAATAATCATATTTGACCTCTTTAAATCAATGTGATATATTTTTATTTTCTTCATGTATCACCCTTGTTTGATAATCAAAAATCCAAGATACATTGAATTTTATCCCCTCATAATATCATGTTTTTCATGATAGTGTAGAGACGTGGTCCAATATGCAATTGGTCTTGGTTACCTCATAGGTATTGTTCTATCAAAACACAGATTGTATCTTCCAGAACCATCACATTCATTTGATCCTATGGATATCCAGCTATAGGGGAATGAGTTCATCATGGAAAATCCTAGTTGTATCATTGATCATAGCATGAAGGTTCTTTATGGACAGACATATCCTCTCATCCTGGTAATATGGAAGAAATATGATGTGTTTGGTAAAACCTGGGAGAGTTAGGCTGAGATACATTCTCAGTGGCTAGAACTCTTATCAGATGACACTTTACCACTATTAGAAGGTAAACGGGGTCCAGTTATTTCAATAAGGGGAGGCTTAAATGTTGTGTCTTCTCACAAAGGAGAATAATATTAATTTTGTGGATTAAATTCCATAAAAACAACATAATATTGATTCATACTTAAATAATGGAGGAAACGAGTGTGAATGAGACTCATTTGAACCCTATATCGTTAAAATGGGAGGATTAAGACTGGGGTGCATAGTATGAGACAACATGGCCACCTATCCCGCATGGTTTCCCTAAACCGTGCAACTAAAGATATTGGTCACCTAGTGGTTGTACAGTTTTTCTGAAACCATATCACCCAAAGTGTATGGTTGTGTGACCCTCTGTAATTTTTGGAGGAATATTTTATAGTAGGGTTATGACATGATTAGTCCAATTATGGGCCTAACCCTGTGAGGAACAACTTATTGTAGTGAAGGGAACTTGGAATGGCCAATCCTTGTGAAAAAAAGTGTGCAATGTATTTTTTTGGAAATGAATATTTTCCCCTTAATTAATTATATAACCCCATTTCATCATCCCCTATATATTTATTGGAATATTTTACTCTCTTATTGGTTTGAGGAGTTCTCTTCCTCTCATCCATCGGGTTTTAAGTTATATCCTTTATCCTGAACTAAAAACCTTCTCAATTATATGCTTCTGTAATCTCTTAGTAAGCTTTACCTTCCATGCCTATATAATTCCAGTTTCCTCTTCCATACATGGTGTTATTTCTATGTTACTAATCTATTTACAATATTATTGTGTTTGAAGAATAAATTTTTTTCTTCCATTTTATTTTTAATCATGGTCTGAAAATTGACAAGTGGATTTCTACAATGATGAGGTAGAGTGTTTATTATATTTCTCTTGTTTTCATCACATTTTAGATGTCCCACCATTTCACCACTCACTAAAATCATTTCTTTGATTATTTGTTATTTTAATATAAATAATTTGAAGTGTTTTCCATGCCCTATATTACCCTACATTGCAGATAAATCAATACAAGGGTTGTTTTCATCATCGTTGGCTAAACTATTGGGCCGAATAACCTTAAATTGATATATTTCTTATGCTTAAATGTGAAAATCATCTTTGATGTCTATTTTTCCCTTATTTCAATTCCCAAAATTTATGAAATGGATTATGATGAATTGTGAACCATGAGATAGACCTTGTGCTTCTTGCCTCAAAAATTAAATTTAATGGTTCATGATTAATGAATCTCTTGATACCCACATACATTACATTTTAATTTCTAATATTATGATACTTGAGACGATTTATTTTTTACATATGTCATTTCTTCCATTTATGTTATATCTATTTCATTGTTAACAATGAACACAAATATTCCCATTTCATTATGCCCTAATTGATTGAATTTAATGGCATATTAAGCCTTGGTCTAGGTATATAGTTTGACGTATTGATATTTCATTTATGACATGTCATTAGAGGTATGTTAATTCTTTGTGTTTATGCTTGTGTAGTATTACTTATTCTTAATTCATGGTTCCTAGTGATCATATCATGTACCATAGAGCTTATTCATGTTATTAATTCCTTACACCATTCATAATATATATTGAAATACATGGTTAGATTATATTATTTGGAAGGAGATATTTATCAGATAGAATGAAATTATATAAATGAATTTCCTTATTATATGTGCTTGTCTCCATCATGACTTTGAATGGAACAAGGTTGAATATGTGTTCTGAGTTTAGGATTTCATGGATGGACTCGCCATGCTTCATTTGATATTTTTGACATTTTTTGAATGATAATTTGGATTTCCGAGGCAGAGCTCAATGTGTGGATTTTACTTATACATGTGAGTGATTTGGGTTCCATCTGGTAGAATCTATGGATTGATACAATGGAATGATGTCTATTCTATTCCATGGGTTATACATGTTCCACGATGTAAATAAAACTTGATATGGTTTCAAAGTAACGATGTCTTGAGTGATAATAGGGACTTATTATGGGACTGATTAGATATACTTGATGAATTTTCGTATATTGGATTCTTTATAGAGGCCTTTAGGATTCTACTTAAATCTCCATGGATGGGATCATAATCGACCCTATGAAATTGATGAATTTTTATTTATCATTACAATATTGATGATTATATTTATAATGACGATGAAATGTGGCTTCCACGAGAAAGAAAAAGTGTGGTTCTTTATTCATTAACATGGGTTGTTTAAATTTTAATGTACCTGGAATGCGTATTATGACATTCATAGGTACAACATTTACAATTATTTCATAGGCCAAAGCATGTGGTATGAGACGAGTGTCCTTTTGTAATCTGATACCATGGGGAGATGTTTTATTTATTATTTATTTACATTAATTCTTATTGGATCTATCATCCAATATTTCATGAGATGCATCATCCTAGAAACTATGGGTACCTGAATATTGGGATTTCTATCTCACACCCTAATCAGGAAGAATTTGGTACATAGGTATTGTTTATGATCACATTTATGGATAATGGAATGTGTTCTGCATCAGATACTTTAATGATTTTCTATATATGATGGAGCATTGTTTAAGAGGACCAAGCCAATGGTCGGTAAGATTGTAGTAGAATTTTCATATCTGTGGTATATTTTTTCACTATGTAGTAAATGATTTGAAACCCATATTCCTCATGATAACATTATAATATAGGTACATGAGACCATGATCCCAATTTTTGTATCAATTATTGATATTCAGCATCCGCAAGTTACCTATTTATATTGTATGGATTTCTCATTATTTGTGCCGCTGTATATTTCAATATATACTTCCACTATTTATTTTCCATTTATTACCTCTCTATTTACACTAATATATGATGGAACAGTCTCCCCACAGACACACACTAATATATCACTACTAGTGGATGGACTCTAGAATATGAGGAGGAATTCTTGATGTCATGTATCCACTATCACGAGTCAATATTTAGTGGCATCAAGGGAGGGATTCTAAAATTTGATACCCATATAATTTTGAATATACTCATTCCTAGTAGTTTACAATGATTTTCATACTAACGAAAAGATAATGAAATAACATATGAATCATTGAGAAAACTATTCCTGAAATAGTACATCTATAATGCTAATTTTCTTCCTCTATCCGATAATTTCCATCAGGTATTTACTTTTCTACATATTGTTAATATCCATCATTTTAGCTTTATAATAACTGTACCTGATACAAAATTGCATTCTATGTGATTAGCATAACTCTATGCCAAATGATTATTTATGAAAAATCTATTTGAGGAACTATGTATCTTCATAATTGTTCAAAATATATATACAAGAAGTTTTTCCCAATTTAATGGTCAAAATAATTTTCCTTAAACATTCATAAGTATTAAAATCAAACCACAGTTAGAAACTCACTATTAATTCTATTTATGTAGTTATTACTATATTCTGTATGTGTTAACATTTTCATGTAAAAATGTAATATCACACCACATTTATGTAGGATTAAGTTGAATAGAAATGGTAGGAACTCATTCCTTTCCCTCACATTGAAATTTAAAATTACGAATTTCCCACACATTTTAAAATTTCATAGTTTCTTACAAACAATTTTAGAACCATCATGAAGCATCATGAGTTATCATGGACTTATAAACATACTTAAAAATCTTTAAATTCATATTTTAAATAACACTACAAACTTAAAAAACTTCATAAAAATGAGAACAATTTGAAATAACATAACTAGTATTGTAATGTTTTGGAAATCAATACAGTTTATTAAAAAAAACTGGACTGTAAAATTGTGGTCCAAAAATCATTTTTTGATGAATAAACATTTATTAAAAAAATTTCAGTCTATAGGATTATGTATATTAATCCTACATTATTTTAATCTATATAATTTGGTTTTCAAAAAAAAATAGGTTATCTTTATTTAAAATGATTATATGTTGGAATTGCATTCAAATTTTCTTCTAATTGACTTCAATTAAAATCACTTTGCAAAACATATTCATTATTCAAATTATATTAATTCCTTAATGATACTATACTTTTCATCCATTATTCAATATTTATATTTATAAACACCAATTTTCATTTCTATTTTTTCTTTAAATTATTGAAGTAAAACTACATATCAATTTTTCAATTCCTCTTGATTAATAGAAGATGGTTGAGTAATTTACTGAAACTTCTTAATAATTAAATTATAAAAAACTCCCATCCACTAACAATTCTCATTAATTTTTTTTAACTATACCCTTCTATATTATATTAGATAATCAAATTTCACTATATATCCCACTTAGTATTTACTTATCATTTTGTGAATCTATACAATATCACCAACTATATTTATCCAGAAACATAAGAACAAACACATCCAGTATTTTCAAAAATTCTTTATATAATGATATAGATATTGTAAATCTAAATTAAACTTAAAAAAATATTACATAAAAGTTCAAACGATGAATGAAATCTGAAAATTTACATATTCTTTCTGTCTCGTTATTAATGTGTAGGAATCCACAGGTAATGTATCTTTGATGTGGTCTGTATGATGATCAACATTGAAATTACAATTTCCCTTCCAAAAACCTCAGTATCATTAATGGTGCACATTTAATAGTATCATGGTCTGATAAAAATAATTTAAATATATACAATATATTTGGTATACAATATATGGTTATGAAGGATTCATCCCTAATGGTTTTTCCAAATATTATATGTCTTGAACTTGAGCTGATCTCCTCCATTTTCATAATAGAATTTATAAAACAATTATAGACCATCTTGGATGATAATATTATTTTAGATCTGGGTAGATTTGATGTAATATATGTATCTTTTGACATAGTTATAAATAAAAAATAAAAAGATATATAAAATCCATTAATCTATACCTTTTGACTTTTTTATTCTCCAGCAACATCATAACAACATCTTTGTCAACATCCAACAACTACTCCATTATTATTTAAAAAATCCTAGAAATTTATATTGATAAAAAAAATATAAATTGTTAGAAATAATAAAAAATGATCTCAAATCTCTTATTTTATATTTTTTTTAAAAATTCCTTAAAACATTTTAATGTCATCATTATTCAACACTGGTGTATTTCACAAATTTTTTTTCCTAGAAATTTTTTTTCACAACTTTTCATCAAATGAAAACCATTCCCATCGAATATGTTGTGACACCACAATAATTTATAATGTTATATTTTTAAAGTAATTAAATCCCTCGGTAATAAAGAATTCTTTTCTTGGGAATGTTTAATTTCCAGCACCATTTTTAATCGTTATTTTTAATTACCCCCAATTATATGATAACCATAACATCAGTTCATATCAGGAATGATATGCAATTTATTTCCATTTTTATGGATAATTTGAACAATTTGTAAAACATGTTTGATATAGTCCTTTACATGGTGATATAAATCCTTATAGATTATATGATGGCAATGGTGGATGTTTAAATTGATGTATTAGCATTAACAAAAAAACATAAAAAAATCTATTTATTCAATGAATTCATCAAATTTTTTATATTTTTTTAAATGTATTCTATTAAAATTTCAACATAAGAACTATTATATTAAATTAAATGGTATTTAATATTATTGTTTATCATCTTCAATGTTTTAAGTGATTTTATGAATTTTCATTATCACTCTTATTTTCCGAATGTATCTTCAATGGTATAAAACAATTTACATTAAAAACATATAGTTGTACTTTTATAGAAATCATTTTAATAAAACAAAGGGCAGTGAAGAAAGATTAATCTTCCACTATACTATATGTTACTAAACTAGGTTTTCTACATTTCTAACATATATTACATTCTCCCCTGAAAAATGTACCTCCTGATGATTATTTTCAAATATTTTGATATAATTCTCGATCAACATCACCATACCTAAGAATGTTAATATAAAAAATTAATTATTAAAATGTCCAATACGGGGTGGTTCTTTTGAAATAAATAATTATTAATTTTCTATCCATCATATGAGATTAAATTGGATCACTCTGATATCTGGTACACACATTATAAAATAAAAAATCGTTGGGCTTGATTCGATATTATATAGAAATATTCTTATCAATTTTTAAAAATCCATTTAATTATTACTTTTCAAATATTCATCTTGAATCAAATTTAAACTAAAAAATATAGGTATAGAAACATCATTAGAATATACAATTGTATAATATTTTTACAATCCCATGCTATAATATTATACAAATGTGAATATTTAGATATATTTTTGATGAACATGTACACCCCTGATTAATGTTAATTTTATAGGAATTTTCATTTAAATAATATTCTTCATTTTTATTGAAAAATAATTTCAATCATTTTCTATATCCTTGGATTAAATAATTCCATCAATATAAATTGTAAAAATTTGGTTACCTGAGTTCATATCCATTAGAGATATGTTTCAGTCAACTTTTATTATTTAAATATCCAAATATCATTATAAAATATCATGTATTTTGTACAGGGAACATTTTTATTTATAACACATTTAAATATTTAGACAGTATAGTAACCATGATTCTATATTTTTCAAATTGTTTCCTAAATATGTTTTGTGATACTTTTAGAAAAATTATTTTAATTTTTTTAAAAATACTTTTTTCTTGTATTTTTTGTAAAATAAGAATACAATTGTTTCTATATGTTGAGAAATATTTTTTCAAGATTTATTTGATAATAATAGGTTCATAATGATAGTGATTTGATTATTTTTTTCAACTTTGGTAATGGTCATGATAACTAATTTAAATGATTATTCTATGATCTAAATGTTTCTAACATATTGAAAATATCAATATCTATACAGTAGTGTAAAAAGGTTGTATAATGTGATTTATGGAACTAGAGAAAGAAGAAATATGGTTATAGAAGCATTATCTCTATAAATATTTATATAGAGAAACCCTTAGGGAAAAAAATTTGTAATTAAATCCATGTATGTGTTATCAAACTGGGATAATGATTATGGCCTACCATTGATGTAACACTAGATTTATTTATGATAAAATAATATTTAATGGATGGTTATTAGAATGAATAAATAATAAAATTATATTTTAGTTTGTTTTAAACATAAAATATGTTAAAATGATTCAAAATATATATTTTTTGAATCCCCGCACAAATGTGTTTAGGAAATTTTGACCAATGAAGTTATATGTAAAAAATAGAGATCACCAGAAAATATAATTTTCTAAAATAATGATTTTTATTTTGTTGTGCTTCAAAAAAAATATTGTTTAATATTTTCTACATATTTATAAAATTATGACGAAATATAATTTCACATTGATCGTAAAATGTGGATATCTTTTTACATAAAGAAGGGGGATTTCATTGAATTTTTAGACAAAATTTTTTATTCGAATATTTTTCTTATTAGTCATGTTTTCATAAGATGAAATAATATGGTCATCCATCATCCATAAATCAAGAGTAATAGAAAAATTATTATGTAGTTGTATTTCATTTAAGTAACGAAAAATGAATAGATGAAAATAAATTTTCTAATAATTATGTTTGTTTTATTATTTAAGAGAACAACTTCATTATAAACATTATAATGATGGATGATTGAAGTTGTTTTAATATGTATTTTGATAGGTGATATATTGGATAAAAAATTATAAGAAAGTCCATCATAAGAGATGTATGATTCTGAAAAAAAAAATTAATTCTTTAGATGATTAATGATGATAAAAACCCATCAGGATAAAGAAAAACAAAATGAATTGTTATTTCATCTAACAATGATTTATGGACAAGAATTCCCTCGATTAAATTTTTATAATGAAAAATTTTTGAATACAAAAATGTGAAAAAGGTTTTGAAATTTCATTAATTTTTTTCAACTAATTAAAAATGAGTTTGTTTGAATAGTTCCTTACCATTTTATGTTATGTTTGTTTTAATAAGACTTTATGGCCTAGATAATTCATGAAGATATATTATTATTTACCTAGCTATGGGATGAATCTAGAAAAAATATATATTTATTAAAAGTTTTAGACTATGAATTTTTGTTAGTGGAAGATATAATTGGTTTCCCTTCTCATTTTCATGATAATATATATAAAGGGGTTGAAAAAGTATATTTGTAGTTAGAACATTTCACATGTATAGACTACCTAAATAACAATAGAATTAATTTTAAGAGGGTTATTCTAACTAATGATTATATTTTGGAGAAAGTGATTTTAGATTTAGATTTATTTAATTGAGTTGTAAAGAGCCTTTAGTATAAATACTAGATTAGTAGGGTAAAAAATGAAATTAGAATACAATATTTCTGTGAAGATGTAATAGTTGTAGAGTTATTTAAATCGGAGTGAACACAATTTTCTATAAGAAACAGTTTAAGAAATGTTGAATAAATTGATATATAAAAAATATGTGGGGGCACACTAGAAAGACATTACTAGAGGGTTGAGTTAAATAGACTATCAAAATTAAGATTTTAGGTATTTAGTTTTTAATGTTTCATATATTTTTTTTTGTTCCATGTTTCGTATGAAAAACATTATGAACTGGCAGGAACAAATATAATCATATAAATTATGAGATAGAAAGATTCTTATGGGAGGGGGTTTAAACATTTTGTTAACTTCTTAATAATTGTTAATTTATATTTACCCATGGTAGTATCCATGTAATGTATGTTGGATCTCACATAGAGGCCAAACCATGTATATCATGCATTCATTGTCTATTTTACAAAACCTAAATTCCTGTTAAATTTATATAAAATTTATAAGTAATGTCACTCTAACATGAATCAGCTGTTAAATGTCATAGTTTTTAGATTATTAAAAATAAAACCCCAAATTTTACCCCCCTCCTCTTAGTGTTTCAATGATCCGTATGAAAATTAATTGGTATCTATGATAAGGTTACCTTATTAAATATATTTCATGTAAAATGAGAAAATGTAAACAATATAGGTATCCATTCCTTCGGTGGAAAAAATATATAATGTTTGTAAAGGAAGAGTGATACCCTATCATCTGTTTCTTACCATGGAGGATGTTGATTCATTAAAAATTTGTTTCCACCTACAGATATAAATTCTCCCATTACCATGGGTTATAAAAGGAACATTGAAGAGGATGTAAAATATTGAAATTATATTCTTAACTTTCTATCAAGAAACTTATTAATGCTATGGGTCTTAAAGAATATATGGAAACATGGTACAAACTAAAAAATATCTTTATTGGGGAAAATTCGAGAGAATTACAGTTAATATTCATGAGAATAAGATTTGATGATATTAGAAGGATAGATAAAGAAAATGTTATTTAATACTTTACAAGAGTTACTAAGGGAATATAAAAAATCAAAGGATTTAGATATTTCATGGAATATTATATCATTGTAATAAAACTCATGATAATATTCTTTGAAATATTTTATACTAAAAATTATTCCATTGTAGATATATATGATTTATTTCTTAAATAATGAAACAATGTTATTTTTATTTAGTGATAAGAAAATATAAAACATTCAAATTTAATATCAAGGATGAAATATATTTTTATGCATTAAGAATTATAAAATTTAAAGGTATAAGGGACTATAATCTCAATTATTAAAATTCTATGAATGATGATGATATTATTGAAAAAAGCATTTCACTTATCTCAGAATATGACATGAGAGGTAGATGGAATTATAGATGCAAAATTACACTCAAATGATTCAAGTGAGAAGGAATATAGAATTTTCCTATGTATTTCCCCAATAAAAATTTAGATATTATAGAGATCTATATAAATAAAAAAAAGAAAGAATAACATTAACAAAAATCATATTGATGATAATAAATATACAATTGATATGAAAATTTTCACTAGAGAATTAATACTCTAATTGTGAAATAAAGTGGAATTCAACTATAGGGAAAACAATTCCTCAAAAGATAATTGATATTAAATATTTAGATCATTATAAAAAATAATTCAAAAAAGATATTGAAAATTTCATGGGGAAGAACAAAGAGGTGATTATATATATATATATATATATATATATAATATCAACAAAGACCAGAATAATTTTATAGTCTCGATCCAAATACAAAATCGATGGATCGAATCCAGACAATGAATAAGGAAAATCTAATAAAAAATCTAGAAAGTAAATTTAACCTTAAACCTTATGATGAATACATGATGGATTTTGTAATCCTCAATCATATAATTGATGAACAATGTAAGATAATACGTGAACATAGTAAGAAATTTACTAATAAATATGTAAAAGTCTATAAAACACAATCAATACTTATTGAGTTTGTTTTATCTATAAGAGAGGATGAAACAATAAATTTTCATAGTTTAAAAATGACAAATCTCACTATGTTGATAATGATCATCGTCATATTCAGCTGAATTCCTCACCCACTAAATGTAAATTTTCATATAATATTACTAACCATCGATGTGTTATAAAAAATACAAAGAAATCATTGGGTGTGAAAGGATTTTAGAAATATATTACATCAAATTGATTTTAAAATATCTCCCATAAGAATTTTATTCCGTGAAAGGATGAAATAAAATTGTAATAAATTATAAACCTCAAAACCATTCATATAAGGAAATATTCTAATTTGATTTAAAATAAATATTCGATAGTTTTTTTTTGGAGAATAAGGGTGAAATATCAGATCTTCTAAAAAATGTATCATCATCTAAAAAAAATTAAATTATTGTAATGAAAAATATATTAAATGAAATAATTTTTTTATATTACAGGATGTTGGGACCCCAGAAACTAAATATATAATAACATTGGCAATGAATGATCATTTTTATTTAATAATGATAATTTGAGTGAGATGTGACATCTCAGGAAACATTGGGGGTGAATGTTTGACAAATCACTCTAGAATAATTTTTTATTATAGAAAAAATGTATTCTAGAAATAAAAATGTTGATTAAATAGAATATTTTTTCAAGACATGAAAACAATTTAGATATATGAACAAACCATTTAATATTGACAGCAGATGTGCCTCACATAATAAGGGTGATATAAAAGTCGTATAAAATATTGAAAAACCTTTAAGTGGTAGTTAATTTTGGAAATGATATATCATTAAAATTGATTTTAAAAGAAAATGCGTAGATTGTAGTATCAACACTAAAATATAATAATGTTCTATATTTTTATGGGATAAATTAAAATAGATATATGTATTTTGAGAATACATTTTGATTGTAGAAATGATGTAAATTTTAGAAAATCAAATTCATGCATCCTCAATGTTTTGGTTGATAGTAAAAAAAAATTCACAGGAGAAAGAACCATCCTTAATATATTTCAAATTTTAAAACATGAAATGACATGTTATTTTAGTAATAAATCAGTGCACATCTTATTTGATTATATGATCAGTTATCATTTCCATAAAAGTAAGAAAAATAATCCAAAATTATAATACATAAGAACTCGTGAGATTATTCTCTCCAATTGTTTTTGACTAATGAGAGATCAACCAATGAAATGGGATTTGTACTTCAAAAAATTTATTCTTTGTTTAATTTAAGGTGAAAAATATAGCATTTGTAAAATTTAATTTCAAATATATGAGAATATTCAGATTACTTATAGGTGATGTGGATTGATAATATTATGTTGACAAACCAAAATTGAGACCATATAACTAATTGTATTAAACATGTAATAATTTTGAAATACAATTGAAGGAATATAGAAGTAAACATCAATATTTTAATCCATAGACCACTTAATAAAATGGAGTTCCCAAAAGGAAAAAATATATCAGGTTGAAATTGTAATATATGTAGCGTCTTGATATTTTTAAAAATAAAAGATTATTTTTTAGAGTGTATAATATATGCTACATCGATCATAAATGAAAAATGAAATGTTGTTATTTAAATTTAACTATCATAACCAAGTCATTAATATGAATAAAGGATTAATATTAATAGTATTATGAAATAAAATGGTTATACTAATTTATAATTAATTAATTAATTCTCATTTAATTAGAACTCGAATATCTATTAAATTCATATTAATCCTCAAAAAATTTGTTATCTTCAAAATGGTTTATTCCTATTTAAGAGTAAAAATAATAATTAATTTTTTGAAATTTTATAAAATAAATTTGAAATTTTTAGATTAATTTTTGAATACATCATTACAAAATTATATTAAAATGATTTTTGGACATTTTTCATTAATGAATAATTTTTCAGTTAATATTGGAAATTCATATTTTTATAAAACTCTAATTTCATTTAAGTTATAAATTATCTTTATGATTAGAATCTTTTCAAGAATTAACATAATTAAAAATTATTTATTTACAATATTATTATTTATATTATATTTTTTATATTACCAAATTTGATAAAATTACCATTTTTGTCTTAAAACGCATTTTTCCATAAAACATATTTTCATTACGTTCTTCTTGTTTAAAATTAAATTTAATAAAACAAATAATGTGTGCATATTTTTGAAAAATGTTTTATTTATTTTTAATTAGAGGTTCCATATTTTATAAATATGACAATATTTTGTCATTAAGAATGGTAAATATACTAAATATATTACAATGTTAAGGGTAAATCATGTAATTTAGGTTAAAAATTAAATGCCAAGGATTATAAAAAACCTAAATGATTTATTGATTTTATTTATTGAGTTAGTCATCCAAAATTAATTATTATGAATTTTTAAATGGAATTTTTATGATATCATGACATTTAAAGTAATTTTTTCATGAAAAGTAAATAATTTCACACTCTTGTTTTAAATAACTATAATATTTTCATTATGAGGTTATCTAGAGGATATGTTTTCCTATAATTATAATTATAAAACATTATATTTTTATCTTCATCATTGTAGATTATTTTTAATATTTAATGATGATTTGGTTTCCCTAAATGCGTTAACAATGTTAATGAAATAATTATTTAACTAATGGAATGATAAAATAAATGAAATTAATAATATTAAAAGCAATATAATTTTATATAAATAATGTGATACAATAATTTTATATATTTCCATGAAATTTAAGAGGTATAATAAAATACCATTTTTTAAAAACAATGTGTTATCATGATTAGAAAAAATATATTTTATTATATACATAAAATTCATAAAAATATTAGATTCTAAAAATATAATAGTATATTGTTCATTATATCAACCATCATCAAATTATGGTTCATTTTTTTCATTTATAGTAACGATATTGAAATTCAAAGTGGAAACATCCTTGTAATCAAGGAAAGTTTAATTGCATTAACAAGGGGTTAAACAAAATAACTAAGGTATTGACGTTATCTAGACATATATAGAAATTAATGAATGAATGGTTTTAAACCCATATTCATATCATATTAAAAATAAATACATTTAGATAAATTTTAAATTTTAAATTAATATATTATTTGAGTAATTCAAAGAGCTCCCCTCCCCAATCTTATGAAAGGAAACGTTTTATTCTAAATAATTCACACATAAAATAGAATATGGATCATCAAATATAGGACATAAAATCTTACTATATTACCTCCCATAATTATAATGTTTTTTTAATACATAACACAAAACCTTTTGGTCTGATGGTCTTAAGTAAAGGATGTTTTTAAAGAAGTAGTACATTTTATATCAACATTTATTAGATTTGTTTCCACTCACACCACCTTAAAATATTTTAAATAATTTATAATGAAATAATAAATATTTTGAGTTGTTATTATGCTAATATCATAACATGTACCCATATCGTCTTCTATGAAATGAGAAATGAAAAATTCATTAATGTGAACAGAGGACTACCACCTCGCAAACCAATTTAATTTCATTCCAACCACCATCTCTAAAAGAAATAATTTAAATATTGGAATTAATGTATCTATATGATATTAAGGAAATACTTTTATTTATTATAATATAATATATAATTTATCTTTCTATCATTCTATGAATTCAAAATTGATTACATTCTTCATACATACGTGCAGATTGCCACCTCAATAAAGTGAAGTGATATTTTTTCATAAAAACATCACTGGTATTAAATATATAATTATATTTAAAGACATAATATGATATATATATATATATATATGGTATTATTATATGTAAATAAGATAAATAAATATTTACCTTCTTTCTATTGTTATCATTGAAAAATTGAAATTTATCTCAAGTGTACGTTCAACATAATGTCTCTATAATTATATTATAGTTCATTTTACAAAACATTTTTTAATTGATGGATTCAAAAGTATAATTTTTTGGCAACAAATATAATTATTTGATTATTATTATTATTTATATAGTGTAGTACTAAGATCATTGTCCATAGTGGAATTGCTAAATCAATTTTGGAGTTATGGAATGAAAATAATCGAAAAGGTCAATTTGAATATAAATATTTATATAATTAAATATATCATGGTAAGATATTAAAAACTAATAATATATATGAAAAATTTTATCAAAAAATTTAATAATTATTCAAGTATGATTATTATTTTTTATAATTAATGTATATGAAGATTTAGACAAAATTTATGGGATTTTACATTAAAATCATATTTTAATGTTTCCCTCAAAATTAACATTTTATAAGAAATACAAATTCTGTAAAAAATATATTGAAAATGATTTTAATAATCTATTTTCATTTTTTAAATCTATTTTTTGCAATATATATTTTTTAAAAAATGTTATAAATGGTAATTTGTGTGTCATTCCTTATGTGGTACTTTGTTAATTCTCCAAAAAAATTTACTGGAATCAAATGTTTTTAACATATAAAGCATGAATGGATTTATTTCCATTATGAAAAGTATTTTCTTTGAAGATTCCATTGAAATTACATTTTTCCATTCTAAAAGAAAATGTGTTCATTTTTAAGAGCGTACTTTGGAAAAAATATTTGATTTCAAAATTATAATGTTAGTTAACCTAATTTTTTTAATATACATGATATTATATTTTATAACTATATTTTAGATCATAGTAATAGTTTATAAATATGTTTGGTTCTATTGTAAACCCAATAAAGTTAGGTCTATGATATCCTTCTAGTACATTGGGTATGTTTTTAGGTGACCTTGATCATTAATACATGCGTAACTACGACAGTTACTCCCAATATAATTGTATGGGTTATTTCAATTATAACAATGTGGGTTATTATATGTTTTTCCATGATGGTTACTCTCATTTTAGCGGTGTTGGTTAATATATGTGTAATTATAAAAATAATGTGATTCACCTTGTTAACAATATTATTTGGCTATTAATTCAATCGTTTTTTATGTTTTTCATTTGGAAACAATATTGTGATATTTTCATGGTTATATGATTTATTACACTCAGTGAACTTTTAAGATAAATTTAATATAAAATTGACTTTATTTTTTAAAATTTAATAAATATTATATTTATTTTCTTAACCATATGAAGATTGTTTTCTCACCAAACATTTAAAAATATTTATAACGATTGTCATGGACGGGGAAGAGAAAACTAGAAGACAAGTTGAATGTTATAAATATTATTTATGAAAATAGATAATGATTTATCATTTAGAAGTTAATGTTATAATACAAATGGATCATGTGTATAATTTTACAATTGTAATGTATGGATATACAATTTAATAATATTTTTTAATTCCCAAAAACAATAAAAATAAAATATCATGCGGGATAAAAGAATGTGTAATATAGTCTAATGGAAAAATATTATGTAATTATTATATTTGATCCCCTATAATTGGTATTAGAATAGTTTTTAAATAATTTTTGATATTAATTTAATTCTACGTGTGGTATTTTGATGATTTATAATATCCATCAAAGGATTACATGTTTACGGTTGATATTAAGTAGAAAGTCAATGAAACCACTTTTTAGGTTTTATTTAGTGGATTACATAGATGATTAAGAGTATTTTGGGGGAAACATAAGGAAAACAATCCTTAGGATTAGTAATAGTTTTATTAAAAATTTTATTTGTTGAATAATTCATATAATAATGGTAGATATTTGTTTAAATGTATTTGTATCATTTACGGTTAAAAAAATTTGATTTTTATGTAATTATGGGTTATTAAATTTTTGAGGATTTGTATAATATTATTTTAATGCAATTAGATTTATAAAATATAGTTTTAGAAAAATAAAACATTATTGTTTGGGGAAAAACTATCACATATGTTATGTTTATGAGGAGTGAAACCAAATCCAATGGGAGACAAGGGTGTGTTTTCTACCATAAGATTACATGATGTAATTATTAGTATGACACTATCACTAATTGATAAATTTGAATGATAATGATTAAGATGAATTTGGGAACATATGTAATATCATATATATAAGCATGGGATTGTAAATTGATTCAGTTATTAAATGATTAATCTTATTTATGAATAATACCTCTATAATTTACTTGAACATTACGTTATTTAAACCAAACATAGTTGAATTGGATTTTATTTCTATAATAAAGGATGAATTAGTTTTTGTAATCAAATATGAATTTACTATGGTTTTATGATGATTAATTTTATTAATAGAAATGAATAGAAAATCATGGAGATTATATGATTACAAAATACTATTTTTTGAATGATACATTAGAAGTGATTGTTGTCATATATTGAAAAATATTAAGTGATAAAATTAACATAATTTTGGGAATTTAATCTTAGAAAATAATAATTTTTTGAATTTAATGTATAGTTTTTTATTGAGTGATCCTTGTATAATGTTGGGTATTACAGATGAATTTTGGAGATTAAATGACTTCATTATTTGTTTTTAGGTTTTTATTTTATTGAGTTATCATTCCTTATGATAAATATTTTTTTTTATTAATTAATAATGATATGTTGAATTTAATATTTTCTATTTGTAGATTTTTTGATCCTTATAATTTGATTCTAATTCTTCAAGAATGAAAAAATTAAATTGAATACTAATAATTTGGAGAAAACATTGATATTCTGATTGAATTTGATTAAATGATGAAATTTAAATTATCATGTCAGTATATTTAATAATTTTATTATTATATAGTGTAAAATAATTCCTCATAATTTTTTTTAACAATATAATTATTCATTTACTACTCTCAGGGAGAAAGTAATGGAATTTTTTCTCAAAAAAATTTATTGTTTTGTGTTGGCTATGTTTTTAATCATGGTTTCCTCTATAAAACTATAGTAATACTTTTGAGTTATATTCTTATTCAATATCAATGTTTTCAGTTTCCAATAATGTTCTATTATTTGGAGACTTGGTTATGAGTTATTCTAGATCGCCTTTATACTCTTATATATCTCATTTCAAAAAAATTAATTATTTTCCTTTTTTACTATGTGGGATAACAAAAAATAAATTTTGAAAACTCAATCCCTACTATACTGTAATGAATTAATAATTTTGATGATTTATTTTATTTATGTGGGCTATTTAAAATCTAGATATAATAACAATTAAATACTATGTTTGATAGAGTACAAGATATGAAACACCGATTTTAAAAAAATAAAATATTACAATTTAGGTATATGTATTATAACCTAGAAAATGATCGGTGTGAATGAACATTATTAGTGAAATCATGAAATATATAACATTCATAATCACATAGAAAATATTAATTAATTATTTTTAAACAAGCACCTGAATATTTTTATATATCATTTTGCTTATAAAACAACTTGTTTTCATCATGAAATAGATTTTTTGTGTGACTATAATTATTAATTTCATGAAATATACAATAATATATTACAATAAATTTATTTCATTTTTTAAGTATTCATTTCAAAAGAAACTATGATTATTCTTTTGTTAATTTTATGAGAAACTTAAGTTTTCACTTAATAGTAAAAAAATAAAAAATTTCATAAAACAATCATTTTCATTATATTACAAAGACACATTATGATTTTAATTTTATCACAAAGTTACTATTGTAAAATTTATTTATATATTATATAATTAATTTCATTTGAGTCATACTTATAGCATATTTTGGTACAGGGGTATTTTTTGGCATAAAAATGCATTTTTCATGAAAAATGTTCTTCTTTGAATTTTTTGAGATTAATTATAAATTAAATTATTTAAAAAAAATTAATGAATTTAAAAAATTTAATTCAATATTTTAAATCATTGATTACATGTTTTTTAAATATTTACTATTTATTTTTTTAAATTTTTAATTGCAAATAATGTATTTTTATTACTACAATAAAGGAAAATCTGGTAATTTTGGTTAAATTTAAAATGATAAGGAATATAAAATTTACCCAAAATATAGATTAATTTAATTTAATGAAAAATATATCACTAATAATCACCAAATATTTATTTATTTGGATTTTTTCAAACCATTTCAATGATATAATGGCATTTATAGTATTTTATTTTAGGAAAAATTTTACATGGAACACTCTTGTTTTTAATAACTATAATATTTTTTCCATCAGTTTATCAAATTATATATTGACTATATATTGATTATTAAATATAAAATCATTATCTTCTTCATGGTAATTTATTTTTATCTTTCAGTGAATATGAAATTTCATTAAATTCATTCAGAGCATTGATGGGGTGGTTATTTAATTAATTGAAATTTATAATTACTAATTTCAAAATATTTAAAAAATTAAGATAATTAATTAAAAAAATAACTATCTATATAATTATGAAATTTTTGCGAAATATAAAAATAAATTATTTTAATTATTAATTTCATCTTGATATTAATAAATCCCAATTAATGAAATATTTTAAAAATTGATGTCAATTTTATTTTAGAAGAATTAATATTTTATTAATAGATATAAATTTATTAAAAGGACTAACATCATCCAATGAATTATGATATGTACTATAATATAATAAATAGTACATTTATGCATATTTTCTTCATTTATAATAAATATATTTACCCTTAAAGAGTGAAAAATTGTTTACATTGTAAGATAAAAACGATTAATAAATACTGTATAATATGATTTCAAACTATGATCATATTATAATATAAATAAATCAATTTTTATCTTTTTATAATTTTATATTAATTTATATTAATTTAAAATTTTTATCATTCAAAATTTCCACATTCTGTTTTTAAGGGAACCTCTTATTATGAACACCTAAAAAACTAAAATTTTCATATCACAACTCAAATAAATTAATATAATCCATAACCTAATTATGTACATATTGTTTTAGGTACAACACTAACCTCATTGGTCATATAGTTTTAGGAAAAGGAGGTTTTCTGAAGAAGAGGTATAGTTTTAATCCACATATTTATGTTTTGGTTCCATTCCCACATACATAATGTATTATTAAATCATGATGAAATAATTAAAAAGTATCCTAAATATAATTATATTTCAATTATGATAATATAATTACCTATATCTATATCATTCGCCATCACCCAATAAATGAAATAACAATTCATCTGTATGATAGACTATAACCACTTGAACTGATGTAATTAATTTTCCATAAAATTCTCTCGTGGATGGATTTTAATGATGGAAAAATTGTTTATAAATTTTATAAATAAAATATTTATCCTTAAAAAAATATCGTATAATATTTAAATTGGTACCTATGCATGAATTGAAAACTTATAATATCGCTCTTGGGTCCGTGTGGACTATCTCCTCAATAAAGTTATGTGATTCATTTTTATCACCACATAACATGGAAGATATATATTAGTATATTTAAAGAAATAATATGATATATGTACAGTTTTATCATTTTATTAATATATTTTAAATATAAAATAAAATTTATCTTTTTTAAATAATCATTTTTGAAAAAATGGAATCATGACTCACGTGTTCGTATAACCTAACGTATCCTGGTTTATTACACAGTTCATTTTTCTTATACAGTTTAGTTATTTTTCTTAAGAAGTGGTGGTTAGTTAAACAATATCTTGTTCTGGGTCCAAGGGTAAAAGGAAATGGAACATTTATGTTCTTTGATTGTATGTAATAAATTGTAATTACTCATGTAATTGAATATTCCAATGTCTGATATTTCTATAAAATGGTGTTTTATTTTTTGGTATTTCTGTTGTAAATTCAATTTCTATTAAATTTTATATTAGCGCTTGATATTTTTTTGTCTAGTGATGTAGTGTGATGTTATAGAATACTGTTGTATAACCATTTATATGCACTTTTTCTAATCACTGATAAATGGATCCTTTATCAGTGCTAAATAAAAAAATTGATAAATGGGGTCCTTTATATTCACTTTTCTATCACGAATTAAATATAATGTATTTTAATTATGCTCCGGTAGTTAGTGTTTCTATAGGGCTAATAGATGCTATTTTATCACTTTTAAATGAATATTTTGTAGTAGTGTGTCACGTAATGATGGGGGAAATGTTGTTAATGTCAAATAACACAGATTGATCATTTGAAACATGTTGTATATAATATCAACACTAATTGAAAATTTTTACACATTACAATGGGTATGGAATCAATGTAATCAAAAGAATATCCACATTTGTCTACTATAAATAATGCTATATTACATCAATGTATTATTGGAATTATGTTTTTTAACCAACAAATTTCAACATGAGTTATTAGGACATAGATATATCTAATTTTTCGGTTTAATATATGATATAAATTAAAAATTAGGTTGTGAATTCAAACGTTGTATATTTTTAATTTCATGATTAGTTAATAAATAATATTTAATTTCTATATTAATCCAAATTGATTATTATATTATTCCAACTAAATTCTACAAATATTTCTTATAGATGAATCAATATCTTAATATCATGTGAGTTAAGGAGAAATAACTAATAAAATTAATTGTGATGAATCATGGGATATAAATCATATCAAATGCCTTATCCATAAACCAATGTTGAATAGTATTTAAATAAAATCTCACTTTACCATGGAGATGTTAGTTCATTGATCGTTAAATATGTAGAATATTTCAAAATGCTTTTGATTGATGAAATTATGACATATTTCATACCCATGGAATAATTTGAGTGAAAAATTACTAACATTGTCCATTTAACCCCTATCACCTAGGGAGTGTAGAATTTGGATTCCCTAATTCCCCAATGTGTAATTTTCTTTTCAATTTGTGTGGTCCTATGTTTTTTCCTTATTATAGAAAACCAGGTAGTTAATATTCAGTTTTTTGAAATATGGGGAGAAATCACTTAGATATTTTATACATAAGTGGAGTGTTTTGTTATGATTAATCTAAGGAAGTGTTGAAATTTTGGTTGGGGTTTTTCTTACAATAACTCCACTGAAATAATTTGGTCCTTGATGAAATATTAAACATTTTTTGTTCAATATTAATGATGCATACATTTTTTAATGTGTAGTTGAATTTTTTTCCGCCCATTTTCTAAAATTAATGAAATTTTTTCTGTAAATCATAATCAATAAAAAATATAAGATTATTTTACCTTATTTTTTTAATAAATATTTGTTAATTTGAGGAAATTTCATGTTAATATTTTTTTCACACAAAACATGGATCATGTGGGCTTAGATTACATGTTGACATAATCTGTGTTCATGATTAAATGTAACATTATAAGAATGATGGTAAAAATAGGTTGTCCAAAATAATTTATAATTATAAAGAATCAATGGGATATAAATTATTGAAATGAGTTACCATGAAACTCCAAGGGGATGATTTCTCGGAAAATAAATTTTATTTTTATTTACGATATTTTGGGATATTGTGTTAACTGAAAAAAAGAGTCAAAAATCTCTGGTAGTTTTAATAATGTTGTTTTTAAGGATGTAGTTGTTTTTCAATTTATACTGAATTATATGAATTTTAAAACTTGGTATTTGATGGTGGTTTCCACATAATAATTTGGCAGACCATGTATAATTCTAGGCGACCACAAAATAAAATCATGAAATCCTTGTTAGATGTTTGGTTATCTTGGTGTTAAGGTAGAATCATATACAAAACTATCGAAGATTCATGAAATCCATGAATGAATATCATGTTATAAATTCAAGAGGATAACATTTTTTGTAGAGTAATGGTGATATGGGA
This sequence comes from Viscum album, assembly GCA_963277665.1. Lineage (NCBI taxonomy): Eukaryota > Viridiplantae > Streptophyta > Magnoliopsida > Santalales > Viscaceae > Viscum > Viscum album. The sequence goes on along the minus strand of OY728143.1, from coordinate 291,095,760 downwards.
AACGATGTGTTTGTTAACATGAATGGATTTTATATGGATGTTGATCCCATAGTCCAACATGAGGAATACATAATTCATGGTCATATGGAAGTTGGAATTATGAGAATAATGATTTTAGTGTAGTGGTAATCATTAATTTGTAATTATTAGAAATGTTGGAGCCATTTTCAGTATATGGACATGCTAATTACATTAATTTAAACGAAATTTTTTTTCTTATTATAATTTTATTTTATTGGAACAATGCTATGTCATAATGCTTTATGTGGTGTATAATGATTCTATGAGGGGGTACACATTATGTTTCCCTTAAAGGGGTTATATGTTGGAAAGATATCATGTAGGGAAATACACATAGGCCATTATAGTATGACTGTTAATGAAGAAGAATGTCATGGGTAAACGCATTTAAGACATCCTGCACTGAAATTCGTAGTGTAAATATCATAGTAGACATCTTATGTTAAAAATCACAATGTGGAATTACTCTATAAAAAGTGAAACTTATATATATAATAACATTATTCTATTGAATTTTTTAGTAAATATATCATATGTAAAAAAGAGAATTGAATCTCTCTCATAAAAACACGATTCACAGAACACTCACATTTCTGTGATCCAAATCAATGATTACTCAATAAAATATAATAATATTCTAGAATATTAATTGATTCAATATAGTTTATTTAGAAATGTGTTCTCAATTTGGTATTAGTAATAATACAGTGGGTGAGTGACTCCAAATTGAACAATGTAACTAACATGTGATATTGTATATTCAGGTACAATGTCACGTCACTGTTATAAACTCCTTGGATTAACCCAGTTTGGTTTATCCATTCAAAATTGTTGTGACTCTTGTATTAATTATTTTTTATATATAGATCTCATTAAGAATATTATTTATTAGGTTTATTTAGAATTAAATACAATTAAATGGAGTTTTTTTAACCTATCATACCTAAATTCCCCAAACTTCTATGTGTATTTAGCCTAGTTGGTAAGTCATGTGTGATAATAATTTATCATCAAATCCACTCATGTCATAAATATCAGGATCATATCCTCGTAATAATAGAAAAGTGTCTTCCACATTTCTAGGTTTCAATATTATCATTCTCTTTACCTTATCATAAATGAAATTAAAAATTGGAAACATATTATTCACTAGGATGTTAATATGGGGTTCGAGTGTATAACTCGATTTTACAACTCTAAAAGTTACACTCTTATAGTCCATTATATATATTTATGGAATGAAATAAATGATATTTTTTGCAGTATCGATAAAAAATAATTATATAATCACTTTTTAAGGGAACAATAAATTTTAATTTTTTCTTATTAGTACAAAACATACCAAACACAAAACACTGGTATTTCTTATAATATTTTCACACTATATCACTAGTAAATAAATACTCTATATTAGAGTCTTTATTATAATAAACTATACCATCTTTTAGATGTCTAATGGAAAATTGGAATAGGTGGTTTATGATTAATGGTACTTAGCATTTCCCTTATGGTAAATGGGAGAGTTAATATTATGTCAAGTTAAATTTAATCCCATCACAATACAAAATTTGAAAGAGAATATGAATTCATTGATCAATGTGTTAATCCAATATGAGGATAGAAAATTTTAATAACCATCATATAGATGTAAAATTAGTAAACACATGTTCTCCTAATATCATCATCAACATGATTTTTTCTATTAGAATAGATGAACCTATAAACATTATATTCCAATATATGTTTTTTGACATTCTCTATCAAATAACAAGAATATACCAAAAAAATTGACAATAACCCATATATGAATTTTCTCCACAAGGATAATATAATCATATGTTTATTAACTAAAAAATATACGTTTAAATTGAATAATATTTAAAATTATCATCATAAATACAAAATACCTAGAGTGTTAATCAAAATATTTGATAACCAATTAAATGATTCTATTTAATTTAATAATAGGAATGTTATTCTTAACAAAAAAATCATAAAATGGTGTAGTTTAACAAAAAAATCTATACCATTATTATGGATCATGTTACTGTATGACACTAACCATAAAAATTATATCAATATAACATGAGAGAAGGGATTTCATTCTCTTACCATTTCACCATTTTATACCAATAAAAATCCATGGTATAAAATAGAACTATTCCACTGAATTTGATAACAATTCTTTATGGGGAAAAAATTAATGAATAATTACAAAATTATATTCCCTTATTAGTAATATATTATATAAATATTAAATTACACCATATCTATCATTATTCATCCCACTCAAGAAAATATTGTGCCCACATATAAATATCATTATATTAATGATAATTATTAATCTGTACTAGAAAATAAACTTGGATTAAGTGTTCAAAATATACTACTGTATCACATAAGATGATATAAGTGTTATTATAATGGTTGTTTGTATCTATGGTTTACTATTACGCCTTCACTCAATGATCATAGATTAACATTATTAATGAATAACCCAAGGATGAAAATATGTACCATGAATCTATATTAACTATATGATATACATTCATAATGATTCCAATGTTAAATATAATGACACACATGATACAAATCTCTCCCAAAAACCTTCTATGTGTTTTATTTTAATTTATTAAAAATTTAAAAAAAATTATACAAAAAAATAGAATATATAAAATTGGGAAGCTCTATAAGTGGCTCACTAGTTGGGTTCTCTGTGTCAATAGTCCTTTCTATAAAGAAACTCCTAGATATTTAGAAAAACACAAAAATGAAATACCAAATACCATGGATATGTATCATAAAATTTATGAAAATCAATACTAGAAAAATGGAAATGAATTTGACCACCTAAAAAAATAAGAATAAGTCTCATTGATTATAACTATATGATTGAACATCAAATAAATAAAATGAATAAGTCCATATAATATCTAAAATAAGGGATTTTTATGATTGGATTCAAATTAACATGATACAAAATGAGATAAATAGATATTAAAATAATCATCTCTCCATATAGAATTTATTTCAACTAAATAATTATTGAATCAAAATAATTAAAAGAGAATAAAAAATGAAAATATATAGAAAAATGGGTTCTATGTTCGCTGGGATCTCCCTTAAATTGAATCTATTTATAGATGAGGGATAAAGGATATGTTATTAATTTAATCAATATTAAATAAAATTAATTTATATATGAAATTAATATAGGATACTAGGTAATTGGTATAAAGACAATTAGTACTCAGTGGTCCTCCCAGACGAACCCTACATCCAAACACTCAATAGGTACCCAATGGGTATTTATCCTAATACATGTTTCCATTATAGTAGATACTATTATAATTGTGTTTAAAAAATTTAATAAAAACTCAATATATTTATCAAACATTATAATACACATCTAATATATCATCAAAAAACATTAAAATTGATGTTAAGTTTAAAAAAAATTGAACATCGTACCGATTAATTTAAACATTGCCTAATACAAAGAAACAACCATATCGAAACATAGGTTACTAAAACATGAAAAACATATAAATTTTCATCAGTGAGTGGTTCCAACAACCCTTATATATACTCATTTACCCTACTATATTTAAAATAAAATGTTTAACCTTCGTAAATTAAATTATATAGACTTATAACATACCCATCAAATGTATAAAAATCATATTTCCAATTTATCAAAAATGGTATGAACAAATTATATAGATATTAAAACATATGAAAAATATATTAAATATATATTGTGATTCATTCCATTAAAATACATTTGAATATAGTTTACGATCCATATCCAATTTTTAAAATTGTCATGCGAGTTAATACAATTGATAGTTTATCAATTTAAGGATACATTCAGTATACACACAAGAAGACTAATTTGATTCATGATCTCGATCTATATACAAACAAAAATATTAAATTATTCATTAGAAATTTAATTAAATTGTTGACATTACATTAAGAAATGGAAAATATTCAACTATTTTTTTATCGTTCATATTAAAACAACTTCTTCAATTATCACCCAGTGATCCTTCATGTTTCAATCGAGACATACAAGATTATATCAGAACATTGATATGGAACACATAATATTAGTAACAGTAGTTTACTAGATATATCACTCTTGATTTTCAATGTTTCTATCATTCATGGATGTTGACATTTCAAAAAAAATTGTATGACCCCCATGGCCTGTATATGTTTTTTTATATCACAGCCTATAAAGTATCAAAATAATTTTATATTATAACACCATCATTGTAATCCATGATTTGATATTATATAATAAAAATAATCCCCTTACCATTTATTTACTCTTTATTGTAGTTGTACATGTTTTTATACTCCATCATCACATCCAAATAACGATTACTCATATTTACAAGGTCTAAATTCCTACTGTCCTTATAACCAAAAAAACACTAGTATTTTATGATTTAAATTTAAAAAACTACCTGATAAATCATATAATCAATATGTATATTAGGGAACTTCATAAAATAATAATATTTATTAAAACATTACTGCTAATTAAAAATGCAGTTGTTTAAAATAAAACTACATTTCCAACACTATTTCTTAAAACCCACACCCTTAAATTATTGATAATATCTAAAGATAATGAGTCTATTACCTTTTTTAATAATAATAACCATAAATGTTATATAGAAGGTATCATTGTAAGAAGAAAATACATTCTTTTGTACAAATAATTATTTCCATATAATAACATAAAAAATCATGAATTCATTTTTCTGAAACTCTAATACAATGTAACATGAGAATTCTAATCCAATATAAAAATTCATCACTAATAAACCATTATATTATAATTTTTATAAATTATATAATTATCCATAATTAATAGCCGTATGGTGGAAATTTTATTGAATAGGTGTCGTGAAACATGTAAAATTTAACATAAATAGTACATTAATCTCATAATTTCGATTATACATATAGAAATTGTTAAAAAATCAAATGAACAAAAAATTTAGTATACTATAGACTAGGTACAAAGAAACATTTTTTTCTACACATGTTACCAATTATAAATTATCGTTATCCATTAGACCATTTCGACATATATAACATGATATAATCTTATATATATCCTAGGGTTGGAAACAATGGATGAGTCGATCTCAAACATTTACAAAATAAAAGTTATATCATAATGTATTGTATCGTAAAAAATAATGAGAATATGATAAAGGAATATATATTTTAATAAAAGGTAAACATAACATGTATGAAAGTCTTAAAACATTATGAAGAAATATATGATCATAAAAAGTTCATAATATAATATTTAAATTATTGACCTAGATCAAATTACATATCAATAACCAAAAACATGTCTGAATGATATAAAAGGGTTGAATAAATTATGAATAATGAATTATCATGAAAAAATAAAATAATAAAAAAAATTAAATATTAGCACAATCATTATCATAGAGTATTTATAGATAAGTGAATAACAAAATTACCAAACTTCATGTTGTAAACAAAAAAAATATCCCCATATCATGTTGTGAACAAGAAAAATTCCCTTAATTCATGTTGTAAAAAAACAAATTCCTACACATTAGGTTGTGAAAAAAATATTCCCAAAGATAATATGGGAAAAAAAAAATTCACATATTTTATGTTGTGAAAAAACAATATTTCTACATTTCATGTTGTGAGAAAACATAACACTCACCATTTTTTATGTGAAAAAAATGATTCAATCTTTTAAAAAACAAATTTCTCATTCTTAACATCTTATTCTCATGAGGTATAAATAATTAGAAAATATATTTTATAGAGATGTTGGACCCCATCCATAACTATTTTTACAAATATGTTCTATAAGAAAATAAAATAGTTATCATCTCATACTGAATCCATTATAAAAATTAATGGGTTTTCTAAAACAGTCAAAATATAACAATATATGAACATAAAAAATCATATTTTATCCAAAAAAATTTAAGATAAATTTTATAATATTAATATATAAATGTATTCAAAAAACATTTTATAACATTTTATAAATAGTTACATTCATACAAAATTAATAGTGAAATCAAAGCCTTTTCCAAACCATATTTTGATAAATAAGAACCATAAAAATTAAAAAAACTGAAAAAGGAAATGTTTAAATACATTATATACCTTATATTTTTAAATAATATTAAATAATTATGACATAAATTGTGACTAATTTTTTGCAAAAGAAAAATAAAAATAAAAATAAAACAAATACTTTTAAAAAGATTCAGTAATAACAAATTCTTGAAAATGAATGAAATTATAAAAATGATAATGAAAAGTACCTTAAAAATAATTAATATAAATTTGACTATATAATTATATAGAATTTAGAAATATATAAATTTTATAAAAATAAAATCTAGAGTTCATGATAAAATTCATTTATATAGAAAGGAAGTAAACCAACTTTAAACATTCTGGAATGTCCCTGATAAAAAAGCAATTAATTAAAAGAGTGGTGAAACTTATAATTAAAAACAAATAAATGTTTGAAAATGATAACTAATGAAAAGAACATAAATCACTATGGATTCAATAATATTGAGGGTTAGTAAACGATTTGGACCTTTAATAAAAATCGATTAAATGAAATTAGAATTAATGTTTTTAACGATTCATTTATTTTATATTATATAATAATCAACGAATTATAATTCTTTTGAGGATAATGAATTACCCTAAATCAACTATTTAAATAAAATATGACATCTATATAGGTTATAATAGAATGTTCAGGAATGATTATAAGCAATGATTTTCTATTATGGGCCAAGGAAAATATATGAGTGATGAAATATCTATACAACAACACTAATTTTTGAATCAAAACTCCTTGAGTGGTAAGATGATTATAATAAAATTGAATATAATAAAAAATAAGAGAATATTGATACCACTTTCTATTTGTTCTTTATTTACAACACTCAAAAAAAAACTATGTCTAAAACTAAATCATGTCTCAAAGGATTCAAATTTGAGATAATGTAACACATATGTTATTCATATAGATTAAATTAAAACCCATAGAAATTGTATTGTTTTTAGTTGAACATAAAATGGAAATAATATAATATAATTCATGAATAGATAAATATGATTGAAAATAAAAATGATACCTATAAAATAACTTGTTCATCAATATGAACTAAATCTCAATGAATGGAAATTGCGATGAAACACAGTACCTTTTTTATATTCATTATTTATAAAAATATAACATACTACTAAAAAATAGATAATTTAATAACAACTTTTAATATAATACTCATAAATATTTACCTTATAAAATGCCTTTTATAATTTTATATCATGTTTCTAATAATTAATTATATGATATTATAACAATCATGTATTAGTAACATTAACTATTTTACACATGATTACTAATTTTGATATCATCATTGATGATTTGATTACAAGTTCATTAATGATATATCATTTAGGATTTTATGATATATATTTTTATTGATTTAATATTTCGAAATTTCATTCCATGTGTGTTTTGGTTACATTACCTGAAACCTTAATTGATCAGAGAATATGTTGACAATTTGAGTGAATGAATATGTTACTTTAATAATAAAGAAAAATAATTAATATAATATTTCATGAAAAATTTAATACTTCTAAAATTTATAATAAATAATAGTATTTCATTTTTCATGTTTCATATTCATCCATAATTGAATTTTAAAACATTATTCACACAGTTTGTTGGACTACTCTGAACAGGATCCCAGTTAAATTAGATATAGAGTATGGTTAGGGAGGGTTATTATTTTAATATAATATTATTAACTAATATTCAAAATGATATTATTATTCTTTCGTATCATTTCTAACAGGATTTAAAAATTTTCAGACATTGTCTGAAAATATATAAAATAACCAATAAATACATTTTTATAATGGTGCTAATCTATACACACACACAATTTGTGTAAAGTCCCGTAAATTACAAGGAAATTTTTTTTCCTTAATTTTCTTTGTAATTTTTCAAAAACGTAGTTTCTGACGGCACCTGATTCTGAGGCTCGGTGTGCCCGGAATCATTTTCTGAAGTTTGGCTCTGGTATGTTCAGTGAACAGACGAGCGGGTTTTTCTAACTTTTGAACCAGTGCTCGGAATCGAATTCTGAGGCCACCGATGGAATCGCAGCACCAATAATTTCTTAGAAACGCATCTTCCGGAGTTGCGTTTGCTCGGGTGTGGTTTTTATTTTTTGGGCTTAAAGTTAAGAAATAAAATAAATTGTACGGTAAACTTTATTTTATTTCACTTAAGCCACTTGGAAGCCACTTTATGCTACTTAAGCTGGGTTGAAGTGGATAGGGTGCTATCCAAAAATATCCTACCCTCTTGGTAGGATATTTTCGAGGTGGGACCCACACGAGCCCCACCGTTTCTTTTCCGCTAAGTAACGCACCCGCGAAAACCCATCACTATGAAAGTCAACTGATGCGTTTTCTTAATTTCATAACGCACCAATTTATTGGGAAGTTAAGTTTTACAATTTATTCTTCGAATTTCATTGTTCGTTTCTTTTTTTTTCAATTCTTAAGTTGATAATAAAATAAGTTGAGGACTTATTTTATTTTTGGTTGAGGGGGTTTGTGTTGTGTTAAACCTTCGGGAGAGCAGAGAGAGAATTCTTTGTTCTTCGACGAAGAATGCGAAGAACGTGAAGAACGCGAAGAACGCTCCAACCTCCGACGAAGAACGCCAAACCCCCAGAGATCAACAAGGTGACGCCGACGACTCTCCTTCAGTGACGTTTCTTCCGCGACGAGAAAATCCGCGACGAACCCTCACTAGACGACTTCGACGAGGATGGGGATTGTCATGTTGAGAATAATTTTATTCCCTTAAATTATTTCTTTCTTTCATTTTTTCATTATAAAGAAAACAATGAACACGGACCAACTTATTACCTAGTTGATCCGCGAATGTTTTCCTTGCGGGTCCGGATTTTCTGTTGGAGGAAGTTATGGGGGATTATTTTTATTTTTGATCGTGATATCATCTGTCGCCCTTCTTCCTTCTTTTTTTTTGGGCCGCGTGTTATCAAACTAACGGGGGAAGGTCGGGCCGCACGAACACGACCGACCCTCATTCCCCTCTTGTTGTTTGTGATCATTGCGGCACGAACAAAGGCGGAATAGTGAAACGACACCGTGCAGACACGAGGAAGAACGTGGCGAAGGAGTGTGGCGCCGTCGCGCCGCGCCGTAGAAGCCGAGTGAAACCACGGGCGGAGTCGGGGCCGTGGAGGAATTTTGAAGACCCCGCGGTTTGCTGTCGAAGTACATATCAACGATCTATGGTGAAGCAGGCCGCGAAGGCATTTTGAGGGCCTCGCAGTGAAGATTGGGTCCCAGGAGGACCACTGGCGAAGACCGCACACAAAACGGACCACCGGAGCGCATCCGGTGACACGCAGAAACTCCTGCCGGCGCGCCACACCGGCGCGCCGCCGGCAAAACCCGCAGTGGCTTCAGCCGCGGCGGCGACGCGGTTCCGCGGCAGCGTGGAACCGGTGGAAGGACGCGGCCTGGCCGCCGCGTCCGCTGGCAAGGCGGCCCCAACCGGGGTCGCGGGTTCCTCACGTGGGGGAAGCGCGCCCTCGCGGCTTCCGCGCTCGGCCGCTCGGCCGATCCGAACCAGACCGGCCGGCCGAGCCAGGCTGCGCCCTGGCCGGACCTGACCGGGCCAACCGGGTCGGACCGGGTCGGGCGACCCGGTTCGGCCGACCCCAGGGGGGGGGGGGTCGGGCCGGGTCGGCACGGGCCCGAACCCCCCGTCTTCAGACCATTTGCGGTCAAATGCCCGTAACCTGAGCTATGAGCCTCCGAACGACGTGCCGTCAGCAGAAACGCGATCCTTGGTTCGAGACGGTAGTTTCGGTATATCGCACTCAAGGTTTTTGAATACTTTGGGTTCGGCCGGGTTGATTCATACACGAAACCAACCGGGCCCTCGGAGCAGAAACGCTCATATCCTGAGCTACGGACGTCCGATTGACGTGTCGTTAGCTTTGTTGAATTACTCTATGTGAGATGGATCTTTCGGCTTACTCCTCTCGAGGTTTGGATGCAGTTGGAGTACGGTCGGGATGGTTTTAACTTAAAAACCAACCGGGCCCCCGGGACAAAAAAGCCAATAACTTCCAGACCGGGCATCCGATTGACGCGCCATCTGTTGCATTGCATTCCTATTGAGGATGTGGAACTTCTGGCATCCTCCGCCCGAGTTTTGGATGCAGTTGGATAGTGGCTGGGTTGGATCGCACCCAAAATCCAGTCGGGCCCCTGGAACGGAAAAGCTGATACCTTTCTTACGGAACGTCCGTTTGACAAACCGTCAGCGGCGTTGGTGATCACGTTGAGAAACGGACCCTGTGAGTATACCCTATGAGTGTTAGGGGTATAGTTGAGTTACGCCCGGACTTGTTCGCACACGAAACCAACCGGGCTCCAGGGACGGAAAGGCTAATAACTCACAGACCGGGCGTCTGTTTCACGCGCCGACTGTTGCGTTGAGACCCCTATGACGAGGCGGTCATTTGAGATACTTCTTCGTGGGACTTTATGATATTTGGAGTATCGACCAGTAGCTCGTGGAGCGGACCCTCCTAGAGACGAGCGTGCAGAGTACGGAGACCGTGTAGACGACTGAGACCTGAGGACTGCTTGACCGACTCGACTTGGAGTGAGTCGACTAGCCCAGTGGACAGAGCGCCCAATATTTGGCGGCATAACCATAGCGGACGGAGCGCCTGGTAGTTGGCAGCAGACCCGCGGTACTCGACCGGAGGAGTACCTCTGTGGGCTATTAGGGAGAGCACCCGGTGTTTGGCGACAGACACTCAACGGACGGAGCACCCAGTAGTTGGCCGCACACCCGCGGTACTCAACAGGAGGAGTACCTCAGCAGTCTTAGGGTAGTGAGCAGTACCTCACAGTCGTGACAGGTCCATTGTACACTCCAGAGACGGAGCTCTTCAGCAGTTACGGTTTCGATAATGAAAATCCTGGTTGAGCTGAATCTTTTGACTTTTTCATATACCTCATGATTGAGATGGGTCGCTTGATAACTTAGGTATATGTATGGGCATATACCTGGGTAGTGGTTATCCGTTGATTTCATAATCCTTGTGTTTCCTCATGTTTGAGATGGGTTACTAGATAACATAGGTATATGTATGGGCATATATCTAAGTAGAGGTTATCAGTTGAGATCATATTGTGGTTATCCTTGTTGGTTTAGTGATACCTTGACGGTCTCGGGGTCCCTATTGAGTATCGTTATACTCACCCCTGCACGGGCTATGCCCGCACCTCGTTGTGTTGGTTGCAGACGACGATAGTGTTGACGGAGGCCGAGTGTTCGAGAAGGTGGACTACATGACAAGTCAGTATCCGGAGGTGGACTTCGCGATGAGACGACACACGGAGGAGGTTGACGGACGATAGCGTGGAGGAGGCTATCTGTACCTACCCTTCAGGTAGGATCCGTGGTGGACGACCAGGAGCTTCACCATCTGTACCTACCCTTCAGGTAGGATCCAAGGAGGATTACCCAGGAGCGGCTTCTGTCCTTCCAGCTGTTATCTTTTCTGTTGTACTTTTTCAGTTGTAGTTGCACTTTCTTTTGGGTTTGTATTCTGGCCCATTTACTTTTTAGCACTTCTCTTGTACTTAGTGTTTACTTTTTCTGCTTGTTTACTCTGTGGTGCCTGTTTCCTTTTATAAAGGCAATGCCTTCCCAGTTATCGAGATTTATTCCTTCGGTGCTAGTCGCCAGCCCCTGGCCTATGGAAGGCGGTCTTGGGGTAATCACGGCACGGGCCCCGAGGAAGGGTCGTGAAAAATTGGTATCAGAGAAGTTCGGTTCTACCGTAGAACTTATAACTCTGATGTTTCTTTCTGTGAAGCAATAGTGTTAAGAGTACCGAGTGTGGTTTTCAGTTCATGGAGTCCAGTGTTGGTGTGGGCCGCCGACGTATCCATACACCATGGCACTGACAACTGATTTCCGACTTTGTGAACGAAAACACTGATTGTGTGTGTGTTTTCCCGAAGTTTTTTTTAAATGTCAGCTCAATCCAGGTCAGCTCACCAGGGATAATCTTTGACCGTGTCATGTTGTTTCTTTCAGGATGCCTCCCCGTGGATGACCAGCTAGAGCCCCGAGAGTGGTACGTACTGACAGCCTACCGAGCGACGAGGCTTCAGTATAGGGCCCTATCCCAGTTGAGGCACCAGCGGAGGCACCATCGTTACTACTACCCATTGGGCACCGATGCCACCAGCCCCAGCAACAGAGGATGCACGTCGCTTGAGCGCACTGCATGAGTTCCAGCGCCAGAGGCCACCCAGGTTCCAGGGAGGGATGGACCCACAGGCGGCTGAGGATTGGCTGGAGGCTGTGGTGAGAGTCTTCAGGCTAGTGGGGATGCCGACAGATTTCATGGTGATCCTTGTTGCCAGCCTTCTTCAGGTAGCAGCATGCAGATGGTGGAGCCTAATGCTTCAGATTCATGACGAGGCGACACTTCTATTGGCGGACTTCAAGAGCCTATTCCGGGCAGAGTTTGTACCAGCCACCCTTCGAGCGGTGCGTATACAAGAGCTACTTCAGCTGCGGCAGGGTAGCATGTTAGTGGCACGGTATTCAGCGAGATTCATAGACCTCTCACGCTACTCCAAAGATATGGTACGGGACCCATTCTTCAGGGTCCTGAACCTTCGAGCAGGGGCTCAGGCAAGAGATTAGAGCTTCTGTTGTTTCTCACAGCATCCCGACGTAGACAGGGGTGTTGGAAAGTGCCCTCTTAGTAGAGAGTTTCCTTGCTGAGCAGTCTCCAGCAGTAGGACCCACCACTAGCCGGCTTGCGGCAGAGTCTTCTATAGCAGGCAGTAGACAGATGACGCAGAGGTCCAAGAGGACCAGACCTACCGATGGTCAACTGCACGACTCAGGTTCATTTGTGCAGGGAAACTGGGGTGGAGTCAGAGCCAAACATGCTGAGAGTGGAAAGTGTTACTCCTGCGGTGGAATTGGTCACATGGCACGTGACTGTCTGACCCGCCATGCAGATGAACAGCCGTTAAATGAAGAACCTCCAAGACAGAGGCAGAGGTTCGATCAGGGTGGACCGCAAGGAGCAGGCGGCCATGGCAGAGGAGCTGGTCGTGCAGCTAGAGGTGGACAACGCTTCGGGATGTTGCCACCACCACCACCAGGAGGCCCACCCCGACCGAAGGGTACAGGAGGACATGAGAGAGCTCAGCTTCTGGCAGCTGAGGCCTATGGTCATGGAGCTCTGGAAGCAGATGGACAGGAGCGGGACTAGCTTCCGACCTGGAGGCTATTAATCCTGTTGCTTCTATATTTGTTTATGTTTGTCTGTAGTTTCTTTGTGTCTTTGTACTATGAGCTACAATAATGAAAAGACAATTATCTTTGTAAAGTTTTCTTTCCTGTCCTTTTTGTTTGGTTGATACTGAGTGGTCCCGGTTAAGACTATTGACTTGACCCTCACTTTCGAGTTTTCTACTGAAGGAGACCTAGTGACCACACACTGATGCCGACAGTGTGACTCGAACCTTGGAGGCGAGAGTGACAGTTGGATCTCTTGGTAGTTACGTCGAGGCCTTACGATGTCATCCATGGCATGAATGTATCATTCATGTCAGGACTGACTGTATTAGTCAACGAATGTGGTTCATCTAGGGGATGAGACAAGATTTATCTTATCGGCAAAGAAGAAATCATAGCAGCTCTTGTGAGACTAGAGAAGGTCCAGGTCATCCAAGAGCGGATGAGGACGGCACATGGGCGACTGAAGCCTTATGCTGACAGGACTTGGAGGCCTCTAGAGTTCGAGGATGACCATCACGTCCTTATACGAGTCTCACCTCGACGAGGTTTACGGAGACGTGGCCAGGGAGGCAAGTTGTCTCCGAGTTCAAGGGACCTTTCTAGGTCCTAAGCTGGGTACGCGAGGTGGTTTACCGCTTGACCCATCCACTTCAGTTGCACTAGGTGCATGACATTTTTTCAGATATCTCAACTGAGAAGATACATGCTCGACCCTTCACATATCATCGACCATGAGGAGCAGGACAATGGAGATGGGGTTACTTCCACGAAGGTTCTAGTGGGGATCAAGGATCGACAGGAGCGGATCCTACGGGGATGAGCGATTCCTCTGGTGCCCTTTCTTTGGCAGCACGGGAAACTCCAGATGAGCACATGGGAGCGGAAGGCTCATATGCATGCTCAGTACCGCCTTTGTATCCCTAAGTTTTTGGTGAAGCTTTACGGGGACGTAAAGCCCTATGGTGGGAGTAATGTAAAGACCCATAAATTCCAAAGAAATTTTTTTTCCTTAATTTTCATTGGAATTTTTCAAAAACGCAGTTTCTGACGGCACCTGATTTCGAGGCCCGGTGTGCCCGGAATCATTTTCCGAAGATTGGCTCGGGTATGTTCAGTGAACGGACGAGCGGGTTTTTCTAACATTTGAACCAGTGCTCGGAATCGAATTCTGAGGCCACCGATGGAATCACAGCACCGGTAATTGCTTAGAAACTCCTCTTCCGGAGTTGCGTTTGCTCGGGTGTGGTTTTTATTTTTTGGGCTTAATGTTAAGAAATAAAATAAATTGTACAACAAACTTTATTTTATTTCACTTAAGCCACTTGGAATCCACTTTATTCTACTTAAGCTGGGTTGAAGCGGATAGGGTGCTATCCAAAAATATCCTACCCTCTTGGTAGGATATTTGCGAGGTGGGACCGCACGAGCCCCACCGTTTGTTTTCCGCTAAGTAACGCACCCGCAAAAACCTATCATTATGAAAGTCAACTGACGCGTTTTCTTAATTTCATAACGCACCAATTAATTTGGCAGTTAAGTTTTACAATTAATTCTTCAAATTTAATTGTTCGTTTCTTATATTTTGTTTTTCAATTCTTAAGTTGATAATAAAATAAGTTGAGGACATATTTTATTTTTGTTTGAGGGGTTTTGTGTTGTGTTAAACCTTCGGGAGAGCAGAGAGAGAATTCTTCGTTCTTCGATGAAGAACGTGAAGAACGCGAAGAACGCTCCGACCTCCGACGAAGAACGCCAAACCCCCGGAGATCGACAGCGTGACGCCGACGACTCTCCTTCCGCGACGTTTCTTCCACGACGAGGAAATCCGCGACGAACCCTCACTCGACGACTTCGACGAGGTAGGGGATTGTCATGTTGAGAATAATTTTATTCCCTTAAATTCTTTCATTATTTCTTTCTTTCATTCTAAAGAAAACAATGAACACGGATCAACTTATTACCTAGTTGATCCGCAAACGTTTTCCTTGCAGGTCGGGAATTTCTGTTGCAGGAAGTTATGGGGGATTATTTTTATTTTTGATCGTGATCTCATCTGTCGCCCTTCTTCCTTCTTCTTTTTTTGGGCCGCCTGTTATCAAACTAACAGGGGAAGGTCGGACGGCACGAACACGGCCGACCCTCCTTCCCCTCTTGTTGTTTGATATCGTTGTGGCACAAACAAAGGAGGAACAGTGCAACGACACCGTGCGGACATGAGGAAGAACGCGGCGAAGGAGCGTGGCGCCGTTGCGTCGCGCCGTTGAAGCCGAGCGAAATCGCTGGCGGAGTCGGGGCCGCGGAGGCATTTTGAAGACCCCGCTGTTTGCTGTCGATGTGCGGATCGACGAATGATGGTGAAGCGGGCCGCGAAGACATTTTGAGGGACTCACAGTGAAGATCGGGTCCCAGGAGGACCACTGGCGAAGACCACACACAAAACGGACCACCGGAGCGCATTCAGTGGCCCGCGGAAACTCCCGTCGGCGTGCCATGCCTGCGTGGCGGTGCCGGCGGTCAAAGGCGGCGGCGCGCCACAGGAAAAACCCATCGCAGCTTCAGCCGCGGCGGCGACGCGGTTCCATGGCCACGTGGAACCGGTGGAGGGATGCGGCCCGGCCGCCGCGTCCGCTGGCAAGGCGGCCCCAACTGGGGTCGCGGGTTCCTCACGCGGGGGCAGTGTGCCCCCGCGGCTTCCGCGCTCGGCCGCTCGGCCGAGCCGAGCTGGACCGGACCAGGCCAGCCGGGTCGGACCAGGTCGGGTCGACCCGGTTCGGCCGACCCCGGGGGGGGGGGGGGGGTCGGGCCGGGTCGGCCCGGGTCGGCCCGGGCCCGTACCCCCCATCTTCGAACCATTTTCGGTCAAATGCCCATAACATGAGCTACAGGCCTCCGAACGACGCGCCGTCAGCGGAAACGCAATCATTGGATCGAGAAGGTCATTACGGTATATCCCACTCAAGGTTTCGGAATACTTTGGGTTCGGCCGGGTTGGTTCGTACACGAAACCAACCGGGCCCTCGGAGCGGAAACGCTCATATGTTGAGCTATGGACGTCCGATTGACGTGTCGTCAGCTTTGTTGAATTACTCTAAGTGAGAAGAATATTTTGGGTTATTCCACTTGACGTTGGGACGCAGTTGGAGTACGGTCAGGTTGGTTTTAACTTAATAACCAACCGGGCCCCGGGACGAAAAGGCCAATAACTTCCAGACCGGGCGTCCGATTGACGTGCCGTCTGTTGCGTTGCGTTCCTGTTGACGATACAGAACTCTTGGCATCCTCCGCCCGAGTTTTGGATGTAGTTGGATAGTGGCCGGGTTGGATCGCACCCGAAATCCAACCGGGCCCCTGGAACGGAAAAGCTGATACCTTTCTGACAGAACGTCTGTTTGACGAACCGTCAACGGCGTTGGTGGTCACGTTGAGAAACGGACCCTATGAGTATACCCTATGAGAGTTCGGGGTATAGTTGAGTCATGACCAGACTGGTTCGCACATGAAACCAACAGGGCTCCAGGGACGGAAAGGCTAATAACTCACAGTCCGCGCGTACGTTTGACGCGCCGACTGATGCGTTGAGACCCCTATGACGAGGCGGTCCTTTGAGATACTTCTTCATGGGACTTTGTGATACTTGGAGTATCGACCAGTATCTTGCGGAGCAGACCCTCCCAGAGATGAGCGTGCGGAGTACGGAGACCGTGTGGACGACTGAGACCTGACGACTGCTTGACCGACTCGACTTGGAGTGAGTCGACTAGCCCAGTGGATGGAGCGCCCAATATTTGGAGGCAGACCCACGGCGGACGGAGCGCATGGTAGTTGGCAGCAGACCCGCGGTACTCGGCAGGAGGAGTACCTCTGTAGGCTATTAGGGAGAGCGCCCGGTATTTGGCGACAGACCCTCAGCGGACGGAGCCCCCGGTAGATGGCCGCAGACCCGCGGTACTCGATAGGAGGAGTACCTCAGCAGTCTTAGGTTAGTGAGCAGTACATCGGAGTCGTGACAGGTCCACTATACACTCCAGAGATGGAGCTCTTCAGCAGTTACGATTTCGATAATGAAAATCCTGGTTGAGCTGAATCTTTTGACCTTTGCATATACCTCATGATTGATATGGGTCGCTTGATAGCTTTGGTATATGTATGGGCATATACCTAGGTAGTGGTTATCCGTTGATTTCACAATCCTTGTGTTTCCTCATGTTTGAGATGGGTTACATGATAACTTAGGTATATGTATGGGAATATATCTAAGTAGAGGTTATATGTTGAGATATTATTGTGGTTATCCTTGTTGGTTTAGTGAGACCTTGAGGGTCTCGGGGTCCCAACTGAGTATAGTTATACTCACCCCTGCACGGGCTATGCCCGCACCTCATTGTGTTGGTTGCAGACGACGACAGTGCTGACAGAGGCCGAGTGTTCGAGAAGGTGGACTACATGACAAGTCAGTATCCAGAGGTGGATTTCACGACGAGACGACACACGGAGGAGGTTGACGGACAAGAGCGTGGAGGAGGCTATCTGTACCTACCCTTCAGGTAGGATCCGTGGTGGACGACCAGGAGCTGCTCCATCTGTACCTACCCTTCAGGTAGGATCCAAGGAGGATGACCTAGGAGCCTCATACGTCCTTCTAGCTGTTATCTTTTCTGTTTTACTTATTCAGTTGTAGTTGTACTTTCTTTTGGGTTTGTATTCTGGCCCATTTACTTTTCAGCACTTCTCTTGTACTTAGTGTTTACTTTTTCCGCTTGTTTACTCTTTGGTGCTTGTTTCCTTTTATAAAGGAAATTCCTTCACAGTTATCGGGATTTACGCCTTCAGTGCTAGTCGCCAGCCCCTGGCCTATGGAAGGCGGGCTTGGGGTAGTCACGGCACGGGCCCTATGGATAGGTCATGAAAATTTGTATTCCCATTTTCTATCATATGAGATTAGGAGAGTATCTTATTTAAATTCACATAATGTAATCATTATATCATGAGAACTGTCATCTGAATTCATCATTACCACCAATTGGACTATCCATGAAATTATTTAATAAAAAGAAAATGATGTCACTTCATAGAGGCGGTAGTCTTTTCACACCCACTAATGAGGTTAATTAGCTTTTCTATCTATATTTAAATAAATAACTAATAGTTATACAATAAATATTACAAATGTCACGACCCCCTCCCACCAAAGATGCCCCTCCTGAGCTGGCAATGGTGAAAGGGAGATAATGACCCCCGAGTCCTTCCTCCAGTAGGCCCCGGTTTGGCGACTAGGACCAAGGGTATGAGTTTTCACAAATATGGGAGGCATTACCCTTTTATTATTTTAAGATCAGGAAATAGGACAAGTCAACCACCAAAAAGTAAAAGAACAAGTGTATAGAAATAAACCCAAACCAATCCCACATGCGTGTTTAAACAATTTTATAGCAAGGTGCAAGTACAAGAAAGATCAAAGTACAATACCAAAATAAACAAGTGTACAACAATAGAAACAACTCCAACTGTCCGATTAGTAGGGTCCCGCACGACCCTGGTAGTCCTCCTAGAAACCTGAAAGTAAATGTAGGGTGAGCATACAAATATACTCAGTAGGGAAACCAAAAGCTATTGTGCACAAGTGGGGAGACATCCTAATGTCCCGTGAGAACAGTAGAAGAAACCTAGGAAGGAATTCTATCCACCCAACCTCACCAGCCACACTCTCCAAAAACGCAATCACAACAGGTATTAATATATGAGAAACAAGAGTATTGGGTACCCCACACCATTTCCCAGTAGTTAGCTGCTCTTCTTAACGGTGAAAGTCCTGACGCTGCCACACTCTCCCCGCCCGTACACACCTCGGCCTCACAAACCACAATCCCGCCCGCACACACTTGGGCCTCACAACCACATATCCTGCCCGCACACACCTGGGCCTCACAACCACGTATCCCGCCCGCATACACCGAGGCCTCACAACCACGTATCCTGCCCACACACTTGGGCCTCATCCTGAAGATTCTTGTGAAACATAAGAACCTGCCCGAAGAGTCTTGGGCTAATACCACCCCAATCGAAACCTACTCGAAGATTCATAGGTGTACGGTCACCTCAAGCCATTACAACCAAGGGGTGAAGGAGCAGGAAAGAGCTAGTAAGTAAGGGAAAAACAGCCTCTCCCATGAAATTGGAGTGTTCGGCACTAAGTTCTCAACATGGGTGGGGTGCGATAAAACACAAAAGATACAAATATATATATATATATATATACCAAACACACAGCCCAGCCTATGGATTCTAAACAGAGAAACTTAGCACGCGCCTTGGAACTACTACTACGAATTATGCATACAAAAAATAACCCCAACCCCATTTAAGTTTTCACGTTTAAGAAGAATTAATTTATTTAGTTACTTACCTACTGGGAAACTATCCATAACCAACCACATCGATGGTTCGTAAAACATATCCCTGCCATCCACAAACCAAGTTAGGGAAACACAAGCAGCACAACAAAACCCTTCTTATCAACCAACAAACCCCATTGACTATTAATACCGTTACATTACCATGACCAACCATTTATTAACTCTTCCATTTTTTTTATTATTCACAAACCATAGTCTGTTCACATTCCAACCCATCCCTGCAGTCCCACTTCCAACCGCCATAACCACAACTGCACCGTACATCATTATCCCTTTAATTCCATTTATCGCAGCCCCACTGCCCATTACTAACATAGAATTTACACCAACCCACAGCCAAGCCCACCGCAGCCCCGCTGCTCACCCAATCCACAACAACCCACAAAACACCCCCATCACATGCCACGTAACCAAGAAGACTCCCACATGTTCATTATTCTATTTTTTTCAACCGAGGTGATCAAACAAGGGCTCCATATTTTTAAACAGCCAATTTTCGTGATTAACCAATTCCCATATTCCACAATGTTCCATCCACAAAAACAATCTAGAATGATAGGGAAACATTTAATTGCACAAGCAAAGGCCCCCAACGACCGTGATTTTCAGTAGGCATAAGCATATTCAATTCACAACATAATATCATAGGATATAAAGTAACAACAATCACAAACATCCCAATCCGGTTCTTTAAACAATTATTATCTTCATTTAACGGTTCAATTGTTTCTCATGAAAACAAGAGGATACCCACCCCGCATGATGCACAATTTAGAAAGACGAAGGTAAGATCCCTACCTCAATAGCTTCCGATCGCAACGCACCCCCTGATCAACCGTAGAAGACGTCTGTCGGCATCTGTCACTTCTGTCAGGTCCCAGAAAAACCTCCTTGGTTGGATGTCGGAAAGTAAAGGCCAAAGGAATGACAACGGATCCAAGCTCGGATGTTACTCCTCATCATTATGATCCCATGGCCGTTGACGGATCGTAAATCGGAGCTCGGATGAAGAAGTTATGGAAGAAAAGAGCCTTTGAGTCACTTGGGAGAGCTATGCTCAGAGGAAAGGGGAGGAGAGGAGTGAATTGAAAAGGAGGAGGGGACCCCTCCATTTATAGGAGAGAAAAGGAAAAGTACACTGCGTGTACATTATGGTACACGGCGTGTACTCAGTTATTTCACACGGTCTCCACGCGGCTTCCAACACGGCTCCACGGCCGTTGACTGGTAACCACACAGTTTGAGGGTAACGCATACGCGGGGAGGGACTACACGGCGTGTAGTTTGGACACACAGCTTGTACCCATTTATTGCACATGACAAGGACACACCTCCAACACGGCACACGACCATTGACTACTAACGCGTACTCGGGGATGGACTACACGGCGTGTAGAACTGGACACACGGCGTGCACCCATTATTCCACACAGCAAGGACACGGCCTTCAACACGGGGTACACCCAGCAAGGTGGTACATAGTTTGTAGTTACACAACACGGCGTGTACTCATTTTCATCACATGGAGAGGGCACGACCTATGACACGGGGTATACCCAGAATGGGGGTACACTGCGTGAACTCAAACTACACGGCGTGTAGTTTCAAAATTCTTGAAAGTGTGGGAAAAGTCCATTTTACTCTCCATAACAAATTGCGGCCTTCTTTTTTACATAAGAATGGTCCAGGGAGGTCCGGTCCATTACATCAGATACCTCTTAAAACATTCTCATCCCCGAGAATTCAAAAACAAACCCAGAGGAAACCTAACAAGATACATCTTAGGGTTCTCGTTATAAAAGGAACTCAACCAACAACCATAACCATATGTGTTAGGAATTCCGTCTCCTATGTCAAGATATTATCCACTTTAGGCGGCACTGACTCGCCTGCACGAGTTCAATCACATCCTCATTAATGCATCTCAATTAAGAATTGGGTCTTCCCACTTTCATACATTAGGATTTTTCAACACGTACTACCCCCAACACCACACAACCATCTCACTGCTCGAACACGTGGTTTTGGGGAATTCATTCTCCTATGTCGAGATATTATCCGCTTTAGGCGGCACTGACTCGCCCGCACGGGTTCAATCACATCTACATTAATGCGTCTCAATAAGGGTCATGTTTTCCCTTTCCCCACACATCCAGACATGTCACACATTACCAAGGAAACAAAAGGTCTCACAACTGAAAAGCCAAGAATTCCATATATCAAAGGTACAAAGTACAACATCAACACAAAGCTCGTAAGAACAAGGAAAAACACAAGTCAAAAAAACTCCGGGTACTGAGCGTGCCTCTGGGTCTCCCGCTCCCAAGTTCTCTACTCGAGGCCGCTATGCCTCCACAACACACGACCCAAGGGAATGGTTCATCCACGGAGCACCTTCAACATACGATCCTCGATTCTGACTGGTTGTTCCTCGAAGGCCGTGTCATCTTCCATATCTAACTTTCCCCAGTCGATAACATGATAGTCTTCGTGTAAGTACTGGAGAAGATATGAGACGTGGAAGACACCATGAACCTTCTCCAATGGAGATGGATGGGCCAGCTGATATTCCACCTCGCCGACTCGCCTCAACACCTCAAAAGGTCTGATGAACCTATGTGAGAGCTGCTCCATTTCCCAAACCTCTGTTACCCCCGTCGAGGGGAAACCTTCAAGAACACATGATCTCCCACCTCGAACTCCAAGGGCCTCCTCCGACGATCAGCATAATACTTCTGTCGGTCCTGAGCTGCTTTCATCCTCTCACGTACAAGATGGACTTTCTCTGTGGTTCTCTGCACTACCTCTGGCCAAGAGATCACCTGTCTCACCAACCTCTGGTCCTGCCGGAGCTATCAACTCTGCTGCGTGCAACTTTCCACGCCCATCTCCTCAACCTCTTTGATGTCGTCCACCTCCCTGACAACGCCCTGGTCTAGGTCCTTGAGGGGCACCCTGATGTCGGCCTCCTCCCGCAAAGTCTTCCCTTGGAGGAGCATGGTCCTACTGCTGCTGGAAGGGCCTCGCCGACAACTGGTGCTGCTTAGGTGGGCGCTGAACTTTCCCACCTCCACCGTACTGAGATCGGGTTTGGCACTGACTCTGAATGTGCCCAAAACCTCCACAAGGAAAACAGTTCGATCCTGGGCTCATGAAAAAATGACGAGGACCTGAAGATCTGAACTGGAACTGCTGGGGCCTGCTCCCCACTGGTCTGAACCTGGAAGGTCCCGTCATAGGAGACCTGCTACCGACTGCCTTCCCCTTCGACGAGCCCAGATGGATCCCCTCTCGGAGTGCACCTCCCAGTGAGTGCATCCTCTCTACAGCCTCTTCCTTCTTTTGTACCGCCAAGTACATCAGAAGGGTGAAGGGGGTGACAACATACTGGAGCGAAGGACGAAGTGCCTCCTCTAAACGTCTCGATCGAGACTCCTCATCTGGAAAAAAATCCAGAGAAAAGTGAAAGATATCCTTGAACTTGTTCCCCAACTCTCGTACTGACATAATCCCATGTTGAAGGGAGAGTAACTCATACCGCTTATCCGCCTTGATCATGGAAGAAAGGAATTCCTCTCAGAATTCCATCTCAAATTCAGCCCACGGATCCTCTGCCTCTATCCTCTCTCCGAGGTAGAGCATCCACCACTGTCGCGCCGCACCTCTCAGCTGACTTACCTCTAGGGGAACCCAGTACTCCCTCGGAGCACAGATCAAGGTAAAAGAGATCCCTAGCTCCTCAATCCACCACTATGTCTCCGTATCCGAAGTACTACCCTCGTACTTCTTGAGGGTCTGACGCTGGAAGGAATGGAGAGTCTTCTGTCACTGGCTATCTTCCTCCTCTCGGTCAATCCTCAACTGATCGACTGCCTAGATCTGCTGGGCCTCAGCCGTCTGAGCCACCTGGGGATGACGTCCAGGTGGCATAGCTGTACGGTAAACAATGATTGCCTAATCCCAAGTAGTAAGGAATTATAAAGGTTTCATTGTATCATTTTATTTCAATTTCATTCCCAGAACACCCAAATCAAGTAAAACACAATCATGATGATGCATGTACCTTCCCTAGGGTCTCTACCATGCAATCAATGTAGTCTCACTTGGTCGTTCGGTAGGCTCAGAGTCCTTGCATCGGATCACGGGGGGCCATAAAATCCCATGTCCTATTTGGTCTTCCCTGGCCTATGTCACGCACCACGATTGACTAACATTTTTGCCCTACCATCCCATTAAATCCTCACTGTGCCTAACTCCACACTACATCGTATCTCTCAACCATCACCTCTGATACCATTCCGTCATGACACCCTCCCACCAACGATGGCCCTCCTGAGCGGGAAATGGTGAAATGGAGATAATGACCCCTGAGTCCCACCTCCAGTAGGCCCTGGGTTGGCGACTAACACCAAGGGTATGAGTTTTCACAAATATGGGAGGAATTACCCTTTAATTATTTTAAGATCAGGAAATATGACAATTCAACAACCAAAAAGGAAAAGAACCAGTGTATACAAATAAACCCAAACGAATCCCACATTCATGTTTAAACAATTTTATAACAAGGTGCATGTACAAGAAATCTCAAAGTACAATACCAAAAGAAACAAGTGTACAACAACAGAAACAACTCCAACTATAAGACTAGTAGGGTCTGGCACGGCCCTGGTAGTCCTCCTGGAAATATGAAAGTAAACATAGGGTGAGCATACAAGTATACTCAGTAGGGAAACATAAATCTCTCATGCGCAAGTGGGGAGATATCCTAATGTCCCGTGAGGACAACAGAAGAAACCTAGCAAAGAATTCTATCCACCAAACCTCACCAGCCACACTCACCAAAAACGCAATCACAACAGGTATTAGTATATAAGATACAAGAGTATTTGGTACCCCGCTTCATTTCCCAGTAGTTAGCTGCTCTTCCTAACGACGAACGTACTAACGCTGCCACACTCTCCCCACCCACACACACATGAGCCCCACAAACCACACATCCTGCTCGCACAAACCTGGGCCTGACAACTACGTATCCCACCCGCACACACCTGGGCCTCACAACCACTTATCCTGCCCGCACAGACCTGGTCCTCACAACCACGTATCCCGCTCACACACACCTGGGCCTCATCCCAAAGATTCTTGGGAAACAGAAGAACCTGCCCGAAGAGTCTTGGGATAAAACCACACCAATCGAAACCTACCCGAAGAGCCTTAGGTGTATGGTCGCCTCAATCCATCACATCCTAGGGGAGAAAGAGAAAGAAGGAGCTAGTAACTA
This sequence comes from Viscum album, assembly GCA_963277665.1. Lineage (NCBI taxonomy): Eukaryota > Viridiplantae > Streptophyta > Magnoliopsida > Santalales > Viscaceae > Viscum > Viscum album. The sequence continues at coordinate 291,070,598 of OY728143.1, read as the reverse complement.
AGGGAAAAACACCCTCTCCCATGAAATGGGAGTGTTCGGTACTAAGTTCTCAACATAGGTGGGGTGCGATAAAACACAAAAGATACAGATATATGTATTTGTATACCAAACACACAGCCCAACGTATGGATTCCAAACAGAGAAAATGAGCACGCGCCTTGGCACTGCTACTATAAAGTATGCATACAACAAACAACCCCAACCTCATTTAAGTTTTCATGTTTCAGCAGAATTAGTTTATTTAGTTCCTTAACTACTAGGAAACTACCCACAACCAACCACATCAATCATTCGTAAAACATATCCTTGCCATCCACAAATCAAGTTAGGGAAACACAAGAAGCACAAAAAACCCCTTCTTATCAACCACCCAACCCCATTGATTTTTAATCCTGTTCCATTACCATGACCCGCCAATTATTACCTCTACCACTTTTTATTTATTATTCACAAACCATAGTCCGTTCATATTCCAACCCATCCCTGTAGCCTCGCTGCCAACCGCCATAGCCACAACTGCACCATACATCATTATCTCTTTAATACCATTTATCACAGACCTACTGCCCATTACTAACATAGCATTTATACCAACCCACATCCAAGAAACCATCAGCCCCGCTGCTCAACCTATCCACAACAACCTAAAAAACACCCCCATCACATGCCACATAACCAAGCCAACACCCACATGTTCATTATTCCATTTTGTTCAACCCGGGTGATCACACAAGGGCTCCATATTATTAAACAGCCAACATTACATGATTAAACAATTTCTACATTCGACAAAGTTCCATCCACAAAAACTGTCTAGAAAGATAGGGGAACATTTAATTGTGCAAGAAAAGGCCCCCAATGACCGTGATTTTCTGTAGGCATAATCCTACTCAATTCACAACATAATATCACAGGATATAAATAACAGAAATCACAAACATCCCAACCCCGTTCTATAACCAGTTATTATCTTCATTTAATGGTTCAACTGTTTCTCATGAATACAAGAGGATACCCACCCCGCATGATGCACAACTTAGAGAGATGAAGGTAAGATCCCTACCTCAATAGGTTTTGATGGCAACGCACCCTCGAATCAACATTACAAGACGTCTGTCAGCATCCATCACTTCTGTCTGGTCCCGGAAAAACATCCTCGGGTGGAAGTTGTAAAGGAAAGGCTGAAGGAAAGACAACAGATCCAAGCTCAGAAGTTCCACCTCGTCATTACGATCTCGTGGCCACTGACAGATCATAAATCGGAGCTCGGACGAAGAAGTAATGGTAGAAAAGAGCCTTTGAGTCTCTTGGGAGAACTCTTCTCAGAGGAAAGGGGAGGAGAGGAGTGAATTGAAAAGGAGGAGGGGACACCTCCTTTTATAGGCTAGAAAAGGAAAAGTACATGGCGTGTACATTATGGTACACGACATGCACTCGGTTATTTCACACGGTCTCCACGTGGCTTCCAACATGGCTCTGCGGTCATTGACTGTTCAACACACTGTTTGAGGGAAACACATACGCGGGGAGGTACTACACGACGTGTAGTTTTGACACACGGCGTGTACCCATTTATTGCACACAGAAAGGACATGGCTCCAACACGGAACACTACCGTTGACTGGTAACGCGTACGCGGGGAAGGACTACACGACATGTTGAACTGGACACACGACGTGAACCCATTTTTCCACACAGCAAGGACACGGCCTTCAACATGGGGTACACCTGAAAAGGTTGTACACGGCATGTTGTTACACTACACGGTGTGTACTCATTTTCTTCACACGGTGAGGACATGGAATGTGACACGGGGTATACCCAGAAAGGGGGTACATGGCGTGTACTCAAACTACATGGCGTGTAGTTTCCAAATTCTAGGAAGTGTGGGAAAATTACATTTTTCCCACCAGAACACTTTGTGGCCTTCTTCTTGACAAAGGAATGGTATGGAGAGGTCTGGTCCATTACAACAAATTATCAGTTTAATAAATATATTGAAGTATTTATACTATTTATTCTGTTATATTTTAAATAATATAATCAATAAGAAACTCTTATGAAGGAGATAATACATACATTGTAGAATTTATTTTATGCTATCACAAAGGTTGCATTAGATATAAGATTCTATCTGTTTTTTAAAAAAAACTATTGAAATCCATGAATCATATATGTTATTAGTAATATAATATGTTTATTCAATTCTCAATAATCTCAAAATAATTTTTTTGTGTACCATTAAATATTTATATAAACATATTATATTATTATTATTTCAACATTTTATCCATAATAATTTCCTTTTAAACTGTCACTAGATATATAACATGATATAATCATTTTTAACTTAAAAAATAATCATATGAAATGGGTGAGTTCAAATATTTCATTATAGAAAAGATATATCATAATGTACTGGATTATAAACATGAAGTTGAATATGAAGAATACATGAGTATCATAATAATAGATAAAATACCACATAGGATAATAAACGAATATGATGGAATAAAAAAATATCATAAAAGGATTTTTAACAAATCATAAAAGTTATAACCCACCTCAAGATACATATTAGTGATCCAAATCAAGTGATCATGACCAAAATGTGAGTAATTCGTTTAAATTAAGAAATATTCATTATACTAAGGGGAAAATTATAAAAAAAATAAAATGGGATTCCTTCATAAATATAAAAAAATTTATATCATTGTGAAAATTATCAACACTTCTTGTTACGATCAAACAAACCAAATAAACTCCGTGATGTGAAAAAAAATCAAACACTTCATGATGAAACAAAAAATTTCCCAAATGTTTCAAATTGTGAAAAAACTTCCCAATATTAATTTTATAATAAAAAGAGATGTTCATGCTTCATTTTGTGAATAAAATGATTCAAATTCTTGATATCATGATTGAATCAAAATATTTCACCTGATGTTTTAAATTAAAAAAATCACATTCATTATAATGTGAAGAATCAGTATGTAAACATGTAATATCCTTTTCCAATGATGTATAATTATCTAAAAATGTATTGGAGGGTGATATATGAAACCATGTTTTTACAGTAATACATATATGTTCCCTATGAATATCAAATATTTTTAATCTCATAAATAACTAATTGTAAAACAATGGTTTTCTTAAAACATTCTAAAATATAAAATAATAGCACCATAAGAAATAATAGAATATCATAACATTTATTCTAAAAAATAATTTATATCATAATAACCTAAAAAGGTAATTAATTACATATCTTCATATAATATATGTCATGGATATTATAGTGAATCAAAATTTCAAAACTATTTATAAAAATGTATATAATAAAATTGAAGTTATGATTACTTTAAAAAATAGATAAGGTAAAGATAAGGATTTTAAAATTATATCCAAATTCATGATCATTAAAATTGAATAAATATTATTAAAACTAGTTGGTAAAATACATTGAAATATTAAACCTATAAAATAACCATTAATAAAATACACTTAAAATTGATATATTGTTTTTAAAAAATCGTAGATAAAATTCATTTATTTTTTTTAATTTTAAAATAATTTTTTAATAATGGACCTATGAAAAATAGATAATTTTTTTCAAATAGTAATAGAAAATAATATGAAATATTTTAATTTTAAAAACACTTTTTTTATATTGTACACTTTAAAAATATGTAAATTTTTTCAAAAAAAATGAAGAATTAGTGGCGAAAAATATTATTTAAAAAGGATGGAAAACCCCTTTTTTCCTTTATAAATTGAAATGTTGAAAACCATTATAATAGAAATGGTCATGAAATATTTTATTTAAAATAACTAATGGCATTAAAAGGTTTAATTGGAGAAAAATGAAATTTTACTTCCCACTAAATAAATGATAATATTGATTTGAAATAAAAATTGGGAAATTTAATAAAAATATAATTAAAGAAATAGGAATTATTCTTTATAAACATTCATGTTAAAATAGTTACAAAACCATGAAAGATGAATAATATGGTCCGAGTCATGATTTACCTAGATTAAAAGTTCAAAACATATCTAACATAATCATAGGTTCAAATATATCAATCATGAAAAAATATATTAAAAGAAGAATGACATTGACCTATGAATATTATTCGAGGAATGAATACCCATTACAACTATATTAACATTTGAATCAAAATATAGTGATAAGTATAACCAAAAAACAAATTTATTTTTATGAAAAATAAAATCATAATAAAACACAATGATTATAGGGTGGTATTTACACAATTGGAAGTAGAACATTGTTTATATCTTGACATGTCTCGAGTGGTTCAAATTTTACTCCATAAAAATCTTATTATGTTGGTTAATGTAAATTAAAAACCCTATAAATAAGAGATCATGAAAAAAATTGATTTCAATAAAAATTTGTGAATTAAAATATTTATATCTATAATAGGTAGAAAAGAGACCATATAAATACTTGTTGGTGCATGAATATGATGTACGTCCCAATGAATGAAAACTGATATTGAATCCCTTACATTTACCCTATATGTTGTTGATAAAAACATAATATCCTATAAAAATATATCTAACATAACAACTAATTTCACATCATTAAACTAAAATATTTCTCATTTAAAATCACTATTAAAATTCTTTCTCATCAGTACATTAAATATTAAAAGCATATAAATTCCATCAGTTGATAATAAATTTAAATAATTTGTGATTATATTAAAATTTTTATATCAAAAAATATAATTTATAAAAAATGTAATTGTTGATATATGATTTTTTATTATATTAGACACAAATTATATTGTTTTAAAATGTTCTTATTTCATTATAGATTTGTTGGATACATTATGTTAAATCAATATTGTAATTACCTAACCCCAAAAACCCAGAGTCGTTACATTATATTAATACATAGACATGATTACAAGGAATCATGTCCCGAAAGACCGATCAGCTCAGTAGTCATGGAAAATATATTACATACATGAATCTTACATTACACATTAGAAAATAAAACACCACATAAATTTTCCTTTGAGAAGCCCATTAATCCCATAGCATAACCCTTCTTATCAATCATAATACACTTCTTGGAATTGTGGAAAAATAAAACATAAGAATGGGGTGAGCTCAAATGACCAGTAACGATACCAATATAGCAGAATGTTTCATAAATAAGCATAATCATTTAAAAAAATGTATAATACTGAAATAGAATCCTTTTTAACTTAAACTTCATCATAATAAGAAAAATATAAATCAAATAATGACATTTACTTATTCACATTGACATTCTACTAGTCGAATAATCACATGTCATATCAATAGCCCTTTTCATAATGATGGATTGCATAATGCCAGACATGATAACCACATAGTCAAGGCCTGGTGACATGACTACAAATTAAATTTTGGCATGGACTTGTGCCAAGACACTTGTTAGTCTCATGAGACCAATCGATGCATTGAGGATCTATAATAGGCTCCACCCATCACTTATTATGTCAAATTCATTCCTCATATGAAAAGGGTGAAACATAACATAAACATTCGTATTAAAACAAGAATATGGAATGTTAATACATTAACCATAAATCATGAATGCTATTAAAAAAATCAGTCACATACAATCATATTATAACTCATTCAATAAAATATTCATGATTGTATTTATAATAAATCATCCTCAATCAATAATATTATCAAGTAAAGGATGCTGACGTGTTACAAAATTGTCAGTAAAACATTATAAGAGAAATATTCCTTATGTAAAATCATTTAAAAGCCACACATTTATAAAGGAAGTAATTTATAATATATTTCTGTATCAAAGTGTTCCATACTACATTGATACTATTGTAGGGAATTATCATTTCATAACATTCATGTCCATATAAATAAATCTTTCAAATCATTTTGAAAACATGGAAACTAATTAAAAGGATTTTGAAAGATAAATCATTAAAACATTTAAAATTATGATCTTGTTAAATATACAGTCCCATAAAACATTAAAATATTCCTGTTGAGAATATTTTTACGAAATCTGTGTATTGATGACACATATGTCCCAGTAAATACATAAATATTAACAATCTCATATAATAATGGGATTGAATAAATAATCCTTAAATGGTATTTTCCTTTGGTCAAGGGTACGTTTAACCTCATGTAGAATGACCATACTATGTTAATATATTATAACATAAATATATTTATATTTATATTATCATATATGCTTAATTTATTACATTGTACTTCCCATTTAACAATGATTTCCATGTTAAATTAACATTTCGGGTAATAATCGCTTTCTTTATCGTACATGTTTTAACTTTTTATTCTTGATCGTATCATTTAGATCATGATTTAAATAATTCCAGAATATAACTCATGATTTATATATCACATATATTTAGAATAAAAATATTTTTATTAGATAGATATATGAAATGGAAAACACTGTTTATGAAGATGGTAGGCCATACGTACGCATAATCGTTGTTTCTATTTTCATATTGTATTGAATGGAAGTAAGAGAATAAGATATTTGTAAGTAAATATATATATATATATATATTCAGTAGAATTATTATTTCATATATTAAATACTTATTTATAATATATAATTTTATAATCATCATTGAATGGTGAATGCGGAAATGAATCTCATCGCATCGTGGGGACGTTAATCTTTATGTACACAGGAGCAGAAATTTCATTTCATTAATGATTAAAAGGTGTGGAATTGGATGGTATATTAAATTTATAGATACATTATCATGTTACATTCATTATTTATATACATATAATTCATCATTATATCCATCCAAATGGCATAGTGTTGAATAACAAATTACACCATGACGTGGAGACGGTAAGCGTTACGTACACACGCATGGTAATTTTATCATTTATATGATGAAAGGAATAATGAATATAGATGTACCATAATTATAATAACACATAATAGTATTTATGAGTTAATTTAGTTATTATTTTGGTATGGAAACATCAAAGAAAGAGGAAGTGGAAGAAGAAAAGGACATTAAAGAGCGTGGTGAAATTATTACCTCTTCTTCAGGTATTTATTTTTGAGTTGATCAATATGGGTCTTTATGTAGACTTTATGATAAAATTAATGAATATTGGTTGATTTTAGGGAAGTTTTGAGGCTATTTGGTGATGGTTGGTGTGAACCAGATGGCTTTTTAGGTGTGAAATTAAGAGAAGGAGAAGTACCCTTTTATAAGGGAGGTGAGAGTCACATTAGGAAAATCATGGAATATTATTTTATAATAAATTTATATTATTTTTATAATGGCTAAAAATTATTTATTTAGAGAATAAGGTGGTTATGATTTATATCATTTAATAATATTATATTTGTTTTAAAAACTCATTTATGTCAATTTATTCATTATATTGTTTTTGGTTTTTGTGAAAGTCGTAACAACATAACGACTTCAAAAACAATACATTGAATCAATCCTAACATGTAATATTCACCAATAATGTTCTTTTATTTCCTAAAAACGTTCAAATTATATTTATTTTAATATTTATAATATCTTTTATGTGATTCATTCATTAATAAGGAAATTATTACATCATTAATGTGTCATATATAAATATTTATATATTATGTATAAAATTTATAAATAAAATATCATGATGTTTTAAATTGTCTTATATTATTAATGAATATTTATAGTTGAATAGATCAGTTACATTACCTCACATAAAAATTATTTTACTAAAACATTTATTCTGTTGATATTTTCGTTTTCACATTAGATTATTTAATATAAAATGTCATTATCACTCTCAAGTGACTCCATGGGGTCCCAAAATCTACACAATGATGTCCATGGTCATATATGTATCAACCAATTGTAAAAGGACACATGATACCGTAATTTACTATTATTATAATATTATTTGTTTACCCTTATTTACCGGATTAACCCCTTTAACAATTGTAAATAAAATATATACGGAAGTAAATATTAATATTGTCTAAAAATAATAGTTTCATATTTACAAAATTTGTACCTATAGATTCCAAATTTGAAATCCATTTTTCCATATTCAAAACACATAAGTGGAAAAAATTAATTTAGAATTAATTCGAGTTGTCAGAACAAAAAAAGTGTTTTTAAGAAATAATAACTATCTAATGACTAACACTTGTTTATGACTAGTTTAAATGTGAAAATACATCCAATTATGTAAATTATAATAAATGATAAATATATAATCTAATAATACTTTAAAACCACTGAAATGTATAATTTAACACTATAAATGTTTTTGAATAGAAAAGTTGTTTTTAGTTAAAATTTTGTATTATTCATTATTCATTAAAATGTCAATGTTATCAGAAACGTACCAAAAAAAATTTCCAAAATAAATATATATGTCCCAATTCTATAAAATTATTTAATATCATTATATTGAATTTATGAAAGTTTCAAATATTCATTTTAAAAAATGATCTCCATTAAAGGTGATAATTTTCTTTAAAAAAAATAATTCTTTAATATATAAAATGAGTTTGGTCTTATATTATGTCTATGAAACACATAATACAAATTCTAAAATTATATGGAGTATATAAAATTGAAAATTCAATTAATACAATTTATAAATTCTTTCTGAATGGCTAGTTTGTTAAGTCGTGGTTCCCTCGAACTCCGTGTTGGGTGTAACACATCTTATTGAATTACTTTAAAGTGATAAAATACTATGAAATCATGGGGTTTAACATTCTAATATCCTTCAATAAATTAGGTCCTCACAATTTGAAATTGTTTTTCGAAAATAATGGGTAAAAATAGGAAAACACCTTTGTCCAAAACCAACATCGGAAATTGGGTTAATAAAATTTAAATTCAATAAGCAGGAACGGAAAATGAAAAAGACACCATAATATTATGATATCGATTAAGAGAATATTTACAGAAATTATAGACACATAATTGGTTGAAAATTTGAAATATATATATGGAGTGATTGAGGTCATCAATCACAAACAAGTATAAAATTGAGTGCCTCAAATCCATAAATCTATGATGATTTGAAATATCATTTTTCAACAATACATAATGTATTTTGATAACACATTTTTGGTTTTATGATCTCTTCCCTAAAGATTATGAAATAATTTATTCATAGAATAAGAGGAAAAATATACTTGATAGGTAGAGTTTCATCCTTAGACTAATTCCAACCAAAAAATCATCAATCAATCCAAAAGTTAATAGGATACTAAAATATTATATTTATTCTAATTGTATGAGGTTCCAATAATAATGACTTTATAATTAATCTATCACAGCTTTAAAAAAAATATATTATACAATCTTGTACATCACCTATCCTAGTGGTAGGGGATGCACCCTTGTCTCCCTTCGGTTGCAGTTTTAAGCCCCGCAGCATTGTCGGACAAGACATGTTGTCGCATGACCTCCATGTTGTCATTTTTATAACAATACAAAAATAATCTTAAGAAATTATTTAACCTTAAAAATAGAATCCAATATTAAACATACTCCATTTCAACTTTTAGAATTATCCAAAATACATCTTTCCAAACTCACAGTAAAAAATTTATAATGAAGGTAAACAAAATAAAGTTCGTTTTTTCATGAAATAACATGTGAATACCTTCATCATGTATTATTTATAAAAAGGTAACACCCTAAATGTCCGTAAAACCTTATTGATTACATTAATTCCCCCTAATTCATTATAAAAATACCGGATATACTCCTTATATCCAAAAATTTTGTAAACACCGACAATAATAGAATAAAAAAACAATTAATGTAGTCAAGAATATCGAATATAATTTATCCAAATCAATCATATCTTATTCCAAAATCAGTACCTCATTATCAGAAACATATTTAGGATTATATTTCCTTCAACCTGTTGGATCCATGGTCTTTTATGCATGAATTGGATTATTTTTTGTGTTTGTGGTCAGTCCTCTGTGGAAGTTCAGAATGCGTACCAGCAAAGTGATCATACAGTTTAAGCAGACAACGATATTGAAGGTGGCGTCGTTTCCCAGTGTTTGACAAATTTTTGGTCCTAAAAATAAACAAATGGAGAAAAGTGTTTTTGGAAAAGAGACTTGTGCACCGTGTACTTGAAAGAGAGGAAAATTTATCTCTATAGGTTTTCAAAGACCATAACATGGAAAAATGGAAAAGGGATTAGGGCCACGCAAGTTTTGGGCTGGTCGCATAAGTGACTTGCGCACCATGAAACGAATTGCGCGCCGGTTATTCATCATTATCATAACTTCAAAATATTAATTGGAAAGTAGGTTGTGCATGTATTGGGGTGATCGCGCATGTGATCAGTGCGATAGAGGCTAGGGTGGTTGTAGCTGCGCGCCGTGAGGACACTTGTGCTCTACCTCGCAGGGGTTCCAGTTTTCCTATAAATAGATACCACCCATCTTCATTTGTAATATAGTTCAAGACTTAGAGATTTTTCGAGCTCTCTTCACGCAAATGGTTGAGTTGTGAAAGTGGTAGTTGGGTCGCGCAAGTAGGGACTATGCACCGGTTGGTGGTTGCGTGACCAAGGCAGTTGGGGAGTTAAAGGCATAGCGTCGCGCATGTTTAGAGTTGAAGGAGGCAGTGTCGTGCAAGTGGTTTGGTGTCACATGCGCGTCGAATTTTTACCACGCAAGTGACTTGCACGTCGGGATTGAAACTTGTGCGACGGGCTTGGAGAATCGCGCCAGGGTTGTTAAAATACATATGTCCTTTTGTAGCTGCACAAAAGCTGGAAGATTTCCCGGTACCCACAGTGCTAAGTAAGAATCATATACTGATGAGATTTGGACTTCAACATAGCATCTACATACAATAGAGGATGTATTATTTTTCAATGATGAAGAGGCATTAACATCTATAAACTTAGCGACAATTCACCAATGGCAGTGAGCGAGGGGGAGTCAACGGGAGTGACTCGAGGGAGTAGTGATCCATCCCCGAACAATTTTAAAGCCAGGTATCGTGGGGCAGAGTGACTATTCCCAAACCTTTCTAATCCACATCTAGTGATGTTTAGTGGAATTTGTTTTGACCGACAACCTTTCGTAGTATGATCCTTTGACATAGCACTTATTGGTGAACCAAGTAAAAAGTGTTATGTCTTCTCTATGCATGTAAATGATTTCTTTCTGATCATATTCATAATACAGTCTGAACAAGTTCTTACAAATCGTGGAAAAAGATCCATCACATTAAAAGAAAATGTTGTCAACCTGATTCACCCCTCCCCTCTCAGGGTGTCCTGAGGTCAATCAAGTGGTATTAGAGGTTAAGGGCTGCTGGTGTTGAATCTGTCTGTTGTCATCATGGAGAATGCAGTCAATGTCAGGGGAGTTCCTCACTTCTATGGAATTAATTTCTAGATATGAATGAACATAATGAGATCTCATATATAATCTCTTATAATGGAAGTTCTTTTCTCTATTGGGCATGGAATACAAATCATCGATCTAACAGTCCTGGCTATGACTGACACTGATAGAGAAAATCCTGATGCAGATGTTATAGCACAAAACGCACTCACCGCAGCCCTTTATAATCATTTCTATCTACAGGTGATGAATTGAACCTTAGAAAAATCCATTTGGGATAAACTCGAGAATATTTATTAAGGAGATATCAAAGTGGTGGAGGTGAACCTACATGTTCTGCACAATAGGTTCGATGATTTGAAGATTCATCCTGATGAGAATGCAGAATCCTTCTTTAATCGAATCAATAAAGTAGTTGGAGAAATTATGGACCTATGAGTAGAAATAAAAGATGTTGACATTGGGAAGAAAATACTTAGAATACTTCCCCCACATTACAATGAAATGGTATCATCCCTTGGGGAAAGAGATATTTCAAAACATTCTATGGATGACCTTTTAAGCATCTTGGTTGCATATGAAATGAGAATCAAACTAGAAGATTCTATGACTCGTGTGAGCAAGGAAATGACATTTAAGGCCATGGATAAACTAATAATTTCAAAAAATAGTAGTGGTTATAATGAAGAAGAAAAATAAATTGTTTCTCTCATTGCAAATAAGTTCTAGAAGGGAAAAGGGAAATTCAAAGGGAAGTTACCTCTCACATGTTTTCGTCGGGGAAAAGTTGGTAAAATTTCATCTTAGTGCATAAAAAAGATAAATGATGAAGATAGTGAAGATGAAAGCTTCTAGAAGCCTCAGATAAGGGTTTCCAAGAAGGAAGACTTCAAATCTAGAAAGAAAATACAAAGGAAGAATTTTTTATGTGAAGAGGAAGAAGATGATAATGAATTCTGTGATGATGAAGAACCAGAATTCAAAACTGGGAACCATGCATCCATGATGGCCAATTTTGTAGAGTCAAAAGATATTGGTGGAGAATAATAGTTGAAAACTTATCCAGATCCCGAGATACAACTTAAGGATACTTTTAGTAAGCTTAAGACTAAATGTAAGAGTTTCAACAAGTGGAAATAAATTATAGAAGAATAAACTGAATATGTTGATCAAATTGAGGCTGAAATTGAATGACTAGATGAACTTGTGAAGGTATAGTCTAAAATAATTGAAAGCAATGATGATGTAGATGATCTGGTGCTGCGAATTGAAGAGTAGGAAAATGTTATCAATGGCCTCACCTCTAGAATAGAAGAAAAATCCAAGGCTTTTGAGGGTCTTGAAGAGGAATTTGTTACTCTTAGGAGTAATCATAAGACTGAATCAATTCCAAAATAATCAAGGAAGAAAATACAATTGGGATGATTCTTATATGTAGAATTACTGGCAAGGGCCAAGTGTGGTTCAGATGAGGTTGGAAAAATCTTTAGTGATCAAAGACCCTCTTGAATGGGAAAGAGTGGAATTGGCTATAAAGCTGAGACATGAACTTTGGGGAGTGAAGAGATACAAAAGAAAGATAAGATGAAGGTAGAACATGTTAAAACACTTCCTAAAGTGCTAAATAAGGAATCCTTAATCCAAACTAAAAGGAGAACTAAAAATTATCCTCAAACATTCAGAAATGACAAACAATCTAACTATTCTCCCAAAGAAGAGGGTATGAAGATAAATTCAAAGGAGAATTCATTTCCTCTCATGAAGTGTCAGTTCTATGGCTATTTGGGCTATACCATGTCTTATTGCAAAGAGGCAAGGAACTATCTGAATGGGGAAGATATGGGACATCAACAAAGGAGACTGAATTCATATACAAATTCTTATAGAAGAAACAATTTCTATTGATATTATTTTGGTTGTTCAAACATTGGTCATAAGGCTGCTAATTGAAGGTGGAGAAGGGACATGGACACCTCATACCGAAGTTCAATACAAGTCATGTGTAAGAACCCAGATCTTCGTTCAACTATGTTCTTCCTTTTTTCTGGAGTTTATAAGAGAAATGGTTTTTCTTGAAATTTTCAAAGTACACGTTGTGTACTTTATGAGTACATGCCGTGTACTCTGTTCTGGCTTGAAGCCGTGTGCTGGCTATGTCCGGGCCACACACACGGTGTGTAAGGCTGAGGTGGAGGCCGGCTTCTCAGAGTACGGAAAAAATTGAAGTACACGTTGTGTACTATAGAAGTACATGTCGTGTACTTTCTTTTTTTCATTAAATGGACCAAGGTCATGCCTAAACCCCATATTCATCTTCTTCTTCAGTTTTCGTCCGTCCTAGAGCGACCGTACGACCTGATCTTCGACGGGATCTCGCCTCGCCTTCCATTCTCCGATTCGAGAACGGTTGATTTTGTTGGAATCATAGCAGTGATCTCTTCCTTCTACTTGAGCCTTGTTTCTTGATTCCTCCTCTTTTCCATGTTATCGTGGGATGAATGTTTTGTGTGTTTTCTCAGATCTAAATTGTTCTTAGGGGAATCTATGGTCGAGGTTCACGTATATCGATCTCCTAGGATCGAGGTAGGTGGTTTGTGCTTTTCCAAAGAAAGTTGATGGATATTTTGTGCAATTTCCACCAATACCCTTGAACGGTGAATTGCGTGTTTCTGGTTTTCCCTTGTTACTTGCATGCTTTGATTGATTTCTTTAGTAGAGGTTATTTCTTGTGATTAGAGTATTTTGTTTGTGCTTCGTTTTCTTTTCCATGCTTGTTCTGCATGTTCGGCGTTTAGCCAGTTTCCATGCCTAGTTGTAGGAATGTGGACTATTGCCTTGTTTTGATGTTGATACTTAGTTGATAGCGAAGTATTTCTTAAGGATTACTTGGACGATATATATGCCCTAAGCATGTTTAGTTATACTCAGGATTGTGGGAACCTAGAGTAGTAGACCAAATGGATAATTCACGGAAGGGATTCTCCAGAGTGTCTTTTAAATCATGATGTGAGACCAATGGGATAATTGATTGAAGGTCTTCTCCTGAGTGTCTTTTAAATATGACGTGTGCCACAGGGGGAATTGACGTTGAGTGCTTTCCCAGAGAGATTTTATCATGATAAGAGACTATAGGTGGAATTGATGGTGAGTGTTTCCCCAAAGAGTCTGCTTAATTACATAGCTGAACAAGAGGGGTGAGACTGTGTGTTCCTCCCAGAGGGTTACTAATACTAGGAGGTTAAACCATATGAGTTTGAATGTGAGATCTACCCAGAGGGTTACCTATTTTCTTCTTGTTTCTGACTGCTTACTTGTGTGCTTTACTTTTTAGAACTGTGGTTTGTAGCTGCTTGTGATTTTTCAGTTACTGCTTTTTGTTGTATTACTTCCATGTATTTATTGACTATTAGGCACAAATCATTGGGTGATTTCCTACTGGGATTGTATCTCAGACCCTGTTTGGGCAATGATTTTGGGCCCAAACAGTCTATGTTGCTGCGGGTATAGATAAGGGCAAGCTCCCTTCTACTTCAGGGTCCTGACTGCATCAGGAGCTGGGGAGCATGGGACAGAGCCGTGGCTCGCGATTCTGAGGAGATTATTTTGCTTTTATTTTGCACTTGGTTTCATTTTTATTTCATAATGTTGTTGTGTTTGACGTTTTCCTTAGATACATGTACCTACTGCATCATTTTCATCAAAGTTATATATCTACATTGCTGCTGTTTTTTGGTTTCTGTTGTTATGCATATCATTTGTTGCTTCCGCTGTTTATTATTGTATTCATACCTTGTATACCTTCCCGAATGTGGGTATAGTTTCCCCACCGACTCACCAAGGCCCTCGCTGCTAGTCGGCAGCCTCTGGCGTTCGGGGAAACGCGCTTTAGGTCATGTGGCGAACCGTGTACGGGGCACCAGTGGAAGGGCTCCATACTTGGGATGTTACAAAGTGGTATTAGAGGCGTTCTTTTCTCTTTTCTTACAGTTTGGATACCATAGCAAGGGATATAATGGATTAGGTAATTGGCATTAAGCTATGACCGGGAGTAGCTAACCCATGTACAGGTAAAAGCCATACTACCTCATTAATTGCAGTTTTCTGGTTTTGAGATTTTATGGTTGGTATGTTTTCACCTAGAGTGATTCGTATGACTTGTGAGGTTATTGTTTTGATATTTCGGTTCTATTTCTATCGCAACCCGATAAGATGAGGGTATGCCATATCATGCATCATATAGAAACTTGTATCAATCACATGTCATGCATTCTTACCATGCCATCTAGGGTGCATTAGCAATTGCATGCTGTTGTGATAGACTTTGTGTAGATTATGCATGCAGTTGTGATAGTTGTTTGATAGATTCACTTCTGTTGTGTCAGAAAACTGTTGCTTTGTTCCTTGCTTAAAATGAATGCCAAGTTTTGGTTCATGAGGTGTTATGGGCCCTCTCAGATCAGAATTTGGCATCTGTTTCCTTGTTTTAGTGTTCCTGGAATTCTGCGCGGTTTCTGAGCTACTGCACAGAAAAATCCTGAATACACGTCCTGTACATTTCGGGAACAAGCCGTGTAGTTTTCAGGCCCTGTCACTGACTGTGTGAGCAGAACACGATGTCGTGGGAGTATCTTCGGGAACACGCCGTGTACCATTGGTACATACCATGTGAGTTAGGAGCCATATATCATGTCGTGTCATTAACAACACGGGTCGGGGAAGCTCGGGTAGAACAGGCTGTGTCCGTAGGGAACACGCTGTGTAGTCCTGTCTAGGTACCCGGCCATGTCACGGACAACATGGGCCGGCGTTACCTTCCTTTTTACAGGCTGTGTTGGTTTAGGACACGTCGTGTAGTCTTTCCCAGGTACCCGGTCATTTCACGAACAAACTGGGATGGTGTCGCCTTCGCCTATGAACGTCGTGCTAGTTCGGATCACACCGTGTAAGGTCCAGCCGTGTAGATGGCCATGTACTCAAAAACACGGACCTCCGAAGCCTTGTCTAGTGCATGCCGTGTTTGTTTCGCACATGTTGTGTAGGATCGGGTTGAGTCGGACCGTGTGGGTTAGCCGTGTAAGGAGACTTGGGCAGGGGAATAGATTTCGAGTACACGCCGTGTGTGGGGGTCAACACGCCGTGTAGTTTGAAGTGTACACGACTTGTAGGGTGAGAGTACACACCGATGTCAGTGGTTTAAGAAGACACGCAGTGTAGTTTTATATACACCGCGTAGTCGTGTTTTGAAATATTGTGTGTTTTCTTCCCATGTTCCCATTTTTTACTCATCTATTCCTTTTCCTTGTTTTCCTGATCGAAGGTGTGCTTTTGATCTTTCAGAGTTATGCCTCTGAGACGTCCTCCGGTCATACGTCTTTCATTTGGCAGTGATCAGACGCCAGACAGGGCTGATCAGGGACTTCCTATCGATCCCCCAGCTGAGCCAGCCTTGGCACCGGTTGTTGTACTAGTTGTGGGATCCGATGCGCAGTTTAGGGAGGGTTTCTTGAGGATGATGCAGGCCTTTCAGGGAGCACTGCCTCCTGCCTCGTCTATGGTAGACTTGACACGAGTCTTTCAGCAGCATCCTCCTCCCACGTTCTTGGGGAAGGGAGGACCTCAGGCTGCAAAGTCATGGCTGGAAGCCATGCTGACTATATTCGAGCATCTGGAGACGCCTCCAGAGAGGCGGGTCAAGCTTGCCACCTACATGCTCCGAGACTCCTCCAAGAGGTGGTGGGACGTGATCTCACAGGCGGGTCAGCAGCATGCTATGGGTTGGGAGGTCCAGCGCGTGTTCTATGACTACTTGTACCCAGAGACCCTGAGGTCCGATTGTGCCCGAGATTTTATGAGCTTAGAGCATGGTACTCTATCTATCATGGAGTATTCCTCTCGTTTCACTGAGCTGCAACATTTTACACCCCATCAAGATGGGAGTGGAGTTTTTATGGCGAGGATGTTTGAGGATGGACTCAGGCGGGAGATTCACTCACAGGTGACCATCTTCCAGCTAACTTCCATTACTTCCATCGTCAACCAGGCACTGATTGCGGAGCACAATCTGAGAGACTATGGAGCTACGAGTCATTGTGGTTCTGCTTCCATAGCTAGCTTCCCTTCAGATGACAGCAAGAAGCGCCATATGGATCCTACATGCGGTTATTCAAGGAAGCGAGGCACATCATCAGGCATCCAGGTGACGTGCTATCAGTGTGGCCGGACAGGGCACATGAGGCCGCAGTGCCAAAGAGACCTTGTGGAGTTCCGATCATGTGGAAAGATGGGTCACCATCAGCGTTTCTGACAGGTTTTCTCACTAGAAGCAAGTGACCGGGGTTCGTCCATGACTCCTCGTTCAGGAGCAGCCCTACCAGTCTCTCACCAGTTAGGGAACTGGAGTTCATCCGGCCATTCGGGCCGAGGTGGAGGTCGAGGCTGTGGTGGTCAACCACCAGTCCCTTAGCACCAGTAGGGAGGTTCAGCTTAGGGTGGTCAGTCAGGGGTGCAGGGCCACGGTGCAGGCTAGTATTTCACTGTGGAGCAGACTTATCATGAGCAAGATCCTGACCCTTCTACTGCTCGAGGTACGCTTTTAATAGCCTTAGTTTTATCTTCAGCCCTTTTCGATATTGGTTCTTCGCATAGTTTTATCTCTTTTGTTGTTTGTGGAGAGCCTTGGAATCTGCATCTTTTCTACTGTCGACTCGTTGAACCTAGACACACCTTTGGGAATGAGGACATATAGTGTACGCCAGTGTAGTGAGTTCTCTATCGAGATTGCAGGGTATCGCTTCTTATTGGATCTCTATGTGCTAGAGATGATAGGCTATGATGTCATCCATGGCATGGACTAGTTGATTTCCTTCTGGGTAGTCGTTGACTGCTATCGTCGTAGAGTCAGTTTTATTTTACCATAAGGTGAATATTTCCTTCATAGAGGCGAATGGGACGTTCGGGCGAGTCGGGAAGGACTCGAGCATCTTGGGCTAGGAGGAGTGACGGCCCAGATTTGCTAGCCTTTACCTGGATGATCAGGGGACTCCATAGTTGGACATTCCTCCAGTGGTGGAGTGCTTCAGGGATGTCTTTCCAGAGGACTTTTCGGGTTTTCCTCCGGAGCGTGAGGTAGACTTCTCTATTGATCTATGCAAAGAGTGGCACTGGTGTTTATTCCTCCATATAGGATGGCCAAACCTGAGTTGCAGGAGATCAAGAAGCAGTTGGAGGAGCTACAGGATAAGGGCTTCATCAGACCCATCACTTCTCCTTGGGGTTCTCTTGTTCTCTTTGTGAAGAAGGGAGATGGTACCCTTCAGCTTTGTGTGGATTATCGGATGCTGAACCTATTGACGGTAAAGAACCAATATCCCTTTCTGCGGATTGATGACCTTTTCGATAATATTTGAGGATCCATGGTGTTCTCGAAGATCGACTTGAGGTCCAGTTATCATCAGTTGCGTGTTAGACCATTAGATACACCTCTGATAGTCTTCAGGAGCAGGTATGGTCTTTATGAGTATACAGTCATGCCCATTGGACTCACGAACGCACTTGCAGTTTTTATGGCACTGATGAACCGAGTGTTCCATCCTTACTTGGGTTCCTTCGTCGTGGTCTTCGTGGATGATATCTTGGTGTACTCTCACACTCCACACGACCATGCCACACATCTTGTGATCGTTCTGAGTACACTGAGATAGAATGAGATTTATGCTAAACTCTCGAAGTGCCACTTCTGGATGGATCAGATTCACTTCATGGGTCACGTCATCTTAGAGGAAGGAGTATCATTGGACCCATAGAAAGTGAGAGTTGTAGTTTCTTGGGAGCAGCTGAAGAACGTTGTTGAGGTACGGAGCTTTCTAGGATGGGCTAGATACTACAAACGCTTCATTCAGGACTTTTCTCTTCTAGGAGCACCTTTGACAGATCTGACTAAGAAGGGGGTGAAGTTCATATGGTCAGATTCTTGTGAGTCATCCTTTCAGGATATGAAAGGGAGGTTTACGTCAGCACAGATACTATTCTTTCCAGATCTAGGAAGGAGCTACATTGTTTACTATGATGCTTCAGGTATCTGGCTGGGATCTCCGCATATGCGGGGAGATGGAGTCATTGCGTACGGGTCTCGGCAGTTGAGGCCACCTGAGAGGAATTACCCTACACACGATCTAGAGTTGGCATCTGTTGTTCATGCCCTGCACTATTGGAGACACTATCTTCTGGGAGAGAACATTGTGGTCTTCACTGACCAAAAGAGTCTCAAGTACATCTTCACTCAGCGTGATCTAAATCTGAGCCAGCACAGGTGGGTAGAGTATCATCAGTATTTTGATTTCGATCTTGCCTATACTCCGGGAAAGGGCAACGGCATGGCAGATGCCTTAAACAGGAGAACATAGATTCAGGCGGTTCATGAGGCTAGTAGTGAGTGGCAACTGATGGCTCTATCCTCTGAGATGCATCTAGAGGTGGACGACAGTCTGGGACATGATTTTCTATCTTCTGTAGTTTTTATCTCCACGCTACATGATCGGGTACGGATGAGGTAGCTATCTGACTCGGAAGGCCTAGTCTTGTGGGAGAGTGTGTCAGGAGAAGAGCCTCTTCTTGGATGGACAGTGGGCAAGGATGAGATATTGTGTTTTCAAGGATGCGTATGGGTGCCAGCATACATACATGAGGAGCTGATGCGGGATTTCCATTCCTCAGTTTGGGCAGTTCATCCTAGCATCACCAAGATGTCTTGGGATCTTCATCGCCAGTACTAGTGGCCAGGTATGAAGAAGGATGTTGCTAGTTTTGTAATGAGATGTTCTACTTGTCAATAGGTGAAAGAAGATCATCAGTGACCAGTGGGGCTCTTACATCAGTTACTCATTCGGGAGTGGATGTGGAACGATGTTGCGATGGACTTCGTGATCGGGTTGACGAGATCACCTCGAGGGAACGTTGTTGTTTGGGTTTTTGTCGACATACTTACGAAGGTTGATCACTTCTTGCCGATCAAAGAGACCTTTAGTTTCAATGATTTGGGACGACTTTACATCATATAGAATGTGCGTTTTCATGGAGTTTCGTGCTCTCTTGTTGCAGATAGAGATGTGCGCTTTACCTCTCGGTTCTGGCAGATACTTCAGAAGGCCTTGGGTACAAAAGTACTTTTGAGTACAGCATGCCATCCCTAGACTGATGGCCAATCCGAGCGCACAAACTAGTGCTTGAGGATATGCTCCAAGCTTGCATCCTTGACTTTAGCAATTCTTGGTAGAATCATATTCTTATGGTGGAGTTCGCATACAACAAAAGTTTCCTTTCGACCATTTAGATGGCGCCATACGAGGATTTGTACGGTAGGCCATGCTGATCACCCTTATGCTGGCTAGAGGTAGGAGAGGCAGCGTTGCTGGGATCTCGCCTTGTACAGGAGACTTCAGAGCAGATATTGCTGATTTGGAAGAGGATGACTACAGCAAAGTCTCAGCAGAAGTCTTATGCTGATCAGCAGAGATGACCTCTGGATTTTGAAGTCGTTGATCGGGTTTTCCTACATGTCGCACCGAGGATGGGACACAAGAGGATTCAGAGACATGGTAAAATTTCACAGTGGTATGTCAGCCCATTTGAGGTCTTGGAGAGAGTGGGGCCTGTCACCTATCAGTTTCAGCTACCTCAGAGGTATCAGGACATGCACGACGTCTTCCACATCTCTCAGCTTCGACGTTACTTTTCAGACCTGTCTCACATCTTTCAGCCTGAGAAAGTCATGCATGAATAGGATGCGTCGTTTGAGGAGCATCCTATCCGTATTTTCGATCGTGGTATGAAGGTTCTTCGCTGGTGGTATGTTCCTATGGTATGAGTGCTATGGTAGCATAGGTGAGTATAGGATGAGACCTGGGAGAGGGAGGCCGATGTACGATCGTAGTGGCTGGAGCTATTTGGGGATTCTTCTTCTCCACCTCGTTAGGGAAAATCGGGGACAAAATTCTTTAAGGGGGTAAGTTTGTAAAAACCAGGATCTTCGTTCAGGTAAGTTTTTCCTTTTATCTGGAGTTTTTAAGAAAAATGGGTTTTCTGGATATTTTCAAAGTACATGCCATGTACTTTCTGAGTACACACCGTGTACTCTGTTCCGGCTCGAAGCCATGTGTTGGCCGTGTCTGGGCCACACACACGGTGTGTAAGGATAAGGTGGAGGCTGGTTTTTCGGAGTACAGAAAAAATTGAAGTACACGTCGTGTACTCTAGAAGTACACACCGTTTACTTTCATTTTTTTCATTAAACGGACCAGGGTCACAGATAACCCGCATATTCGTCTTCTTCTTCATTTTTCGTCCGTCCGAGAGCAACCGTATGGTTGGATCTTAGACGGGCTCTCGCCTCGCCGTCCATTCTCCAATTCGAGCACGTTCGATTGCATTGGAATTGCAGCAGTGAGTTATTCCTTCTTCTTGAGCCTTTTTTCTTGATTCCTCCTTGATTCCATGTTATCATGGGATGAAAGTTTTTTCATTTTCTCAGATCTACGTTGTTATAAGGTGAATATATCGTTGGGGATTACGTATATCGATCTCCAAGGATTGAGGTTGGTGGTTTGTTCCTTTCCGTAGAAAGTTGTTGGATATTTTGTTCAATTTCCACCAATACCCTTGAACGGGGTATTGCATGTTTACTGTTTTTACCTTGTTACTTGACTGATTTTCTTGATTGCTTTAGTAGAGGTTATTGCTTGTGATTAGAGTATTTCGTTTGTGATCAGTTTTCTTTTCCATGCTTGTTCTCCATGTTTGGTATTTAGCCAGTTCCCATTCCTAGTTTTAGGAATGTTGACTATTTCTTTCTTTTGCTGTTGTGACTTAGTTGATTTCCAAGTAGTTCTTGAGGTTTACTTGGACGATATACATGCGCTGATAATGTTTAGTTATACTCAAGACTATGAGAACCTAGAGTAGTAGACCAAATGGAGAATTGACGGAAGGGCTTCTACAGAGTGTCTTTAAAATCGCGATGCGAGACCAAGGGGAGAATTGACAGAAGGGATTATCATGAGTGTCTTTTAACTACGACTCAGTAAACATTGGGAATTGATGTTGATTACTTCCCCAAAGAACCTTTAGCACGATACGAGACTATAGGGAGAATTGACGGTGAGTGCTTGCCCAGAGAGTCTGCTTAATTAAGTATCTGAACCAGAGGGGTGAGACTGTGTGTTCCTCCTAGAGGGTTGCTAGTACATTGAGGTTGAACCATAGGGGTTAGACTGTGAGAGCTACCCAAAGGGTAACCTGTTTTCTCCATGTTGTTGACTACTTACTTGTGTCCTTTACTTGTTAGAACTGTGGTTTGTAGCTTCTTGTGCTTTTCCATTTACTGATTCTTGTTTTATGACTGCAATGTATTCATTGACTGTTAGGCACAAATATTTGGGTAATTCCCTACTGGGATTGTATCTGACGCCCTTTTTGGGCCATG
The DNA here is from genome assembly GCA_963277665.1 of Viscum album. Taxonomy (NCBI): domain Eukaryota; kingdom Viridiplantae; phylum Streptophyta; class Magnoliopsida; order Santalales; family Viscaceae; genus Viscum; species Viscum album. The sequence goes on along the minus strand of OY728143.1, from coordinate 291,047,724 downwards.
CTTATGGGCCCAAGAAGACTATGTTGCTCCAGGTATAGATAAGGGAAAGCGACCTTCTACTTCAGGATCTTGACTACATCAGAAGCTGGGGAGCATGGGACCGAGCCGTGGCTCGCAATGCTGAGGAGATTATTTTGTTTTTCTTTTGCACTTGGTTTCAGTTGTATTTCAGCACGTTGTTGTGTTTGCTGTTTTCCTTAGATACTTGTACCTACTGCATCATTTTCATCATATTTATATATCTATATAAATTCCGTCATTTGGTTTCTGTTGTTATGCATGTCATTTGATGCTTCCGTTGTTTATTGTTGTTTTCATACCTTGTATACCTTACCGAATGAGGTCATAGTTTCCCCACTAACTCACCAAGGCCCTCGCTGCTAGTCGGCAGCCTCTGGCGTTCTGGGAAACGCACTTGAGGTCCTGTGTTAAACCGGGTACGGGGCACCAGTGGAAGGGCGCAGACTCGGGACATTACATCAAGTCACGTCAGCAAGACATTGTTGCTCATTCAAATAGGTTTTCTCCTCTCAAAAAATATTTTGACTATAATGAACCTAGGTACACGAAAGAGATAATTGAGAGGACATCAGTTTTCTATACTCAATCTAATGTCTCTCGGAATGAATGAAGAATATTGAGAAATCTAACCCTCCATAGGTGGCCCTCAAAGCTACAAAGAACAATAGTACCTGGATTCTGGATATCGGTTTTTCATCTCATATGACAGGTAATGTTGGCCTGCTAACAGATATCAAAAGGATGGTTGATGGTACAGTATGATTTGGAAATGATGGAGCTCTGAAAATCAAAGGGAGTGGAAGTACCAAATTAGCTAATGGAGAACTAAAGAAGACTGAAGTCTATTTCATAGATGGTCTACGTCATAATCTACTCAGCATGAGTCTACTCTGTGACTCTAGAATTATATTTACTTTTAATCAAAAAGATTTCACTATCAAGGGATAGACAGGAAATTCACTAATGAAGGGATGCAGAAAACAAGGGAACTTGTATGAGGTTGATAGGGAAGAGAATTTTTGTTACATGACTGTTGAAGAAGGAAACAATTTGGGGCATCGGTGAATGGGACACATCAATCAACAAGACATGGAGAAAATATCAAAATTGGGGATTGTCATGGACATTCTCAAACTGAAGCGTGAGCGTGAAAAGTCTTGTGATGCTTGCATTCGTGGGAAGCTGGACTGCATTTCATATCTTCCAAAGAAGAATAAGGCATCTCACCTTCTTTATCTGATTCATACCGATGTATGTGGGCCAATTAATGTTTTTAGAACACATGGAGAAAGGAACTCTGTTATTTTCATAAATTATTATAGTAGAATGTCATGTGTGATTGTCATTCTCAGGAAACAACAAGTCCTTAACTGCATGAAAACATATCGACAAATCACCGAGAATGATATCGGACGAACAATAAAAGTGTTGCGATCTAACAATGGAGGAGAATACACATCCAGCGAATTTAAATATTATATGGAGAAGCATGGGATACAACATGAGGTAGCTATTTTGAGAACTCCACAAAAAAATGGAGTTGTTGAATATAGGAATCGACAGGTGAACAACATGGCACAGACTATGCTGATTAAAAGTCATATCCCATGAAATTACTTGAAAAAGGTTGTTCAAGCTATTGTGTATATTCAGAATCAAGCAGCACATTATGTGGGTGAAATTAAGACACCATATGAATTGTGGCAGGGAAGGAATACCTCTTTAAAATAAATCAGTGTCTTTGGAATTAAATGCTTCATCAGGAACAAAGAATGAAATCATGGGAAGTATGGCGACAATGCTGATGAAGGAATTTTCCTTAGTTACTCAACGAACAGAAAAGCCTACAAAAGCTTAAACAAGTATTTAGTATGGATTTTGGAAATTAGTGATGTTAATATAATTGAAGAGAAAATTAAAAATGCATCAAGAACACCATATGCTGATGTGATAGAAAGTGAGAATGAAAATGATCATAGAGAAAATAAACATCCAAAAATTGAGGAATTTGTGCATAATACTCAGTAGTCACATCATGATGTTGACTCAAAAGAATAACCTGAAGAAGAAACTATGGCGGATGAGAATGAAACTTAACCTCACTAGATAAATCAAAGAGCTGAGATTAATCCATACAGCATAATTGGGGAAAAGAGTGTACCCACTCAAACAAGAAGGATGAGGAATAACATGAAATCTTTATTTCTGTCATTTGTGGAGCCATCCTCATTTGAAGAAGATTCAAAGGATGAATCTCGGGTGAAATCCACGATTGAAGAATTAGATCAGATTGACAAGAATCAGACATGAGATCTTGTTCAGAGACATGAAGGTCACAATGTGATTGGTACCAAATGGATATTCAATAATAAATTTCATGAGCATGGAAGTGTCATTAGAAACAAGGCATGACTGTTATGTAAAGGATACTCCAAGATTGAAGGCATTTATGTTGAATAATCCTTTTCTCTAGTAGCTAGACTAGAGTCAATCAGGCCTTTCCATGTCATGGCTTTCCAAAGAAGATATAATGTATATCAAATGGATGTCAAAACATCATTCGTGAATTGTTTACTCGAAGAAGAATTCTACATTGAACAACGGGTGGGTTTTGTTCTAGGTACTGATGAAACAAAGGTCTGCAAACTGAACAAATCTCTATATGGTTTGAAGTAGACACCATGGGTGTGGTACTCGTGGCTAGATTCATATCTCAAAGAAGACAGAATACAAAAGAGGTGGATTAGATCACAATCTTTATGTAAAGAATTCTGCAAAAGATCAATTCATGAAACTAGGATACATAGATGATATCCTATTTGGTGGCAATAGGCAGATATCAGTGGAAGAATTTTCCAACCACATGAAATCAGAATTCGAAATGTCTATGGTTGGGGAGCTCACATATTTCATGGGGCTGTAAGAGATTCCAAAGAAGGAATACACATTCATTTCTCAGGAAAATTAAGCAAGAGAGTTGTTAAATAAGTTTAATATCAAACACTCCAAACCAATGTCAACTCTGATTGCAGTTGGAACTAAACATGGAATGCATGAGGATGGGGCCTCTGTTGATACCACCATGTATAGGAGTATCATTTGGAGCCTATTGTACCCGACAACAACACGACCAGATATTGTCTTTTCCACATTTCTTGTGGCCCGCTTTCAGAGTAATCCAAAGGAGGAACATATGGAGGCAGTAAAAAGAATCCTGAGGTACATTCAATGTACACATAACTTCAGGTTATTTTTTGCTTCAGGTAGGGACAGTAAATTATCAGCGTTTTCTAATGCTGACTGGGCTGGTGAAGTAGTAGAAAGAAAGTCCAGTAGTGGTGGAGCTTTCTATATTGGTTATAAATGTGTTGGTGGGATGAGAAAACAACAAGAAAATTATTCTCTTAGTACTACTAAAGATGTGTATATATACGCCACAAAAGAATGCACTCAAATGATATGGATGATACAAGAACTAACAGATATTGGTGATGAGGTAAAGCAACCAATGGTAATTTACTGTGATAACAAGAGTTCAATTGATCATATGTAGAATCATGTTCAGCATTCTCATACACATAATATTGAAATCAGTTTTCACTTAATCAAAAAAAAATTGATCAAGGAGTGATTAGAATGGACAATGTTGGAACTGATGAGCAAGTGGTTGATATCTTGAACAAGCCACTTTCAGCGGTAGTGTTTGAGAAGCATCAGTTGAACCTCAGTGTTTGGCCACCTCCCAGTGAATAAGAAGGTTCCGAAAATCCCCTCTCCCCAATTATGATAACAGTTTTTATCTGTTTATGGATTTGAGGAAGGTTTGTTGGGATGATACTCTCCCGAGGGAGTACCGTTTGAGATGAACATTGACAAAATTACCATTCTTTGAGTTTATTTTCAATGGGGGAGAAAGGAATAAATTCCAGAATGTTCAGGCATGTAATGCTCTGGTAACGTGATGCGAATTCTAGGCCAGTGATAGGATGGGAAGGATAAGAAGGAATAAATCGGTCACGTAATGATTCTTGGTAATCATTGAGAATTTCAAAACACTGGAACCCAATTCAAGCTTCCTCTCTTGTTTTCTACACAAATCATTGCTCATATAGACATAGAGTGTTGGATGACTTGATTCTTGCATTATGTGTTTTTACATGGATGGGTATCTATTGAATTTATTTTCTGATTGCCAATAAACCCAAAGGGGGATATTGTTGGATCCTGGTCATCTATGCATGAATTAGAGTAGGGTTTTTCTTTGTTGTCAATCCTCTGTGGAAGTTCAGAATGTGTACCAGCAAAGTGATCATACAGATCAAGCAGACAACGGTATTGAAGGTGGCGCCATTTCCCAGTGTTTGCCAAATTTTTGGGCTTAAAAATCGACAAATGGATGAAACATGTTGGCGTATGCTCCTTGGACGTATCCCTTAGTGGTGATCCAAGTAAAAAGTGATGTGTCTTCTCTGTGAATGTGAATATTTTCTTTCTGATAATATTCATCATACTGGTTCAACAATTTCCTACCAACTTGGGAACAATATCCATCACGTTAAATAAAATAGTTGTCACCCTAATTCACCCCTCCCCTATCAGGGTGTCCCGGGGTCCTTCAAGTGGTATCAGAGGGTAAACGTTGCTGGTGTTGAATTTGTCCGTTGTTTTCATGGAGAATGCAGCCAATGTCAGGGGAGTCTCTCAATTAGATTGATGTAATTTCTAGATATGGAAGAACAAAATGAGATCTCAACTAAGATATCTTGGAATGGAAGTTGTTTTTTCTATTGTGCAGGGAATACAAGTCATTGATTCAAAAGGCATGGCTAGGACTGACACAGATAAGAAAATTGTTGATGCAGATTCTAAAGCACAAAACGCACTCACCGTAGCCCTTTCCGACCAGATCTCTCTAAAGGTGATGAATTTCACCTCAGAAAAATCAATGTGGGATAAACATGAGAATATTTATGAAGGAGATTTCAATGTGAAGGAGGTGAAACTAAAAGTGCTGCACAATAGGTTCGATGGTTTGAATATGCATCCTGATGAGAATGCAGTCTCCTTCATTAATCTAATCACTGAAGTAGTTGGAGGAATTCGGGTCCTTGGAGAAGAAATCAAAGATGTTGACATTGTGAAGAAAATACAGAGAAGACATCCACCCCTGTACAAAGCAAAGGTATCATCCCTTCGAGGAAATATATCATTCAAAACATTATCTGGATGACCTTCTAAGAAGATAGGTAGCATATGAAATGAAAATCAAACCAGAAGATGATATGACTCATGTGAGAAAGGAAATGGCATTTAAGTCCATGGATAAACACAAAATTTTATAATATAGTAGTGGTGAAGATGAAAAAGACAAATAAATTCATTATCTCATTGCAATGATTTTCCAGAAGGGAAAAGGGAAATTCAAAGGGAAGTTACCTCTCGCATGTTTTTGTTGCGGAAAAGTTGGTCACATTTCCTCTCAGTTCATAAGAAAGATCAATGATGAATATAGTGAAGATGAAAGCTCCGAGAAGCCTCAAAGAAGGTTTTTCAAGAAGGGAGACTTCAAATCTGGAATGAAAATGAAAAGGAAGAGTTCTGTCTATGAAGACAAAGAAGATTATAATGAATACTGTGATAAAGAAGAACCATAATTCAAAACTGGGAACCATGCTTCCATGATGGACACTGTTGAAGATTCGGAAGATACTGGTGGAGAAAAAGAGTTGAAAACTTGTGCATATCCCTAGATTCAACATAAGGAAGATGTTATTAAGATTATGACTAAATATATGCATTGCAAAAAGTGGAAATCTATTGTAGAAGAATCAACATAATATGTTGATCAACTTGAAGCTGAAATTGAATGACTGGAAGAATTTGTGAAGGTACAGTCTAAAATAATTGAAAGCAATGATGATATATTGGATCTGAAGCTGAGAATTGAAGAGTATGAAATGGTCATCAATGACCTCACATCCACAATAGAATAAACATACAAGCCTGTTAAGGGTCTTGAGGAGGAATTTGTTTCTCTTAAGAGTAAAATTGAGACTGAATCAATTCCAAAAGAATCAAGGATGAAAATACAATTTAGATGATTCTCAGATTTAGAATTACTGGGAAGAGACAGGTGTGGTTCAGACAGGGTTGGAAGAATATTGAGTGATCAAAGATCCACTTTCATGGGAAAGAGTAGAATTGGATGTGAAGCTGAGACATTAACTAATGGATGTGAAAAGATCCAAAAGAAAGATAAGATGATGGTTGAAAATGTTGAAACGCTGCCTAAATTGCTAAAAAGTAACCCTCAATTCAAACTAAATGGAGAACTAAAAATTATCCTCAAACATTCAAAAATCACAGATAGTCTAACTATTCTACCAAAGAAGAAGGTATGAGGGGAAATTTAGGTGAGAATAAATTTCCTCTCATGAAGTTTCAGTTCTGTGGCTATTTGGTCCATACCATGTCTTATTGAGAAGAGGCAAGGAGCTATCTGAAGGGGGAAGATCTGGGAAATCAACAAAGGAGACTGACTTCATATCGTAATTCTTATATAAGAAACAATTTCTAGGGATATTGTTTGTGTTGTTATATCTTTGGTCATAAGGCTGCTAATTGTAGGCAGAGAAAGGACATGGACACCTCATACTAAAGTTCAATACAAGTCAATCATGTCAGCAAGACAATGATGCACTTTCAAACTGGTTTTCTCCTCTCAAAGAAGATTTCTCCTATGAAGAACCTAGGTACGTGGAAGAGATAATGGAAAGGCCATCAGTTCTCTATGCTCAATCCAATGTCTTTTGGAAGGAACGGAAGAAGATTGAGAAATCCAAACTTTTAGAGGTTGCCCTCAAAGCTACAAAGAACAACAATACCTAGATTCCGGATAGCTGTTGTTCATCTAATATGACAGGCAATGCCTGCCTGTTAATGGATATAAAAAGGATGGATGATGGTACAGTACGATTTGGTAATGATGGAGCACTAAAAATCAAAGAATGTGGAGTACCAAATTAGCTAATGGAGAACTAAAGAAGAATGAAGTCCTTTATGTAGATGGTATACATCATAATCTAATCATCATCAGTGAACTCTATGACTCGGCACTTATATGTACATTTAATTAGATATGTTGCACTATCAAGGGAAAGACATGAAATTCACTTATGAAGGGATGACGAACGGAAGGGAACTTGTATCAGGTTGATAGTGAAGAGAATTTCAGTTTCATGACTGTTGAAGAAGAAAAAAATTTGGGGGATCAGAGACTGGAACACATCAATCAACAAGACATGAAGAAAATATAAAAAATGAGGATTTTAATGCACATTCCCAACCTGAAGCATTAGTGTGAAAAGTCTTGTGATGCTTGCATTTGTGGGAAGCTGGTCTGCAGTTCATATCGGCCAAAGAAGAAAAGGGGATCTCACCTTCTTGATCTGATTCATTCAGATGTTTGTGGGACGATAAATGTTGCTGGAACTCATGGAAAAGGTACTTTGTTCTTTTCATAGATGATTACAGCAGAATGGAATGTGTGATGGTCATTCATAGGAAACGACAAGTCCTTGACTTCATGAAAACATATCGGCGAATCACCGAGAATTATACCGGACGAACAATCAAAGAGTTGCGATCTGAAAATGGAGGAGAATACACATCCATTGAATTTGAAAATTATCTGGAGAAGCATGGGAAACAACATGAGGTAGCTACTGTGAGAACTCCACAAAAAATGGAGTTGTTAAACACTAGAATCGATAGGTGAACAACATGGCATGAACAATGCTGATTGAAAGTCATATTCCATGACATTACAAGAAAGAGGTTGCTCAAGCTGTAGTGTATATTTTGAATCGAACAAAACTTTATATGGGTTAAATGAAGACACCATATGAATTGTGGCATGGAAGGAAGCCCTCTTTAAATTACTTTCGTGTCTTTGGAAGTAAATGCTTCATTAGGAACATAGAAGGAAATAAAGGGAAGTATGTAGACATTGCTGATGAAGGAATTTTCCTCAGTTAATCAATGAAAAACAAAGCCTACAAATGCTTCAACAAGAGTTTAGGAAGGATTGTGGAAAGCAGTGATGTTAAGATAATTGAAGAGAAATATAAAAATGCTTCAATGAAAACATATGATGATGTGACAGAAAGTGACAAAGAAAGTGAACATAGAGAAAATACAAATACAGAAATAGAAGAATTTAAGAAAAACACTCAGTAGTCACATCATGATGTTGACTCAGAAGAAGAACTTGAAGAAGAAACTATGGCTGAAAGAGATTTCAACTTAACCTCATTGGAGAAATCGAAGAGCTGAGATTGATCCATCCAACATAATTGGGGACAAGAGTGAACCCACTCAAACCAGAAGGATGAGGAATAACATGAAATATTCATTTCTATCAGTTGTGGAGCCATCCTCATTCGAAGAAGCTGCAAAGGATGAATATTGGGTGAATGTCATGACTGATGAATTAGATTAGATTGACAAGAATTAGACATGGGATCTTGTCCAGTGACCCGAAGGTAACAAAGTGATTGGTACCAAATGGAACTTCAGAAATATATTTTTTGAGCATGGAAGTGTCATTAGAAACAAGGAATGACTGGTATGTAAAGGATACTCCAAGATTGAAGGCATTGATGTTGAAGAAACCTTTTCTCCAGTAGCAAGAATAAAGTCAATCCGGATTTTCCTTGCCATGGAACTCCAAATAGGATATAAAGTATATCAAATGGATGTCAAAAAAATATTCATGAATTTTTTACTCGAAGAAAATGTCTACATTGAACAACCAGTGGGTTTTGTTCTAGTTACTGATGAAACAATGGTCTGCAAACTGATGAAAGCTCTACATAGTTTGAAGTAGGCACCAAGGGCATGGTACTCATAGCCGGATTCATATCTCAAAAATCTGGAATTCAAATGAGGAGGAGTATATCACAATCTCTATGTGAATAATTTCCCAAAAGATCAATTCATGGTTATAGTCTATGTTGATGATATCATTTTGGTGGCAGCAGCCAGAAATCAGTTGAAGAATTTTCCAACCATAGGAAATAATAATTTGAAATGTCTATGATTGGGGAGCTCAAATATTTCGTGGGGCTGTTGGTGATTCAAAAGAAGGAATACACTTTCATTTCATAGGAAAAGTATGCGAGTGAATTTTAAATTAAGTTTAATATGCAAGACTCCAAACCAATGTAAACTCTTATTGCAGTTGGAACTAAACATGGAAAGCATAAGGATGTGGCCTCTATTGATCCCACCATGTATAAAAGGATCATTTGGAGCCTACTATACCAGACAGCAACACAGACATATATTGTCATTTCCATATGTCTTGAGGCCCACTTTTAGATTAATTCAAAGGAGGAATATATGGCAGTAGTAAAAAAGAATAATGAGGTAAATTCAAGGTACACATAACTTCTGGATATTTTTTGATGCAGGCAGGGACAGTGAATTAGCAACATTTTCTTATGCCAACTGGGATGGTGATGTAGTAGACAGAAAGTCCACTAGTGGTGGAGCGCTCTATATTGGGAAGAAATGTGTTGGCTGGTTGAGAAAGAAACAATAAATTACTTCTCTGAGTACTGCTGAAGCTGAGTATATCTCCGCCACAAAGGCATGCACTCTACTGGTATGGATGAAGAAACAACTAACAGATATTGGCGATGAGGTGAAGAAAGAAATGGTAATTTACTGTGATAACAAGAGCGCAATTGAACATACAAGAAATCATGTTCAGCATTTTCCTACTAAAAATATTGAAATCAGGTATCACTTTATCAATGAAAAAGTAGATCAAGGAGGGATTAGAATGGACCATGTGGGAACTGATGAGAAAGTGGCTGATATCCTGACCAAGACACTGTCAGCGGCAGTGTTTAAGAAGCATTGGTTGAACCTCAGTGTTCGGCCACCTCCCAGTGCATATGGAGGTTCTAAAAATCCCCCCTCCCTGATTATGATAACAATTTTTATCTATTTATGGATGTGATGTAGTTTTGTTGGGGAGATTCTATCTAGGGCAGTATGGTTTGAGATGAACATTGAACAAATTACCAGTATTTGGGTTTATTGTCAATGGGGAGAAAGGAATAAATTCAGGCATGTTCAGGCATGTAATGCTCATGTGACACAATGAGAATTCAGTGTCAGTGATAGGATGAGAAGGATAAGAAGGAATACATCAGTCATGTAATTCATCTTGGGCGTCATTGATAATTCCAAAACACGGGAACCAAATTCAAGCTTCCTCTCTTTTTTTCTAGACCGAACATTTCTTATGTAGACTTAGAGGGTTGGTTGACATGATTCTTGCGTTTTGGGTCTGCATATGGATATGGATCGATTGAATTTATTTTCTGATTTCCAAAAAACCCAATGGGGGAGATTTTTGGAACCATCATCATATATGCTTGAATTAGAGTACGGTTTGTATTTTTTTTCAATCTTCTGTGGAAGTTCAGAATGTGTACCAGAAATGGGATCATACATTTCATGCAGACAATCGCATTGAAGGTGGCCCCGTTTCCCATTGTTTGCCGAATTGTTTGGCCTAAAAATAGACAAATGGTGAAAAGTGTTTTTTGAAATGAGACTTGCATGATGTGTACATGAAGGATAGGAAACTTTATCTCCATATTTTTTTCAAGATCAGAACATGGAAAATGGCAATGGGATTAGGGCCACGCAAGTTTTGGGCTAGTCGCACAAGTGACTTGGGCGTCGAGAAAGGACTTCCACACCAGTTTTTCTTCATGATCAGAACATCAAAATAATGAAATGGAAAGTAGGTCGCACAAGTATTTGTGTGATCACGCAAGTGATCAGTGCGACAGAGGCTAGGGTGGTTGGAGCTATGCGCCAGGACTTGCACACCGTGAGGACTCTTGCGCGCCACCACATAGGGGGTCCAATTTGCCTATAAATAGAGGACCATCCCTCCTCATTTGGAACATAGTTCAAGACTTAGAAATTTTATGAGCACTCATCACGCAAATGGTTGAGTCACGCAAGAGGTAGTTGGGTCACGCAAGTATAGGTTGCATGCCGTTTGCTGGATGCACGACCAAGGCGGTTGGGGAGTTAAAGGAGCAGCTTCGCGCATGTTTGGAGTTTAATGAGGCAGTTTCTTGTGAGTGGGTTTGTGTCACCAGCGCACCAAATTTTTACCACGCAAGTGACATGCGTGCCGGGATTGAAACCTGCGCACCGGGCTTGGAGAAACGCACCAGGGTTTCTAAAGTACATATTAACTTTTGTAGCTGCACGAAAGCTGGTTGATTTCCCGGTACGCTCATCGTAAATTAAGATTCATCTACTGGTTAGAGTTGGACTTCAGAAGAGCATCTACATATTATAGATGATGCATTATTTTTCCATGATGAGGAGACATTCACATCTATAAATTGAGTGGGACTTCACCAATGACAGTGAGCTAGGGGGAGTCTACGAGAGTGACTTGAGGGACGCAGTGAGCCATCCATGAACAATTGTAAAGGTAGTTGGACAGGGATAGAGTGACTGTTCCCAAACCATTGTAATCCACATCTAGTGAAGTTTTGCAGAATTAGGTACGACTGACAACCTTTCGGCATATGCTCCTTAGACATAGCCCTTAGTGGTGAACCAAGTAAAAAGTGATGTGTCTTCTCTATGCATTTGAATGTTTGATTTCTGATCATATTCATCATACAGATTCAACAAGTTCCTATCAACGTTGGAACAAGATCCATCATGTTAAAAAAAATTGTCACACTGATTCACCACTCCCCTCTCAGGGTGTCCCGGGGTCCTTCACAACCATGTATTTCTAAAAATAATTAACTTGCTATTGAGTGAATTTTCTTAAAACCATATAATCTTAAATCCTCAATGAAATAGTACTTCAATGCAATACTTATTTAATTCCATAATTTATATAATCAGTACATCATTGATAAAAAACTCAAAATAAATAATTCATTACTAATAACTTAAGAACACTAGTCATTCAACTTCATATTTCGGTGTATCATGAATTGATTATTATCCAATAGCATCATTTGGGTCATACTATGATGATTTGGAGATGGATTCTCGTAGTGTCCCAAGTCTTTCCCGATGATGGATTGTACATTTGAAACCTTTACCTTACCCTTGAAATCACATAATTGATGTCCTTTTTATCCACACTTATAAAAAACTCCCCTTCCCATAAAAAATATACTAATATTATTATTTCCACTTTTATCACATATGGTAAAATCCTTCTGTCTCCATTTCCATTTATCCTTCTATCCCCTCATCCCATTATTCATCTTTCTCATTACCATTCTTATCTTTTTTGGATTCCCTTAAAATCCATAGGACTCATGTAATTTTTTACGTATCTTATTAACACGTGATACAATTTCATCATATGATTATAATACATGGGAGACTATTTCATTTCTAAATGTTGGATTAAAACCATAAAATATATGATCATTCTTACTCTTGGGATCATGCATCATGTTGGACATATCATTTTATTACTATGTGCCATTTCTAAACAATTTTATAAAATATGTTAGTTTTATGAATTTAAATGAATAATTCAATACTTTTAAAATACCTAGTGTAAATTTAAATGATTATTAACATAATCTATATTCATAAAAAAATAGGTTTCATTGAGGAATTATATACTCCTAAATCCTTCATAATGTCTTGTAATGAAAATGTGTTTAATCCTCAGAATATCCCCCAGGAGTGTCATAACCAAGAGTACAACAAGGCCCGTTGTTGTGTACCAGGATAACCGTAGTCAAAGCCCGAAACACCATGTCAGAATTTTTACTCTAATGTATATCTTTTACTAAGAATCCTCTACCTTCTAGTATCTAGACAGGGATGTATTTCTTGGAAAATACACAAAATCACTACATTACCAAAATTCTATGATGTTCTTCTATACTAATCCTCAAAGACTATCTATGTGTAATCTTACCTAAAAATATTTTTTCTAAATCTAGTTTCAAGGATTCCACGAAACCACCAATGATACCAACTGTAACTCCCTGACCCCAAAAGTCCATAGTCGATGCATTATTTTAATACATTGGCATGATTCCAATGATTCATGTCATGAATGACCGATCAGTTTAACTATCTTGGATAATATATTACATATCTGTATCATACATTACAAATTCAAAAATAAAACACAACATAAATGATCCATTGATAATTCCATTAATCCTTTAGAATAACCCCACATATCAATCATAATGCACTTCTTTGAATACTAGGAAAATAAAACATAAGAAATGGGTGAGCTCAGATGCTCAGTAAGGATATCAATATAGCATAATCCTTCATATATAATTATAAACATTTAATTCAATGTATAACACTACACACAAGACTTGTAAACATAAACATCATAATAATATGGAAAATATAAGTGAAATAATTCCATTTACATATTCAAATTGAAATTCTACTAGTCGAATAATCACATGTAATATCAATATCCAATTTCAGAATGATGAAATGCATAATTTCAGACATCATAACCACATAGTCAAGGATATGTGCCATGACTATAAATAATATTTGGTCAAGGACTTGTGAAAAGACACTAGTTTGTCTCATGAGACCTACTGATGCATCGAGGAGCTATGGCTGGCTCTAGTGTCACATACTAATTTCAATGCATTCCTCATATGAAAAGGTAAAAAGATAACATAAACATTAGTATTAAAACCAGCATACAAAATGATAGTACATTAACCATCAACAATGAATGGTAAAAAAATATCACATTCGCAATCAACAAGATCATAAATCATTCAAATAAATATTGAAGATTTTATTTATAATAAATAATCCTCTATCAAGAATAATATCTAGTAAGGGATTTTGACATAGTTGAAAATGACCAGAAAAACATTTTGAGAGAAATATCCCTTTTATGAAATCATATAAAATTCTCACTTTTATAAAGGAATTTATTTAATATAGATTTTTGAATCAATGTGTCCCATAACACGTTGGTTCTTTTGAAAATAATTATCATTTCAAAAGATTCATTTTCATATAAATGAATACATAAAATCATTTTAAAAAATATGGAAATTAATTAAAAGGATTTAAAATGATAAATCATTAAAACCTTTAAAATGATAATCTAGTTAAATAGACCCTCCCCGAATAACTTGAATGATTCCTTTTGAAATTTTTTATGAAATATTGGTATTGATGATAAATATGTCCATGTAAATACATACACATAAACTATCTCGGATAATAATAAGATTGATGAAATAATCATTACCTTGCACTTTCCTTTGGTCAAGGGTACATTTAACCTATTTTATAATGACCATAATATGTTATTAAATTAGAACAGAACCATATTCATATTTATTATATCATACATGATTCATTTAGGACTTTTTACTACCCATTTTATAATGATTTCAATGTTAAATTATCATTTTGGGTAAAATTCTCTTTCTTTATCATATGTGTTTTAACTTGTTATTGTTGATCGCATAATTTAGATCATTATTTAAATTATTACATAATTTATAAAATGATTTATATATTATTTATATTTAGAATATAAAAATGTATAGTACATAGACATATGAAATGGAAAACACCACTTATGGAGACTATAGGTCGTACGTAAGCATAAACGTTGTTTCTGTTTTCATATCGTATTGAATAAAAGTAAGTGAATAAGTTATATGTAAGTAAATATATATATATTCATTATAATTACGATGTCATATATTAAATAGTTAATAATAATATATATATTTATAATCATCGTTGAATGGTGAATGTTGAAATGAATCTCATTGCATCGTGGATACGGTAATCTGTTAGTACACACAAGAAATAATGTCATTTCATTAATCATTAAAAGGTGTGGATTTGTATTATATATATATTTAAAGAGACATTATCATGTCATTTTCATTACTTATATACATATTTCTCACCATTATATCTATCCAAATAATATAGTGTTTAATAACAAATTACACAACAATGTGGAGACGGTAAGCCGTACGTACGCATGCATTGTGACATTATCATTCATAAGATCTATTGAATAATGAATATTGTTTTACCATATTTATAATAACATCACATTATGTAGGAGGTACATTATTTAATATTATGGTATGGAAACAACAATTAAAAATGATGTCTAAGAAGAAAATAACATGGAAGAGGGTGGTGGAATTGTTACCACTTCTTTAAGTGTTTCCTTTTGAGTTGATCAAAATGGCTCCATTGTTTTCCATTATGATAAAATTAAGGACTCTATGATGATGTTAGATATTTTTGGAGGCTATTTGGGTAACGTATGGCCGAGACAACTAGATTTGGAGGTGTGAAATTAAGATAAGGGGAAGTACAATTTTCTAAGAGAGGTGAGGGTCACTTTATGAAACGCTTGAAATATTATTTTATAATTAAATAATATTACATTTATAATGGCTCAAAAATTATTTATTTACAGTATAAGGTGTGTATGGGTCGGAAAAATGTCATCAAATATGCTATAGATGGGTTTATTTCACCATATTAACATTATCCTTCAGATTTAACTCTTAGTTAAATAATCTGACATTTACCATGTCTCTTGGTTTTTTTATATTATATGGTAATAAACATACTATAACAAGACAAGAGAACCACAAGTAGATAATTATTAATATATATAACCTTATACAAGTTAATTGTCCAAAAATTAGATTTTTAAAAATATTATATCATTTAATAAATTAATATTTGTTTTAAAAATTCATTTATATCAATTTTGAAATTATTTAGTTTTTGGTTTTTGTGAAAGTAATTACAACATGATTACATAAAAACAATACATTGAATCAATAATAATATTTCATATTCACCTAAAAAATTCTTTTATGGAATCCAAATTTTCATATTATATTTATGTTAATATTTATAATATCATCTATTAGATTCTTTAATTAAAAAGGAAAATACTATATCATTATTGTCTTATATGGAAATATATTTATTTTAGTTATAAATAATATAAAAAAAATATCATAAATTATAAAATCTATTTAAATTTATAATAAATATTTATAAATCAATATATCAATTATATTACCTCATATAAAAATTGTTTTACTAAAATATATATGCTTTTGTTATTTTTGTCTTTACTTTTTATTATTTAATATTAAATGTAATTATAACTCTCACGTGGATCCATGGGGTCCAAAAATAGACACAAGAATTCACATGGTCGGACATGAATCAACCAATAGGAATAAGACACTTGTTAGGGTAATTTAATATAATTATAATATTAATTTTGTACCATTATTTACCGGATTAACCCCTTTAACCTTGGTAAATAAAATATTTAGTGAAGTAAACTATTAATATGTATAAAAATAAAAGTAACACATTTATAAAATTTGGACCACCTAATTCCAAATATGTAATCAATTTTTCCATATTCAAAACATATAATTAGCATAAATTAATTTAAAATTTATTCCCTTTGTTAATACAAAAAAGCGTGTTTTTAAGAAATAATAACTACCAATAGATTGACACTTGTTTATGACCAATTTAAATGTTAAATTACATCCAATGGCATAAATTATTTTAAATGAAAAAAATATTAAATAATTATAATTTAAAACTACTCAAATGTATAATATAACACTATAAATTATTTTGATTAAAAAATTTGTTTTTAATTGAAATTTAGTATTTTTCCCTATTCATAAAAAGATGAATGTTATCAGAAAAGTAAAAAAAAATTATCCAAACTAATTTTTTATGACTATATATTATAGAATAATTTTATTTCATTAAATTGAATATTTAAAATTTCCAAATATTGGTTTTAAAATAGTTTCTCCATTAAAAGGCGTGAAAATTAATATTTTTTTAAAAAATATTTCTTTTATCTGAAACAAAACATGAGTTTTTCTTATATTATATCTATAAATCACATAATATGATTTCTAAAATTATATGGATTTTATAAAATTTAAAATTCAGATAACACTATTCATAACTGCTTTTTGAACGTCTAGTTTGGTATGTCGTGGTGTGCTCGAACTCAGTATTGCATGTAACACAAGTTATTCAACTACATTGAAAGGATAACATACTATGAAATCTTGATTGTTACAAATATTTTCAATGACTTATTTCGGCAATTAATTTAAATGAAATGTAACATTAATAATAAGATAAATAAGTAATATAGTACTCCTAGAATAACATAATAACTTTTATTTTATTAATATGAAATAATATGATATTTCTCATATCCATATGGTCATCTATAATATTATTTTAATTAATTGTTCTTGTATGTGGTTAATAAAACCCAAACACGAACACACATTAAGTTAGTTGGCATGTATGCTAATAAATATTCTTCTGTTTACTTAATTTCAATATAATAAAATAACTATTATACTATTTTTATTTATTTTTGGATGTATTAATGTATATAAATTTGTAAATATAATTTATGAAAATAAAAATAAATACACTAAATGTTTAATCATGGAGGAGGAAATCATCACGTACGCAATATTACTGCTCTTGTTTTTCAATTTGTTAAATTGGTTAAAGGTGGATATTAAAATAAAAAAATAATATTATTATTATGTCATTATATATAGCCTATTAATTAATACTAAATAAAATAGTTAACAACCAAGGAAAAGGGTAATGAATTTAAATCGACATTGCTTTATAGAGGCGGTATTCCACAAAACACACAACAAATATTCTTATTTTATACCTGGGTAGAAAAGAAAAAATAAGGATTATATAATTTATATAGAAAACATTTAGTGCACAAGTTATTTTTAATTTATCATATTGTTATTGTGATATGATATTTTGAAGAGTTATATTATGAAGAAAATATTAAGAAGAATACGACAATACATACATTGGATAATTTATTTTTTCTTGGATGTTCCCATAACATTGAATGTATTGGGATGAATATAACTTACCAAGGGCATATGTTGGGGTTTTTAGGTTTTGTTTATAGTTATATATATATATTATGGATAGAATTTTAATTTGATGTGATTCAATGAATTGGTAGATGTGATATGAATTTATAAGATTTGAAAATTTATATTATGTAAACACTCAAAAATTATTAATAGTTCCACTACACTATACAATGGTCAATGGGTAAAAATAATACAAATTTTTTTTGTAATATTTTTTCTATACCCCTCCCTTACAATTATTTAACCACCTATTTTTGACATTTTTTTGGTAATTTATACTATGTAAAAACTTTTTACCATTTTTACTATTTACTATGTTAACAATTAATTTACCCACAGTAAAATAAATTATTATTCAAATTAAATTTGACTATATTATCTAATTTTTACCTTGGAATTTTTTATTTGAGAATCACATTAACATATCAAAATTTTAATTGTGTGAAATATAAAAAATAAAATAAAAAAACATAATCATATAAAAGTAGTCATTAAAAGAAATAGCTTTTTACATCGTTAGTTTTATATATAATATAAAATAATTGATTTTATTTATTATAATGAAATAATATGATTAGTTATAATTTTAATTAAACGTATGATTCATTCATTGAAATTTAAAACAAAATATCACCATTAAAATACTCCATTCCATGATTAGATAGAAATAAATTTTAATCAACCAACCATTTTTATTTTGATATAATATTTTTTAAAATGGTGTCTATAATCAAAATTGAAGTATTGAAAAAACATTCACTAAATATATATTTTATTAATAATTTTTTAAAATTATCAGTATATGAATGTATAATAAAAAAATTATAAAAACAATTTTTCATGAAAATCATTATATTCCGAAAAGAATAAAAGAATATACTAAGTATATTTACATTAGATAAGTTTAAAATATAATTTAATTTTACATAATTAAAATTTCAAAATACATCAATTTCAGTATTATAAATTAATTATAATTTAAGTGACAAAAATTCATTATGAAATTTTATAATATTAAGACATTCTAAATATTTATTGATTAAAAAAGGTTGTAAAAATTATACCATAAAAGTGATTATTATTTATTTATTCTTAATTTATTCTTAATATTTTGTCTGTTTTTTTGAAGGATGTATCATAGGACCTATTTTATAAAACATATTTTGTATTATAAAGAATCTAAAATCATGGTTCATCACATTCTCCCAACATATATAAATTTTATCATATTAGTTTTAATTAAAATTTACTAATATTTGAAGATGGGAGATGAATAAAAATAAAATTATATATATTATACTAAGATTTCCACCTCATTAACATTGATAGTAATATAAAAATACACATTAAGGGTTTATAGGGACATAACATTCCTACCATTATTTATATTATCGTGATTCATATTAAAAAAATACCTAAAATGATGAAGAAAAAATCTAAGAAAGTCATAGTAAATGATTATATGTATTTTAAAGCTAAATCCTATGATTATTTGTCTAATTAATCCTTAAATTCATCTAAAAATAATTTCTTTTAAATTATGTCAAAAATGCTATATCTTATATCAATCTTAGTTTAAACGATGTTACTTTATATTGGGTTATCCCATATATCTCAACCTAATTCTTCAATATAACAAAGAAATAAATCAACCATGGTGGTTCATTAATATTATATGATTAACAAATGATAATAACCCTAAAATATTGAACTAGGTTTGTAGTCAGGCCAATTTTCTTTCACGTGGTGATAGTTGAGTTAATAACAAAAATTCTCTCCTCGTGTTTGATACCCATATGTAAAACTACTCCAAAGCCTATATCCTCTATTACTATCTATAATATGATTTAACAATACAAGTAACAACACAATATATTGTTTTTTAAAATTTCTAGATATTTTAAGAATAATTATTTAGACATTTTTCTTTGGTTTTTGAAAAATTAACTAATTTAAATTTCATTAATAACTGCACTAATAACCAATGTAAGTAAACCAAACTATAATACTAACTACATGGACCCATGAAAAAAGAACCTAAATAATACATTAATATCATGATTAATATTATACATGTAAATATTATATTTGTAAATACATTATATTACTAAAATGTAATCATTTATCAATAACTATGTTAATTTTTTAATTTCCTATTCATCCCTCGTAGTATAATGTTGTTTATAACTTTGGGTTCAGAAATGTAAGAATAGTGGGATATCAAATACTCAAAACAGGAATGATATATCATAATGATTTAAATTATAATTAGATATAATAATATGAAAAAAGTAATATATATAATAACTAATGAAAAAATTATACGGAGGATAATCATAAGAAATTATTGGGATACATAATATTATAAAAAGATCACTATGAAATTATTAAATTTATGAATTGATATAAAATAAATATCAATGTCCAAAAACATGTGATCATGCAATAAAAGTATGAAATAAATTAAAAATAAAGCGTAATCATGGAATCATGGGACAAGGTTAAAAATTTGATAAATTGTTACATTCATAAAAATTGAAAAATGATATTATTGTGAAAACAATTATGCACGTAATGTTGTGAAATGAAATGTACGCATATCATATTGTAATAAAAATTAACTAGAAATAATGTTGTGAATAAAAACAATCCGAAACATTATTTTCTGAACAAAAATTGTACCACACTGTATGTATTGAACAAAAAATTACCACTCTTTTTTTTGTGAAAAAAAGATTCCAAAAATTTATATTGGGGATAAATATAATATCAACACTTTGTGTTTTGATAAAAAATTTACATGATTGATAGCGTGAAAAAATATTTCTTTCATTGAAATTATTTTCCCTTTAAGTATAAATCCATCCCCAACAATTTTTCTGGTGATTTTGGTCCCCCCATGTCAACATTCAAAAATATATGTTCTATAATAAAATCAGACAATTGTCATCTCATAATTAAATTATGGAAAATTAAAATGTTTCAAAAATGGTCAAAATCAATGAATAACATGACCATAATAATGAAAAAATATTGAAACTCGTATTTATAAAAATAAATCATATAAAACATGGTTTGAAAAATAAAAAATTATTGAATGATAAAATTATTTGCATAAATAAATTATGAAATAAAAAATTTGTTAAAAAACATTTATATCATTTAATTAAAAACTAATTTAAAAAATATTTGTAAGATGGTAAGGAAAAAATTTTAAATGATTATTTACAAAATTAATATCTAAAAAATATATAATATTCTAAAAAATATAAGAAAACATTATTTAAAGAGGAATACATTTAACAGATTCTTTATAACGAATACTTGAAAATTAACTAATGTTTTCTAAAAAATGAAAACATTTTGAAAAAATTTACATTTAATAAGAATCATTAATAATAGAACAATAAAAACACACAATGTGTTTAGAAACGTAAATATTAATTTGAAAAATTAATTTTTAAATAGAATATTTAATAATGGAATAATAACAAAGATATAGATATTATCAATAGAAAATATTGAGTCGAAAATGAAACAATTTATTACGTTTCAATGGAAAAAACATTTGAAAGTATTGAAAAGTACATGTGTAAAACCCACATCATTAAAAGTGTCATGGAAATATTGATGTAAAATGATTTATTGGGTACAATTAAACAATGTAAAAAAATTTAATTTTATTTAACACTATGTAAAGGTGAACATTTCCTAAATGTAAATATGTACAGATGAAAGGAAAAATGTATTAAAACATATGGAGATTTTTCATAAAAGGAATGAATTTTAATGTAACAATTGTTTAATAATTGAAGAATAAATTTTTGTGGAACAAGATTTCTCAAATTAATTTTGTGAAAATACCAAATAACTCTATCATATATTATAATTGATCAATATTCAAATTTTATAGTAACCAAATTGTAAAAATGAACCCAAGAAAATGATTAAGACATAAAAAACAATTATAGCCATTGTAACATTTGAATAAAAAATCCATTTTAGGTATTAAGAAACATTTATTATAATGATATATAATAGAATCAAAAAATAATATTAAAATAAAATAAATTTACATCATCTAATTGGAAACATGATGTATAACATAAACATGTCTCATGGGATTTAAATTTGAGACACCAAAACCAATACATCTTCATCAAAATTCAATAAAAACCACGTTAAATTTAGAATATTGAATTGATCATTATATAACACAAATAAATTTTAATTCATGAAATTTTATGTAAAATATGATTTACACACAAAACATAATGAATAATTGGGAAATGAATACTAACTATGAATCAATGAAATGAAAATGGAAATAATCCTATAACATTGATTTTTTAATCAGTTGGTCACCCAATAAACTCTTGTCCAATAAATAAATCTAGCATAATAAATTATTTTATAAAATTAATCATAAATATTATAGTTTTAGAATCATCAATATTATTCATTATCCTGATTAATTTAATTAGTAATAGAGTATTATAACCATCGAGTGTCAATAGTTTAACTATATTGTCCATGTTTAATAATTTGGAAAACATTACTCATCAACCATGAAAAATTTAATTATTGATATATCATTTATGATTCTATAATATAAATCATCTAAAAATTTTAAAAAAAATTATTTAATTCAGTACGATTTGTGGTTCTATATTTTAAAAACTTAATTTATGAATTGTATTTCTATAATTGTAGTGAAGGAAACCATTACATAAAAAATATGTGAAATAATTATTATAATCATTTAAATATATATATATATATATATATATAATTATTATTAATATAAACTTATAATATTATTTTTCCTTCTCTCATAGTCAACAATAATCATATTTTAATTTTTTATTCATACAGATTTTTAAAATAACCCATACATGAACACACATTAACTTGTTTGGTGAGTTTGGTTTTTGGGGGATTTATATTGAATAACATCATTTTAAAATTATCATAATGATATTTTTTATATTTTATTATTATTAATTGGATTTTAATATTTTGAGATAATTTATGAAAATAATAATGAAAATGAAAAATGATTCATCAGGGAGGCTGAAAAATACATATATTAATTATTACTATTATAAGTGGGAGGGGGTAAAGTTGGATATCAAATATACAAATAATAAAAATAGTTATATTTTTTATGTTTTTTATTTTATCTTCATTACCAATATTAAGTTCTATTATGAAATTTTGTGATTAAATTAAGAACAAAATTTCAATGTAGATGAGGGTGTCCGCAAAACATAAAAATGATGTTTTTACTATGTGAATAAAAACGAATATCCAAGGATTGTAAAATTAACACAATATCCTATAAGTATACTAATTACACTAAATTTACATATTATAATTTTGATAGGACATTTGGAGAAATATGATTAATTAGAAAATAATATGATGGAGATAATACTAACATTTTATAAATGTATTGACCTATAATGACTTATTAAATGTGAAATTCATAGTATAACATTTAATTACCCGAGAAATATATTTTTTGGGTTTTTTTATATGAAGATTACATTGTAATTTTTTCAATGAGAGATTAGACGGTCATATGTAACTTGGAATGTGTGGAAGTTATATCTATTTCTAATATTTAAAAATGATTTTTAAAAATAGTAATTGGTTTTCACTATTTGATTGACACTATTAATGAATAAATGGATAAAAAGTGTAATGAATTGGATCATGGGACCATATATTATTGAAACAATAATAGCTATTTATTTTAATTTTCTTACATTCTTTGTCTATTTCTAATAAATATAACTCTTTTTTTGTAGGTTAAAATATTTTTTACATTTGTATTAAATTTTAATAGATAAGTTTACATTAATATATGTAAATAATTTCAAATATATATTTTTAAATTTCAATATAATTTTCACATTTAAAAGTTTATATTTTTCTTCAATTTTTTTGTAAAATAAAAACCCATATTATCTAAAAAGTACTGTTTATAGAAACTTATTTTTTCAAATTCCAATTTATAAATAACAAAAATTTATCATTATTTTTAATGTAAATAAAATAAAATGATTTATTATTTATATTTGTAATGGAATTAGTCTTTCATGCATATATATAAGTAAATCCTATAATGAAAATGCTCATTTCAAATATTACATGAATTAATTATCTTAAAATAACATATTTATAATGTTATAAAAATATTGGGAATGATATTTTTTATATAAAATAAACTATTAAAACTAAATATTTTATTCATTAAATATATTATTTTTTATTTATAAATGTTTTTAATCATCTTGTATACCTTTAAATTTTTAAAAAATAATTCATTTTATTATCCATTAAAAATGTTTATTTTCATAAAAAATAAAATATTCAATCTATATAAATTTTCATGAGAGGAATCTGAAAATAAATATTTTTATCAAATAAATATTTTAACAACTAATAAATATTTTTTTTAATTTTATGACTTATATAATGAAAATAGTTTTTATTATATCCATTTTAGAAATTTAAAAATATTAATTATTCATTTTCTAAATATATATTATATTAATTGTCTATAATTTTAGTATTTATTATATATGTAATAGTAATGTTTTATAAAGATGTTTTAATTTAATTTAATTGGATGTATCTTGTGGAAAAAATTACAAAACATAATATTCTTTTTATATTGGTAAAATCTTAGGTTACTTAATTGTGATGTGTTTATAGCTTCATAATCCAACTTTTGACATCTAGGTGTTTTTATTTTAACATAATTTTTGGTAAATAAAAATATCTTAATTAATATAAATAAAACATAAATATGATTTATTATTCATTTATTATAATCTTAACTATGTCTTAGAAAACTCACGGAACACCTTCAATGAATTATTATGTTATAACCCACAATGTTCTGATAATCAATGGGATGATCAACAACAAAAGGAGTGAATATTGAAAATTAAATCCATCCATAAAGATGATCATCCATGAAGAGTGGGACTGATGGATTTGATGCTTCTATCACATATTCATTAATGTATAATTTATTCCTGGTTATAGTGATTTTTTGGCAGACTAACAGATTATATAAATGGGTTCATGCTTCCATAACATATAAATTTCATTTGTGATGTGGCATTGGATGCATGATGTATTGATTTGTTCCATCATCGAATGTAACTCATTCATGGACGTTGTATGTTTATCCTACATGAATTATTCTTTTCCTCAAGATCAGAAATCATTTTAAACACCCTAATGTATTTCTGATGAGGGAACATCCTCTTTGTGGGCACATAGTTCCTATGCGACTATATATTATGGAAAGGAATATCCTAGAAATATGAGAACATAGATTTGACACAACAATAATTTGTTTAACAATAATATTTATGTATTACAAATTCTATTTTTATCCTCGAGGATTTAGAGGAGAAGAACACTTTTTCATGAACCATCTTCATGAACCCTTTTGATCAAATCCATGGTAATACAAAATGTTACAACAAGTAAATAAATATGTAATTTTCATATGGGCATATCATATCTCGGGCTTTCCTCAAATTCCCACATCATAAAGTAATTCTATGGGATAACCTTCGTGAAGGCCAACTCCTTGATAGGATTATTTGACCTCAGTTCAAAGTCGTCACTCTTGTAAACCCCTCAATGACTAGAATTTAAACAGAATTAATATAAATAAAATTACAATTCATATATAACCCTAAAATTGATAAGAAAAACCTTTCACTATAACATTACATAAAAATATAGACACTACAAGAAACACAAGGAGTTTACATTGTTTATCACATTGTCCTACATAAAATTATATCCAATTGACCTATGTTAACATGATTTCTATAATGGTAAATAGTCAATATGAAGAAACATGGAATCAAATTCATTTATTATATTACAT
Source organism: Viscum album (assembly GCA_963277665.1). Classification (NCBI taxonomy): domain Eukaryota; kingdom Viridiplantae; phylum Streptophyta; class Magnoliopsida; order Santalales; family Viscaceae; genus Viscum; species Viscum album. The sequence goes on along the minus strand of OY728143.1, from coordinate 291,021,735 downwards.
TAAAATTTTATACATTATAATATTCTTTTTCAACAAATAGTTTCCCAGAAATTGAACATATGATTTAATAGATCCTTGGTTAAACTATATTAAATGTCCCTGATACTCCCCAAATATTGGATATATTGACTAATAGTTTCTTATATATGTATATAACAAATATAATGGAAACATAAAAGGGAAATATAGTAGAAATAGGTATTTTACTCATCTACCATGATAATTCTATCCGTATATATTCATTTAATCTTTTATAATGTTTCACTAAAAACAAAGTGGGACTCCAAGCACACATTCAAGGCCTAGATAAAGATATATAGATAATGTTGTCTTGAATAAACATCAGTAATGACGCCCAATTAGTAATCAATTAGATCAATAATGAATATTCTTTTAATAAGGATGGATCAATCCACTTTCATGAATATGTTTTACTATTTATGATTGTATTCCACATTAACCCCCCATTGTTGGTTATCCTTCATTCATACAATATATTATCTAATTATTTTCTAATGCATCCACAACCCTAAGATATAAATAATGTGATGAAATATTCATTGTCATCATATAATGTTGGGTGGTCTTACAATTTATTGATGTTGATAAATATAATATCAATAAAACCCAAACTAACATTGGAAAATGAGAACTACTATAATCAAAGACTAATAATATAATTGGTGGGATGTTATCCCTAATAAAATTCATCCATATATAAATTATTTCACCAGATCAATAATGAAATAAGAAGGTTTTTTGGTTCCTAGAAAAAAATATTATTTTTATGGGAAAACATCCTGGAAATTGAACTACTAGGTTGTTTTGATATATACATCCTTTAGTGAGTTAAAGTAAGAATTAAATTTATTTATGAAGGGTGTCCATACCGGTGCCTTTGATTCTCACCAACAAGAATCCAAGATCACCAATTCAATCCACCAATATGGGTAATTTTATCCACTGATGACTCGTGACTACATTGTGTTTTTTAATTAATTACTAAATTTAATGAAATATTATAATGTCATCTATATATCACCATATTTATTGTAAACATTTTAATACACATAGAAATTATTAATTTGGTGAATATATATAATGGGTCTATAAGCACCAGTTGAAACAAAAATATTAATGTGTATACTTATTACCCCCAACATCATCTTACAAATTGTCAAATATATATCTCACAAGGAAATTTCAACATTTGATATCATCAAATTCATCAAAAAAAATATCATTACATGAACGGTGGCCATGAAAAAATATTAACGTCAAATATATCCAATTTAGTATCATTCTATTTTAAATGGTTTTTTCAATAGTATGAAATTTCATTCAACACCAATTAATTCCATTGTGATGTAGTAAAAATATATATAGTGTATATTAACATGAATTTATCTAATATATTTTATAATAAAGTGTAAAATTAAATATGTTCCTGATAAGAAAAAATCCCAATTTCTATGTGAAAATATCACATTTTGACCATCAATGCAACACAAAAACTCCATGTTCACATGTCAAGAGAAAACATGTTATATTGAACACGATGCTTCTACATCCTTATCAATTCATCCCCATCTAAATTAAACTATATGATGATATGTACTCCTAAATTCTACTTTATGAGTGGGATTTTATTAATGAAAAGAGGTTACGAATGACAAATAACCATAAGATCCTATTGATTATATTTACATGATCATTTAACAACAATGTTTCCCTCGAATCATTCATTAATGAATTTTTTTCATGATTAAGAAATAAAATGATCTAATAAAAGAAATATATAATGATATGACAAAAATGTGAATAACCTTAGACCATAATCATGTCATACAACAATAGATACTAGTACTTTATTAAAATGTAATGGAAAAAATTCACTCCCACAAAAATTGAATGGTATCTCAAAGATTAAATTTCACAACATTATGATTTTTATATCAATTCAATGTTAATTTAAGGTTCATTGAAAACAACCTTCTTTTATGATGTCATACTATTCAATATATGTTTTACTACCCATTTATAAACACCATGGCCTCTATTCCATCTCTTGTGATAGTATATTTCATGGAATACTATATACAACACCATACCTCAAAATATTCTTAGTGGTCTGGCACATATGAAATAAGACTACTCAAATTGAAATTTCACTTATCACATCATGTTATAAAATCTACCCTTATGTAGGATAACAATCAATGTCATAAAAAAATCATCGATTTATTGGAATTCACGGTTAAGAGATTTTTTGTAGTGATATTGTATATAGAGTTTCACTCGACTATCCTGTTGTCACAGTTCACCCAACCCGTGATCAAAATAAAACACTCATGTATATAAGGACTATATATGGATTGATCAATATTAATTATGTATATATATATATATATATTAATCCTTACATTATCCATATTTATCCTGACAGTCGATATTATTTCCATACCTAATTTTTTTCTAGTTATGAGACCTTCATTAATTGATTGAGTGTGTCAGTCCTCCTTATCTCTCATGAGAACCCCCAATATTTTACCTCCTATCTCATATAAATGAAATAATTAGTGAAAACTCCACTTAATATCAACATGAATTTTGGAACATATAATACTAATATATGTAGTGATGTCTAATTTATAAATTTTGGGCATTGTAGAAATTATAATATGTCTCCCACTATTACTCAACATTTGAACAATCACCTATTCAATTGGTAATAACTCATGGTTATTATATATTACTAAAAAAATTATCTATACATAACCCCCAGACAATTTCTACATTGAACAACCCTAATCTTCATTAAATTTGGGACTTTTTTCTATATATTATACTACATGTCATGTTGTCCACCCTAATACTTCATAAGCATTGTAATGAAATATACCCTATATATAGAAAAACCTTATATGAGATCCATATTCAAATGACTATATCTGCAGTAAGTATTTTATCTACAAACCAACACATAGATAAAATATCACATTCCAATTGCAACCCAGTTCTTCTATAATAGATAAAATCCATGAAGATTACTTTTATACAAATCCAACAGTAGAATGAAAATTATCACAAATTATAAACAATACCAAGATCAATGCATTATATATTTAAGAATAAAAAAATGTTTCATTATTCCTAATATCATAGACGATGTAGTGAAATCAATACTATATATTTTGTACCTATGGAAAACTCAACATCATGTTCCACTCCAATTCAAAACAAAAAACCTGATAACCATGGTTTTTTAGGGTAAAACATGTTCCAATAATCTATTAAATATCACATTACATATAATCTACTTCATTACCTTGGTGTATTATACTTTTTAGTCAACTAAAATTTATCATTAATCAGTGTATATTCATCCTATTGACACGTATTCTTCGTAATGAAATATGATCTCCCATATTTATCACTATATACTAGATTCAAGTTTTCATATTTAGGGTACGGTTTTATAATACATGTATTACCCAAAAATAATATTGTGGACGTTATCTTAAATTGTTATTTAGTTTTCAAATTTAAAAAAATGTACATTATTAACAAAAAATTCAAATACGATAGGATATGATTTTCAAAATTGTAAATACATGTTAAAATTTATTTGGAAAATATAAACTATTGAGCCCCATAATTGATTTCATATAAAAACTCATATGAATGGTTAATTCTTATTTAATTTTAAAAAATGTGTACCCATTTATAAAATGGTCTCCAAAATAATTGGAATCTCACTCCATGTTTATTTTTTCCCTACTCCCTAGTAGTTTGAATATATCAGATTATAGTAATAGATTTAGCATATAATTGAAAAGTAACATTTTCTTCAAGTATTATAAACACAAAAAACATCAACTTTTACTAAAATATATATAAATATAAACCTAATGACCATTTTCTAGTTTTATTTGTACTTAAACCATAAAAAAACCATCTCATATGAAATACTATATAGAGTAAAAAATTTTCCAACATATATAACCATAAAAAAGAGAAACATTTTTCCCAATATGTATAACCAGACAACAAAAACACATTTGGATCATGTTATATCACCCTATTCATCAATAACTGTAATTTCAAGATACAAAAACATTTTGGCACTCACGAAATGAACATTGAAAAAATTAGAGTTGGGGAAATAAAAAATAACATCTATAAAATTTTTTTTATAATGTAAAATAAAAGAAGAATAATCACTCAAAGATCAAGTGATATGGATATGAGAACACATATCCCGTAATGTGACATATTATAACATAAATCCACACTAACTTCCAGGATGCATCATATATAGGAAAAGAGGCAATCCTTGATGATATTAACAAACAACCTAATGACCTAGAAAACCCCATAAGATATCCCAAAGACATATGATCATAAAATGAAAATGGAATTAGGATACCAAGTATTGTAGTTATATGACCGTCATGCAACCCTTTTTCATTAAAAAATTTGTAATGGAGTCAGGAAATCACTGGATGATACATACGTTCATGAAACATAATTGGGAATGGATGTATGATATGGGGGATCATGTGGTCATTTTTCATTACCCGAAATACTAGGGATTCATGTGATATGCCATGTCCATAATATTACAGAATAAGGGTTGGATGTGGAAACAAATTATGGAGCCTTATTTTGAAATTTTTTCCCATGTTATGTAGTAGTGAGACTATTAGGAAAATATCCCTCAAGGTATCATTGAATCATTTGTAGATGATTTTGTTTGTTGACAAAGGCATTCTCAATGTTTTTTTGTTAACAAGGTGTTTTTTTAAGTTTAGTTATTTGAAAAACGAGGCATCAATTTTTATTTTTCAGGTTCAAGAGATGTTGTTGACTATCCAAGATTGAATGAAGATCCCCGACAATGGATTTGAGGATCTAGAGGTGGTACAAAAAGAGAAGATACAAGTTTGTGTCATTTTACAGTGTTTTCCAATTTTTTGGGCCTGAAAATCGGGAAATGGAGTGATGTGTTTTTGGAAAAAAGATGGTGCAAAAAATATTGGAGTGGTTAATGAAATATAGTAATGGAATATTTCGTGCAAGAGGTGTTTTGAGGTCATTAGATCGAAAAATTTAAAAGGCCGGAGGTGTGTGAAAAATTTGAGCAGTGCACAAAATACAGGGTTGTGCGGAAGATGTGTTTTTCGTGCCTGAAGATGATTATGTGCTCTAATAGAGTTTTTCATATCGGGGAAGTGTTTGCATAAAATATGAGGTGAACACTCTCATTTGGTAGAGCTCATAAATTAGTGTGAATATTATCTCAAGTGCACATAAAAAATACACAAATGGGGTTTCGCATAAAATTTGGTGTTGAGCGTAAAAGATGTTTGTTGATCATAAAATAAGTGTTTGCGTATAAAGAAGAGGTTTTGTGTAAAATACATCTATTTCACATAAAAGAAGTTTTTGTCAACAAAGAAAAAGTTGGGCATAAAAGAATCCTATTTCATGTAAAATAATTCACAGCACGTAAAATAGGTGTTGTCTGAAAAGTAGATTTCGCACAAAATCATGGAACTATGCGCCAGGCCCAGTATAGTCATCACATAATAATTGGAGTTGCCCGGTACACCAGGTGAAAAGAGAGATTCATCTACTGGTGGAATTCAGACATCAATAGAGCATCTATCAATAATGTATGATGCAAAATTCATTATAGGTAATAAATATACTTACATGTCTATAAACTGTGAGTGGATCTTCTGAAGAAGCAGTGAGAAATGTTCAGTTGATAGAGCAGTGAGATTTCATATCGTGATTGGATGTAAACAAAAACATATAGTGATTCCACATCAGACATTGTAAATAAGGTGTTTTTAGTGAATTTGTTACATTGGCACATCATCGTTGTATTATCTTTGTACATAGCCCAGTGAGGGTGAACTAAGTAAAATTGATGTGTCATGTGCATGTTGTAAGATTCATTCATACTCTGGAATAGAAAGGAGAGAGAGAATATACTTTTTTCTAACAAAAAAATAAGATCAGAAGGGGAAATTGTTTTAATTTTTCATACCCTGATCCACCCCCCTTAGGGTATCTAGACATGTGGAACTAATATTGACATAATTGTGGAAATGTGAAATTATTTTTTTACATAGAAAATAAAACAAAAAAATATGTGGACATACCATCTTCAAACATAAAAATGGGTGGGTTTAATATTCATCATGTGAGAAAGTATATATGTGGAGGTGACACTTATAAACCCGCTAGAACTCAATAAAAGAAGATTATTGAAATAGATGGAGATTGAGGGGGATGAGAATGAAATTATTAGAGTATATTAATGACAATGTCTCCGAGATTTACATATAAGAACTCCAGTTGAGAAACATTAAAATTTAGAGAATATTGAATGATATTTTCATGAGGACCAGTCATGTAATGACCCCTAGTAACACGTTCACATGATTAATTATTGAGAATTTTATCTAATGAAACTAATTAATTCACAAGGATGTATATTATTCACTGGGCCAAGACATAGAACATCCAAATAAGAGAACAGTTTTTAGATCTTAAAGTTCTAATCCCTTTTACACTTGTGTTACTTCAAAATAATCATAAAGATCATATAGATTCACCTCATTCATATGGATTGTAAGAACCAATGAAATTAAAGTGACCAATAATCCCTCTAGGGTGTAACTCAAACTCCCATGATTACAGAATCACCCATATGTCTAAATTAACTATTTTTCCCCAACATTGCAAAAATATTAGATCAATGACCCTTATGTGTTCAATGGACCCCACTATCACATTAGTGTTCAATGGGAAATATGAACAATTAGGAATCATATTAATGTTATAAATAAGATATTTATGACTTGTTCCCAAGAAATGATCCCTTGTATCCTTTAAATATCCTCAAAATTTGTCTTTATATTAGGTTATAATCCCCAAAAGGTTCATTATACACCTCATTTCTTCTAATTGATCAATATCGCTTGTGAATAATTATTCCTCCCTTTATGGGTCCATATCCTCAAAAAGGAATATAATCATCTTATCATAGGTTGGTGTTAGTGTATAATCAATGAACCCATAAAAATAGTGTTTTTTATCATACTATTTCTTATTTTACATACTAAGAATAACTAACATTGTCAAAGATAAATTCAATGAATTTTACCATTGGCACTATAAATATCAACCATTATCAGAAACCTCATTGCGTGGAGGCCCAAATATATATATTTTTCATTTAAAGGTCCATACATGGATAGAGTAGTGTAGGGAATCCTAATATTTCTTAGTCCCACTAAATCCTCTATCATCACACCTATTATGACAACGAATTTAATACCATGTAAGATATAAAGACCTATATTCCAGACATAGTCAGTATAAGTAAGATTCATTTCTACTTCCAGTGAACTATCCCTTAAGAACCCATTGTGTCTAAGTATTAACCTGAGACTACCTTCCACATCAAGACTGTAATATCATTATATGACCATTTACATTATAATATTCTTTTTGAGAACTCATGGAATTTTAATGGGTTTGTATCCTTAACATGAATCATAACCATATTTACCTTGTATACGATTTTTTTTTCTTCCCCACACTGGAATTCCAATGATATAGGAATCTTTTATGTTTAATTCAATTATATATAATTCCTTATCTTTATGGTTCATATTCTAAAATGAATCATGTTGGTATTTCATCAGTGTCTTGGCTACATATAAAATTTATGTAGTAATCTAATTAAATAACATTATACATTTGATGTCACTGGTGTTTAACATTTATCATAACTCTTGAAATATCAGAGATCTAAAATGATCATTCCACTAGAATAAATAAAATTCCTCCAACAAAATCTTATCCATTGGACTAGTTCTATAAAATATTATCCTGATATTTAAAGGGAAATAATTTTGATGAAATGACATAACTACTTGGACTATTATTCTTTCTCTAATATGATATTCATGATTTCTTCAGGGGGATCGAGAATTTTTTTCCCATGAAAATGTTTACCTAAAAACATATGTACCTACTGAAGTAAGTATAAATTTTATTGTAATATTTTTAGAACATAAACCATGTTAGTAAAACTATATGGGAGATGATTATTGTATCAATGGGATACGTAGGATGTTGGAGTTGGTGGTCTAGAACCAACTACTTTGTACTTTATTCATTAAATAAAAGCCTTATCACATATTTATTGTTCTTCTGCATCACATGTCATGTGATAATGTCCTAAGGAAAACTGTTGCATTAAAGGGTCGTAGCGGATCCCTGCTATGATGAGAACCTGGATGTGCCATAACAATGTTCTTGCATGTATGTTCTATGGCCGGATTATATTATTTGAGGGACACAAATAATACAGGTCATTAGGGGTGAGGACTCATAAAACATTGAGGCACCTTCTCATGATGTGCGCCATTGGTAATATCTAGTAGGATATTATGAGAATGAGACCTGCCATTAGGAAATCCACATTTCATAGTGTCATTGGATGTTCCTATCTGCGGACGTGTGTATTGGTCATTGGACTTCAAGATTATTATTAATGGGTATTACAAATCACGCACTTAGATGTATTGAAAAAAACTGTGACTACACACTGTTCGCAGCGAGGTAGGATACATTAGGTGCGTCACGAGTAATACCGCATTAATAGATAATGCGAGAAAGGATTTGTCCCTTCTGTTCCATAAGGGAAGTAGATATATCAGGCCCTTTGATGGAATTGATATAGCCTAAATAAATCCATGGCCATGGTAAGATATGTGAAAGTTCAATTCTAGGAAGTCAAAGAAAGAATAATCAAGCACATGGGTTGATGGCACTAGCATGAAACCTGCTTGATTGGAGATATAGAGACAAAGGGCTTATATTACACGGTAAGTGTTCGTAGGAGGTGACACGTCATTGCAGAATTAACTTCTTTCTCTATGGGTGCCTTGGCGTGTTTCAAGATGCTAACCTTTGACTTTAAGCGGGATTAGCCTAATGCCACTGAGAAATAGGCCTAGAGGTTCACATACTAAGTGTGTCCTTGTATCTCAGTTAAAAAATAATTTAACAAGTTAAATAAATATTATTCCCGACTGTGGTTTAATAATTATTTAAGGATGTCTGATCGCATTTATTTTGACACTAGTTATTCGAGAGAATATATTATGGATGAAATAATATATTTATTAGCGAGTAATGTAGTTACATTTATTTAAGAAATAAATAGTCATTACTCAAGGTCTAATAAATGTGGTGGAGAAAAATGGAAAATAAAAGTTCACGACGTGTATATTAAATATTCACGCCGTGCAGTGTTAGGGAAAACAAGTACACACCGTCTATTAATTATTACACATCGTGTAGTTTTTTCAGTTGGGATTTTGAGGATTTAATATTGTTTTATTAAATGATATTTATTATAATCTGTGTGGGTTCATGTCAAGGAATTAATAATTTGACATGGGGGTTTTCAATAAGAGTTAATGAAATAAATAAAACGCGTAACATGTTTATTTATTATCAAAACTTCATTAACCTCAAACCCGATTATAAATGTCCTCGCAACCCCAAAATTTTGTAGAGCCATTGTTGTGCACAATAGATTTATAAATACTCTCAAGACAAGAGAGAATTCCAGTTCCACCAAGAACTCCCTCATGTTACGAGAGAAAGATCCTCCACCGGATCAGGGAGGTCGAAGGCGGACATTACAAGCTAAGGTTCTTCCGCACTAGCACCAGGAGATCCCTTCGGCGACGTCTGGAGATATATGACACACATGTGGATCACCGTTAGAGGAATCCTACACTTGGATTCTATGACACAACGACGGATCACCGAATCGTGACCGGACACATCAACGAAGAAAGAATTCCAACGAGGCAATTCTTATACATTAATTAAATTAATTATAATCAAAATATGATGATCATCTTCAAGGGTTCCGGGACTCTTATTTTGTTTTCGTTCTTCATTCTATTTTGAAGATTCAGCATTTTATATCGCGACAGATCACGAATTGAACACTGTTTAAAGTTAAAAATAAAGTTGGGCAAACCCACCAACGTGATTTTGCTATGCCAGGAACCTACAACTGGTATCAGAGGGAGGTCATATCATTGATTATAATTATTTACTTTTTCGTTGGTAATTTAAGCATTTAATAATTTAGTTATTTCAATTCAAGTTTAATCATTCTGGAAATTTGAATATCGAGATCTATTCCTCCTCCCTCGTTTCTCGTTCACCTCACATAAACGATTTTTTTTTTAATTTTGATTTAAATAAAAGAGAGGAACTCATCTGGAGGATCCAAACATTTCTGGCCGTATAACACCAGAATACAGGACGTGTATTCGGAAGTACACACTATGTAGTCTAGGTTCCATGCATTGACCGATCCTCCAAATCAGGCCTTGTATTGGATTCTTTCTATGAAATTAAGACACCGTGTGTTGACCAGAAACATGTGGCTCACTGTTTCCGGAATACACGCCGTGTGGTCCAATGAACACAGCATGTAGTCCCTTCGGGTTAGGGTTGGGTCGTGTACTCCATACAGGGCCAGCCCTGCTGGAAACCGTGTAACGCAGAAACTACACGGTGTGTGTCCCACTGTACACGTCATGTACTCCAAAAATTTCTGATGTACATTAACAAACCCTGTCCTCGGGTGTGTACTTCAGATGGACGGTGAAGAAAAGTACACATCGTGTAGTCAGAACTACACGTCGTGTACTCACCCAAATTATGCAGATTTATTAAAATTTATTATTATATTATACAAAACCTTGAGACTTGTACCATGGTGCAGGCGTAAATATGAGGCACAACACTTGATATGTGTTTTATATATATCTGTTTAATTTAACATCTGCACAATAAATGGGAATTCACCGGGTTTCCTCCAAGGTACAAGTTAAGTACAAGGATAATTTTAAATGAATTTATTTTTTTTACAATTATGATGGATGAGAATATCAAGGAAATTCAGAAAAGGGATTTAAGATAAAAGGATTGATTAATTACATATAATTAATTGATTCGAGCGTGATTTATCTTAAACAAGAATGATTAATGAATTGATTTTTTGTTTTATTTATGCGTAAATATTGTTGCATGTATGGATTATCATGAGCTAGACCAAGACCTTTGTATGTGAATGGGTTCTTTTAATTTATTTATTTAAATTAAATTTGTTGGCCTGCGATCCATCTCCTCATTAATATGTAGGGCCTGCACACCCATGGATTTTTTATATATAAACCCCTATTACCCCTCACTTGTGTGTGAGATAAATGCATATCTAATTGATGGAGCTCCCAAGCTAGTGAAGGCAACTCATGTCAGGAGCCAAGGTGAAACCAATCCAAGGAGATACAAAGGTGGACATATGGAAAGCTGTAAACACGAACCTAAATTGTTCAAGGTGTTTCTCCCCTAGGTCTTGGATTAGTTTATCAACCTCTAGATAAACTAACCAATAGAAAAGCACATGATCATACAATTTATTTTATTTATGTCAGTTTCATGGTTTATTTATTATGGGTGTGTTGTCACAATCACACAATTAAATAATTAAACAAGCATGCATGATGGAACTAAAATAAAACTGGCTTATACATAAGTATTATCTTAGGCATGGTAAATCACTTAAGTATATCCCACTTAATATTAACAAGCATGTAATCAAAGACATTAAAATAGAAATTTATGTATGAAGATAAAATCCCTCAAAATAAATATTAAGTTGGCATAGCCTCCCATAATCTTGGTTAGAATCGTACCATAGATCAAAGGGCTTGACCAACCCTAGTTAGGGTGCTTTCAATTATCGGGGAATTCTAATTCATTGTTTTGGGTTGACTTGACTTGGTTCACATCAAGGGTTGACTTCCACAACAGGACGTAGTGTGACCAAGAGGCAAAGGTTGAAGAAATCCAAAAATGATTTCAGGATTGGGGATTCCACTCAACGGATCAAGGAGCTGTAAGTTAATGCAGTTGGAATTTGGAATGCCTACCTAAAACCCTTCAAGTTTCTTGACCAACCCTAGTTAGGGTAATGCGAAGGGAAATATGGATCCTTTCCCCTAGATTATTCACACAATAGAATATTCTGAAGTCAATGGTGAGGTCTATTGGATTTCGATATAATAGCGGGAGACTAATAAGTATTAATTTATTTATTTGTCTCATTTTTTGTAATAAAGTACTAAACCTTTGATCATCGTAATTTGTAGAAATGGCAAGAAAATGTCTTCAAACATATCAATGCGCAACATAATTGATAATGAAAACATTATCACTGGCACCAATTTCCAAGAGTGGCAGAGGCGTTTATGCATCGTCCTTCACCACGAAAAGAAATTATATGTTCTAGAAGAGACTATTCCAGTTGCACATGGGAAAGAGGCTAGTAATGATGAATTATCTCTCAAAATTATACACATGGATGATGCCACAGTTGTCCAGTGTTTCATGCTATCGGCCATGTCTAATGAGCTATTGAAGCAACATTAAAACATGGACGCATATAACATGATGTCTCACCTTAAAGATCTCTACCAAGAGAAGGCGAGACAGGAGAGGTATGAGGTCTCCAATGCTTTGTTTACCATGAAGCGTGGAGAGTCTGTGCCAGATGGGCCTCATGTAGTCAAGCTTATTAGCTACATTGAATGTCTAGACATCTTAGGGATTAAATTCTCGGATGGGTTGCATACAGATCTCATCCTATCATCACTGCCCAAGAACTTCTATAGATTCATTTTCAACTATAACATGTGTGGAAATGTGAAGAGTCTATCAGATATTCTGACCTTGATTCTCCAGGTAGAAAGGACATTGGGCATGACAAACCCGCGTTCCTTATAGTGAACAAAAAAAGGAAGGACAAGTAAAAGGGGCCAAAGCCTTATAAATGGTCTGAATCCCCCAAGAACCGTCCCTCCAAGAAGGGGAAGATCCAGAGGTAGGGAAAGGAATGGATGGCAGTGTGTTTTGCATGTGGCAAGTAGGGCCACTGGAAGTGGAACTGCACCCAGAAGCGTGGGGACACTAAAGGTGAATTTGTTATCGAGTGAAATTGTTCTATTTCTACACATTGGGTATTAGATACCGCTTGTGGGGATCATATCTATATTCAAATGCAGGAACCAAGTAGATTTAGAAATATCTCCATAGGAGAGGTGGATATTCCAGCTTCCAATGGCGCAAGGCTCGCTGCGTTGGCTATTGGTGACTACCTCCTCTCATTGCCGACTGGGATGATTTTGGTTTCACATTACTATTATTATGTGCCTACTGTTACCTGGAACATAATTTCTATATCTTGTTTCGATATGGATGGATTTGTTTTCAAATTTGGAAATCAGGGTTGTCTCTTTTATAAGAACAACATATGTTATGGTATGGCACGTTTAAATAATGGTTTGTATGTATTGAATTACGAAAACAAAGTGTTGGAAATCGATAATGAAACAAACTCACATGACTCATACATCACCCAGTTATGCCATCACTGAATTGTTCATGTAAATGAGAAGCCATTGAAAAATCTCTGCCAAGATGGCTATTTAGACTCTACTGAGCTATAACCACTTGATAGATGTTACACTTGTTTATAAGGAAAAATGACCAAGACACCTTTTGGTGGACAAGGTGAAAGGGCCACAGAGCTTCTAGGATTGGTACACACGGATGTGTGTGGACCATTTCTTGTAGAAGCTAGAGGTGGATATTCATAGTTCATTACTTTTACGGATGATTTGAGTAGATATGGCTATGTCTACTTAATGAGGTATAAATCAGAGTACTTAGAGAAATTTAAGGAATTCAATAATGAATTAGAGAATCAGCATGGTATGAAGATAAAGAAGCTTCTATCGGATCGACGTGGAGAATATCTGAACCATGAGTTCATCGATCTTCTACGGGAGTCTGGGATTCTATCTCAGCTCACTCCTCCTTATACACCACAGTGGAATGGTGTTAGTGAAAGGAGGAGCTGAACCTTGTTGGACATGGTGAGGTCAATGATGAGTCATGCGGATCTTCCATTATCCTTTTGGGGATATGCAGTACAAACTGCAGCATACACATTAAACCGAGTACCAACTAAGGCGGAAAATGGAATTCCATCCGAGTTATGGAATGGAATGAAACCCACCTTGTCGCACACACGTGTATGGGGATGTGAGTCATTTGTTAAGGCCTTCTCAGGCAACAAACTAGCACCCCAGGGCACGAAGTGTATCTTTATAGGATATCCCAAGGAAACGAAAGTATATTCCTTATATATCCCCCAAGACAAGAAAGTGATTGTCGCCAGACAAGCCGTCATTCTTGAGAGGGAACACATCCTCAAGAAGGATAGTGGGAGCAATATTGACTTCGACAAAGTTGATGCTCAAGATACACAGGAGTTGGTACATGAACAAGTTCCCTAGGTCCCCATGGAAGAGGTTCCAGAAACACAAGTATTGCGTAGGAGCTCAAGAGAGGTAAGGGAACCAGAGAGATTTGGTTTCCTAGTCACCGAGGATGGTGAATCCTTATTGTTGGACAATGATGAACCTATCTCCTACAAAGAAGTAGTAGAAAGCTAAGAATCTGCAAGATGTCTAGAAGCTATGAATTATGAGATGGATTCCATGTATCAGAACCAAGTTTGGGTTCTGGTCGATGATCCAGTTGATGTAAATCATGTTGGATGCAAATGGGTATTAAAAAGAAAGTTGGACATGGAAGGTCAAGTTAGCACCTATAAAGCAAGGCTAATGGCTAAAGGATTCAGACAGCATCATGGAATTGACTATAATGAAACCTTCTCGCCAGTTTCCATGTTTAAATCCATAAGAATCATACTTGCCATAGCATCTTACCATGACTCTGAGATTTGGGATACGTATGTCAAAACAACATTCCTTAATGGGAACCTTCAGGAAGATGTCTATATGACACAACCATAAGGGTTTGTGACTCTAGGTGAATCCAAACGGGTTTGTAAGTTTCAGAAATCCATTTATCGATTAAAGAAAGCATCCAGGTCATGGAACATTCGATTTCATGAAGCCATTAAGGAATTTGGTTTCATTATGAACGAATGTGAGACATGTGTTTATAAGTGGTTTAATGGGAATGTGGCCGTCATCCTAGTGGTATATGTTGATGACATATTGATTATTAGAAACGACATACCATCCTTACAGTCAGTTAAGGACTGTTTGAACAGGTGTTTCTCCATGAAGGACTTAGGAGAATCATCCTACATTCTAGGGATCAAGATCATTTGTGACAGATCCAAGAGGCTGCTTGGACTAAGTCATGGTATATAAATTCGCCAGATACTAAAGAGATTTACTATGAAAAAATCCAAGTGGGGATTTGTTCCAGTGTCACATGGCTTACATATTTCTAAGAAAATTTTCCCTAGCCACAACTAGAGAATGATAGGATGAGAAAGATCCCATACGCTTCACCTATAGGATCCATCATGTATGTCATGTTATGTACCAGGCTTGATGTTTCCTTTGCACTGAGCATGGAAGGTATATATCAAGAAGATTTAGAATAACAGCATTGGACTGCTGTTAAGACTATCCTTATGTATCTGAGAAAAACAAAGGATATGTTCCTGGTGTATAGAGGAGACAAAGAGCTTGTCATCAGAGGGTATGCTGATGCTGGTTTTTAAACAGATCAGAATGATCTGAAGTCACAATCTGGATATGCTTCCCATATCAATGGAGGATCTGTGAGCTGGAAGTGTTCAAAGCAGCCAGTTGTCGCTGATTCTACAGTAGAGTCCAAGTATATAAAGGCTTCTGATGCAACCAATGAAGCCGTCCGTATTCGGAACATTTTCCAGGAGATTGATGGGGTTCCTAGCAGTAATGATCCCATTAAAATTTATTGTGATAATACTAAAGTGGTGGCTCTTGAAAAAGAACCAAGGTCACATCAAAAGACAAAGCACATACTCCGGAATTATCACCTCTTGAGGGATTTCAATCAAAGGGGTGAAGTTGCAGTGAGCAGAGTGTCCATGGAAGAGAACGTGGCAGACCCCATGACTAAAGGCATATATCATCAGAAGCATGAATATCATGTGAGAGCTAGCAGGTTAAAGTTTTTTAGTAGTTGGCTCTAGTCCAAGTGGGAGTCCGTTGGAGTTGGTGGTCTAGAACCAACTACATTGTATTTATTCATTAATTAAAAGCCTTATCACATCATGATTGTTCTTCTGTGTGACATGTAATGTGATAATGTCCTAAGGACAGCTGTTGCATTAAAGGGTCGTAGTGGATCCCTGCTATGATGAGAACCCGGAAGTTCCATAACACTGTTCTTGAATGTTTGTTATATGGCCGGATGATATTATTTGAGGGAAATAAATAATATAGTTCATTAGCGGTGAGGAATCCTAAAAATTTGAGGAAACTTCTCATGGTGTTCCCCCGTGGTAATATCCAGGAGGATATTATCATAACGAGACCCACCAATAGGAAATCCACATTTGATAGTGTCATTGTATGTTCCTATCTGCGGACGTGTGTATTGGTCCTTAGACTTTAATATTATTATTAATGGGTATTACAACTTGCACACTTATATGTATTGATGAAAACTGTGACGACACACTGCTCGCAGTGAGGTAGGATATGTTGGGTGCGTCATGAGTAAAACCGCATTAATATATAATGCGAGAAAGGATTTGTCCCTTCCCTTCCACAATAGAAGTCGATATCTTAGGCCCTTTAATGGAACTAATATAGCCTAAGTAAATCCATGGCTGTAACACCCGAGACTTTTATGTTATCATCAAAGGAATCTTTTTCTACACAACACTTGCTTGGCTTGCTTTACACGCAATCGCGACCTTCCTCGATAGCTTGCGTCGTACGCAATACCGAGTTTCACTAAACAACAATATGCTATTAAAACTAGCCGTTATGAATAGTAATAACCACTTTTTGAAATTTTATTTTTCAAAATGGACTTCATTTTTGGACTCAGAATATCGAAATTAGCCTAGGGTGAAATTTTGGTATTTTTCTGAAAACTTTCAATTTTTGATGAATAGTGAAACCACTAAGTGGTAGGTTAAAAACTGAATTTTGCATAAAACTTAATTTTACCGCTTCTGTGAATGGAATTTCAAAAATCCGAGAGACACGGTTAATATCAAGGACTAAAATGTGGTTCAATGAGATGAAAATAATTTTTTGGTGAATAGTAACTTTTTACTATTTTTACCGCGGTTAATAGTAAATAGGGTAACTAAGGGTAAATATGATATTAATATTACCCTAACACATGTCCTAATTCTATTGGACAAGTGTAATTCGACCAAAAACAAACTTAGGAATAAAATATGACCATTTAGGCCCACTTGGATTAGATTAGGACATTTATTATTAATTTATTTAAAGAAGGGTTAAAATAGTTAAAATCAAAGTTTAATAAGTAAATCATTTTTAATATAGGGTTATTCGATTGTAAATATTCATTAGAAATCTAAAAAGATTTCCTACGTGATGGTATTTTATTTGTAATTTTTAGACATCAAATAATTTAATTTATTTATGACACAACGATGATGCAGTAATTATCTTATTAATGAAATATTGACAAAATTGATAATATAAATACCAAAATAAATGTAATTTGAGACTTTTTATGAATTCCACTAATTTTATAGGTTACTATGATATATTAGTATTGATTTAAGAAACTTGGTTCGAACATATAATTCTGTTATGACTTTCACAAAAATCATATATCAAATAGTGTCAAAATTGACACAAAATAGTTTTTAAATTAAATATTATATTATTAATTGTTATTTTATTCCTAAAAATCTATGGTTCGGCCAAATGACTTAGATAAGGATATATATATTAATAATAAACAATTTGGGGTTCGTTTGGCATGTTATAGTAAGTGTATTAACCATATAGTGAAAGAAAACAAAAAGACACGGTAAAAGTTAAATTAATTAACTTAGAGTTAAATCTAATTGATAAGGTTAAAATAATACCCTAAACTTGTCTAAATCCTATTGGTTGATAGTATTTCGACCCATCCCCACTTTAGCTTCGAAATAAGACCCTTTGGAACCATTATAAACCGATTTTGACTTTAATATAAAATAATATTTTGAGATATTCCTAAGGTGCCCCTCTCCTCCCTTATAAAAGGGCACCTCCTCCCCCTCCTCCTCACACCAATTTGAGCACTCAAGCTCGGCCAACCCCTGCCATTTTCCCTTCTCCACTTCCCTAGAATAATCCTAGAGGTCCTGGTCTTCTCCAAAGACCAATCTTAGTTCCTTAAGTGGAGGATTCAAAAAGGCGTTCCAAAGAAGAGGTAATATCCATTACCGATCTTTTCAATTTCTCTCTTCTTCAACTTCTTCTTCTTTAGTTGTTTCATGATAAAGTAATAACATCAGTATTACTTACATACTGATATGTTATTATAAATATGAAACAACCCTAATTCACCTTCTATCCATCCTACGGAAAAAATGAAATCACCGCGCGTGCGTACGTACGGAATACCGTCTCCACGCCGTGGTGTAATCTATTTTCCACCATCACCTTACAAGGATGGGTATAATGGTGTAATCAGTAACTATATATGATTATTATTAAGTAATATTGATACTGAAATAATATATATATATACTCCAATACAATTCCACGATCATAGGAACGATATCATCACTCGTGCGTACGTACGGAATACCGTCTCCACGATGTGATGCGACTCGTTCTACATGATCTTCATTTCATAATGATTATATAAATGAATTGAATGAATGAATATGGTATATACTACACTAATACCATTCTGGAAATGAATTATCAATAACCTAAAGATAAGAATAAGAATTTATTCGACAAAACACGCATAAGAACAAAAAGTTATAAAGACCCGAGTAACAAGTAACAATGAAATATTACTAACAAGAAGCTAATAATATGACCATATATGATCTCATATCAATATGTATGATTCTGGAATAAGTCAATAACATTATTTAAACCATTATACAGGAGCTTCGGACACGTACAAAGCAAATTGGACCTAAGGTAAGGGAAATATCACAATCTCATTTTTATCCGAGATTGTTTATTCGTAAGTATTTACTGGGGTGTATTTTATCATCCACATCCATGTTCCCTCAATATGAAATATTGTTTCCATCCACTTGCAATAGTTTAAATCCAATTTTACCCTTAGGTGAGTTTTTAGTAAAGAATATGAAAGGAATCTTTTGTCGTTTTTCCGTACGAGGTACTTTTTGACTTTTCCGACAAAAGTACGAAGAATGTTTTTTTTAACTTATACGGCATGAATGGATTTTTAAAACATTATTTCCAAGAAGCTTCCTTTACAAGTTTTCATGTTTATTTTTAATCAACTTCTTTTAGTTTATAATTGTATGACATGTTAAGAAAAGAAAAGTGTTTTTGAAAAGGAAAGGATATTTTCCTCAAGAATGGAGTTCAAGTGTTTTATCAAAATTATTTTCCATCTAAGATAATAAAGGGTTCTGTTTTTATCCCTTTAATTACACTGATTTGATTATGTTGTGAGGGAATTATTTTTATGAATTCATTTGCCTTATATGATTTTATGATGTCATGATGTTTCAAGAATCCCATTTTTGTTACATGTGTTATGCGATGATGTATGTTTTATGATTATGTGGCACACATAAGAAAGGATTCATTATAAGATGGGTGGGACCTATATCTCCCTCCAATGCATTGGGTAAAGATTTTATATCTCATGAGATAGGCATGGCTGGAACGGAAGGTTATTTCGGTTCAGTGATACAGGACTGAAACGAGGAGTGAACTCGGTTCAGAAAGGGACTTTGTCCACTAAGATAGTCTTGGCAATGAGTCATGACTAACAAGAAATGATTTTCCATGATTATGTGTGCATGCCACAAAGTTTCAAGTTTTATGTTATGATTATGGGGATCTCATTTTCACTTCTATGATTTATTCCATGTTAAGATATTATGATCTCTTTTGCAGGTTTTGATCTTCATAAAGATATGATATGATTTTTATTTCCTTTATTTTCCCTTGCTGAGCATTTGAGCTCACCCTTTTATGTTTTCTTTTCCCCAGGTCAGGAAGATGGATATTAAATTGAATATGCTAAAAGGGACCCTAGATATGATGAAATAAACGGGAGATACTGTAGAAGATTTATGAACCAGTTGTTTATGTTTCCCAGTTTCTAAAGACACTATACCTATACGGTCCTTTGTGGTTTTGTCATATGTTGTAATAAGTGTGCTTCAATTTTGAAGTATTAACAATGTATGTAAAGTATGGGTCGTTATAGTTGGTATCAGAGGAAAGGTATAGTCAACCTTTGGAAACTAGGATGTGAAAGCCTTAGTAAGAACCCAAAGGATAAGTCTAAGCATAGAACACAATCTTAGTGTTTTAGAAATGGCCTTGAATAACCTAGGATAAGACCTTAAGCATGAAAATTTTATTCTTGAATTATGTGGTTTCCTATTATAATTAGTGTTGCTCACACTATTCTTCTTGGTTTTAGTCAATGGATGGAACCCGAAGGAACCGTGTTAATGCGGAATGCGATGGGCAATGCAATGATTGTCCCCCTGAGCAACCAAACGATATGGGAGCTGGAATGCAAAATCTTGTAGCCATGCTCACACAACTTTCTCAAGCTATGAATCATGCAGGATTTCCAAACGAGCAAAGGAGGGAGCAACATTCTGTTGAATCCTTCATGAGGCAGCGTCCACCTTCTTTCAGCGGGTCTACTGATCCATTAGTTGCTGAACAATGGATTAGTACTACTGAAAAGATATTTTCAGTTCTTCAATGTTCTGAGCATGATAAAGTCATCCTAGCAGTGTATCGTTTGGAAGGAGATGCTGATCAATGGTGGAATCTTGTTAAGAATACGAGGCAAAGGGATGAAATTGAGTCTATGGAATGGGACGAGTTCAAGAACTTATTTTTCAATAAGTACTTCCCTCGTATTCTCCGAACAAAGATGGAGAAAGAGTTCCTTGAACTGAAGCAAAGGGATGATGAATCTGTTAGTACCTATGAAGCAAATTTTACAAGACTTGCAAGGTACGCTTCTGGTATTATTATCCAACCTGAGAGTAAGATCGATCGATTCTTTAGTGGCTTAAAACCAAGTCTTCGAAGGGCGTTAGCCATAAGGGACTTCAATAGCTACGAGGAAATCGTTCGATGTGCTCTCAAAGTCGAGATGGAGATTGGAGTAACCCATCAGTCACATGGGTTTGATAAGAAGAGGAAGATGGAATTCAAAGAAAAATCTAAAGAGCACACGGAAAAGAAGATGAACTTTCCCTTATGCTCAATGTGTGGAAAGAAACATGGAGGGAGTTGTCTTAAAGGGACAAGTAAATGTTTTAAATGTGGAAAGGAAGGTCATCGGGCATTTGAATGCCGTGATAATGGGAAGAAGATGTCTAATGACGCAAACAAAGGAAGGGATACACAGAATGAACCTACAACACTTCAATGTTTCAAGTGCAAGGAGATGGGGCATTATGCCAATCAATGCCCAAATCCAAGGGTTGATGATGATGGTCGACGTCAACAAACTCTTAAGGCTAAAGACAAAGGAAAGTCACATGCAATTTCTATCAGCGAGGTGGAGTACGATAACGATGTGGTGAAAGGTACACTTACCACCCACTCTAAAGTAGGAAATGTTTTATTTGATTCTGGATCCACCCACTCTTTTATTTCTGAAAAATTTTCTAAGGGTATCACCGTATTACCTCAACAATTAGATGTTGAGTTAGCTGTGACAACACCTAATGGCACATCAATCGCATCAGAAGTTTATAATTCTTCTCCGATCGAAGTTTGTGGGAAAGTGCTTCCTGCAAATCTTGTGATCCTTCCTTTAGTGGAATTTGATGTGATTCTTGGCATGGATTGGCTTTCTCTACATAGAGCTCATATCGATTGCCAAAGAAGGGAAGTCACATTTCATATTCCAGATCAATCTACGATCGTCTATCAATGCAAGGATGAACATAACCTTCCAGTGGAAATTTCTTCCATCTTATGGGTATTGATTCCACTAAATGAAGGTTATTTATCTCAAATGGTTGGTGAGAAACTCACGATTAAGAATATGCCCATTGTACGGGAGTTTGATGATGTCTTTCTGGAGGAATTACCGGGTCTTCCACCAAATCGTGAAGTTGAGTTTTCAATAGAACTCGTACCGGGTGCTTTGCCTATTTCAAAGACACCTTATAGAATGGCCCCAATTGAGTTGCAGGAATTGAAGAAGCAACTCCAAGAGAATCTTGATAAGGGATTCATACGCCCTAGTGCGTCACCTTGGGGAGCACCTGTTCTATTTGTTAAGAAGAAAGATGGATCAATGAGACTCTGCATTGATTATCGAGAACTTAACAAGATCACTATCAAGAACAAATATCCTCTCCCACGCATTGATGACTTATTTGACCAACTACGCGGAGCTCAATACTTTTCCAAGATTGATCTTCGTTCAGGGTATCATCAATTAATGGTCAAAAGGAAGGATATACCAAAGACGGCTTTCCGAACAAGGTATGGACACTATGAATTTATAGTGATGCCATTTGGTCTTACTAATGCCCCTGCTATCTTCATGGATCTAATGAATAGAGTCTTTAGAGACTATCTTGATCAATTTGTGGTAGTCTTTATAGACGATATTCTTGTCTATTCAAAGAGCAAGGAAGAGCATGAAGATCACTTGAGAATTATATTGAAGACCCTGAGAAAGGAGAAGCTTTATTCCAAATTTACCAAGTGTGAATTTTGGCTTCAAAAAGTTGCATTTTTGGGTCATATAATCTCAAAAGAGGGGATATCTGTGGATCCAGCAAAAACAGAGGTTATCGAAAGATGGTCAAGACCAACAACAGTAACTGAGATCCGAAGTTTTCTTGGTTTGGCTGGATATTATCGACGTTTTGTAAAAGATTTTTCACGATTATCTAATCCACTCACCAAGTTGACTCGGAAAGGAGTTAAGTTTGTCTGGACAGAGGAATGTGAAGAGAATTTCAAGGAGTTGAAAAGAAGGTTATCCAGTGCACCTGTGCTCACACTGCCTTGTAGTGGAGAAAGGTTTGTGATCTACAGTGATGCATCCAAGAAGGGATTGGGGTGTGTTCTTATGCAAAATGATATGGTGATAGCTTATGCCTCACGACAGTTGAAAATCCATGAGCAAAATTACCCAACACATGATTTGGAGTTGGCTGCGGTAATCTTTGCATTAAAGATTTGGAGGCATTACCTTTATGGTGAAAGGTGTGATATTTATACTGATCATAAAAGTTTAAAGTATATTTTCACACAAAAGGAGTTGAATATGCGTCAAAGAAGATGGTTGGAGCTGATTAAGGATTATGACTGCTCAATCCATTACCACCCTGGGAAAGCAAACAAGGTGGCAGATGCATTAAGTCGACAAGACCATGCTAGTTTATCCATGATGAGGATCACAAAAGATCCAATATTTATGGATTTACAAAGGATGGATCGTGGAATTATAATGGAAAGGGAAAAATCTTATCTTTCCCAAATGAATGTTCAACCATCTATACATGTGAAGATTAAAGAGGCACAGAAAGAAGATGTCGAGTTACAAAAGAAGGTGAGAAATGTTCCTGAATTCAACCTTGATTGTGATTGGATAATAAAGTTCAGGAATCGGGTTTGCGTTCCTCCCATCCCCGAATTAAAGAATGAGCTGCTGGATGAGGCTCATAGTTCATCATTCTCTATTCATCCTGGAAGCACGAAGAAGTATAGGGACCTGAAAGAGTACTTCTGGTGGGATGGCATGAAAAGCGATGTTGCTGAGTATGTCTCTCGATGCTTGATTTGTCAACAAGTTAAAGCTGAGAGACAGAAGTCTAAGGGGATGTTACAACCATTACCCATACCCGAATGGAAATGGGAAAACATCACTATGGACTTTGTCACAGGACTTCCTAAAACATCCAAAGGCAATAATGCTATCTGGGTCATAGTTGATCGTCTTACAAAGTCTGCACACTTCATTGCTATTAGAGAGGATTTCTCTCTAGATCAGCTTGCCAGGATATATGTAAAGGAAGTGGTAAGATTGCATGGAGTACCACTTTCTATTATATCTGATCGAGATCCGAGATTTACCTCGAAGTTCTGGCGAAGTCTTCAGCATACTCTGGATACACAGTTGAGTTTCAGCACTGCTTATCATCCCCAGACAGACGGTCAGTCTGAGAGAACAATTCAAACCCTAGAAGATATGTTGAGAGCTTGCTCTATGGATTTCAAAGGAGGTTGGGATCAACACCTACCTTTGGTGGAATTTTCTTATAATAATAGCTTTCACTCCAGTATTCAGATGGCTCCTTATGAAGCTCTCTATGGAAAGAAATGCAGGACTCCAACTTGCTGGGATGAAGTTGGGTAAAGAAAGCTATTAGGACCTGATCTCGTTGATGAAATGGCAGAAAAGGTTAGATCTATTCAACAACACATAAGAGCAGCTCAGAGTCGACAGAAAAGTTATGCCGACAACCGAAGAAAAGACCTAGAGTTTGAAGTGGGCGATAAAGTGTTCTTACGAATATCTCCCTGGAAGAGGGTTATGAGATTTGGAAAGAAGGGGAAGTTGAGCCCTAGATATATCGGTCCTTTTGAAATACTGGATCGTGTTGGGAAGGTAGCTTACCGATTGGCGCTTCCACCGAATCTCTCTCAAGTTCACGATGTGTTCCACGTATCTCTCCTGAGAAAGTACATACCAGATCCTTCACATGTACTTAGCTCAGAAGTTGTACCGCTGGAGCAAGATCTTTCTTATGAAGAACAACCGATAGAGATTCTAGATCGTAGCGAAAAAGTCCTACGAAACAAGACCACTCGCTTGGTGAATGTTTTATGAAGAAACCACCAACTTGAAGAAGCTACATGGGAGCTTGAGGATATGATGAGGGAGAAGTATCCTCATTTGTTTGTTGCAAAGTGACGAATTTTGAGGGCGAAATTCTTTTTAAGGGGGGTAGAATGTAACACCCGAGACTTTTATGTTATCATCAAAGGAATCTTTTTCTACACAACACTTTCTTGGCTTGCTTTACACGCAATCGCGACCTTCCTCGATAGCTTGCGTCGTACGCAATACCGAGTTTCACTAAACAACAATATGCTATTAAAACTAGCCGTTATGAATAGTAATAACCACTTTTTGAAATTTTATTTTTCAAAATGGACTTCATTTTTGGACTCAGAATATCGAAATTAGCCTAGGGTGAAATTTTGGTATTTTTCTGAAAACTTTCAATTTTTGATGAATAGTGAAACCACTAAGTGGTAGGTTAAAAACTGAATTTTGCATAAAACTTAATTTTACCGCTTCTGTGAATGGAATTTCAAAAATCCGAGAGACACAGTTAATATCAAGGACTAAAATGTGGTTCAATGAGATGAAAATAATTTTTTGGTGAATAGTAACTTTTTACTATTTTTAACGCGGTTAATAGTAAATAGGGTAACTAAGGGTAAATATGATATTAATATTACCCTAACACATATCCTAATTATATTGGACAAGTGTAATTCGACCAAAAACAAACTTAGGAATAAAATATGACCATTTAGGCCCACTTGGATTAGATTAGGACATTTATTATTAATTTATTTAAAGAAGGGTTAAAATAGTTAAAATCAAAGTTTAATAAGTAAATCATTTTTAATATAGGGTTATTCGATTGTAAATATTCATTAGAAATCTAAAAAGATTTCCTACGTGATGGTATTTTATTTGTAATTTTTAGACATCAAATAATTTAATTTATTTATGACACAACGATGATGCAGTAATTATCTTATTAATGAAATATTGACAAAATTGATAATATAAATACCAAAATAAATGTAATTTGAGACTTTTTATGAATTCCACTAATTTTATAGGTTACTATGATATATTAGTATTGATTTAAGCAACTTGGTTCGAACATATAATTCTGTTATGACTTTCACAAAAATCATATATCAAATAGTGTCAAAATTGACACAAAATAGTTTTTAAATTAAATATTATATTATTAATTGTTATTTTATTCCTAAAAATCTATGGTTCGGCCAAATGACTTAGATAAGGATATATATATTAATAATAAACAATTTGGGGTTCGTTTGGCATGTTATAGTAAGTGTATTAACCATATAGTGAAAGAAAACAAAAAGACACGGTAAAAGTTAAATTAATTAACTTAGAGTTAAATCTAATTGATAAGGTTAAAATAATACCCTAAACTTGTCTAAATCCTATTGGTTGATAGGATTCCGACCCATCCCCACTTTAGCTTCGAAATAAGACCCTTTGGAACCATTATAAACCGATTTTGACTTTAATATAAAATAATATTTTGAGATATTCCTAAGGTGCCCCTCTCCTCCCTTATAAAAGGGCACCTCCTCCCCCTCCTCCTCACACCAATTTGAGCACTCAAGCTCGGCCAACCCCTGCCATTTTCCCTTCTCCACTTCCCTAGAATAATCCTAGAGGTCCTGGTCTTCTCCAAAGACCAATCTTAGTTCCTTAAGTGGAGGATTCAAAAAGGCGTTCCAAAGAAGAGGTAATATCCATTACCGATCTTTTCAATTTCTCTCTTCTTCAACTTCTTCTTCTTTAGTTGTTTCATGATAAAGTAATAACATCAGTATTACTTACATACTGATATGTTATTATAAATATGAAACAACCCTAATTCACCTTCTATCCATCCTACGGAAAAAATGAAATCACCGCGCGTGCGTACGTACGGAATACCGTCTCCACGCCGTGGTGTAATCTATTTTCCACCATCACCTTACAAGGATGGGTATAATGGTGTAATCAGTAACTATATATGATTATTATTAAGTAATATTGATACTGAAATAATATATATATATACTCCAATACAATTCCACGATCATAGGAACGATATCATCACTCGTGCGTACGTACGGAATACCGTCTCCACGATGTGATGCGACTCGTTCTACATGATCTTCATTTCATAATGATTATATAAATGAATTGAATGAATGAATATGGTATATACTACACTAATACCATTCTGGAAATGAATTATCTATAACCTAAAGATAAGAATAAGAATTTATTCGACAAAACACGCATAAGAACAAAAAGTTATAAAGACCCGAGTAACAAGTAACAATGAAATATTACTAACAAGAAGCTAATAATATGACCATATATGATCTCATATCAATATGTATGATTCTGGAATAAGTCAATAACATTATTTAAACCATTATACAGGAGCTTCGGACACGTACAAAGCAAATTGGACCTAAGGTAAGGGAAATATCACAATCTCATTTTTATCCGAGATTGTTTATTCGTAAGTATTTACTGGGGTGTATTTTATCATCCACATCCATGTTCCCTCAATATGAAATATTGTTTCCATCCACTTGCAATAGTTTAAATCCAATTTTACCCTTTGGTGAGTTTTTAGTAAAGAATATGAAATGAATCTTTTGTCGTTTTTCCGTACGAGGTACTTTTTGACTTTTCCGACAAAAGTACGAAGAATGTTTTTTTTAACTTATACGGCATGAATGGATTTTTAAAACATTATTTCCAAGAAGCTTCCTTTACAAGTTTTCATGTTTATTTTTAATCAACTTCTTTTAGTTTATAATTGTATGACATGTTAAGAAAAGAAAAGTGTTTTTGAAAAGGAAAGGATATTTTCCTCAAGAATGGAGTTCAAGTGTTTTATCAAAATTATTTTCCATCTAAGATAATAAAGGGTTCTGTTTTTATCCCTTTAATTACATTGATTTGATTATGTTGTGAGGGAATTATTTTTATGAATTCATTTGCCTTATATGATTTTATGATGTCATGATGTTTCAAGAATCCCATTTTTGTTACATGTGTTATGCGATGATGTATGTTTTATGATTATGTGGCACACATAAGAAAGGATTCATTATAAGATGGGTGGGACCTATATCTCCCTCCAATGCATTGGGTAAAGATTTTATATCTCATGAGATAGGCATGGCTGGAACTGAAGGTTATTTCGGTTCAGTGATACAGGACTGAAACGAGGAGTGAACTCGGTTCAGAAAGGGACTTTGTCCACTAAGATAGTCTTGGCAATGAGTCATGACTAACAAGAAATGATTTTCCATGATTATGTGTGCATGCCACAAAGTTTCAAGTTTTATGTTATGATTATGGGGATCTCATTTTCACTTCTATGATTTATTCCATGTTAAGATATTATGATCTCTTTTGCAGGTTTTGATCTTCATAAAGATATGATATGATTTTTATTTCCTTTATTTGCCCTTGCTGAGAATTTGAGCTCACCCTTTTATGTTTTCTTTTCCCCAGGTCAGGAAGATGGATATTAAATTGAATATGCTAAAAGGGACCCTAGATATGATGAAATAAACGGGAGATACTGTAGAAGATTTATGAACCAGTTGTTTATGTTTCCCAGTTTCTAAAGACACTATACCTATACGGTCCTTTGTGGTTTTGTCATATGTTGTAATAAGTGTGCTTCAATTTTGAAGTATTAACAATGTATGTAAAGTATGGGTCGTTATAATGGCCATGGTATGGTATGGGCAAGTTTGATTCCAGGAAGTCAAAGAAAGAATAATCAAGCACATGGGTTGATGGCACTAGCATGCAACCCGCTTTATTAGAGATATCGAGACAAAGGTATTATATTACACGATAAGCGTTCGTAGGAGGTTACACATCATTACGGCATTAACTTATTTCTCTATGGGTGCCTTGGTGTGTTTCTAGATGCTATCCTTTGACTTTAGGCAGGCTCAGCCTAATTCCATAAGGAAAGAGGCCTAGATGGTCACACACTAAGTGTGTCCATGTATCTCAGTTAAATATTAATTTAACAAGTTAAATAAATATTATTCCCGACTCCAGTTTAATAATTATTTATGTATGTCTGATCGCATTTATTTTGACACTAGTTATTCAAGAGAATATATTGTGACTGAAATAATATATTTTTTAGCATGTAATGCAGTTACATTTATTTAAGAAAAAAATAGTCATTACTCTAGGTCTAATAAATGTGGTGGAGAAAAATGGAAAATAATATTACATGTCATGTTTATTAAATATACAAGCCATGTAGTTTTATGGAAAACAAGTACACAACGTGTATTAATTATTACACACCGTGTAGTTTTTCCAGTTGGGATTTTGAGGATTTAATATTGTTTTATTAAATGATATTTATTATAATCAGCATGGGCGCATGTCAAGGAATTAATAATTTGACATGAGGGTTTTCAATAAGAGTTAGTGAAATAAATAAAATGCATAACGTGTTTATTTATTGTCAAAATTCTATTAACCTCAAACCCGATTACAAATATTCCCGCAACCCCAACATTTTGTAGAGCCATTGTTGTGCACAACGGATATGGAAATACTCTCTAGCCAAGATAGAATTCCCTTTCCACCAATAACACACTCATGTTACGAGAGCAAGATCTTCCCCCGGATAAAGGCGGTCGAAGGCGGAAATCACAAGCGAAGGGTCTTCCGCGCTAGCACCCGGAGATCACTTCGGCAAGGTCCGTAGGTATGTGACACACGTGTGGATCACCACTAGAGGAATAATACACATGGATTCTACGACGCAACGACGGATCACCGAATCGTGACCGGACACATCAACGAAGAAATAATTCCAATGAGGTAATTCTTATGCATTAATTAAATTAATTTTAGTCAACACATGATGATCCTTCTCAAGGGTTCTGGGACTCTTCTTTTCTTTTTGTTCTTCATTATATTCTGAAGATTCGGCATTTTATATCATGACGGATCTCTGATTGAACGGTGTTAAACGTTAAAATTAAAGTTGGGAAAACCCACCAACGCGCTTTCGCTGCGCCCGGAACCTACATAGGTTGCTATCATGAGGTTCAACCGCAAGATTAATAACATTTCAAAAATAGTAACCTAAGGAAATATAACTCATGAGATGACATAAATAATCTCTACTCATATCAATATTCATATGACTTTGGATGACTTTTCCATCAGATATGTATCTCCGCCAAACCATATTAAGTCTATCCATATTTCAAATAGAAACATACCATTATAAAGAGGAATACTTCTTTACCATGTCGAAAACATCATTATTATATAGTCATATTCCCAATGGGGATCATCTTCGGGATGTGATACTCATCTTGAATCATAATGTGAATAACATATCTATATCCCACAAAAACTATTTCTTGTTACTTTTTTCATATAACTCCTTACAATATAAAGATAACCATTTTGGATAAACCGCTATTTGATGACCTGAAAATGTATGGTGTGTATCAACATACCTGGGTTTGGAATCCATTAATAAGGATACATATGAATCCACTGTTGCAGCCCCAATCCCAATACTATAAATTCTTACTGCTCACTAATATGGTAGTAAACTATAGAGCCACTTGTCATTGGGATTATAAGAAAACATAGGAAAGACTTGATCTCACATATCTGGGTAATAACATGAAAAAATATAAGTAGAATGATAATAAAAATAGATGATTACAGCAATGTGATACCTTTTTGATGCATAGATTCTCACATTGGTGGTAAAAACCTTGTCCTAAAATATAAGGCCCCAGCCTTAAACATTAATTATTATTGAATTATATGAATAATTCACATTGAGTATCTTTTCATGTTTAGATTTTCAGAGAATTAGGACATAAATATTACATATCAAATATTACAAAGTATACACTTCTACTAATTTTCCATAAATTAAAAACTCTTAAAAAGAATCATGTCTAGTTCCATGTTTTAGATAGCATGTCTTTCCATGATCCCATCCTTGACCCTATTTATCTTTAAGTCCTGTGGAAAACATTTCAAAAACATGGGATGAGCATTAAAAGCCCAGTAAAGGATACACAAAGAATGAAAACTGTTATTTTTTCGAAACAACAAGTAAACCAAGAATAATTTTTCAATGTAATACTTTTCACCTATATGAAGTTGTAAAAAAAACTTTTCACTGAATAAATGATCATTACATACCCATTTTGTATCAAAACTATTACCATAAAAACCCATATAAATAACACATAACATATAAAGGTAACTTGGGACATAAACATACTTAAATGGAATAACCATACCGTCGACTTCCACACATATCACTTAATGGAATAGCCATACGGCCAACTTCCATGCCCAATGCATTGGAGGTTATAACGTAACCACCCGTCCTGGTATTCACGGCACCACCCGTCATATGGTTTATCATGTAACCACCCATCATATATCCAAGTACCCTTATAAAATCATAACACATAATACAATTATAAAGGAAAGAAAAAATTTCCACATTTCAAGCACAATATATCACTTAATTATAATGACATAACAAATCCATTATCAAAACCATTTTCAATACCAAAATATATAAAAGAGTATATGGTTTTTATTTACTTTGAAAAATATAACGGCTTGTTGAGGAAGCCAAATATCAAATAATACTCACAGCGGCGGAAAGGTCATTGTCACCGCGTACGTTAAAAAGAAACATACTTTTTGTCATTTAGTAAAATTCTTACTATAGAAAATATTACATCCGAATAAAAGTAGAAGTCAAAGGGGTTTATACACCATATAAAAGAATGTTGTGTATAAAACAAAATATTCCTCAATGAAAGGATTTTGAGAC
The DNA here is from genome assembly GCA_963277665.1 of Viscum album. Taxonomy (NCBI): domain Eukaryota; kingdom Viridiplantae; phylum Streptophyta; class Magnoliopsida; order Santalales; family Viscaceae; genus Viscum; species Viscum album. The sequence continues at coordinate 290,989,883 of OY728143.1, read as the reverse complement.
GAAGTCCCTTACAAAGTCGATATCCTTAGATTAAGGATAAATCAATTACATGATTATGTGTGAAAAAATAATACACCAAATATAAGTGGATATTAAGTGTAAAATAATCATAGGTTATTCACACATATTCATATAATGACATATTCAAGGAGTACAATTTTAACCCAAAGAATTGAAATTGAGTTAAGAAGTTCCTTTGGAAAAATTCGACAGCTTAACGGTGTCAAATTAAAATTCATAAAAATAGTTGACGAGAGAGAAAATGGTATATCATCACTTGGAAATAAAATTTACATCAATAAGGGTATATAAGAACATATCCCAACATAAATATATTTAAATTAAAAGACCCAACAAAAATAATTCTTTTAACAAGAGAATGGTGAAAGGTTCCCTTACTGATTTGGGTAACTTTTCGAAACGTATACCCCATGAAAGTAGGGTCATAAAATGAAGATTTAAAGACCCATAAATGAATTTATATTACACAAATAGTAAAATAATTTCCATAAAATACACCACTAAAAGGAAATGGTGGCAAATGTAGCAAAAATCTCATGATAATAAAAGTGAGATGCAAACTCCCTTACGAAAACTCGGCAGCCTAACAGCGCCACTTAAAACGTCCAAAAATGGATTTATGAGGTCAAATAGGGTCTATAATAATATGAACATAAAAATTAAAGTATTATAAATATAAAAGAACGTCCCCAAACATAATAAATATGAGCTTAAAAGAAATGAAATAAAAGAGAGTACTTAAAAAGAAAGAGAGGGGTAGGATCCCATACATCGTGTCCGACATGACTCGATCGTTCTATAATCTACAGGATAATAAAATTGGGTCAATTTATAATTTATTAAGGAACTCCTTTAAATATTATTATTATGTCCATATCAAATTTTATAATGTTATAATAATTTTTTAATAAAGTGAGTTCATATCAGACGTTTTTGTCGATGTTCGGTACATGAGTAAAAATTGAAGTTGTTGGAAAATAATTTTCAATGTAGTTATAAGTACATCATCTCCAGAATAGTATTATTGTTTTCAATATCATATATATACATTTTTTACTATTCCATAACCTTTGGAGATAAAAAATTAAAAGCACCGTTCATTGAGACGGTAGGCTGTACGTAGGCATGAACACTACTTTCATTTTTTGTCATATTAATGGAATTAAAGTTAAAATTGAGAGATATATATTATAATTCCAGAATTATATAAATCATTTATATGTAATATATGACATATATAGCTATTATATATATGTACTTGTAATGGTACATAACATTTGGAGATAAGAAATGAAATGTACCATTCAGGGAGATGGTAAGCCGTACGTACGCATGAATGCTACTTTTATTTCTTTGGCACATTAATGGAATTAAAACTAGATGAGATATAAATATATATTATAATTACAGTATAATATATATGTTACATATGTCACATAAGTTCATCAATTTCATTCTTTATACATTCCATGTATTGCACGAACGAGTCACATCACTTGAGGGGGTGGTAGTCCACACTTCCTCATATGAAATTATCACATTTTCAAAACATGAAAAGAATAAAGGTATTTTTTAAATATAGAATAAAGAAGCATATAGAAAACATAAATACCATATATATCATATATAAAATACAGTGACATCATAATGGACACCTTTAAATGTGTTAAAATAATATTGAACAATCATCGTTTCGTGAGGCAGTAATTCGCCATCCACAGAAACAATATGTTATTTTACTATTAGATCGATGTGTGTGTAAGTGTAGCTCGAATCATTATTTTAAAAAAATCCTAGTATATTTAAGATACTTCTGTTGTTACAAAATAATGGAATTAAAAAAGGTTAGGGGGTTGGAGAAGCAAAATAAAACAAAAAACACAAGTGAATACATTACCTTTAAATCGGGTAACTTTTCATGGTTTGAACCAAAAGGGTTTCTTGAAGAGCATTCTGCCAAATGTTAGGCTTCAATAATGAAAAGAGGGATGTGGAGAGATGAAATGGGAAGGTTTTGGCCGACCCAAAGGCTTGAGAGATGTGTGTAAGGTGGTAGAGGTGGGGGCCTTTTATAAGATGAGAGGAGGGGCACTCTTGGAAAGTTATAAAATATTACTTTATTATAAACTAATTTTCCGTTGAAGGTCCAAAAAGGATTTATTTCGAGGATAAGGTGATAAGGATTGAAAAGAAACCCATATAATAAGTTGTTGACATGTTTAGGTCTTAGATTTTATATTATCTTTTCATTTATTTAAATCATTAAATAATGAGGTAATCGTTGCATCATCATGGTGTCATAAATAATATAATTTATTTAATGTCTAAAAATTATAAAACAAATTTCGTGATGTAGGAAATCCTTTTATATTTCTAATGAATATTTATAGACAAAAATATGACTTGTATAACCCCAATTAAAAATTGTTTTTGTAAAACAACTCATGTTTGTGACATTTTTATTTTAGCTTTAAATAAAAAGTTATTTATGTCATTTTCCTACCAAAGTGGCTCCATGGGGTCCCCAAGTTGACCCATGGATTTTCATGGTCGTCCATTACACATCCAATGAGGTTAGGACATGTGTCTTGGTCATTTCATATTATTAAAAAATTATTTTTACCATAAATTACACTAATTACCTCTAATCGCGATTAAAAACATAAAAGTTACTATTCACCAAAAAATTATTTTAATCCCACTGAACCAAATTTTACATCCAAATGAAAACCATGTATGTTGGATTTTCGAAATTCAAATCACAGATGTAGTAAAGTTTCATTTAAACGAAAAATCAGTTTTTAAACTACCACTTAGTGGTTTCACTATTCATAAAAAATTGATGTTTTTCCGAAAAATACAAAAAATTCACCCAAAGATATTTTTGATATTCTGAATTCAAAAAAGATTACAATTTTACAAAATTCGAAACATATATGTTTCATTAATTAATTTAATAATTAATTCCCGCTGTCAAAACAAATAGCGTGTTTTTAAGAAATAATATCTATTAGAAGATTGACACTAGTTTAAGTGCAATTTCAAAGTGAAATTAATTTCAATGATCAACATTGGATTAAACCGTAAAAATATATTGTAATTTTACATTAATACCAATTCAAAATATAATCTAATCATATAAATAAATTATATTAAAAAGAGGTTTTGAATTAAAATACAACATTTTTCACTATTCATTAAAAAAATGAACTATATCGGAAAACTACCAAAAATTTACACAAAGTAAATTTTGATGTCTGGATTTAAAGAAGAATTTTATTTTGTCAAATATAACACATAAAATTGTCAAAAAGTGTATTTAAAATAGGTTCTCCATGAAAAGTCGGTTAATCGACCTTTAAAAAAATATTAGAATGTTTACGCTTAAAATTGGATTCATTCGCATTTTTAGTCCTCTAACATTTATTGTAAAAAGTAAAAATATTTGACAAAAATATATAATCATTTTATATTTAGTTCTGTTCATTCCCTTCATTACAATTTCTAGGTGTTGACTACCATTTAAAATGAAATTATTTTATTACTAGAGTGCAACGTAAGATTTCAAAGAAACCCGTTGTTACGTATTGGGTAAGCCATTGAGCATAGTGTTCCCTATAAATTAATATTAACATTTTATTCAAAAATATGGATAAATATAAAAATTTCATATTCTTTATTTACCTGGGGTGTTACATCCTTCCCCCCTTTTGGGAATTGCGTCCTCACAATTTTAAAATTGGGCTCAGAATCTTCATTGAATGTCCCACATCGGAACAAGAGTCAGTAAAACTGTCACTTTAAAATAATGGAAGAGAAGTAAAAAGGTCACCCAAGTTAACCCATACTAGGATTCCAAGTATGAATATATGGATATGGAGGAAAAAACAAAGGGTTATGTTCTGATGGAGAGTGATAGTAAACATGTTTAGGAGAAAATTATCCACAATAAAATCACAAACTTTTGGTGGGTTAAACGATATTTGATTCCCTAGTAGGAAAAGTTAATAGACAACATTTTTATTTTAAGTTACTTTTTGTTGAGGAATTTATTTTTGATCTTAAGGAAACATACTTACTTGTCATGTTGACTTTCAACCTTTACTAAATTTCTTACACAAACTCATATTTTCCCCAAATGATGAGTATTTTGGAAGACGTGTTCACATTAAGAGTTTTATAATCAACTTCTAGAGAATCACCTAATCCACAAAAGATAACTATATATTTCCCATGGATTTATACAAAAACAGAAACAAAAATTTTTAGAACAAGATCCACAAATGAATAATCCTTTATAAAAACGAAAATCTATTCTTAATCTCCAAAATTTGTCCAACAAAAACCAATGTTCAACGAAGACCATTCGATAAACAATTTGTCCATGAAATTATTCAAAGTAAAACAAATTAAGACTGAAACCCAAGTATTTGGAGGATTTAATGACATAGTCTTCCAAGGTACAAATTAACATTTATCTCGAAATAACATCAGTAACTCTTAATGTCTCAAACTGAAAAGTAATTAACCTAATCAAATATCCTTCATGATTGGTAAATAATTTGTATTGAAAACCTAAAACCAACATAGTCATGATTCCTAAAATAATATAACTAAAAAGAATTATTCAAACTAACCAGGGAATTCACGTAGTCCAGTGGTAGGTGATAAATACCAGTAGCACATTGGTTGTGGGTTCGATTCCCACAGCTTTGTCCGACGCGACGGGTTGTCACATGGTGTGCGTGTTGTCCTTTTTGGAAAACTACATAATTCTTAAAACATCCCCCAAAAGGAGATAAAATCTTCAAAAATTATCATAAAATATTTTATCCACAAGTTTATCTCATGCCTTTCTTTTCCATCATATCATAGAGTAACCCATAATTACCTAAAAAATAAGGATCATATAAACCCTAATGGTTACCTTTAAAATTATTACATGAAGTTCCATGTTGAGTTGCTTCTCTCATACATGATGCATTAGAGAACTCGCTAAGGTTCAAGTGGTTGATCATGACTCCTGATAGTTGCTTTATAATAACCACGATATTTCTCATTGAATCCCCTATTTCATCCAGTCTCTTAATCAGAGAACCACCACAGTTTCCTTCAAACCCATTTTCACTTTGGTGCATACTAGATCTATCCATTTACAAAAGCCAAAAAATGTAAGTGTGAGTATATCAACAAAATCATCATGTAATAATGAAAAAGATAATCACTAAGATATACTTACACATTATCTTTATCTAAAAACCATGACTCTTTCTGAATTCCTAGCCATTATGGTAATGTCGCTTATGCTTATAGAATACCCTAACCTCTAAAGTTATCTAAACCACCCTTTGATACCAACTATAAGGCCCTGACCTTAAACATTACTTATTATGGAATTATATGAATAATACACATTGAGGATCCTTTCAGGTTTAGAGTTTTAGAGAATTAGGACATAACTATTACATCTCAAAGATTACAAAGTATAATCTTCTACTATGTTTCCATAAAATAAAAACTCTTAAAAATTAACATGTCTACTTCCATTTTTTAGATAGCATGTCATTCCTTGATCACATCCTTGACCCTATTCATATTTAAGTCCTGTGGAAAACATTTCAAAAAGTTGGGATGAGCATAAAAATCCCAGTAAAGGATACACAAAGAAGGAAAACTATTAGTTTTTCAAAACCACAAGTAAACCAAGAATACTTTATCAAAGTAATACTTTTCACCTTTATGAAGTAGTAAAAAAACGTTTCACTGATTAAAAGATCATTACATACCCGTTTTGTAACCAAAACACTACCATAACAACCCATATAAAGAACACATGACATATAAAGGTAACTTAGGACATAAACGTACATAAATGGAATTACCATACGGTCGACTTCCACACATATCACTTATTGGAATAGCCATACGGCCGACTTCAATACCCAATGCATTGTAGTTTATAACGTAACCACCCGTCCTGGTATTCACGGCACCTCCCGTCATATGGTTTATCACGTAACCACCCATCAAATATCAAAGTACCATTACAAAATCATAACACATAAAACAATTATAAAGGAAAGAAAACATTTCCACATTTCATGCACAATATATCACTTAAATATATTGACATAACAAATCCATTATCAAAACTATTTTCAATACCAAAATATATAAATTATTATATGGTATTTATTTACTTTTAAAAATATAACGGCTTGTTGAGGAAGCCAAAGATCAAATAATACTCGTTTTGGCGGAAAGGTCACTGTCATCGCGTAAGTTAAAAAGAAACATACTTTTTTCATTTAGTAAATCTTTTAGTATAGAAATGATTCCTTCTGAATAAAATTAGAAGTCAAAGAGGTTTATACACCGTATAAAAGAATGTTGGGTATAAAACAAACTATTCCTTAATGAAAGAAGATTGAGATGAAGTCCCTTACAAAGTCGATTTCCTTAAAGTTAGGATAAATCGATTACATGATTATGTGTCACAAAATAATACACCAAATATAAGTGGACATTAAGTGTAAAATAATCAGAGGTTATTCAGACATATTAATAGAATGAAATATTCAAGGAGTACAATTTTAACCCAAAGAAATGAAATTGAGTTAAGAAGTTCCCTTGCAAAAATTCGACAGCCTAACGGCGTCACATTATAATTCATAAAATTAGTTGATGAGAGAGAAAATGGCATCTTCTCAAATGGAAATAAAATTTACATCAATAAGGGTATATAAGAACATATCCCAACATAAAAACATGTAAATTAAAAGACCCAACAAAAATAAGTTTTTTAACAAGAGGATGGTGAAAGGTTCCCTTACCGATTTGGGTAACTTTTTGAAACGTACACCCCATGAAAGAAGGTTCACAAAATGAAGATGTAAATACCCATAAATGAAAGTATATTACAAAAAGAGTATAATAATAGGAATAACATACACCAATCAAAGTAAATGGTGGCAAATGTAGCATAAATCTCACGGGAATAAAAGTGAGAGGAAAAATCCCTTATGAAAACTCGACAGCTTAACGACGCCAATTAAAACGTCCAAAAATGGATTTATGAGATCAAATATGGTCTTTCATAATATGAACATAAAAATTAAAGTATGAGGAATATAAAATAACATTCCAAAACAAAATAAATATGATTTTAAAAGAAATGAAATAAAAGAGAGTACTTAAAAAGAAAGAGAGGTGTAGGTTCCCTTACCTCGTGTCCGACATGACTCGATCGCTCTTTAATATCATGAATAATAAAATTTGGTCAATTTATAATTACATAAGGACATCATTTAAACATTATAATTCAGTTAATATCACATATTATAATGTTATAATAATTGTTTAATAAAGTGAGTTCATATCAGATGTTTTTGTCGATGTTCAGTACATGAGTAAAAATTGAACTTGTTGGAAAAGAATTTTTCATGTCGTTATAGGTACATAATCTCCAGAATAGTATTAATGTTTTAAATATCATATATATCCAGTATATATTAATTTCTTACAATTCCATAACATTTGGAGATAAAAAATTAAAAGCACCGTTCATGGAGATGGTAGGTCGTACGTACGCATGGACGCTACTTTCATTTTTTGTCATATTAATGAATTAAAGTTAAAAGAGTGATATATATATATATTATAATTCCAGAATGATATCCATCATTTAGATGTAATATATGACATATATATCCATTATATATATATATATATACTTATAATAGTACATTACATTTGGAGATATGAAATTAAATGTACCATTCATGGAGACGGTAAGTCGTACGTACGCATGAACGCTACTTTCATTTCTTTGAAACATTAATGGAATTAAAACTAGATGAGATAAATATATATTCTAATTCCAGTATAATATATATGTTATATATATCACATAATTTCATCAATTTCATTCTTTATACATTCCATGTATTGCATGAATGAGTCACATCACTTGAGGGGGCGGTAGTCGACACTTCCTCATATGAAATTATCGCATTTGCACAACATGAAAAGAATAAAGGTATATTTTAAATATAAAATATAGAAGCATATAGAAAAAATAAATACCATATATATCATATATAAAATACAGTGACATCATAATGTCCACCTATAAAGGTGTTAAAATAATATTGAGCAATCATCGTTTCGTGAGGAAGTAATTCGCCATCCACAGAAACAGTATGTTCTTTAACAATTAGACGGATGTTTGTGTAAGTGTAGCTCCAATACATATTATAAAAACATCCTAGTATATTTAATATACTGTTTTTGTTACAAAATAAAGGAATAAAAAAAGGTTAGGGGTTGGAGAAGAAAAATAAAACAAAAAATACAAGTGAAAACATTACCTTTAAATCAGGTAACTTCTCTTGGTTTAAACCAAAAAGGTTTATTTAAGAGAATTTTGAAAAAGATGAGGCTTAAATGATTAATAGATGGATGTGGAGAGATTAAATGAGCAGGGGATGGATGAGAAAAAGGCTTGAGAGGTGTGTGTATGGTGGAATAGGTGGGGCCCTTTTATAAGAGGAGAGGAGGGGCACTCTTGGAAAGTTATAAAATATTACATTATTATAAAATGTTTTTCGGATTTTAAAGGTCCCAAAAGGATATATTTCAAGGATAAGGTGATAAGGTTTCTAAATCCACCAATACAATAAGATTTTTACATGTTTAGGTCTTATATTTTATATTATCTTTTCATTTTATTTAAATCATTAAATAATGAGGTCATCGTTGCATCATCATAGTGTCATAAATAATTTAATTTATTTAATGTCTCAAAATTTAAAAAAAATCATGATGTAGGAAATATATTTATATTTTTAATGAATATATATAGTCAAAAATATGACTTGTATAACCCCATTTAAAAATTATTTTAGTAAAACAACTCAGGTTTGTGACATTTTTATTTTAGCTTTAAATAATACGTTATTTATGTCATTTTCCGACCAATGTGGCTCCATGGGGTCCCCAAGTTGACCCATGGATTGTCTTGGTCGGCCATGACACATAAAATGAGGGTAGGACATGTTTCTAGGTAATTTAAATATTATTAAAACATTATTTTTACCTTAAATTACACTAATTAACTCTAACCGCGATTAAAAACATAAAATTTACTATTCAACAAAAAATTATTTTAATCCCATTGAACCACATTTTAGATCCTAATGACAACCATGTATGTCGGATTATTGAAATTCAAATAACATAAGTGGTAAAGTTTCATTTAAAATAAAAATCAGTTTTTAAACTACAACTTAGTAGTTTCACTATTCATCAAAAATTGATGTTTTTCAGAAAAATACCAAAAATTCACCCTAAGATATTTTTGATATTCCGAATTAAAAAATGATGTCTATTTTAGAAAATTCAAAACATATAAGTATCAGGAATTATTTTAATAATTAATTCCCGCTGTCAAAACAAATAGCGTGTTTTTATGAAACAATATCTATTGATAGATTGACACTAGTTTAAGTCCAATTTCAAAGTGAAATTAATTACAATGACCACCATTGGATTAAATGGTAAAAATATATTCTATTTTTACTTTAAAACAAATTCAATATATAATCTAACCATATAAATAAATTAGATTAAAAAGAGGTTTTGAATTAAAATACAACATTTTTCATTATTCATTAAAAAATGAACTTTATCGGAAAAATACCAAAAATTTGCACAAATTAAATTTTGATGTCCCGATTCTAAATAAGAATTTTATTTTTTCAAATATAACACATAAAATTGGCAAAAAGTGGAATTAAAAGAGGTTCGCCATCAAAAGGCGGTTAATCAACCTTTTAAAGAATATTAGAATGTATACGCTTAAAATTGGATTCATTCACATTTTTAATCTTCTACCATTTATTGTAAAAAATAAAAATATTTGACAAACATATATAATCATTTTGTAGTTAGTTCCATTCCCATCATTAAAACGGCTACGTGCTGACTACCATTTAGAATAAAATTATTTTATTATTAGAGTGCAACGTAAGATTTTAAAGAAACGTGTTGTTGTGTATTGGGTAAGCCAACGAGAAAAGTGTTCCCTATAAATTAATATTAACATTTTATTCAAAAATATGGATAAATATAAAAATGTCATATTCTTTATTTACCTGGGGTGTTACGTCCTTTCCCCCTTTTGGTAATTGCGTCCTTGCAATTTTAAAACTGGGCTCGGAAACATCATTGAAAGTCCCACATTGGAACAACAGTCACTAAACAATCACTTTAAAAGAATGGGAGAGAAGTACAAAGGTCACCAGAGTTAACCCATATTAGGATGCAAGTATGAAAATATGGATATGGAGGAAAAAAAGGGTCATGTTCTGATGGAGAGTGATAGTAAACATGTTTAGGAGAAAGTTAACCATAAGAAAATCACAAACTTGTTGTGGATTAAACGGTATTCAATTCCCCAGTAGGAAAAGTTAATAGAAATCATTTTTATTTTAAGTTACTTTTCATTGAAGAATTTATTTTTGATCTAAAGGAAACATACTTACTTGTCATGTTGACTTTCAGCCTTTACTAAATTTCTTACACAAACTCATACTTTCCCCAAATGATGAGTATTTAGGAAGACTTCTTCACATTAAGAGTACTATAATCAACTTCTAGAGAATCACCTAATACACAAAACAGAACTATATATTTCCCATGTATTTAGTCAAAAAAGAAACCAAAATTGTTAGAACAAATCCACAAATGAATAATCCTTTATAAAAAAGAAAATATATTCTTAATCTCTAAAATTTGTCCAACAAAACCCAATGTTCAACGAAGACCATTTGATAAAACAATTTGTCCATAAAATTATTCAATGTAAACCAAAATAAGATTGAAAACCAAATATTTGAAAGATTTAATGATATAGTCTTCCAAGGTACAAATTAACATTTATCTCCAAATAACATCAGTTACTCTTAAAGTCTCAAACTGAAAAGTAATTAACCTAATCAAATATCATCCATGATAGGTTAATAATCTATATAGATAACCAAAAATAAACTTACTCTTGATTCATATTTTTATCTAACTAAAAAGAATTAGTCAACCTAACCAGGGAATTCATGCAGTCCAGTGGTAGGCGATAAATACCAGTCACACTTTGGTTGTGGGTTTGATTCCCATAGCTTTGTCCGATGCTACGGGTTGTCACATGGTCTGCGTGTTGTCCTTTTTGCAAAACTACATAATTCTTGAAACATCCCCCAAAAGGATATAAAATCTTCAAAAATTATCATAACATATTTTAACCTCAAGTTAATATCATGCCTTTCTTTTTCCATCATATCATAAAGTAACCCATAATTACCTAAAAAGTAAAGATCATATAAACCCTAATGGTTACCTTAAAAATTATTACCTGAACTTCCATGCCGAGTTACTTCTCTCGTACATGATGCATTAGAGAACTCGCCAAGGTTCAAGTGGTTGATCATGACTCCTGATAGTTGGTTTAGAATAACCACGAGATTTCTCATTGAATCCCCCATTTCATCCAATCTCTTAATCAGAGAACCACCACAGTTTCATTCAAACACATTTTCACATTCGTGCATGCTAGATCAATCCATTTACTAAAACCAAAAAATGGCAGTGTGAGTATATCAACAAAATCATCATAAACTAATGAAAAATATATTCACTAAGTTATACTTACTCAATCACTTTATCAAAAAAACCATGACTCTTTCTGAAATCCTAGCCATTATGGTAATATCACTTATGCTTATAGAATACCCTAACCTCTAAAGTTATCAAAACCACCCTTTGATACCAACTATATGGCCCCGACCTTAAACATTACTTATTATTGAATTATATGAATAATTCACATTGAGGATCTTTTTAGGTTTAGAGTATTAGAGAATTAGGACATAACTATTACATCTCAAAGATTACAAAGTATAAACTTCTACTATGTTTCAATAAAATAAAAACTCTTAAAAAGAAACATGTCTAGTTCCATGTTTTAGATAACATGTCATTCCTTGATCCCATCCATGACCCTATTCATCTTTAAGTCCTGTGGAAAACATTTCAAAAACATCGGATGAGCATAAAAAGCCCAATAAAGGATACACAAAGAAAGAAAAATTGTTAGTTTTTCAAAACAATAAGTAAACCAAGAATACTTTGTCAAAGTAAAACTTTCACCTTTACGATGTAGTAAAAATACTTTTCACTGAATAAAAGATCATTACTTACCCATTTTGTAACCAAAATATTACCATAAAAACCCATATAAAGAACACAAAACATATAAAGGTAACTTGGGACATAAATGTACATAAATGGAATAACCATACGGTCGACATCCACACGTATCACTTAATGGAATAACCATACGGTCGACTTCCATACCCAATGCATTGTAGGCTATAACGTAACCACCCGTCCTGGTATTCACGGCACCACCCATCATATTGTTTATCTCATAACAACCCGTCAAATATCCAAGTACCATTATAAAATCATAACACATAAAACAATTATAATGGAAAGAAATCAATTCCACATTTCATGCACAATATATCACTTAAATATATTGCAATAACAAATCCATTATCAAAAACATTTTCAATACCAAAATATATGAAAGATTATATGGTATTTATTTACTTTTAAAAATATAATGTCTTGTTGAGGAAGCCAAAGTTCAAATAATACTCGCTGTGGCGGAATGGTCATTGTCACTGGGTACGTTAAAAAGAAACATAATTTTTTTCGTTTAATAAACACTTAGTATAGAAAAGATTCCTTCCGAATAAAAGTAAAAGTCAAAGGGGTTTATACACCATATAAAAGAATGTTGGGTATAATAGAAAATATTCATCAATGATAGACGATTGAGACGAAGTCCCTTACAAAGTCGATATCCTTAGATTAAGGATAATTCAGTCACATGATTATGTGTCACAAAATAATAAACCAAATATAAGTGGATATTAAGTGTAAAACAATAAGTGGTTATTCACACATATTCATAGAATGACATATTCATGGAGTACGATTTTAGCGCAATGAATTGAAATTGAGTTAAGAAGTTCCCTTGCAAAAATTCGACAGCCTAACGGCGTCACATTAAAATTAATAAAATTAGTTGATGAGAGAAAAAATGGCATCTCATCATGTAGAAATAATATTTACATCAATAAGGGTATATAAGAACATATCCCAACATAACAATATGTAAATTAAAATACCCAACAAAAAGAAGTCTTTTAATAATTGGATGGTGAAAGGTTCCCTTACCGATTTGGGTAACTTTTCGAAACATACACCCCATAAAAGAAGGGTCATAAAATGAAGATGTAAATACCCATAAATGATAGTATATTACAAAAATAGTATAATAATGGGAATAGCATACACCACTCATAGTAAATGGTGGCAAATGTAGCCTAAATCTCACGGGAATAAAAGTGAGATGGAAAATCCCTTACGAAAACTCGTCAGCTTAACGGCGCCACATAAAACATCCAAAAATGGATTTATGAGATCAAATAGGGTCTCTCATAATATGAACATAAAAATTAAAGTATTATTAATATAAAAGAACATCACCAAACATTATAAATATGAGCTTAAAAGAAATGAAATAAAAGTGAGTACTTAAAAAGAAAGAGAGGGGTAGGATCCCTTACCTCGTGTCCGACATGACTCGATCATTCTTTAATCAACTGAATAATAAAATTTGGTCAATTTATAATTACATAAGGACCTCCTTTAAATATTATAATTCAGTCAATATCACATATTATAATGTTATAATAATTGGTTAATAAAGTGAGTTCATATCTGATGTTTTTGTCTATGTTCGGTACATGAGTAAAAATTTAACTTGTTGGAAAAGAATTTTCCATGTCGTTATAGGTACATCATATCCAGAATAGTGTTAATGTTTTAAATATCATATATATCCATTATATATTCATTTCTTACTATTCCATAACATTTGGAGATAAAAAATTAAAAGCATCGTTCATGGAGATGGTAGGCCGTACGTACGCATGAACGCTACTTTAATTTTTTGTCATATTAATGGAATTAAAGTTAAAAGAGAGATATATATATTATAATTCCTGAATTATATCCATAATTTAGATTTAATATATGACATATATATCCATTATATATATGTACTTATAATAGTACATTACATTTGGAGATATGAAATTAAATGTACTGTTCATGGAGACGGTAAGCCGTACGTACGCATGAACACTACTTTCATTTTTTTGGAACATTAATTGAATTAGAACTAGATGATATATATATATATATATATATATTATAATTCTAGTATAATATATATGTTATATATATCACATAGGTTCATCAATTTCATTCTTTATAAATTCCATGTATCCATGAATGAGTCACATCACTTGAGGGGGAGGTAGTCCACACTTCCTCATATGAAATTATCGCATTTGATCAACATACAAAGAATAAAGGTATGTTTTAAATATAAAATACAGAAGCATATAGAAAAAATAAATATCATAAATATCATATATAAAATACAGTGACATCATAATGGCCACCTTTAAAGGTGTTAAAAGAATATTGAACAATCATCGTTTCGTGAGGTAGTAATTCGCCATCCACAGAAACAGTATGTTCTATAACCATTAGACAGATGTGTGTGTAAGTGTAGCTCAAATACTTCTTATTAAAAAATCATAGTATATTTCATATACTGTTTTTGTTACAAAATAAAGGAATAAAAAAAGGTTTGGGGTTGGAGAAGCAAAATAAAACAAAAAAAACACAAGTGAAGACATTACCTTTAAATCGGGTAACTCCTCTTGGTTTGAACCAAAAGGGTTTATTGAAGAGAATTATGAAAAAGGTGAGGCGTCAATGATGAATAGAGGGATGTGGAGAGATTAAATGGGTAGGGTATGGCTGATCCAAAGGCTTAAGAGGTGTGTGTAAGGTGGTAGAGGTGGGGGCCTTTTATAAGAGGAGTGGAGGGGCACTCTTGGAAAGTTATAAAATATTACTTTATTATAAATGTTTTTCAGATTTTAAAGGTCCCAAAAGGATTTATTTCGAGGATAAGGTGATATGGTTTTGAAATCCTCCCATAAAATAAGTTTTTTACAAGTTTAGGTCTTAGATTTTATATTATCTTCTCATTTTATTTAAATTGTTAAATAATGAGGTAATTGTTGCATCATCATGGTGTCATAAATAATTTAATTTATTTAATGTCTAAAATTATAAAAAAAATATCATGATGTATGAAAACTATTTAGATTTATAATTAATATATATAGTCAATAAATATGACTTGTATAACCCCATTTAAAAATTGTTTTAGTAAAACAACTCAGGTTTGTGACATTTTTACTTTAGCTTTAAATAAAACGTTATTTATGTCATTTTCCTACCATAGTGGCTCCATGGGGTCCCCAAGCTAACCCATGGATTTTCTTGGTCTGCCATGAAACATCCAATGTGGTTATGAGATGTGTCTAGGTAATTTTTATATTATTAAAACATTATTTTTACCTTAAATTACACTAATTACCTCTAATCGCGATTAAATACATAAAAGTTACTATTCAAAAAAAATTATTTTAATCCCATTGAACCACATTTTACATCCTAATGACTACTATGTATGTCAGATTATTGAAATTCAAATCACATTAGTGGTAAAGTTTCATTTAAACGAAAAATCATTTTTTAAACTACCACTTAGTAGTTTCACTATTCATCAAAAATTGAAGTTTTAATGAAAAATATCAAAAATTCACCCTAAGATATTTTTGATATTCCGAATTCAAAAATTAAGTCTATTTTAGAAAATTCAAAACATATAAGTTTCATTAATTAATTTAATAATTAATTCCCGCTGTCAAAACAAATAGCGTGTTTTTAAGAAACAATATCTATTAAAAGATTGACACTAGTTTAAGTCCAATTTCAAAGTAAAATTAATTACAATGACCACAATTGGATTATATGGTAAAAATATATTCTAATTTTATTTTAATACCAATTCAAAAGATAATCTAATCATATAAATAAATTAGATTAAAAATAGGTTTTGGAAAAAAATACAACATTTTTCACTATTCATTAAAAAGAACTTTATCAGAAATATACCAAAAATTTGCACAAAGTAAATTTTGATGTCCTGATTCTAAATAAGTATTTTATTTTGTCAAATATAACACATTAAATTGTCAAAAAGAGGATTTAATATAGGTTCTCCATCAAAAGGCGGTTAATCGACCTTTTAAAGAATATTAGAATGTATATGCTTAAAATTGGATTCATTCGCATTTTTAATCCTCTAACATTTATTGTAAAAAGTAAAAATATTTGAAAAAAATATATAATCATTTTGTAGTTAGTTCTGTTCATTCCCGTCATTAAAACGGCTATGTGTTGACTACCATTTAAAATAAAAATATTTTATTATAAGAGTGGAATGTAAGATTTCAAAGAAACTCGTTGTTGCGTATTGGGTAAGCCATCGAACATAGTGTTCCCTATAAATTAATATTAACATTTTATTAAAAAATATGGATAAATATAAAAATGTCATATTCTTTATTTACATGGGGTGTTACATCCTTCCCCCCTTTTGGGAATTGCGTCCTCGCAATTTTAAAATTGGGCTCAGAAACTTCATTGAAAGTCCCACAATAGAACAAGAGTTAGTAAACTATCACTTTAAAATAATGGGAGGGAAGTACAAAGGTCACTAGAGTTAACCCATAAAAGGATTATAAGTATGAAAATATTGATATGGAGGAAAAAACAAAGGGTCATGTTCTGATGGAGAGTGATAGTAAACATGATTAGGAGAAAGTTAACCACAAGAAAATCACAAACTTGTTGTGGGTTAAACGGTATTCGATTCCCCAGTAGGAAAAGTTAATAGAAATCATGTTTATTTTAAGTTACTTTTCATTGAGGAATTTATCTTTTATCTTAAGGAAACATACTTACATGTCATT
This sequence comes from Viscum album, assembly GCA_963277665.1. Classification (NCBI taxonomy): domain Eukaryota; kingdom Viridiplantae; phylum Streptophyta; class Magnoliopsida; order Santalales; family Viscaceae; genus Viscum; species Viscum album. The sequence goes on along the minus strand of OY728143.1, from coordinate 290,972,835 downwards.
TTGACTTTCAACCTTTACTAAATTTCTTACACAAATTCATACTTTCCCCAAATGATGAGTATTTAGGAAGACTTGTTCACATTAAGAGTACTATAATGAACTTCTAGAGAACCACCTAATACACAAAAGATAAATATATATTTCCCATCTCTTTAGACAAAAAAAGAAACCAAAATTGTTAGAACAATATCCAAAAATGAATAATCCTTTATAAAAATGAAAATCTATTCATAATCTCCAAAATTTGTCCAACAAAACCCAATATTCTACGAAGACCATTCGATAAACAATTTGTCCATAAAATTATTCAAAGTAAACCAAAATAAGATTGAAACAAAAATATTTGAGGGATTTAATGACATAGTCTTCCAAGGTACAAATTAAAATTTATCTCCAAATAACATTAGATACTCTTAAAGTATCAAACTGAATATTAATTATCCTAATCACATATCCTCCATGATAGGTTAATAATTTTCATACATAACCAAAAATAAACATACTCTTGATTCCTAAAATCACCTAACTAAAATGAATAAGTCAAACTAATCAGGGACTTCATGTAGTCCAGTGGTAGGCGATAAATACGAGTCGCACTTTGGTTGTGGGTTCGATTCCCACAGCTTTGTCCGAGGCGACGGGTTGTCACACAGTCTGCATGTTGTCCTTTTTCCAAAACTACATAATTCTTAAAACATCCCCCAAAATGAGATACAATCTTCAAAGATGGACATAACAGATTTTAACCTCAAGTTTATATAATGCCTTTCATTTTCCATCATATCATTGAGTAACCCATAATTACCTAAAATGTAAGGATAATATAAACCCTAATGATTACCTTTATAATTATTAAATGAAATTCCACGTCTAGTTTCTTCTCTCGTACATGATGAATTAGAGATCTCACCAAGGATCAAGTGGTTGATCATGACTGCTAATAGTTGGTTTAGAATAACCACGAGTTTCTCATTGAATCCCCCATTTCATCCAATCTTTTAATCAGAGAACCACCACTATTTCCTACAAACCCATTTTCACTTTGGTGCTTTCTAGATCCATCCATTTACTAAAACCAAAAAATGTCACCATGAGTATATCAACAAAATCAACATGTACGATTGAAAAAGATAATCACTAATATATACTTACTTATTCACTTTATATAAAACCCATGACTCTTTCTCAAATCCTATCCATTATGGTAATGTCACTTATGCTTATAGAATACCCTAACCTCTAAAGTTATCTAATCCTCCATTTGATACCAACTATAAGGCCCCAACCTTAAAAATTACTTATTATTTAATTATATGAGTAATTAACTTTGAGGATCTTTTCAGGTTTAGAGTTTTAGAAAATTAGGACATAACTATTACATCTCAAAGATTACAAAGTATACATGTCTACTAAGTTTCCATAAAATAAAAACTCTTATAAAGAAACATGTCTAGTTCCATGTTTTAGATAGAATGTCTTTCCTTGATCCCATCCGTGAACCTATTCATCTTTATGTCCTGTGGAAAACATTTCAAAAAATTGGGATGAGCAAAAAAAGCCGAGTAAAGGATACACAAAGAAGGAAAACTGTTATTTTTTCAAATCAACAAGTAAACCAAGAAGACTTTGTCAAATTAATACTTTTCATCTTTACGAAGTATTAAAAAAACTTTTCACTGAATAAAAGATAATTAAATACCCCCTTTTTAACCAAAATATTACCATAAAAACGCATATAAAGAATACATAACATATAAAGGTAACTTGGAACATAAACAAACATAAATGGAATAACCACACGGTCGACTTCAACACATATCACTTAATGGAATAGCCATACAGCTGACTTCCATGCCCAATGCATTGGAGGTTATAACGAAACCACTCATCCTGGTATTCACGACACCACCTGTCATATGGTTAATCACGTAACCACCCATCAAATTTCCATGTACCATTATAAAATCATAACACATAAAACAATTATAAAAGAAAGAAAACATTTCCACATTTCAAGCACAATATATCACATAAATATATTGACATAAAAACTCCATTATCAAAACCATTTTCAATACCAAAATACATAAAAGATTATATGGTATTTATTTACTTTTAAAAATACAACGGCTTGTAGAGGAAGCCAAAGATCAAATAATACTCATGGAGGCAGAAAGGTCGTTGTCACCGTGTAAGTTAAAAAGAAACATAATTTTTGTCGTTTAGTGAAACGCTTAGTATAGAATACATTCCTTCCGACTAAAAGTATAATTTAAAGCGGTTTATAAATTATATTAAAGAATGTTGTGTATAAAACAATATATGCCTCAATGAATGGAGATTGAGATGATGTCCCTTACAAAGTCGGTATCCTTAGATTAAGGATATATCAATTACATGATTATATGTGACAAAATAATACACAAAATATAAGTGGATTTTAAGTGTAAAAAAATCAGAAGTTATTCACACATATTCATTGAATTACATATTCAAGGAGTACAATTTTAACCCAAATAATTTAAATTGAGTTAAGAAGTTCCTTTTCAAAAAATTGACAGCCTAACGGTGTCACATTAAAATACATTAAATTAGTTGATGAGAGAGAAAATGGTATCTCATCACTTGGAAATAAAATTTAAATCAATAATTTTATATAAGAACATATCCCAACATAACAATATCTAAATTAAAAGACCCAACAAAAAGAATTCTTTTATCAAGAGGATGGTGAATGGTTCCCTTACTGATTTGTGTTACTTTTCGAAATGTACACCCCATGAAAGAAGGTTCATAATTTGAAGATCTAAATACCCATAAATGAAATTATATTAAAAAAAGAGTATAATAATGGTCATAACATACACCACTCAAAGGAAATGGTGGAAAATGTAGCATAAATCTCACGGGAATAAAAGTGGGATGAAAAATCCCTTATGAAGACTCGATAGCCTAACGACGCCACTTAAAACTTCCAAAAATGGATTTATGAGATCAAATAGGGTCTCTCATAATATTAACAAAAAATTAAATTATGAGGAATATAATAGAACATCCCCAAACCTAATAAATATGATCTTAAAAGAAATGAAATAAAAGATAGTACTTAAAAAGAAGGATAGTGGTAGGATCCCTTACCTCGTGTCTGACATGAATCGATCGTTCATTAATCTCCTGAATAATAAAATTAGGTCAATTTATAATTACTTAAGGAAATACTTTAAATATTATTATTCAGTTAATATCACATATTATAATGTTATAATAATTGGTTAATAAAGTGAGTTCATATTAGACATTTTTGTCGATGTTCGGTACGTGAGTAAAAATTAAACTTGTTGGAGAAGAATTTTCCACCTAGTTATAGATATATCATATTTAGAATAGTATTAATTTTTTAAATATCATATATATATAGTATATATTCATTTTTTACTATTACATAACATTTGGAGATACAAAATTAATAGCACCGTTCATGGAGATGGTAGGTCGTACGTACGCATGAACGCTACTTTCATTTTTTGTCATATTAATGGAATTAAAGTTAAAAGAGGGATATATATATATATTATAATTACAGAATTATATCCATCATTTAGATGTAATATATGACATATATATCCATTATATATATGTACTTATAATAGTACATAAAATTTGGAGAAAATAAATGAAATGTACCGTTCATGGAGACAGTATGCCGTACGTACGCATGAACGCTACATACATTACTTTGGCACATTAATAGAATTAAAACTAGATGATATATATATATATATATATTATAATTCAAGTATAATATATATGTTATATATATCACATAAGTTCATCAATTTCATTCTTTATACATTCCATGTATTTCATGAATGAGTCACATCACTTGAGGGGGCGGTAGTCCACACTTCCTCATATGAAATTGTCGCATTTTCACAACATGCAAAGAATAAAGGTATGTTTTAAATGTAAAATACAGAAGAATAATGAAAACATAAATACCGTATATATAATATATAAAATACAGTTACATCATAATTATCACCTTTAAAGGTGTTAAAAGAATATTGAACAATCATCGTTTCATGAGGCAGTAATTCGCAATCCACAGAAACAGTATGTTCTTTAACAATTACATGGATGTGTGTGAATCTGTAGCTCGAATACATCTTATGAAAACATCATAGTATATTGAAGATACTGGTGTTGTTTCAAAATAAAGGAATAAAAAATTTTATGGAGTTGGAGAAGTGAAATAAAACAAAAAACACAAGTGAAGACAATACCTTTAAATCCATTAACTCCTTTTGGTTTGAACCAAAACGGTTCCTTGAAGAGAATTCTGCCAAACTTCAGGCATAAATGAAGAAGAGAGGGATGTGCAGAGATGTAATGGGTAGGTGTGGGCCGATCCAATGGCTTGAGAGGTGTGTGTAAGGTGGTAGAGTTGGGGGCCTTTTATAAGAGGTGAGGAGGGGCACTCTTGGAAAATTATAAAATATAACTTTATTATAAAATGCTTTTCAGATTATAAAGGTCCTAAAAGGATATATTTCAAGGATAAGGTGATAAGGTTCTAAATCCACCCATCTAATAATTTTTTGACATTTGTAGGTCTTATATTTTATATTATCTTGTCATTTTATTTAAATCGTTAAATAATGAACTAATAGTTGCATCATCATGGTGTCATAAATAATTTAATTTATTTAATGTCTAAAAAGTATAAAAAAAATTATAATGATGTATAGAATCTTTTTAACTTTATAATTAATATTTATAGTCAAAAATATGACTTGTATAACCCAATTTAAAAATTGTTATAGTAAAACAACTCATGTTTGTCACATTTTTATTTTAACTTTAAATAAAAAGTTATTTATGTCATTTTCCTACCAAAGTGACTCCATGTGGTCCCAAATTCTTCCCATGGATTTTCTTGGTTGGCCATGACACATCCAATGTGGGCAGTACATGTTTCTAGGTCATTTCATATTATTATAACATTATTTTTATCTTAAATTACACTAATTACCTCTAATCGCGATTAAAAACATAAAAGTTACTATTCACCAAAAAAATTATTTTAATCACATTGAACCACATTTTACATTCTAATGATAACCATGTCTGTCGGATTTTTGAAATTCATATCACAAAAGTGGTAAAGTTTCCTTTAAACAAAAAAGCTTTTTTTAAACTACCACTTAGTGGTTTCACTATTCATGAAAAATTGATGTTTTTCAGAAAAATACCAAAAATTCACCCTAAGCTATTTATGATATTCTGAATTCAAAAATGATATCTATTTTACAGAATAAAAAACATATAAGTTGCATTAATTAATTTAATAATTAATTTCCGCTCTCAAAACAAATAGCGTGTTTTTAAGAAACAATATCTATTAAAAGATTGACAGTAGTTTAAGTCCAATTTCAATGTGAAATTAATTCCAATGACCACCATTGGATTAAATGGTAAAAATATATTCTAATTTTACTTTATAACCAATTCATAAGATAATATAATCATATAAATAAATTAGATTTAAAATAGTTTTTGAGTTAAAATACAACATTTTTCACTATTTATTAAATATGAACTTTATCGGAAAAATACCAAAAATTTACACACAATAAATTTTGATGTCCCAATTCTAAAGAAGAATTTTATTTTGTAAAATATAACACATAAAATTGTCATAATGTGGATATAAAATAGGTTCTCCACCAAAAGGCACTTAATCGACCTTTTAAATAATATTAGAATGTTTATGCTTAAAATTGGATTCATTCGCATTTTTAATCCTCTAACATTTATTGTTAAAAGTAAAAATATTTTACAAACATATATAATCATTTTTTAGTTAGTCTTGTTCATTCCATTCATTAAAACAGCTAGGTGTTGGCTACCATTTAAAATAAAAGAATCTTATTATTAGAGTGCAACGTATGATTTCATGGACACTCGTTGTTGCATATTGGGTAAGCCATCGGGCATAACGTTCCCTATAAATTAATATTAACATTTTATTCAAAAATTGGCATAAATATAAAAATTTCATATTTTTTATTAACCTGGGGTGTTACATCCTTCCCCCCTGTTGTGAATTGCGTCCTTGTAATTTTAAAATTGGGCTCAGAAACTTCATTGAAAGTCCCACATCGGAATAAGAGTCAGTAAAACTATCACTTTAAAAGAATGGGAGAGAAGTACAATGGTCACCGAAGTTAACCCATACTTGTATTCCAAGTATAAAAATATGTATATGGAGGAAAAAACAAAGGGTCATGTTCTGATGAAGAGTTATAGTAAACATGTTTAGAAGAAAGTTAACCATAAGAAAATCACAAACTTGTGGTGGGTTAAACAATATTCGATTCCCTAGTAGGAAAAGTTAATAGACAACATTTTTGTTTTAAGTTACTTTTCGTTGACGAATTTATTTTTTATCTCAAGGAAACATACTTACTTGTCATGTTGACTTTCAACCTTTACTAAATTTCTTACAAAAACTCATACTTTCCCCAAATGATGAGTATTTAGGAATGCTTGTTCACATTAAAAGTACTATAATCAACTTCTAGAAAATCACTTAATCCACAAAAGAGAACTATATATTTCCCATGTTTTTAGACAAAAACAGAAACCAAAATTGTTAGAACAAGATCCACAAACGAATAATCCTTTATAAAAAATAAAATCTATTCATAATCTCCAAAATTTGTCCAACAAAACCCAATGTTCAATGAAGACCATTTGATAAACAATTTGTCCATAAAATTCTTCAATGTAAACCAAACTAATATTGAAACCCAAATATTTGAAGGATTTAATGACATAGTCTTCAAAGATACAAATTAACATTTATCTCCAAATAACATCAGTTACTCTTAAAGTCTCAAAATGAAAAGTAATTAACCTAATCACATATCATCCATGATAGGTCAATAATTTCCATAGATATCCAAAAATAAACTTACTCTTGATTCCTAAAATCATCTAAATAAAAAGATTTAGTCAAACTAACTAGGGACATCACGTAGTCCAGTGGTAGGCGATAAATACCAGTCGCACATTGGTTGTGGGTTCGATTCCCACAGCTTTGTCCGATGCGACGGGTTGTCACAAGGTCTTCGTGTTGTCCTTTTTCTAAAACTACATAATTCTTAAAACATCCCCCAAAACGAGACAAAATCTTAAAAAATGATCATAACATATTTTAACCTCATCTTTATCTCATGCCTTTCATTTTCCATCATATCATAGAGTAACCCATAATTACCTAAAAAGTAAGGAGCATATAAACCCCAATGGTTACCTTTATAATTATTACCTGAACTTCCACGTCAAGTTTCTTCTCTCGTACATGATAAATTAGAGAACTCACCAAGGGTCAAGTGGATGATCATGACTCCTGATAGTTGGTTTATAATAACCACAAGATTTCTCATTGAATCCCCCATTTCATCCAGTGTCTTAATCAGAGAACCACCACAGTTTCCTTGAAACCCATTTTCACTTTGGTGCCTGCTAGATCCATCTATTTAGTAAACCAAAAAATGTCAGTGTGAGTATATCAACAAAATCATCATGTAGTAATGAATAAGATAATCACTAATATATACTTACTCATTCACTTTATCTAAAAACCATGACTCTTTCTAAAATCTTATCCATTGTGGTAATGTCACTTATGCTTATAGAATACCCTAACCTCTAAAGTTATCTAAACCTCCATTTGATACCTACTATAAGGCCCCTCCCTTAAACATTAATTATTATTGAATTATATTAATAATTCACATTAAGGATCTTTTCAGGTTTAGAGTTTTAGAGAATTCGGACATAACTATTACATCTCAAAGATTACAATGTATAAACTTCTATGAGGTTTCCATAAAATAATAACTCTTAAAAAGAAACATGTCTAGTTCTATGTTTTACATAGCATGTCATTCCTTTATCCCATCCTTGACCCAATTCATCTATATGTCTCGTGGAAAACATTTCAAAAACATGGGATGAGCATAAAAATCCTAGTAAAGGATACACAAAGAAGGAATACTGTTAGTTTTTCAAAACAACAAGTAATCCAAGAATACATTATCAAAGTAATACTTTTAACCTTTATAAAGTAGTAAAAAAAAATTCAATGAATTAAATATCATTACTTACCCTTTTGTAACCAAAAGATTACCATAAAAACACATATAATGAACACATAACATATAAAGGTAACTTGGGACAAAATCATACTTAAATGGAATAACCATAGGGTCGACTTCCCCACATATCACTTAAAGGAATAGCCATACGACCGACTTCCATACCCAATGCATTGAAGGTTATAACGTAAACACCCTTCCTGGTATTCACAGAACCACCCGTCATATGGTTTATCATGTAACCACCCATCAAATATCCAAGTACCATTATAAAATCAAAACACATAAAATGATTATAAAGGAAACAAAACATTTCCAAATTTCAAGCACAATATTACACTTAAATATATTGACATAAAAAATCCATTTTCAATACCATTCTCAATACCAAAATACAGAAAATATTATATGGTATTTATTTAATTTGAAAATTATAACGGCTTTTTGAGGATGCCAAAGATCAAATAATACTTGCGGCGGCGGAAAGGTCGTTGTCACCGCATATATTAAAAGGAAACATACTTTTTGTCGTTTAGTAAAACTCTTAGTATAGAAAATATTCCTTCCTAATAAAAGTAGATTTCAAAAGGGTTTATACACTTTATAAAATAAATTTCTGAATAAAAGAAAATATTCCCCAATTAAAGGAGATTGAGATGAAGTCCTTTACAAAGTCGGTATCCGTAGATTACGTCTAAATCAATTACATGATTATGTGTGAAAACATAATTCACCAAATATAAGTGGATATTAAGTTTAAAATAATCAGAGGTTATTCACACATATTCATAGAATCACATATTCATGGATTACAATTTTAACCCAAATAATTGAAATTGAGTTAAGAAGTTCCTTTGCAAAAATTCGACAGCCTAACGACGTCACATTAAAATTCATAAAATTTGTTGATGAGAGAATAAATGGTATCTCGTCACATGGAAATAAAATTTACATCAGTAAGGGTATATATGAACATATCCCATGATAACAATATGTAAATTAAAAGTCCCATCAAATAGAAGTCTTTTAACAAAAGGATGGTGAAAGGTTCCCTTACCGATTTGGGTATCTTTTCGAAACGTACATCCCATGAAAGAAGGGTCATAAAATGAAGATTTAAATAAAAATAAATGAAATTATATTACACAAAGAGTATAATAATGGGAATAACATACACTACTCAAAGTAAATGGTGGCAAATGTATCGTAAATCTCACGGCAATAAAAGTGAGATGAAAAATCACTTACGAAAACTCGGCAGCCTAACAGCGCCACATAAAACTTCCAAAAATGGATTTATGATATCAAATAGAATCTCTCACAATATGAACATAAAAATTAAAGTATGTGTAATAAAAAATAACATCCCCCAAAAAAATAAATATTACATTATAGGAAATGAAATAAAAGAGAGTACTTAAAAAGAAAGAGAGGGGTAGAATCCCTTACCTCGTGTCCGACATGACTCGATCGTTCATTAATATCCTGAATAATAGAATTTGGTCAATTTATAATTACTTATATACCTCATTTAGATATTATTATTCAGTTCATATCACATATTATAATGTTATAATAATTGGTCCATTAACTGAGTTCATATCAGACGTTTTTGTCGATGTTCGGTACATGCTTAAAAATTGAACTTGTTGGAAAAGAATTTTCCATGTAGTTATAGGTACATCATCTCCAGAATAGTATTAATGTTTAAAATGTCATATATCTCTAGTATATATTAATTGTGTACTACTCCATAACATTTGGAGCAAAAAAATTAAAAGCACAGTTCGTGGAGACAGTAGGCCGTACGTATGCATGAACGATACATTCACTTTTTGTCATATTAATGGAATTAAAGTTAAATGATATATATATATATTATAATTCCAGAATGATATCCATAATTTATATGTAATATATGACACATATATCCATTATATATATGTACTTATAATAGTACATAACATTTTGAGATAAGAAATGAAATGTATCGTTCATGGAGACGGTAAGCCGTACGTACGCATGAACGCTACATTCATTTCTTTGGAAAATTAATAAAATTAAAATAAGATGAGATATATATATATATATATTATAATTCATGTATAATATATATGTTATATATATCACATAAGTTCATAAATTTCATTCTTTATACATTCCATGTATTGCATGAACGGGTCACATCACTTGAGGGGATTGTAGTCCACACTTCTCATATGAAATTATCGCATTTGCACAACATGTAAAGAATAAAGGTATGTTTTAAATATAAAATATATAAGAATATAGAAAACATAAATACCATATATATCCTATATAAAATACATTGACATCATAATGGACACCTTTAAAGGTGTTAAAAGAATATTGAACAATCATCGTTTCGTGAGGTAGTAATTCACCAACCACGGGAACAATATTTTCTTTAATCATTAGATGGATGTGTGTGTAATTGTAGATCGAATACTTGTTATAAAAACATCCCAGTATATTTAATATACTGGTGTTGTTACAAAATAATGGAATAAAAAACGTTTAGGGGGTTTGAGAAGAAAAATAAAACAAAAAAACACAAGTGAAGACATTACCATTAAATCGGGTATTACATAGTGTTTTGAACCAAAAGGGTTTCTTGAAGAGAATTGTTCCAAATGTGAGGCTTAAATGAAGAATAGAGGGATGTGGAGAGATGAAATGGTCAGGGTTTGGCTGAGCCAAAGGCTTGAGAGGTGTGTGTAAGGTGGTAGAGGTGGGGTCCTTTTATAAGAGGAGTGGAGGGGCACTCTTGGAAAGTTATAAAATATTACATTATTATAAAATGTTTTTTGGATTATAAAGGTCCCAAAAGGATATAATTTGAGTATAAGGTGTTAAGGTTTCTAAATACACTGATTCAATAAGTTTTTGACACGTGTAGGTCTTAAAGTTTACATTATTTATTCAATTTATTTAAATCGTTAAATAATGAGGTAATCACTGCATTATCATGGTGTCATTAATAATTTAATTTATGTAATGTCTAAATTTTTTTAAAAAAATATCATGATTTAGGAAATACTTCTATCTTTCAAATGAATATTTATAGTCAAAAATATGACTTTTATAACTCCATTTAAAAATTGATTTAGTGAAACAACTCATGTTTGTGACATTTTTATTTTAGCTTTAAATAAAAAGTTATTTATGTCATTTTCCTACTATTGTGGCTCCAAGGGGTCCCAAAGTTGACCCATGGATTGTCTTGGTCTTCCATGACACATAAAATGAAGTTAGGACATGTTCCTAGGTCATTTCATATTATTAAAACATTATTTTTTTTCTTAAATTACACTAATTACCTCTAATCGCGATTGAAAACTTAAATGTTACTATTCACCAAAAAATTATTTTAATCCCATTGAACCACATTTTACATCTTAATGACAACCATGTATGTCAGATTTTTGAAATTCAAATCACAGAAGTTGTAATGTTTTATTTAAAATAAAAATTAGTTTTTAAACTACCACTTAGTAATTTCACTATTCATCAAAAATTTAAATTTTTCAGAAAAATACCAGAAATTCACCCTATGCTATTTTTGATATTCTGAATTCAAAAATGATGTCTATTTTACAAAATTCAAAACATATAAGTTTCATTAATTAATATAATAATTAATTCCCACTGTCAAAACAAATAACTTGTTTTTAAGAAACAATATCTATTAAATGATTGACACTAGTTTAAGTCCAATTTCAAAGTTAAATTTATTCCAATGGCCACAATTGGATTAAAAGGTAAAAATATATTCTAATTTTACTTTAAAACCAATTCAAAAGGTAGTCGAATCATTTAAATAAATTAGATTAAAAATATGTTTTGAATTAATATACAGAATTTTTCAATATTCTTTAAAAAATGAACTTTATCGGAAAAATACCAAAAATTTACACAGTAAATTTTGATGTCCCGATTATATAGAAGAATTTTATTTTTTCATATATGACACATAAAATTTTCAAAAAGTGGATTTAAAATAGTTTCTCCATCAAAAGGCGGTTAATCGACCTTTTAAAGAATATTAGAATGTTTACGCTTAAAATTGGATTCATTCACATTTTTAATCCTCTAACATTTATTTTAAAAAGAAAAAATATTTGACAAACATATATAATCATTTTGTAGTTAGTTCTGTTCATTATCATCATTACAACAGCTAGGTGTTTACTACCATTTAAAATAAAATTATTTTATTATTAGAGTGCAACATATGATTTCAAAGAAACTCATTGTTGCCTATTGGGTAAGCCATCGAGCATAGCATTCCCAATAAATTAATATTAACATTTTATTCAAAAATAGGGATAAATATAAAAATTTCATATTATTTATTTACCTGGGTTTTTACATAAAATGTTAGGTTAATGAGTCATGTCTTTGGATCTATGAAGTATTCATGAACATATCTGAAATTTATAAACGAGACTTGGTGTCAAAAAAATTCTCCTTAGTAGGGTGTGATGAAAATTACCTTCCACCATCTTGAAAAATAAAATATCATAATAATAATTGGAAACAAATAAAATTATCATATGGAAATGGAAAGTAGGTCTGCAACCCATTAGAGATTAAGAATATGTTTGGTGTTTCCCTTTGTGATGATATATGCAACTTTAGGAAAATAATGTTTTAACAATATTAAACACCTCAAATTTTGAGTTATAAATAATTCCTCATAGATGGATAAATAATCATGAACATGTTAATAATATTTTTAAAAAATATTGTGAGGAGGTGAGCAATCATTGGAAAATTGTGTTTTTTCTTCCTACACTAACAATGATAGAACAAATGAAAGGAATAAAATACTAGGTTTATTGGGCATATATAATTATAAATATTTTACCCATCAGGTATTAAATTAACAAGTTGACCTTTTTTGTTTGTTCACTTTGATCACTAATAAAATTTTCATAATATTCCCCCTGATCCATGGTAAGACATCATCAAGCATGTGTTCTCAAACATCATGTACACCAATTACACCCATAAACTGTAGACCAATATTACATACCAAAAAATGTTTATTATTAGATAGTATACATGATGTTTAGAGAGTAAAACAAAGATTTAATAACCCCAACACTTGATGTTGCATATAAGGGCCTTTATGCTCTAACTCTCATATTTTCACCTTTTTCAAAGATGGAAAATATAAATCCAACATCACCAGTCACCAATAATGACTAATTTAAGAGGTTATCACTAAAGCAAGAAAATACGCACCTTTTTTGCCTCACTAATGTGGATGATAGTGTTTTACTTGAATCTGTACAAGTTCATAAGTCACCTTAGAGGTATCCTTTCAATAGTTTTCAGCCGGTTGTGATAAATTCCCCATTGGAACCTATTGATGGTGCTACCTTGTGAGTCACCTCACTAGAAATTTAGATCCAAGAAACAAGTATATATAATCCTAAAAAACAAATTTTATAATGGGAATTATATATAAATTACATCATCCTATAATGAGTCCAACCAATATATTCTATCATAAAAAATTGTGCATGATAATATCTCCACTCAAAAATTTCTTGTTCTATGTCATAACATAGAACAACCTTTTGGATGGGATAAAATCCCTATATTTTCTACCAAGTCTCACTACACCTTATAATACAAAAAATGGAAATTCCCAGATTCCTATTGAAAATTACATTTTGGTGTGGGAAGACATCCCCACATCAAATGAACATGTCTGTTGGCACGCCATGGATATCAAGAATGTACATTCTTATATCCCTTTAAATATCCGTATGATATGCTAATATATTTTTAAATTAAGGGAGGATCTTGATAAATATTTTAGATTTATGAAATAAGGACATAAAAAAGTTAATATCCTTACTTTCAGAAAATAATTTTAACATGTAAAAAAAGATCAGATGTGTAATTCAAATCAAATTAAATATCATCCCCATTATGGGGGATTACTAGAAAAATCTTGTAATGGATGAAGAACATGAACAGGATAACATCCTATTATCCCTAGGATATATCATCCCATATAAAAAGACAATACGATATGATTATATTCTGGTCGAATATGAATGGTTGAATATTCAAATGGAAGACTTAGTGAAAGCCTATATTCCCAATCCAACTGATTTTTGTTCTCATATCATAATTTTCACATCTATTGAACCTCATATCCCAACAAAAAAATCTGTTTTGACATATTTTAGTAGCATATAGGTTCTATTAACATATTCACGCTTCAATTGAAGAAAAACTAAACTTTCATCTTTCATTGGAATTTATGGAGAATGCCCAAACCAATTATCCCATTTTCGAGGTCTATCAAAAAAAATCTTATTTGGAAGATATATATGAATATTTCCCATATTCTCTCATTAACCATGTTTGACTAAAACATTAAATAAATACCAAATATTTCAACATACATTACAATTGTGAATAAATAATCTAATAAAAATTTTACAATTTTTTCATAGTGGAAATCACATTTTCCCATGGCTACACATAATTGTTTCTTGACTGAGGTAACCTCTAAAAAATAGAAACATATTGAAAAAAATTCAGAATGACCATTTTGTATATTATAAAATCCTTTGAGGATGATCTTGTATCTCTACACTGATTAATACCATCATTCATGAGTCCATGCAGTGCATGTCTAAAGAAAAATAGGGATTCATTAACTCTTTACGAGATGTAGTAGTACAAACCTACCATGATTGAACTCCTTACAGTAGCATGGAATTGGATTATAGAGATCTTACCATTGACATACACGATAGAAAACATACACGTAATAATATGAAACATATGAAATGAAATCCCCTCTTTCTGGGGAACCATTATATTGATAGATTCTCAAAAAACTCTAGTTAACAGTATATAGTTCCCCATATGCTTAGAGATACACTTCAAATCTGTCAACAAGTGATCAATAGCAACAAACCACATCTCTACCTTCCCTATGAAATGCCTCATTTTTTTAGAGAATTAAACTCTATATTGTCTATTTATAGAGGAATATATATCTAATAAGAAATAATATGGACTATACATATAATTATTATTGTATAAAAAACATCCACATAATGATTTCACTCATCAATACTTCTAGTTTTGATGTATTACATGTCCTAAAGGAGGAATATGAACCTAAATATGTTGTAAAATATGGGATAACATTGAAAACATAATGTATAAGAAACACCTTTATTAGCGGTTAAAAGACTATATTTTGACTATAAATGCAGACTACTGGAGGATAGTCGACACAATATTTTTATCTCTTATGATTTGAGGTCAAAAAACCAATATGATAGCATGTATCATTTTTTCCTCCAGAGCCAAGATACCATTCAAAAAATAATAACTAAAGCATAAAGAGACATATATATCAATAGATGTAATGAATATTAAACATTTCACGTCTCGAAATACACAGTGTTGGATTGTCTTCTAAGAATACATTCCAATAATTTCATATATGTACAAGAGATCCCATGGCCTTTCAATGCATGCAACAATTGTTTAATATATCCAAAATCCCATGTTTTGAATGAAAAAAATGCTCCAATTGGATGATGAGGTTTTCTAATAGGTTCCTATGTTAGTACCCTCTATAAGAAAAGTTATATCCATTAAAAAATAATAAATATCTAGATTCTTAAACCCCCTATTGATAAAACCTTCAATTATGATTATGTGTTGGACCCGGCCCATGCATGAGTGAAAATATAACAAATAACAACAATTAAAATCCAATCCATGATAATCATCACCCATGAGAAACCCAAACCTGGATGGAGGTGTTGATTTCTCAATAATTATCTCCACAAAGTGGTTATTTAATCCAATGATAGTCCATAAAAATATGTTGGTGGCTCTCAAATAGTAATAGACTGTAGGTCTGGGGGAATTTCTTCCTCATCCACCATCCCATGAGTCATCACATTAATAAAAATTTTAGAATGTACTAGAGATGGAAGTATTTGAACATCATTTGTAATGGTTTGGGAAATTGTTTACATCTCATCCAAGTTGATAGGTCTTCAACAAGCTTTGAGGTGGATTTTAATAATTATCATCACAATATTATTTCCTGCAACATGGTATACTCTTCTAAAAAAGGGACTTTTTCAGTATCCACTATTAAAAAATACCACATGGAACTAATAATAGTCTATATGATGTATAATTTATGATATGTAAAATAAATATATATAAGGGTTGAATATTAGATGTCGTAGTAAGAAAAACATATTATACAGAAGACCCCGATGTATCTCCAGAAGGGGAAGAAAGGACTTTAGATATCACATATTTATTGGATAATTAAGAGAAGATTTATGAAACATGTTATGCCTTCATGATTATTATCCCCATAAGTCAAATGGAAGATATGGGTCAAGGTGTGATACTTGATATATTAAATGTGGAAATGATTACCCTAAGAGGTGGGTTGATCAAAAGCACAAAACATGGTTACATGAACCATGAATTAGAGGAGGATCCATAACATGATGTCCCCAAATGTTGATCTACCACACCCTTGATAATATTACTCCTAAGATAAAATAATATTCTGGTTACATCCCCTTGACAAAAATAAAATGATCAAATAACATATAAGAAATACATACTGGCATACTATTTTGTTGTGATATACATCTTTTGAAGAAACAATGCGGAATTAATTAGATTCCATACAACCAGTGTGTTTCACGAATATGTCCAAGTGTATCCCACTCCAACAACCAATAGGGGAGATGTTATCCCACTAAAAAAATAAATTCATTACATTTTTATTTCTCATGATCTATGCTACATGATTATCAAATCACATGGATTGAGAATGTATATAATTTTACTATATTATATTTGTAACCTCCTATACATCAGGACAAACACCTATTCCAATCATAGATTGACATTCATTATCCCATGAATATCTGATGACTCAATAAAGCTTCACCAATAGCTGGTGATCAGGATGATTTACTAATATTGTGACCCCATTACACCTTAAATAAATTATTTATATTACATGTTGAATGAAATTAATTGAAGTTAAGTGTTTCCCCATGAAACATTCAAGTAATTATTATCCATATTTGGTATATGATATTGCATCTATTCCTAACATCATGAACTATGTTTTTTCAACCCTCGATGACATGAGAGATACATAGAAACCCCACTAAAATTTCATATTTCAATATAGCACCATGATGGGTCCATGAGGTAATAGGGTGGATGAAAAAATATACCTTCTTGATATAGTAAAGGAATCACTATTTTGGATAGTGTGTAATTTTTGCAACACTAATCATAAATAGAAAACTGTATATTATTATTTAAATGCGACCATTATAACATATTCGTTAAATTGCTAGGTATAAATATGAATAATTTATTTATGAAACAATTAAAAATATCCCATTAAATACAATTTTATTAGAAATGATTGGAAAATAATCATTTAATTGTTAGAAAATTAATTTTAATCATCAAATAAACATTTCCTTCACAAATGGCGTTTCGTTCAGTTTTATATTAATTAAAATTTTCTACACATTTTAGAAAATTTATATTTAAAAATTAGTTTCATTTTATAATTCATCATGAAAAAAATATCATATTGTGAAATTTTGAGATTTTTATAAAAACAATATTTTCTGATTAATAATGGTCAATACTTATTTTTATTGAAAAAATATTTTATTTTCCACATCAAATTATGTTATGGATTTGTTTTTAAATTTTATTAGATCTTATTGATATTAAAATGAATTGTTTTTACATTGGTTTAAAACATTTTGTTTTTATAAAAACATTTTTAATGTCAAAATGATTTTTTTTGGAAAAACAAATTTTCATCACGTTTTTTCGGTATGGTTTAAAATTAAATTATTAACTTTTAAATTTAGATATTTTTAAAAATTAATTCTATTTTTCTAATAATGAGGTATAAATTATATATGTATAACACTCATTTTATATATATATGAATTGTAAACAATGTAATTTTTGTTATCATTGTAAAGGGTAAATTTTACAAATAATGATTAAAAATATAATTAAAAATACTATAAAATGACTCACAAGCATTTATATATTTTATTAGGTGAGTATATCCCATATATAAATATCCATGGGTTGAGTATATGAACTTTTTTAGTCACGTCATTTTGATTATGAGATTTATAATATTTTATTTCAAGAGAAGTAACAATTTCCCACTATTGATTTTTAAAACTATAATATTATTAATATGTGGTTAACGAGAGGATATGTTCTAATATGAATAATATTTTTAATTTTAGGATTATTATACTCAAAATAGTATTTTATATATAATTTTTATTATTGATTTTATTAATTTAATGCATACACTATGCTGACACATTATTTATTTAATTAATGGAAAAAAACATTAAATGATAATAAAAATATTAAATTAACAATAATATGTGATAGTAAATGTAATAGATGATTTATATAGATTACATTTTTATTTTAAGGTTATATTAAATTTAATATTTGAATTATGTGTCTCATCTTTTAAAATGAATGGAATAAATTCTAAAATGTCACATTAGTCATATTTTATTGTAATTAATCAATTATTAAATGGTATAATGATTATAAAAATATTAGATCATAAAAATTGATTATTTAATTACTTATAATATCATTCATGATCCAGTTATAATTTTTTAAACCAATTATTGTATATATCAATACCCTTCTAGAGTAAAAAACCTCATTGTCAATATATGATTAAAAAGGGGTAACGAATGATAACAAAATATTAGAAGAAAATATAGTATATAAATTTATCATTTTTATTTGATGACATTATGTTGACTCGTCATCATCCTATATTTTTATAAAATCATATTGAAAAATAATTAATTTAAATCTTATTTATATAAATTCAATATGGTGAGATATTTCCAAAGTGCCCCAGTCATCTATTATAAAATAGCACCACATATTATCATTTATTCTCACAAAAAAACCCCATTTTTTAGACATTTCTTCTTAAATAACTTTCTATAATACCATATGATATACTAGAGGCATTATTTTTTGAATAATACAATTCTTAGTGGAATTAACGAGTTATATAAAGGATATTATCCTAAGAAGAACATTATTATTAACCAATATATTTTCTTTTATTTAATCATCAAATTCTATAAAATATTCTTTATACAAGCCGATATACTAAAATAATTTTCTAAAAAATAGGGTTATTTTATTAGGTAAATTAAATATCCATGACCCATATCCAACCACTGTCAAATGTGAAATAAAACCTTCATTCATTGGTAAATTGTAATACCACCTCTCGAAACGATGCAATTATTTTTCCATCCCTATGTATCATGGATGTTTATAATGATATATTTATGTTATATATATGTTATTAATGAAATATAAAAAAATTTAAAATTTAATATATTAAATATTTCCTTACCTTTCAATACACTATAAAATTAAAAAGAAATTGGTGGGAATATTTTGAAAACCACCTACATAGATCGATGTGATTTATTACTCTTCAAAACATCACATATATTATATAGAAGGGTATTTAAAGAATGAATAATATATTTCTGATATTATTTTTATGGAATAATGTAAAATACTTACATTATTTTCATAATTATCATCGTAAACTAGCAACATTATTTATCACAATGTACGGACAACCATCTCTATTATTGTAATATATTTTTTTATTACTATATATATTTAATGTTTTTATTTAAAAGTATAATATATTTATTAATGTTTTAATTATTTAATTATTATTTTCCTTTATAGGATGTAATGGTGTAATCATTATCAATAGTCAACCCACTAAAGATAATTTGTGCATACGAGCCAAATGTCATCAAAACATTTGAGATAAACTTGAGTTATTAATTTATTATATATGAAATAAATAAATTATATTACTGTAATATTAATCCATAATAATGATATTAATAATTAAAAAATTAAACTATATTTATTATTCTGGTAGATAGAGAAAAAAACATGGAGATTCGAACTCAATGTGAATCACATTCTTTTAAAAATAATCATTTGATGGAATTCTTCAAGACCACATTTCCTTAAATATCTATATATTCGAAAGATTATATAGAAAATGTTTATTTACAATTATAAAATGATTTTTATTTTATTTTTATCATGATTTAATTTTCATCAAAATGTTTTGAAAGGAACATTTATTTCATTTTCCAAATGAGGTATATTTTGATTATTCAAAAAAAATTATTGAATGGATGTTTCTCATCTTATAAGATGTAACTAAAATTTCATACCATCGTGACTAATATTTTTATTGAATATTAGTTTGAAATTTAAAAAGTAACATTTCAATATAAATATTATATAATTAAATATATTTTTAAAAAAGTTATTTCAAAATAGAATTGATATTTTTCCAAAATAATTCATTATTATGAACTATTTATTCTATTATTTTATTGTCCATGGATATCGAATATGATTATAAGAGGTTTTGTTAAAAACAAATGAAGGGTGGTTCCATTACAAACCAAATAATGGTAGTTCGATTATAACCTCCAATAAATTTGGTATGGAGGTCAAATGTATTGTTATTACAAATATGATATAGACTTGATTGATCAGGTTCTTCCTAAACGATAATCAGATTCTAACCACACAGGAATTCAATGAGTATTAAAGATAATTACTGAAGGATAATATTTATAAGCTAACGGTAATGGCCTTATATGAGTTTTAATAATTGTTACTCAAATGTAATGTTTGGATGGTAAACATGATTGTCCTTTAAGTTTGGTTATTATTTTTATCCCAAATCTATCAATGATTGTTATTCGATTAGTATCCCTGAAAAGTGTTCGGAAGAGAAGATGATTTAATTAAGTAAAAAATGACTAATTTTGAACCAAATGTTTATCTTAAAATTGAATATTTTTTAATGTATTCATGGACTGTTTATTTCTCTATTTCTCCAATGTCCATTAATATGATTTCATTCACTTCCCACACTACTACAATACTGGCCTTTAAAAGAATATGTATATATCAGAAAAATATAAAAATACTGATAAATGAAATTTTCATCCACACTATAGAATGTGTTAATAAATGTATCCTTTTTATCAGTGCTTTATTTTAGCATGGTTAAATGGTATCATTTATCGACTCTTTATTTTTAGTGATGATAAAAGGAACCCCTTATCAGGGAATTATGTTTGGGGATGATAAAGGGTACCCATTATCAATTCATTATTTTTGGCACTGATAAATATTTATTTATTAATGCTTCTTTAGGACAGACAAATGTATGAATAAATAGAATGACTAATTTAAAAAAATATATAAAAATGGAGTTTGTCAAAAAAAAATTAAAATTTAATTAAGTAAGTAATTATTGAAAAAATTGAAAAAAAATTTTATACTATATGAAATATTAAAATTTGTATTAATTAGATAATTTTGATAAATAATGTTACTAAATATTATTTAAATATATACATGTATATTAATATTTATAAATTTGATTTATATAGTAAAAAATTATGTGCTTTAAATTAAATAGTCATGTATTTATTGAATAATGGTTTTTATAATTAAAAAATAATATAAGTTAAAAATATTGTCTAATTGAATAGTATGTGGCATATAATTGAATGTCATTTTATTTTTCAATTTAACTTAGATAAAATTTACATTATATTTATTTCATAAATATGTAATTACTGAATTATTATATAAATTGTACACACATAAAACTAATCCAATTTTCAAAGTTGTTAATGTGTACTTATTTTTAATTTCTTAATTTCACTCATTTTTAACACATATTCAACCACTTTAAAGAATATATTCATTGATAATGTAAAAAATATAAATATAGATAAAAATTTATAAATAAATATATTTATAAATGTACATTTTCTATATTTATACTACTATATATTTATAATAATAAATAAATAAATATTCTTTTAATAAGTATTTATAAAATAATAAATAAAAAATTATATATATTTACATAATTATTGAATTTATAATAAATTTACATAAAAAATGAATATATATATATATATATAACAAATATATAATTATATAATTATATAAATATATATAAAGATATAAATATTATATTTAAACAATATTTCAATAATTAAAAAAAGTATTTATAAAATTATATTAATTATATAAACTCTATAAATATATATTTATTAATAATATATAGATATATAATTTTTTTTACAATTATAATTATAAATCCTTTAACCACGTTTAAGGAATTAGTGCTAATAATATTAGTCTTTATCGTCACATATTTTAGCACTAATAAAGATTAATTTTATCATCACTTTTTTAACACTCATAAAGACCTTCCTTTATTTGTGCTAAAAATGAACTCATTAAATGACTCTTTATCAGCACTTTATTATAATAGGTGAGAAATGTGACCCTATCTAATTAAAAACACTAATATTTTGGAAACCCATCATGATATCATAATTTTTTCACCGAAGCCACCTGCTGTCAGTGATCCTCCTCAGTGATTCAAAACTCATATCACACAACTATACTACCTCCAAATTCTTGAACATCTCACCTATCATCTAGTATTTTATTGATGTTAGAGTTTTAGATGTGTGTCTCAGATATTCTTCAACCAAGAAAGGTAGTCCTGTCGATTTTATTAATGTATTTTTTGTTTCATTTTTGATTTCTTCTTCGAAGATGTCATTATTTGTGGTCCAGTGAATGTATACTTGCACGGTAGGCCTTCATATTTTCTTAGTTTCCAATTTTGAATCATCTCTTGACTACTTATAGCGATTTTATTGTTTATGAACTAAATGGTGACACATCGATTCATATGGAGTACAGTTGGCTCTTTTATTTTGTTTACATTTATCAATTTGTTCACCCAATGTTATAAATATCCCAAAAATTTCCATGAATTCCTTGAGCCACATATAAAAAACACCCCTCACATACATGGATTTTGAAATAAAAATCGCATTAATTCCATTATTCACCTATAAACAAAGGAAATTTTCAAATAACTAATCATTGATATTTATATATTGGTCATTGTAAACATTAAAAATTATTATCATTGTTTATATAATGAACCTATATATATTATCTCATCCACATTGATGAAAACATTTAATCATTGAATAATTGTTTTATGTAATGATTATGATCAATTCACCATTTTTGAATTATATTTTCATTAATATTTTATCTAACCTTCAACATTGTGATCATTGATCTTATTTCAGTTCTTGTATCTCATCTTTCAATTTACACAATTTATTCTCATTTTGAAGAATTATAAATCTATCTATTTGTTTGATGTAATTCATATTCGTGTAATCCATTAGTAAATGAAATTTTTTCATCCAGTTAGAGTACTTTAAAAATCCTTGGCATGGGTAAGTGTAGTGATATGACCCCCAATGAGGTTTGAGATGATATCATATATTTATATACCATTAATTTTATATGTAATAATTCCTTAGGATTCTATGCCACTTGTTCTAAACCATTTATATATCTTGTAGTTGATTGACTAAGAGTTTATTATTCAATTTTATAATATTTGATTTTTTTATTACTCCATAATTGTCCATATTTTATTTACATTTGTTTATGGGATTGAAGACATATTTTATGTGGATTAATTATTTCCTTAAATTAAATTACCCATTTTCTTCAACATACTAAAATTCATTGAAACAATCAAATGCTGAGTTTCCCTTATTAAAATTGACCACAACATTCACTTTTAATAATGATTATCTAATGGGTTTTTATTTATATATTGTACAAAATTAATCTTTTATGATCCCAGTTGGATGGATATGAACCGAAAATGGATGGATTCTAAACGTTCGAAAAATGAATATGAATATTGTGTCAAACAGTTCATCACATTTTCAAGAGAGAATACATACGACCGTTCTAAAATTCAATCTCGATGTCTACATAGTTGTTATTCATGAAAAATTATTTTGGATGAGTTATAACAATATTGATGGCTATTTGGATCCATTTATCAATGAATCCTAAACAAGGATTGGTTGTGCAATATTCACAAAGATAATATCATAACTAAGGATTCTCTGTGCACTTCACAACTACTGGTTACCTCCCGCTTAACATAGAATCTAATCTAAACATACTTAATATCTTCCCTTTATTTCTCTCATCCCACATATGGAGAGAAACAAATTAATTATATTCATGATCATAGATATGGCGGTGAGCATGTGTGGGATGAGAGAATCACGGGGACGTCGGGCAGGAATCCCATGTCAGATTCTATCCTAAGCAGTAGTTAACCAACAGTAGTGAAGTGTACATAGAATACATATTTTCTATTAACATTGTGAGTGAATGTAGTGTCCTAGTTTTTTTCTAGTATGACATTGAAATATTTTTATGAATATTTTTTTGGTTGGGCACTGAGACAACATGCAATCTGAGACCTGGTGTTCCAAAAATTGATTTTCTTAAAAATGTTAAGTGTTTTTATATTACATGTGCGTGTTTAACTAAATAAAATGGTATATCTCTTAAACAGTTGATCAGATTATAAGTCTGAGACCAAAGTTGGTTTTGGATCATGGTGTTTCCCCTATGAACGACATAAAGTTAGTCGGCATGGGATGTTCAGACCCCCTTGCTCGTTGGTGGTTTGTTAGTTGGATAAATTAAATTATTAATTTACTAATTCCATATCTCAAACACAAATAACTTATGGGAGAGGGATCAGATGAAAAATATGAGGCCACCAATGAGCTCATAATATATTCTTTATACTAAGAAGTGTGTAACTTTGGTCGGTGTTGGGTGTTTTGCTTATATTCCATCCTGGGAAAATAATTTAATAATTAAATATTTGTATATTTACTTATTTAATTAATTTCATTTAACTATATTTGAGGTTATATGTTCATGGTTATGAGATCTTGTCCTCATGACCCCTTTTACATAGACTCTTATTCCTCTACTCTCTTATCCTCTCTGTTGACGAATGACAATGACACCTTGGAAACTTGTGGATTGAAGCATGAAAAATGAAACATCTTCTTCTCATCGTACTGTAAGTGAAATCCATTTCAATACTAAATAGATCCAATTCATGTGGGATTTAACATTGTTGATTTCTTACGCCGGATTAATTTTTCATGTTGAACATGAATTAAATAAATTAATTCACAGATAAAAAAACAATGGATTCAATCAATTTTTCTTCTTGTTTATCTTGAATTTGCAATTCATGAAGTAGGATATATTTTTAATTGGCAATTACCCATTTTCTTGATTCTCAAACACGATGTCCAAATAATCAAACCATTGATTATCACATAGATCGTGATATTTTCTTATTTATTCTATGCGCGTTCATGGTGTGTTCTTTATCACATAATAATCAAGCGCGTCAAGAACTCAATGATTTTTTGAGTGTGACATGTGGATGTGAAAATCATGAATGAAGGATTATAGTTTCACATTTAATTTTTTTGAGTTAAATATATTATATAATGGTGTGCAGAAATATTCTATAGCATGGGTTCGTTTAGGATTCTGGAAATTTGTCCAGGTGGTGGTTGGCATGACTCCAGGGTAGCAAGGCAGCATGGAGAAGGTTGCCTGGAAGTTTGGGGTGAGTCTGAATTAGCATCAGCCAGTGGTCCAGGTGAACAGTACGTGGCTAGGGGGTGGGGTATGAGACTGGAGAGGGATAACCAAGGCACAGGGGTGGAAGATGCGAGATGTCGAGGAGGTTATGGGAAAGTAGGACTGGAGGCTGAAGATAAATCATAAGAGGGATGCATGAAGGGATGGAAGCTAGGGTTCACATAGGGGAGGTGGTGTGAAATCTTGAATGATGTAGTTTGGTGAGTAGATATAGAAGATATAATTGAAATGATATAAAAAAAAATAAATGGAAAACAAGTAATGTGGGGAGGCTCCATTTGGAAGCCGCGTAAAGTGAAATAATGCACCATGCATTGATTGAATTTGGAGAGAATAGTAAGTAATTAATAATAAAAAATATTGTTATTATTACTTTTATTGATAAAAATCTTTTTATGTTGTAACTTCTTGGTGTGATCTTGTTTTCATGATCAGTCATCAAAAGTGAGACCCTGACTCGAAGACAGAAATTCTACGTCCTGTTTTGGGTGACTTCTTTGGGATTTTGTATTGGGTACCCAAGGTGTTCGTGAAATAAGAGATTTAATATTATTATTAAAAAATTAAACCACCATTACACCTGTGTGTGACGTCTGATTGTATTTCCCTCAACGGTGATGTGATCATGTTAATAAGAAGGTCAATTCGAGACTAATGTTGAATATTAAATTATGTTTTGCAGCTCGAGTCAACAAAACATTGGATATTGTTGTTGTTGTTGTTGTTTTTGTTGTTGTTTTGTTATTGTATGAACATGTATCCAACATATCTCCCTAATGCGAGGTCAAAATAGAGAACTGTCTACGACACTGAAATATTTGAGACAAAGCTATCCATATGAGATAATCCACATGAAATTCAGAGAATTTTTTTGTTTGGTCAGGTTGGATCTTATTCAAATCCAATAAGTCCCTTTAGAATTAAAATTCATATATCTTACAGACCGGGTGTCTAATTGACACGTTGTCTATTGTGTTGGAACAATTATTATATGAACGATCATTGGGTTACTTATTCGTGGGAATTTTTACCGGTTGAAATAAAAATGATTGCTTGAGGATTATTTCTTCCAGAATCTAGTGTGCTATGAGTGGGAATCCAGTGGATGGTTGTGACATGAAGAATAAGCGCAACCAATGTGGTTCATCATCAGAAACTCAATATTGGGATGATCTAGATATATGACTAATCATCCCAACCAGTCTACTAGTGACCAATACAGGTCACCAATAGCGACCAATATGGGTTAGCACTATCAACCAATATGGGTCAACACCAGCGACCAATATGAGTCAGCAACAACGATCAATATGGGTCAGTACCAATGACTAATATAGGTCAGCAACGGCGACCAATATGGGTCAACATATACAGACCAATGCGGGTCAGCATACAATGACCAATACGGGTCAGCATATAGTGACCTATACGGGTCAACAGTTGAGTTACTACAGATAGGATGACCTATCATTACCACTAGACATCCCTATCAATGTAACATGGAAGTAATACCATTAGATTGAGCTACCAACTTTTCCTTGTGCTTCATTATTTATATCATGCTTGTGATATTACATACAAATGTAGAAGTTAATTCTCCATCAAAGAACTGAGGTGAGGGAAACTTCTTACAATAGAGACTAAGATATTGAGGGATATATTGGATCTATGGTCCCCAAAATGAATTTTGTGTTCATGAGTGGTCCTTTTCACATGGGATCCCATGGTGTTTCCTAGGGAACAAGACTGTGACAGCGGGAAATATAGTGCTAGGAACTAGAGAATGTTCTAGAAGAATGTTTCAGATTTAGTACGTCCTTTCGGGCTAACCATTAATAATGGATGAGTTTTACCTTATGGATTACACCTTTTAGGTGGGTGCCATCAGGTATGGCCAGCTCATGGAGTGTGTACTCCTGATCCTTGTGTTACGCATTGTGCCTTCATTAGAAATCCTGGTAATGGATTGAGGTCAGAGCCTTGTGTTTCTTTGTGGATAAGACGAGTATATCCGGATTCCAAGATTATATGTTAGGGAATATACCTGGTGGGAGTTAGGAGATGGAGACCCCTAACTCTCTCGTTTGGGTTTCTTTGAGCGAGCTTATCTATTATTTGGTGTAGTTGTAATCTTTCCGTTCACTCTTAATTTACGTTATTCTTTCTCAGTGCTTCACTCTGCAGTATCTTTCTTGATTTTACATTGAAACTTCAATGAATCCTACTGAGTATTCATATAATCACCCCTAGTATGGATTTTTCAGCATTTGGTGTACCCATGTAGATGACAGACAGGTTGATTGGGATATCATAGGAGCTTAGGGATACGGTGTGCTTGGAACTTGTGCAGTGGGCGTAGCTTGGGGATCAAGAGTGGGACTCTTACTGCTGTTTTTCATTATCAAATGTTTCTGGGTTGTGGAAAATTTCAATTTGGGTGTGTATTTTTTCCACATTCCCTTTCAGATTTACTTCTCTTGTACTTGATCTATTTAGATGTATATTCATTTATTTTGGTTCACGTGTTAAATTAGGTTGATACATTTATTTATTTTTCCTATTTCGTTATTCATTGATTTGCATGTGTGTTCGTGTATTGGTTTATAAGAAAATGCCCCCCTATATTTTTTGTTCCTTCGGTGCTAGTCACCAGCACCAGGCCTATAGAGGAGGGCTTGGGGTAGTTGTGGATCGAGCCACTGTACGGTTTTGGTCATGAAAAAGTTTTGTCAGAGGCGAGGGTTGAACATTGGGTATTTTGATGGTAATTTCTTTAAAATGGTCATGGTTGGGTTTAGGGAAAATGTATTGACGTGTCTCAAGAGTGGATCTCAGGCCAGATAGTCGAGTGTTGGAATGGGCGGCTGACATATCAATTTAATAGGACCCGGATTACCCTCTTGTCGATGTGACACCATGAGACACCTATTGCAGCGAAAAATGGTACATGTATCATATAGGATTGAGTATTTTATTGTTCTTATCATGTCATATCCCAATCATTGATGATATATAGATATGCTCATCCGATCGTGGTACCCCTTGACAACATTCAGGATGTCTCCGTGAAGACAACCATCTAGGAGAGTAGCTATAGTTCATGATGACGATTCTATGTAAAACGAGAGCTCATTTCTCGACCATTATTCTGAGCCCCATTATCTAGGTGTTAATATAGAAATACTCCTTCCTATTTTGTAGTATACAATGCCAACAATTCATTCTGAGGATGTGTGCAGGTTGAGCGCACATGACAAGTTCGAGCACTAGATACTGTTGAGGTTCCACAGTGAACGAGTCCCTCAAACAGTGAAGGTTTGGATATAGTTGGTGGTCTGCCTCTTTAGGCATGTACGGAAACTAGAAGATTAGATGGAGGTTTTTGCAGTAGTCCATTTACCCGTAGTAGATGGAGGAGGGTGTAGCTATGTTAGTCAGATACAGGATTAGATGGCCCAATTAGGGGATGACTTCATGTAGCTCTTTTGAGAGGATTTATACCCCTTATACATGTCCTATGTTCGACTCAAGGAGATCATCCAGTTATAGAAGAGATGGATGATGGTGTCTGAGTATTCAAAAAGTTTCACAGACATTGATAACTACTCTCTGGACATTATCTATAATGGTAGTTTTCGAGAATAGATGCTTGAGCAGGGATTCTATAGAGGGGTCTATGTTATCATCGTTCCCTTGTCCATCCCCACCTATACTAAGGTGTTGGAGTAGGCACCGGTGGTAGAGAGATTCCTATCACATCACACTCCTAGTTGTGTTAGTGTGTTCAGAATAGTTCAGATGTCATTTCCAGCTAGTAGATACCAGACGATGAGATCTCAATGTAGGAGATCTTCTCATGATCAGTCTCAGGCATACGATCATATAGGATCCATAAAGCACAGTTGAAGCATGGTTGACGAAACCCACTATTTTGTGACCTTAAGGTGTGTTTGTGTAGTAGATTACCTTAATGGGATGTGCGAGAAGTCACATACTCTCCTAGTGCGGGAAGATTCAAAGTAGTTAACTTCCCTGCAGCTAACCCTAGTGGAACGGGTGGGTAAAACTTTCCTTCAGTCTAAGATGTTTAATCCTTCACTTCTCAAGCATATAAGAGAGTCTTGGTTGTGATTCTTCGACAGTAACATCATGTGTGACCAGATATACTTAGGCGTTTCACCGTGTGGATATTGTAAAGGAGGAAATCAGGAGAACTTGTTCCAGTGAAAAATGGTGATTCCAGTTGTTTCATGGGATGTATAAGATCGATCGAGTAGGCAATAATTCCCCATGTTCTATCTAGTCATTCGAGACTGTGCAAGGAGATGGTGAGGTTTCATACCACCATTCCTTATCCTAAATAGTTGGAGCGTGTACACGATGTCTTAAATGTGTTGTAACTAAAAAGATACATTTCTATTCCTACATATATCATCAACTGAAGAAATCTATAAGAAGGAGGACCACCCCTTTGGTCCATATTCATTGGTAGCACAGAAACATACATGTTTACCTAGAGGCAGGAGTGATATGTGTGGGCTTAGTATCCCGTGTTGTTTCTCTAGTTTCTTTCGAGGACGAAAAGCTTGAATATGGGAATAATTTAGAGACCTATTTTTTCTTAAAAAGACATTGAAATATTTATATTTATGTTTTAGAGTTCGGTGCTGAGACACCATTCAATTCCGTGACCCTATGTGCTCAGAATTAATTTTATAAAAAATTTATGGGTTTTTATATTATGCACGCTCGTTTACCTAAAGAAAATGGTATATCTCTTAAACGGTTTATTGGATAGGAACTCAGAGACCACATTTGGGTATAGATTCTATTGTTTCATCTATTCATGGAATAAAATACAATGGTGCGGGATTTTCAGACACCATGCACGTTGGTGGGGTGTTATATTAATAAATTAAATTATTAATTTTTTCATTTGGTATTTCAAACCCATATAACTCATGGATGTGGGCTCAGATGAAAAATATGAGGCCATCGATGGGCTTTGAATTTAGGATATACCCTATGAAGGGTGTAACAATTGTCGGTGTTGGGTGTTCGGCTTATGCCCTATTGAGGGAATATAATTAAATAATTAAATATTTTTTTTATTTAATTATTTGATTAATTTAGTTTAACCAAGTGAGAGGTTATAAATTATTGGTTATGTGATCTTGACCTCATAAACATTTTTCCAATGACTTTTCCTCTTCTATTTTATGTTCTTTATTGATGAATGATGGTGGAAACATGGATCCAGGAGGATCGAACCATGACAAATGAGAAATCTTCTTCTAATTGTGGTGTATGTTTAATCATCGTCAACACCAAATGAATCTAATCCAAGTATTATTTATCAGTGTGGATTCATTTCACTGTTTAATTTTTTATGATGAATTAAAATTAAATGAATTAATTCACGAAACAAAAAACAATGGATTGAGTCAATTTTGATTCTTGTATATCTTGAATTTTAAATTATTTTAGAATGATATATATTTAATTTTCAATTCCTTGCGTTCTTGATTCTAAAATACAATTGTCAAACAATCATGGACATCAATTCCCACTTAAAAAAATTTCTTATTCTTTCTCGGTGCGTTCTTTGTGTTTTTATCATAAAAAAATGATTATGTGTGTCATGAACTCAATGTTTTGTTGAGCGCGACACACAGATA
The DNA here is from genome assembly GCA_963277665.1 of Viscum album. Classification (NCBI taxonomy): domain Eukaryota; kingdom Viridiplantae; phylum Streptophyta; class Magnoliopsida; order Santalales; family Viscaceae; genus Viscum; species Viscum album. The sequence continues at coordinate 290,941,226 of OY728143.1, read as the reverse complement.
CAATGATCATGTCACATAGATCATGGATCCAGATTCTTTTTTTTTTGTGTTAAATCGAATCTAGAATGGTGCATAGAAGGATTACATGACACGATTCTAGAAAGGGTTCTTGTTCATCTATATGGTGGCCGGAGAAGCTCCTAGAGAGCAAGGTAATGTAGAAAAGGTTGTTTGGTAGTGTGCGGAAAGTTCGAGGAGGCTTCGGTCGGTAGTTCTGGTTTGTAGAAAGTGGTCGAGATGCAGGGTACATGACTAGCAAGGGAGGACCACAGTGTAAGTGTGGCCGGTGCGAGATGGTGAGGCAGCTTCGAGAAAGCAAGGATGGAGGAAACATATCCAGTTGAAGAGGTCTACATGAAGGGTTGGACACTACAGTTTTCACCGAAGACGTGGCGTGTAATCATAAATGATGAAGTTTGTTGATTGGAGAAAGAATATATAAATTAAAGGATATGAAATAAAAACACAATATATGGAAATTTATTAATGTGGGTAGGTGCCTTGTTGAATTCACATACCACAAAATAATGCCCCATGCATTGTTTGAATTTGGAGAAAAACAAATCAATTGTAATTAATAAAAATAATGAAATATTGTTATTATTACTTTTGTTGATAAAAAATTTCTATGTCGTAACTTATTCATTCGAACTCTGTTTCTCAAACCATCAGCGGAAGTGTGACCCTGACTTTGAGTCAAACATTTCAAGTACAAAATTTGATGTCTTTTTTGGTTTTCAGATCAGGTACCTGAAGCCCTCGTGAAATAAAAGATTAAATATTAGTATTAACTCTTCGACACGCCATAACTCCTGCATCTGACGTCCGATTGACTTCCCGTCAATAGCGATATTATCCTGTCATTAAGACGATCGATTCAAGTCTAATGATGAATATTAAATTCATGTTCATGGATCACATCCAATAAACAAACAATATTATTATTATTATTATTATCGTGAGATCTTGTATCTGATATATCTCTCCCGTACAGTGTCAAAATGAAGAACTTTCTACGGTGATGAAATCATTGAGATGAGGCGGTACTTTTGATATATTCCACTTGACATTCAGAAAATGTTCGAGTTTGTCTGGGTTCAAACGTAGTCAAATCCAATCGAGCCCTCGGCACTAAAATGCCTATAGCTTACAGACTAGGTGTCTGATCGATGTGTCGTCTTTTGCATTGGAACCATTACAACATGATGGATCATCACGTTACTTATTAGTGGGACTTCAAAACAGTTGAAATATGACCAATGGTTTGAGTAGAGGGTCTCCCAGAATCATGCATTATATGAGAGGGAATAAGGTGGCTAGATGTGACATGAAGAAGAAGAACGAACAATGTGGGTAAACATCAGTAACTCTAGAGTGGGATGATCTAGTTGTAAAACTAATCACCACTACCTCTGTACCAGTGAAAAATATGGGTCAAACCTATAACCAATTCGGGTGGGAATAATCGACCAATAAAGGTTAGCACCAGGCACCAATACGGGTTTGCACCAGTGACCAAAATGGGTCAGCACCAGCGACCAATATGGGTCCGCACCAGCGACCAATACAGGTCATCATCTAGAGATAAATACAGGTCATCATACATGAAAAATAAAGGTCAAAATACAATGACCTATATGGTTCAGCAGTAGAGTTAGTATGTATAAAATGATCTAGCTTTTTTACTAGTCATCCTTATCTCAGTAACCTAGAAGTTACAGTGTTAGAGTGAGAAATCACTTTATCTTTGAGCTTCATTATTTAGATCATTCTTGTGATATTACATACCAAGTTAGACATTATATCTCCCTAAATGGAGTGAGGATTTGGAAACTTGTTATTGTAGAGACTATGAAATCATGGGTTAGACTGATGTAGTGTTCCCCCAACTGAATACAGTGTTGAGGAATGGGGATATTCTCATGGGTTACCCTAGTCATGCATCAGCTGTCGGATCATTAAAGAGAGACCTCTGGTGTCGGACACTGGAGGAAATTATAGATGAAATTTTCTGATAGAGAATTTCCTTTCGAACGTAACATTAATAATGTTTGAGTTTTACCAGATGGAGTACATCTCTCAGACGGGTGCCATCAGGGATGGACAACTAATGGGGAATATACTCTGGATCCTTGAGTTACATTGGGAGACTTCTTTGATAATCTTGGTCATGTCATGAGGTCATATCCTTATGTTTTTTTGAGGATTAGACTAGTATATATGGATTCTCCAGGTATATGTATGGGCATATTCATGGTGTGAGTTGAGAGGTGGAGATCCCCTTACTCTCTTGTATGGGTTTCTTTGAGCATGCATATCTACTATTGGGTGGAGCTATACTCATTCAGTTTTGTTGTACGTTGTTATATATTCCTTCTACACTCATTAGGACCTCTCTTGTTGCTCTCTCAAGTAATTAGGAAATCCTAATATTCATTCTTATGCTCACCCATGTTTGGAATTTTTCCGCATATAGTTTATCATTGCAGGTGACGGAGTGGTTGATCATGATTTCAAAAGAGCATAGGGATATGAGTGCTCAGACCATGTGAGGTGGTCATATCTTGGTATTTAGGAGTGGGACACTTGGAGCTATTTTACTTTTACTCATGTTTCCATGTTGTGGAACTATTCTAGTTGGGTGTGTATTTTTTCTCCGTTCCCTGTCAATATTACTTTTCTTGTACTTGTACTATTTAGAGGTCGATGCATTTATTTTGGTTCACTTTTTATAGCAGCGTGGTACCTTGTTATATATTCCCTGATACTTTTTAATTGTTTTGGTTTCATGTGAGTGTACAAGTTCTTAGGAAAATTCCTCCCAATGTTTGTTGTGCCTTCGGTGCTAGTCGCCATCCCCTGGCCTATGGAGGTATTCTTTGGGTAGTTTCGACTCGAGCCCGGGAATGGGTCGTGTCGTGACAGCGATGAACAACCATTCCTTGATTTACATCCATTGATCAATGGTGAAAAAAATGTCAATATCATTAATTGTCTCGTGGATTCCTAACATCCATATAAAATTTTAAACTATATTGTTCTTCACAGAGAATCCGTAGTTTTTTTATTATATAATATCTTGAATAAAGAAACCATTTAGAAATATTTAAATGCAATGTTATGATATTGTTTCATCTGGAAATGTGGATGACCTTGTATGCATAAGGTTCAAACATTCTAATCGGTTTATAATGGGTTTGTTCATAGAACTGAAAACATCCAATGATTCTATATCTATTTGGACCGATTTTCCAAAGGTAGGTGCTCAATAGTTGTGGATCGATGAGGCTTAAGAATTTTAATTGTTCGAGAGGATGGGAGGTCGGACTCATCACACATTTTTGGGGGGAATTATTGTCTACTCCAAGACTCTCATTATAGATTTATGTTATGTTCATGAATCCTTATAACATTACCATGTTTCAAAATGATCTTTCGTTAAGATCTCACAATCAATGCTAAATATGTATGAGATTTAGAGAATCATTTATATGTATTTGAGGTTCTTCATCGATAGATAATCATCTGTATTTGTTATAGATTCTTAGTCAATGGTATCCTTCAACACATTATATAAAGATATCTTTGTCATTTTGATAACTATTCTGGTTTTAAAGCCACTCATCAAGGCACTTGAAGTTTATTGTCATTCAGAAGGACACAGATTATTTCAGAGTTGGGATCGTACCCGTAGATGGGCTACCTACGTATCCTTGTTTAGAATAGGAATTAGAACCCCCGTAGTTCGGGAATTAAGATATAGTTTAACGTCATATTGGACAGATGAGAATTAATGGATGATAGGCTTGAACCTTAGAAAGGATTCCTACGTACTCCACTTTTAGGGTAGATATCAAATTCAACGTAGTTCAGTTAAGAATTGTGGGGCTTACGTATGATTAATGGACTGGAGAGATGTTTCACTGTTACTTTTACACTCTAAGCTCACATGATTCATGCTCGGTGTGAGAAACAAGAGGTATCAGTAAACCTAACGATATGTGCCACAAAAGATGCAGTCACAAGGAATGATGTGGGGCTTACATAAGTATGAATGCCCAAATAGATGATCATCAGGACAATCTTCAGTGGAGAAGCCCAGGAAAATGGTATATAAAGGTATATGTGCTTTATGGAGATTTGGATACATAACTTAGGTATTAATCTAGAGAAATATGCCCAAATTATAGGAGACTTACTATTGGGTTTTTTTTCCTGAGAATGAGGTCCAAATCAAAATGAAATTATGTCTGGTTAAGAGAAATTATGATTGGGGCTTATTCTTGAGATGGAGGCACCGATTAAAGGGACTTTAGAACTGTGGATTGCTCATGAGAAGGAGGCCTAGGTTTAAGGGACTTGAGAACTGGGGATTAATCTTGAGAAGGATGCCCATATTTGGGAACTTGAGGATGGGGCTTACTCCTAAGAAGGATGTCCATTTTAAGGGATCTTGGACTGGGGACTTACTCTTGAAAAGGAGGCCTAGGTTAGGGAATTATGATTGGGGATTTCTCCTGAGAAGGAGGCTGAGGTTAGGGAATTATGATTGGGACTTACTCTTGAGAAGGAGGCCCATGTTAGAGAACTTGGTGCTTACTCCTCAGGAGGATACGCATATTAAAGATATTCACATCTTAAAGGATGATGTTGAATGAATGAAATATAAAACCTTAGTGACATATAGACATGTAAATCAATAGGTTTTGAGATATGTTCCACAGAATTCCTTTCATATAAGGAATCCAAAAAAGGAACTATGTCATAAATGATTTTGAAAAGGGTTTTGAAGCCTAAATCTTGATGGGGAGTGGTGGATTTGAAGAAATGTGTTGAATAACCAAGATGGGCACCCAAAAAGAGGTAGGCACACAAGTCCTGTTGGGGCGGGCAAGTATTGGTCGTGCAAGTATAATTGCGTGACACATGTGTACCTGCGCGACGGTCAACCCATAGGGTAATTCTTGGGTGAGGCTTGTTCCAAGCCTTTATTATTATCCCTAGAGGATTCCAAAAGAGTGGCGTGAATGTTCTGTTGAAGGGATAAGTCGGTGCACAAGTATGTCCATTTCCCTTAAGGGTTAGACACTTAGGTGCGCAAGTGTTGGTGCATTTCAACACATAGTCCTTGTACGCCCTCAATAGATCGTCCATTCTAGGTAAAAAATTACCATAGAAGTGTTCAGAAGACTTCAAGTATAGACTAGGGGTTCGGTAGATTAAATCTGACTTTTGGAATTTTTTCGTCCCTGAAATGGGGGCCCCACAAGGGGTATTTATAGGCTACTAAATACCTTGTCCGGAAATCAAATAGGGTGCGCAAGTCACCTGTGTGCCTAATATGTGGCGCACAAGTATAAATGCACAACCTTGATGAAACTTGTGTGGCCCTTATTTAATGGAATACTTGTTCATGCCTTTGTCAATATTTGATGCTTCTTCAAAGGATTAATCACTTTATGCTAAGTTATTCCCCTTCATTAGTCATTAGACTCTGTGATGAAAATTAGCATAAAAAAGTCCCCCCCCTCAGAGTTGGATCCAAAAGGAAAGAGGATTTGACTCTAAGGTAAAGGAGAAAACCAAGGAACGGTGGTGCAGATGTTTTGAGCGCGCAGGTAGCGGCGCGCAGGTGAGAGTCGCACAGGCTTCGGTGCACATGCTTGTGGCCTGGACTATAAATATGCGCCCCATTCTCTTGCTAAGCACCCGGATTTGAACGATTCTGAGCTCTCTCCTTGCAGGTTGCTCTCATCCTGCAAGTGAACTTTTTTCTGTGGTTTCATTGATTCTATTCATGTCGTGCTTTTATAGAGGTATTTGTACTTGAGCGGCGATACCTAAATTCCAAACATGCACAACATAGTTACACTTGCGCGCCAACATTGGACATGCGCGCCTTAATTACTTAGCCATTTTTTCTATATTCTTCCCAAATTTTAGGAAAAAAAAACTTACTTAAGAGTTAATTATTTGACCTTTTTGAAGATTAAATGGATCCTAGAAGAATTGAAACGACAGATGAACTGGGGAGAAATAAAATTAATGATATGATGAACATTGTTGACCAAGATTACTGTGATATATGTGACAACACTCTCCCAGATTTGGCCAAGTACATGAAGAAGTATCATCTTAATTTTCCACATAGCATCTACTTGCCTCTATATGGGCATGGTCATCTGCAAGAAGTCAACATTCCATATTCAAAGAACTATATGTCTGAGATTCAGGTGCACTGCTACTCCTCTATTTCAGTTATGTTGTTCATTAAGAGCAACAACAATGGTGTGAAATTTCAAATTCTTCCTCCATGCCATTTCATTGCAAATATGAAAATGGAAAACCCATGGGATTAAATGATTTCCGATGTCGGATGGTGGAGGAAAGACTATCATGGTATTTAAACAATATCTGAAAAGGTTACTCTCTCCAAATGGCTCTTTACTTCCAATGCTTCATTCTCATATCCATGTATCCTTCCTCCATGTCTCTTGGACAGAAACAGAGTCACTATTTGACCAGCAAGAAAATTTTCTCAATTCAAACTCAAGAACAATCTTTTACAATTGTTACAAGAATAGCTAGTATCACTACATCTCTTATTGTATCTGGTTGAATGAATGAATTAAAGGTTGCTGGTGATGATGCTCGGGATGTCATAAATCAAATAAAGTGTTATGTTGATAGACTCTTGTAATTCTTGGAAAAGAGAAGAGAATACAATATGTGGATATCCTTCTAATTCTTGTGCATCAATGAAAGATACTTTTATCTTTAATCATTTGTGTCTGCATTCTATTGCTACCTGATTTAAATCATTAAATAAGCCAATGGGCCTAGTAAGCATGGTTTGATTTTTTCTAGGATTATAAAAATAACTCTACAAACATTGAATATTTTTATTACTCAATGTTACCTAAAACATACAAAATGTATGTTTAGTGAGATGGGGCTTGACTTTTGTTCAGAGTTCTGTTGTCTTTTGTGTGTAGTTTAAAGTCATGCACGTCGAACATAAAAAAATCTAATGTATAAGGTCAAAATAGCATTGACCTAATGGATTAAAATTGACTCAATTCCTTGATAATTTATTTGAAAACATATTACCATATTCAAGTATGTGGGGAAAATGTAATCTATGACTTAATAAATTTTGAATCTGAGGAATGATATGAAAAAAGGGCTAAAATGAATTAGAAGAAGTATTTCCCAAGAATAAAGTTACAACTATTTAACAAAACCATTAGGGGGTTGAATTATGTAGGGTCACATATGGGCATTGGCTTCATAGTCAAATAATAGCATCTTTTGGCTGACAGGTCCGTTATGTAGACTACTAATGCAAGGCCGCCTAAGGGAACATGCTGCATAGTCATGAAAAATAACACTCGGAAATTTTACTTTATTATTCCTAAAAATCCAGTGATTTTTTATGGAGATTAAAATTTTCCAAAGCATAGATTCTTCGGTATTGAGAGAGGAACTCGAATATATAGAGGATGTTTCCAATCAATATTATCAATTAATTGGATGAATGTCACTTCTCCGAAGGTCTAACCCAAACGAAGGGAAGAGAAATATAAACAATAGACTTGAATACTTTTAGATAATGAAAAAGTGTATGATACAAATATGTTAAGGATGACTATTTTTGCCGATTCCTATATATTTTAATTAAGACATATAAGGACAAAAGTGTTTTTCCTCCCAAGAATGAAGTTACATCTTTTTGATAAACCCATTAGGGGGTTGAATTATGCAGGGCCGCTTAAGGGAATTGGCTTCATAGTCAAATAATAGTATCTTTTGAATGACAAGTCCATTATGTAGATTGTTTATGCAAGGCCGCCTAAGGGAACGTGCTATATAGTTAGGCAAAAGAACTCTCGGGTATCATATATTTTGTGACTAGAAGTCATGAAAATGGTTATGGGGATCTATAAATATTTAAGGTTAGGATTATGACACATCAAAATGGGCATTGTTTAATGCATGTAGAGATACACAGACCAATGATAACCATAATCATGTTGTGGATGAGTCCTGAACTGAGGTACTGTACTTCACTACATATCTCATTAGGATGAGAATCAAGCCAAATGTAGTTGTTGAAATACATTTTAATGTCATGTGGGACGAGAGTGTATGAGATCACTGTTTAGGGTCATAGAGCTTGGACCATAATAATGAAAACACAATGTTTGTTTTATAAAATTGATGTGAATGAAGGCTAGGGTTTTCATACCACATTCATGTTTTCACAGGGGGACTTTTAAGCCAAGGGACTAAAAGTGGAATTTGGGGTTAGGCCCAAAGACATGGGTCTGGATTCAAGGGATGCTTGAACGTTACTACATATCCCATAAGTATGGGAATCAGGACGTACGCAATTAATAAAATACCCTCTCTATAGATTTGTTTCGTACAAATGAAGGGTAAAAGGGGACTTTAGTGCAATGATGGTTTGAACAATGATTAATGGTTCGGTAATTACCATGTATGCATGTAGTATTTGGAATATAACATGATTGGAGATCAATGTAAATAATGATTCCCTCTCAGTTGAGGGTGTCAATGAATGTTGTATTTTATTATCATACCGGACCAAAAGTGTGATGAGTTTAACGTTATATAGAAAGGACGATGGTGAACCAATGTAAAAAATATTGGTTCTGGGGGTGGCTTCATGAATCAACATCGTATGAGATGGAGGTGAACTGATGTGAAGAGATTGGTTTTGGGCTTGAACCTTAGGAGGTGACTACGTACCCATCCTTGAAGGCAAGGATCAAAGTCCGTGTAGTTAGATTAAAGAAAGAATTGGTGATCCAGTTTCTCTTGAGGAAAACTATGTAAAAAATGGTATTGGGACTTGCACATGGTTAGCAGCCCTGAAAGGGTGTTATAGTTGAAGTTTACTCTAAGATCATGTGAGTTATACTCAGTGTAAGAAACAAGAGGTAGCAATAAACCCTAACGATGCACAGTTTAATGTCATGTAGGACATATAAGGGACTGTGTAGTTTAATCCCATTTAGTAAGGATAAAATAGGGGTTGTATAGATTAACGTCATATATCAAGGACTGGTGATGTATAGTTTAGCGTCATGTAGCTAGGACGTATGTCTATTCCGTTAAATGTCTTGTAGTGAGGACAATGGAGACACAGTTTAATGTCATGTTGGACATATTAGGGATTTCTTCACAGTTTAATGTCATGTTGGACAACACAGTTTAACGTCATGTTGGACTTAGGTGGGAAAATACAGTTTAACATCGTGTTGGACGAGTGCTGCACAGTTTTGCATCATGTAGTTAGGACATTGGTTATGCCGTTTAATGTCTTGCTAGACGTAAGAGTATTTGTGTTACACAAAATACATCTTTAGAAATCTGGCATTGGTTGCAGTCGTGATGAGTTCTCTATCCATTTAGATTAAATAATAAGCTTCATTTGAGTAGACCTTATGTATTGAGTAAGATCCTTCCCACAATGGTCCAAGCTTGGGAGGTTTCTTTCTTGGTATCATTGGAGTTCTGAGTACCAATACCAATTCTACCAGAATTAATGAATAAAGACATACTTTTTTGTTGAAAGGTCGTGCTATTCGATTCTGATAGACATCCATGTGGCGCAGGGCACACAATCTTTTTTCATCTAATCATTCCAATTCATCCAATCGCTTTTGAGAATGTTCATCTGTAGATGACTAATCACAAATGTATACTCTGAGCGAGGGTAATTGAACCTAAATTGGCAAGACTAATTCCATTCCATATTCCAATTAATATGGACTTTACCATGTTGCAGTGTGGGTTATGGTCTGATAAGCCCATAAAGAATGAAAGAGTTTATTAGGCTATGGCTTCATATCTTTTTCCACCATCTTTTGCAGTAAGATTGAAAGTGTCTTGTTAAAGGATTCTATTTGGCTATTTTCTTCTACATGATACCGAGATTAGTGGTTGGATTTGATGTTGTATTCATGATACAACCACCTTACCTCGGATGAACAGTAGTTGGTGCCATTATCCATCAATATGGTGCGAGGGACACCAAATCAGGTAATGATGTTAGACTTGATGAAGGTAAAAATGCTTTTAGAACTATGTTCTTTGAGAGGTATTTCCTCTGCCCATTTGGAAAAGAAGTCAGTATCTGTAAGAATATACTTAAACTGCTTAGATGTAGCAGAAGGGTAAGGTCCTAGTACATCCTTTCCACATGTAGAAAATGGCCATGAGTATTTAGCTGTATGAAGATACACTGGGGTTGATGAATGAAGTTAGAATGTACATGGAATGAATGAAACTTCTTGGTGAAATCAACACAATCTTTTATCATTGAAGGCTAAAAGTATCCAAGCCTTCGCATTGAACTGATAGTATATGTCCAGACAGGTGGGAACCACAAACTCTTGCATTCACTTCTTTCATGACCTCCATTGTCTCTTCACCATCAATGCATCTGAAGAGAATTCCATCAAAAAATATTTTGTAGAGAATTTTCTCTAGGTGATCTGGGCTATCATAAAGAGTAAAATTGATGACACTTCACCATATTTTTTCTTTCCTGGATCTATCAGGTGGGAGTGTTTCATTTTGAAGATATTCCCTGATTGGTGGAATCTATTCTGTAGTATGACTATATGGTTCAGAAATGGGACTAATTTCATTGGTTTACTCTATTATGATTTGATCATAAGGTGAAACTGTATGATGTTGCACAATAATAATGATTGTCTCATCCCAATTTGGATCTTTTAGAGCTGTGGCTATATTAGCCAATGCATCATCTTTGACATTTTGAGATCGCAGGATATAAGAAAATGTCGGTTCGAAAAGAAATTATGTCCATAAATCTCTGACAGAATCATACAAAGGGATTAACTATTCTTTTCGGATTTAATAATCCCCATTGACTTGTTTGATTACCATGTCTGAATCACCTTTCACCTTTAAGTGTTTCACATGTGCCTGAATCGCCAACCCCAATCCTATGATGAGAGCTTGATATTATGCTTCATTATTTGTACCACCTTCCCGCAATAAGAACGAATAAGGTAGAACTGCCTTTTATGGGGAAATAATCACAATTCCTTACCCAAATTTGTTGAATTTAGGATCTTCCATTTTCTTCCCTGTTGGACTTCCGGAAGCACCATCATTGTACATTTCCAATGTTTGAAGATTATATTGAATAATGAAGACTTCCTCATCAAGAAGTTTATTATCTAAACTTGTATCTTCTACTGAAGGATATTCATTAAGGAAATTAGACAGAGCTTGGCCATTTATTTCCTTTTGAGACACATACTGGATATCATATTGCTACAATATAACTGCCCACATTTCCAGATGTCTGGTAAGAATTGGACGGCTAAGGATGAATCTGAGCGGGTTATGGTGAGATACAAATTGGACCTCATGATGTTACATGTAGTGTCTAAATTTCTAAACAGAAAATATTAATGCAAGACAACACTTTTCAATACATGAATATCTGGTTTATGCTTCACGCATAGTCCGACTGAGATAGTAAAGGCTATTTTCATTCCCAGTATCATTTTTTTGGGCAAGGAAGGCACCCAATGTTCACTCTAAAGCTCTCACATAGAGAATAAGTGGACTTTTTTAAACATGTGACATTAATACCAGTGGACTCATGAGATATTTCATGAGGATATCAAATTATTCTTGACATTTTTCATTACACTGGTAGGTGACTCCTTTCTTCATTAATTTGGTGAAGGGTAAATTTTTTCCTGTCAGATTGGCGATGAAACGCCGAATATAGGCCAAGTGTCCTTGAAGTCCTCTCAATTCATTCAAATTTGTAGGAGGAGACAAACCATGTATTGACATTGACTTCTCCGGATCGACTTCGATACAACTATTGCGTTCAACAAAGATGAGAATGTTTCATGCGGTTACCCCAAAAGCACATTTCAAGGGGCTCATCATCAAATTGTGTTGAAAAAGTTTGTGTAATATGACTTCCAAATAATCCAAGTGATTAGAAAATTGCCTATATTTAACCACCAAATCTTCCACATAACATTCAAAAAATTTCCCTAAAAGGGATTGAAGATACGATGCATGGAACACTGATATGTTGCGCCTACATTATTCAGGACAAAGGAAATTACGTGATAGAAAAACACACATTGAGGGGCTTTGAAGGCTGTAGATTGTTCATCTTCTAGAACCATTCATATTTGATTATACCCAAAATATCTATCCATGAAGGAAATTGATTCATATGTAGTTGTTGCATTAATCAAGAGTTCTTTAATCGGAAATGGAAAATCATCCTTGGGACAATAATGATTAAGATCATTGAAATAATTGAGAACTCTAATTTTTTCATTATTCTTTTTCACAAGGACAATATTAGGCAACCATTTTGGATATTGAACTTCTCTGACGAAGTTAGCTTTGATAAGCTTATCCACTTCAGCTTCAATTTTAGAAACATAAGATGGGTGTGTTCTTCATGAGGCTTTCATGAATCCTCGATGTTCTTCTAGTAAACCCAAAGGATGAGTAGAAAAATCAGGATCAATCCCTTGAATTTATATATAGTTCCAAGAAAATATATCTCAATTTATCTTTAAAAATAAAATATACATTTCTTTCTCTTCAAGAGTCATGTGTTCACTAATTAAAGTCGGGCGTGGATCTTCTTTTGTACACAGATTTATTTCTCTGAGTTCATCCATAGTTCAAGAGATACCCTCTTCAAAATCTAGAGGAGCATCCTTGAGGTTGTCCTCTTCTTCTTTACCACGTTTTATTTCTTCTATTTCTACTTGCATAGTAAATAATGAAGCATAATTTACATGATCAGGAGAGATATTAAAATTTGAACATCTTGAGGAAGAAGCTTCGATTTCCGACCCTATTGATGATTAAGGGTCTTCCTTGGGTAATAAAGAGGAGATGATGTATTAAGAATCGACATCATCGTTCACCTATGACATTTCTATCACTTCTTCTATCCTGGTCGTTGAAGTATAGATTGGCTGGATTTCAGCCGATGAAATGAAGACATCTCCATTTGAGCTTTAATCATTTTTTGGAGAGTCACCAATTTCTACAATGTTGTATGGCTTTATTTCTGTAATTGAAATTATGGAAGTTTTAATAAGTGTATTTGGAATCGGGTCTATTCGGTCAATTTGACTGATAGGAAGCACATAATCAGTACTCACATGTGTGAATGGGTTTACTGGAATCTTTTCCAAACCATATAGATCATTAACTTTGGTAACCTCCCTTGTTGTGGATTTCTCATTTCCCTCCATGTGATAGAATTCCGCCTCAAGGTATAGATATTCACATGTTTTGAAGGGGATTTATCACCATTAAATGTCCTAATTTGACAATTGAAACAATATTTGTGAGATTTATGGTATGATGAAGGGATATCTGCATATTGATATAGCCACAGTCCTCCAAGAAAAATATTGAAGGTTGTGTCATGTCGAAGAACAATGAAATATGAATTGGATACAAGGTCTCAAAACTGTGTTTTGAGTGTGATCTCACCCAGAGGTTCTTGTTAATTATTATCATATCATTGCAACATCAAAGTAGAAGGAGATAAATAAGATTCGGTGACTCCCAGTCTAAGAAGTGTACGAATGGGGATGAGGTCGAATCATGAACCATTATCAATGAAAGCTCTTCGGATGTCTACATCATTGAACATTATAGATAAATAAAAAGGTCTAATATATCCATGCACAACATCATCTTCATCTTTATCTGTAAAAGGTATCACTGCATGTAATTCTGTAGGACTATTCACCACATGGTAGACTTCAGCTACATCAATTTCAGTTTCAAATTCCCGAGGACTTGACAATTCCTCAATGAGTTCCTCTCGAAGATCCTTTGATAAATTCAAGGCATCAATATTTTATAACATGGCCAGTACTTGAGCCAAATGCTTCAATACATCATATTTTTGATCCAAAGGTCTGCATTTTCCCATAGGAACATGTGGTTTTGGAGGTGCCTTAGAAGTTGATGCTTTGGAAGTAGATGCTTATTCTACCGGGCTAGGAGTTGGAAATACTCATGGCTTTGGAAAAATATACCAACTATGTCTATTTACTTGCTGAGAAGAAGAAGGTGTAACCTCCAATCAATCCTCCAAAATAACTGTACCAGGAATGAATCTGTCTTCCGTGGAAGAACATTATTGTTCTTGTTGAGCCCGCTAAAGGGCTCTACCACGTGTTTCTGTTGTATACAATGTTCTAGTAGGGGTAGAATTGAAATAGTGGTTTCTGAGATATCCACATATTCCTCTGTATCCCAGACCTCTAGAACTCCCTCTAATTCCTCTATTTGAAATAGGAAACTCATTCTCATCACGATCGAAGCTATGAATGGAATAAGGATTAGTTAAATGAATAATATTAATAGAACCAAAGATCAACTCTTCATATGATGAGGATTCATCCTAATTAGCCCGTTTAGGCAGTGTCATTTGGTGGGGTGGTGATTGTGGATTTGATGTATATGGCATAAAATCATCCAGAGTCGAAGACAACTTGGGATTTTACACGATCTCATCATCTTCTGAATGTTCCTCTTTCTTTGAATTATGTCATTTCTTGGAGTATTTTTCCCTCTGATGAAGAGGGTTTTGATGTGGCATTCATAGCAGAAGACACAATTGGTTTCTTCAATTGCATTCATAAAATGGCATGAGTTCATATGATCATTTTTCTGACCATCCAATCATAATATTTCTGCAAATTTTTTTTTTGACTTCTTTCCACTCACATTCTTCTTCTGGATCTGTAGTAGTAACACATGCTACCTGAGCTGAAAAACCTTTTAACCTGACTTGTCCCGAGTCCAACATTTTTTTAGGAGGTCTTTTAAGGAAAAACACTCTTGAATGGGATTCCCTAACATTTGATGAAATAGAAAATAATTGGGATGGTCTTCTTCTCATTCCTTTTTCGTCCTTTGGGGCCTTGGGAATTGAGCCAAATTATTTTCCAGAGCCAAAATTAAGTAACCAAAAACTTGTTCATTTCAGAAATAATAGACTTTGTTCATTAAATCCTCAAATTGTTTTCGTATTTTATCTCTTTGATCCTATTGATGAAACGACCTCTGTTGTTGATGCATAGGAGGTGGAGCCCTTCGAGAAGATGAAGTTCATGATGTGGAAGTAGGTACAGGTTCTTGCTTAAGCGTGACTGTAGCAGTCTATACATTACCCCTTCTTCTTCTTTGAGATGATGGAATTACACGAGCATTATCCCTAGTCATTATAAGTGAGTATTCAATTTCTTGAGCGATTTAAGTAACGTATCAAAACCCTCATGTGTATTTCACAGGGAACTATGATGTTCATAATTCATCATGAAAATTTTCCACACAGATTGGAAACAATTCATCATGAGGGAGAGCTAAGATTAAGGAATATGTTAATCCCTTCCAGTGAGCAATGAAATCTGAAAATCTTTCATTCTACCTTTTCTTACAATTTTAATGATAAAAAACTGTTGTCTTTAGAAACGTTGATATGAATTGATGAAGGAATTTTTGACGGAGATCCTCCCACCAGGTAATTGACTTGGATTGAAAGCTTGAATACCAGACAAAAGGAGGCCCTTGTAATGACTGTAAAAAACGCCTGAGCATAACTGATTCACTTTGTTCAGGAGTTCCCATCATAGGATCACAAAGGGAAACAAAATGTGTTAAGTGTTGTTCTAGGTCACCCAAACCATTAAAAATTGGGAATGTGGTACTTGAAAAATTTGATGGGTAGAAATTGCATCAACCCATTCAGGGTAAGCTCTCTTCTCTGATTGAACCAGTGAACACTTTCCGTCCATTTCTTCCAACCGAGTTATTAATGACTCAATGGTAGTTATTAATTTTTGGGAAACATCTGGATGATCTTTTACCTGAGAAGATGCAATAACTGGAGCATGGAAAGGTGTGATGACTGGTACATTAACTAATGGAAGCACCACCATTTGTTGTTGTGCATGACCCATAGGATTAGACCTATGAGAGTGTACTGGTAAGGGAAGATACTATTGATCCATCTCAGTAGATGCAACAGAATCCCTTGTCTAACTGACCCCAGCACGATTAGGAGGAAGACTACCTTGAAGTAGTTCTTCATTCAAACTCCTTAATTACTTCATTTAATACATTTATTGTGCGAACCATTGCTATAGTGAGAGTGATTGGCCTTCTCCAGAGGAAGAATGGAATGTAACCTTATTCTTTCATTTCCCCTTGTTGTACACCTTTAGGAGAGGGGGATGTTTGAAATTTGAAGGAATACCTAGATTCTGGGTAAGCCTTTGATTCAGGGTACACACACCTTCTTCATATGCCTCTATGTGCACAGCCTCTTGAGTTGGAACATCCTCATCTGATCCCTCTAAATGAGCCTCATGTTTTGGAGGATCATCAAAAACGGCATTGATGGCATTTATTTATGCATAATTCATTACATACCTTCTATCGACATTTCAGCGATATTGTTTTCATCCATGTCCTTAATGAGACATTGCCTTTTGTTGAGTTGGTCCCTCCGGAAATTCATGACGAACCATAATTTGGAGGGAATCTCCTGATAATTTGGATATTCGTTCCTCTTTTGTCTTCTTACCTAATCGAGAGAATACTGAATTATGCTGAGGAAGGGATTGAGGATTTGAAAAAGTCCCTAGTCTGGTGGACTGGCACTGTTATTGCTCTACTCCTCGAATCATATTTGCTGATTCTCAGGGTTGGGATTAATGTGTCCCCAATTTGGTATGATGGGGTGGTTCTTAAGCATCTACTTCTATGAATTTCTTAAAATCTCTTTTGATCTTGTGGAATTTAGTACAAAAATTTGTTCGATGAATCAACTAACATCCACTCAAATCAACTAGCTCAAAAGACCATTGGATGATTTCTAACACTTCTATCACATGATGATGTGCCTTCACAAAATGATAATCTTGTTCGATATTTTTATTTTCATTATGCAAGAGTAATTCAAAAACTTGTTCTCTGTATTCCTGACTTTGGGAAGAACTAGTTGAGGTATGTTCTTGAGCAAGCCTTTGATTATGCACAAAACTAGCTAGATGTGTCGAATTCATGGAAATAACATTGCATGAGACCACTTTTGGTGGGCTTTGTTGACTGGAGAGCACATTGAAATGAAGTTATCCATGAACACCCCATCCCCTAATATGAATACCTGATGGGGAATTGGCAATTAAATGGTGAAACCATACTAGTGTGCTAAGGCATGAACATTGAAGGGTTCTCTACTTCCTCTCAGCCATCGGAAATTAGGAAACTGAGAGAGATTCCAAATCAATTTGGCATTGTAACCCTTCTATTATCTTGACAGGATTTTCATAATCATCTTAAGATAATATTTTTTTTCAATTGAAAAAGAGTTTTCCACATGTTGAGATGAATATCGTGAATATAATCTTCTGTAATCCTTTCTGGAATGATATACAAAGAGTTATCCAAAGGCCAAAACATGACTAGTACATCACATTTAGATAGTTTTTTTCTCATATTCATCATTTCCACTTTATCATTCTATGAAGATTATTCTACCTGATTAGACAAGAGCCGGTGTTTCCTTATTGCTTCATCAGATTCAACAAGATTGGTGGAGAGTTCATTTACCAAAATAGAAGATGCATGACTTTGGGGTGGTTCAGAGAATGACCTGCACCCCGAGCTATGTTCTAGTTGAGAATGTATTTCACCTGCTATCGGTAAAGCATCAGACATGACTGGATTCACATTTTCATGTGCCTCAAGATAATAGGGCTTTCTCGTTACTATGTTGTCTTTTGAAAACTTTTCTCGGTAGTGTGAATTACTACTGCAGATAGGAATTTCACAGCTGAATTCCTCATAATGGGGATGACCACCATGGTGGGATACAACAAAGGATGAAACATTTTTCTCCGTGTTCTTCTGGCCACATAGAGGGTTCTCATGATAGTCATCTGAAGATGATACTTCGAGATCGACCGAACTGTCATGAAGCAAGCCTTCATGAGAATGTGTTTGACGCAGACCTTTAGGAATAATGTTCCCACTATAGAGAAATGAGAGATTAGAATCTTGAGCTCCAACAGATAATTGTCTGAGGGATTCAAGAACTCCAGCATTGAGAAAGCCCTTATTAGAAATTGGCACTTGATTTCTTGACTGTGCTGAACATGTCTTTTTCATAGATGCCTTCTTACTCACATTGGGAAACACTTGTCGAATAAAGTGGTTATTATGGCTAGTTTTATGTGCCTGCTGAAGAGAAATAGTCAGGTTAGGATGATTATCTCCATTAAAATCATGTGTGTGAGCATGACTTGATTGTCCGTATGATATGGGGGAGTATTCCCCACAACCCTCTTGAACTAGAACAGAGGTGTGTATCTATTCCGGAGTGATCTGTTGATGTGTCACTCCACTGGTAGGGACAAATTTTCAATTCTTTCCATGTGATGCTACTGAAGCTGTTATAATATTCTGGAAGGCATCCAGAATATGAGCAAGGATTTTCTTCTGCTATTTCACCATCGTCAGAATGTGCATAGTGACTTCAGCTTCTGGAACGAGAATATACGTCCATTACGTACTTGGAGTTGGTGTGTGTTCCTGATACTTTCCTCCTTTTCCTATCAGTGAGTTCTGACAGTACTCATGTGTGGGGGCAGAGAGTTGAGTCTACTCCAAATTTTTCATCGGAGCTTTCCGACTGACTTCTCAGGGTGCTACCAAACGAGATTGTTGGTAGTCATGATTAACATTGGAAGGTGTATGTTCTTACTATGTATTCTTTGTCAAGTATGGTTGATGAATTTCCTTCAATACTAGAATGCGATACTACTGACAGATTTGTTGATTGTAAACAGGTGTATATCCCTGCTTATCAGTTGCCACAATATTAGATTGGCGACCTTCTTTGGGTGCAGTCAGATGAGCCTGTTGACTGGTTGATGAATTCAAAAAATGTGTATATGCCTGCCTATAATACTCCACCAGAAATTCCTAACGGGATTGGAGATTTTCTGCCATACGAGTCTACCAGAAAGTAGGATTATAATGTATGGGTGTATGTACCCTCTCATCGGTTTCCATCAAGTTAGGTTCATGGACTTCTCCGGAGGGGGAAGAGGTACGAACCTACATCCTGATGGCCAGATTTCACCTCTGGCGGTTCGTCTTGAGGGCTCGGGTCTGAGGACCCTGAGAAGAACCCCTAAGGGTGATACCCTCATCATGTTGAGGGCGCACTACCGCATGAGTCCGACTGTGATTTTTGATGGGAGCCCTCGAGAAGGACTCTTTCTTTCATGAACCGTGGCATTGAGTGACCTCTTCATTCACCTCCCTATAATATGGGAGGGACTAATTGTTGCGTTCCATGGATAATGACCCGAAATGGTTGGTGACGGTGGTTAGCACCGCCTGCTTCATGATCGTTATTCGTTAATGTCCGGACAACCAGGGTGAGTTATTAACCTTGAGGGCTTGTTGAGCAGCCTCCAGAGTTGGAATGGTAACGTGTTGAAAATATTCCATAACCAATACATTTGAAACCTAGAGTTGAAGATGCTGAGTGTGTGAAGTTTTCCATAGAATAGACGATGGTCTAGAAGGTGTGGAAACAGATCCAATTAGAGGTGTGAACTTTAGTGAAGCCATTTCTATAACACAAATAGATCTTGAAAACGAGTACCTATTTGATATAACAGACATAATCAAGATAAGTTCGGCCACTACATCATTTGGATGAGCACATATGTTATAGATTGCATTTTTGGACCTCACATTAAGTTAAACTGGGGCCTAACAAATAAGTAAAACATCATTTAACATGGTTAAAGATTCATGTCAGGTTCACCATTTTTTTTGTTCCTCTGGAAATGGGGATGGCCTTGTTAGCATAATGTTCAAACATTCCAATCGGTTTCTAACGAGTTTCTTCTTAGAACCAGAAACATCAAATTATTCTATATCCATTTGGACCTACTTTCCTAATGTAGGTTCTCATTAGTTGTGGATCAATGAGGGTTAATAATTTGCATTGGTCTATAAGATGGGAGGTCAGACTCATCACACCTTTTGGGGGGTATTATTGTCTACCCCGGGACTCTCTTTAAAGATTTAGGTTATGTTCGTGAATCCTTATTACATTACCAAGTATAAAATTGAGATTTCTTTAAGATCTATCTATTAATGATTATTATGTATGAGATTTAAAGAATCATTTATATTTAATTGAGGTTATTCATCCATAGATAATCATCTATATTTGTTATAGGTTCTTAGTCAATGGTATCCTTCAATGCATTATATAAAGATCTCTTGGTCATTATGATAACCATACAGGTTTTAAATCCAATCACTATGGCACATAAAGTTTATGGTCGTTCAGAAGGACACAGATTATTTCATAGTTGGGACTATACCCATAGATGGGCTACATATGTACCCTTGTTTAGAAAAGGAATCAGAACCCACGTAGTTAGGAAAACATGATATAGTTTACAGTCATATGGGACAAATGAGAACTAATGGATGATAGCCTTGAACCTTGGAAAGGCTCCCTACGTACTCCACTTTTAAGGTAGAAATCAAAGTCCACGTAGTTTGGTTAAGAATTGTGGGGATTACATATGATTATTGACCCTAAGAGATGTATCACAATTACTTTTACACTCTAAGATCACGTGAGTCATGCTCGGTGTGAGGAACAAGAGGTATCAGTAAACCTAAAGATTTTTTCCATAAAAGATGTATTTACAAGGAATGATGTGGGGATTACCTACATATAACTTCCCGGATAGATGAATATCAAGACATACTTCAAGGGAGAATCCGGGGAACACTGTCCATAAAGGTAAATGTGCTTTACGGATATTCTGATACGTAACTTAGGACTTACTCCTAAGAGGGATGCACAAATTAGTGGGGATTTATTATTGGTTTTTTATTCCTGAGAATGAAGTCCAATAAAAAAGAAATGAATACTGGTTAAGAGAAATTATGACTAGGTCTAATTCCTAAGAAGGAGGCACAGTTTAAAGGGACTTGAGAACTGGGGCTTACTCTTGAGAAGGAGGCCCAGGTTAAAAGGACTTGAGAACGGGGGATTACTCTTGAGAAGGATGCCCATATTTGGGAACCTGAGGTTGGGGATTACTCTTGAAAAGGATTCCCATTTTAAGGGAACTTGTACTGGGGCATACTCCTGAAAAAGAGTCCCCAGTTAGAGAATTATGACTGGGGATTACTCCTGATAAGCAGACCTAGGTTAGTGAATTATGATATGGACATACTCTTGAGAAGGAGGACCATGTTAGGGTGCTTGGGGATTACTCCTAAAGGGGGTGCCCATATTAATGATCTTCTCATCTTAATGGATGAGGTTGAATGAATGAAATCTCTAACCCTAGTGACATAAAGACATGTAAATCACCCGTTTTTGAGAGATGTTCCATAGAATTCCTTTTTGATAATGAATCCAACAAATGAACCATGGCATAAATGACATTGAAAAGGGTTTTAAAGGCTATATCTTGAAGAGGATATGTGGATTTGTAGAAAATAGTTGAATAAGTATTAGGGGAAACCAAATAGAGGTAGGCGCGCAAGTCCTGTTGGGACGCGCAAGTATTGGTTACGCAAGTATACTTGCACGACACATGTATACATACGCTACGGTCAACCCATAGGGTAATACATGGGCAAGGCATGGCTCAAGATATTAATATTATACCTAGAGGCTTCCAAAAGTGTGGTGTGAAAGTTCTGTTGAAGATATAAGGAGGCGCGCAAGTATGTCGATTTTCCCTTAAGGGTTTGACACTTAGGTGCACTAGTGTCGGTGAATATCAACATTTAGGCATTGTCCCCCCTCTTTATATCATCCATTCTAGGTAATAAATTACCTTAGAAGTGTTCAGAAGACTTCAAGTAGAGACTAGGGTGTCGGGAGCTTAAATCTGACATTTGGAATTTTTCGGTTCCCAAAATGGGGGACCCACAAGGGGTATTTATAGGCTACTGAAGACCACGAGCGAAATTCAAATAGGGCGCGCAAGTCACCTGTGCACCCAATATGTAGAGCGCAGGTATACTTGCAATACCATGATGAAACTTGTGCGGCCCTTACTTAATTGAATCCTGGTACATGCCCTTGTCAATTTTTTATGTTTATTCAAAGGATGAATCTCCTTATGCCAAGGTATTCCCCTTCTTCAGTCATTAGACTCTATGATTAAAAGGAGCATAAACAAGTATAATTTCCCTATTTTGATGAAAAATTATATAATGAATCATTGATTTAATTTTCATTATTCCTTGCATAGATTATTTTATAAATGATTTTTTTCCTGTTGTCAAGCCTATTTAGGTAGTGAAATGACGTTGCCTCTACTCAATCCAAGAAGAAATCATGTTGTTTTTCACAGTAAAAAAATTGTCCACGTAATTATTTTATTGCTTCATATTTATATTTAATTTATTTTATTTTAGTAATACTATAATAATAATTGTTTTTCATATAGGTTAATTTATTTTTTTTTGTTGGGTTCTCTGTATAACAGTCATTCCTCTCCTCCCTCATTACATGTTCACCTCTATAGTGTTGAATTTATCACATTATTTCATGTTTTCCTTATTTCCATTTAATGAAGTGAAATAATGCTTCCACTTCTCAATCACATAGGTAGTCTTGATGTTTTCATTTTAAAATAATTTTCCATAAAAATAAATAATTGTTTCATGCTTATTCTTAATTAATTTATATTTTGTATTACTCAGGTGGTCATTGATTTCTAAATGAGATAGATTATTTTGTTCCGGATGGGTTTCTTTATCCAACACTCATGCTTCTTCACCATCAATTTTTTTTCACGAATGTGGTGCTTCATTTATCAATATATTTAATGTTATGTCCACTGCCTTTATAGAATGATTGATGATGTTTCCTCTACTCAATCGCAAAGTTAATATTGACGTTTGAATAGTACAATGATTATCCATAAAATTAATGAATTGATTCTTATTTATGTTTTAATGATTTCATTATAGTATTACACCCATAATAATTGTTATCTAATATAGGTGTATTTTTTTATTTGAGGTGATCAGTATAGCATTCATGCTTCTTATCTCACAAAATATTATCACCCCTATTGTGTTACATTGATCACATTGTTTCAAGTTATCTCCACAAACTTTGATAGAATAGAAATGATGTTGTCTCTTCAAAATAATAGAGGGAATCTTTTTGTTTTTCAACATAAATTCATTTTCCATAATATTAATGTATTTTTTTAGTTTATATGTGGAACGACCCGAAATTTTTTTAAACAAATTTTGTTTCCGAATTTTATGTGTTATTGTTATACTCAACAAAAACGTTTTATTTGATAAACATGATTATAATTAAAATGAGATCAGTAGGTTTTGACTATTATATAACCATCGGTCAATATGACCGCTGTGAACAAAATGTTTTGATATAAGTAATGTTGGTTAATTATTATAGAAAGAATATTCGATGGACTCACCTAGTAGTCTTGGACTGATCGAAGCCCATCTAACAGAGCTTGGGAAGGAGGTAGCACCACTGGGCTTTCCTCTGGATCAAATCCAAGCCGAACTTCATCATGTGAAGCTGGAACGGAATCGCCTTCGTGAGAAGTTCAAACTGATAGAAATTACTACTCGGGCAATGTTGACTGAGCCGCCCCAAGCTTCTATCACCCTAGCACACCTTACTCTTAGGTCCTATGCTGGTATTATAAGGGGTTATGTAACGAGACCGTAACTACCTTGTGTAATCCTTGTTTTAAATAAAAATTGGAATTTCTTCTTATGATGAAGTTTATGAATTTTGAAATTACCGGATAAATATAGTATGCATATTTTTGACAAATTTTAGAAAAAGGATATTTTTAATATGTTTATGTAAACCCTAAATAATTAAAAATGTGTAATGATTTTCAAAAAATGGTCTTCTGCAATTATTTTGAGTACTAAATTTAGAGTCTAATAAGATCAACTTTATTTTTGATGAATAGTAAATTATGAATTGTGATTTTATGATTAGGATTAGTAATATGACCAAATGGATTAGTAATCCTACTTAAAGAAAGTTTTAAAATAATCTAGGCACCTTGATTAAGTAATGTGATTCAATAAAATAGTTAAATAACGGTTTCATTAATTATTATTCAAATATTAGTTTTTCCGGGTGAATAGTGCTTTTTTATTTAAAAATTTAATTAAAAATAATTAGAAATTTTTTTTATAAAAATGACTTTATTTTTGAACTCAGAGCATCGATATTATGTTATGGTAATTTTTGGGGTTTTTTCTGAAAAAATGAATTTTCGATGAATAGTGTTTTTATTTAAAAAATAAATTAAAAATATTTAAAAAATTATTTTTATAAAATGGATTTCATTTTTGAAATCAGAGCATTGATATTTGGTTAATGTGAAATTTTGGGATTTTTCTGAGAAAGTTGAATTTTCAGTGAATAGTAAAAATACAATTTTAGGGTTTCGATATGTTTAATGACATCGTAACGGTGTCATGATGATGTCATGAGATCTTTTGAGGGTTTTCCGGCCAAGGGTGATGAATTATTGTTTTGGGGGCACCATGTGGCCTAACTCCATGATAAATGACAAGGGAGAGCACATGGGTTTGAGAAAAGCACATGTGAGGTGTCCCTTGGCCATTAATGCCTTGTCCCCTCACTTTCCCTATAAATACCAAGACCTCCTATCATACATTTGACTCCCCACTCATTCCCAACGAATTTCTGGTCTCATTACCTCCCAAGGAGTCCTCCCAAGGTGCCCCCAAGCCCTCAAGGTCCCAACCTTTGAGGTTTAAGAGTTACATTTTAAGGTAAGGGATCCGACCTC
This sequence comes from Viscum album, assembly GCA_963277665.1. Classification (NCBI taxonomy): domain Eukaryota; kingdom Viridiplantae; phylum Streptophyta; class Magnoliopsida; order Santalales; family Viscaceae; genus Viscum; species Viscum album. The sequence continues at coordinate 290,916,261 of OY728143.1, read as the reverse complement.
TCTCTTTCTTTTCATGTAATCTCTTTTATGTCTTTTCATTTATACTACATGTTCTTATGTTGGAGGATGTTCTTTTATATTCATCCTACTGCCTATTTCATGTTCATATGATGAGAGACCCCCCCTTGCTCTCATCAATTCGTTTTAAGAATTTTTAAGTGGCGTCGTTAGGCTGCCAAATTTTTAAGGGATTCTTTCACCTTCCTCGTTTTCAAGTTCTATTTTCATTCAAATCTTTCATGTTCCTTTTTGTTATATTGGGGTATTATCTCTATATATATCATACTGGACTCTTATGTTCATATGATGAGAGACCCCATTTTATCTCTTCAATTCAGTATTTTGATGTTTTAAGTGGCGCCGTTAGGCTGCCGAATTTTTAAGTGGTTCTTCACCCTTCTCGTTTTGAAGTTCTACATTCATGTCAATTATTTAAAGTTCCTTTTTGTTATATTGGGGTATGATCTCTATATATATAATAATGGACTCTTATGTTCATATGATGAGAGACCCCATTTTCTCTCTTCAATTCAGTATTTTGATGTTTTAAGTGGCGCCGTTAGGCTGCCGAATTTTTAAGTGGTTCTTCACCCTTCTCGTTTTGAAGTTCTACTTTCATGTCAATTCTTTCAAGTTCCTTTTTGTTATGTTGGGGAATTATCTCTATATCTATCATACTGAACTCTTATGTTCACATGATGAGAGATCCTATTTGATATTTTCAAATCATTTTTGTTGATGTTTAAGTAACGCCGTTAGGCTGCCGAACTTTCATAAGAGAAATCTAATTTTTTTTCTTCCTTCCATGTTTTTCATTTCAAATGGTATGTCCTTGAAATTTTATTACCATTATCATTTATCCTTCTTATTCTGTCCATGTACTATTTTATGGGTCATTTATGAATGTTTGACCCATGTCCCCTCTCATTTCAATTTTTTCTAAAACCCCGAAACTTAGCCGTTATGCTGCAGAATTTTCCCCTCAAAATGCCTCTCTCTTTTTTCAAAAATTATTTTATGTTATAAAGTGAATTCTAAAAGCTCTTATATATACAAGGGTATTCACATATATATCAAAATGTTCCATTTTAAATTCTGGGATTTACATACATGAGACCCGCTTTCCCTTTCCGTGGGTTTAAAGTGACGTAAAGATCATGTCTTTAAAGCAGTTTTTAAAACGTTATGATTATGAAATGAAACCCATTTATTTTATGCTATGTGGGTTATTTATGAAATTTTTGATGATGATATATGTGGATCACATGATAATAAAGGAAAATTTAAGGGTGCGCCCTGATAGCGCTCTAATACATTGGGTAATGATGTAACCACTAGAGATTACAATTTTCACGATACCTTGGTGAATAACCTTGGTAATTTTAAAATGACACCTTGGGGATGGACCTTGGTGATATGTTCATGATTGTCTATGTTAAATGATGTAGACACATCTTCAAGTTATGAAAAAGTTTTATTTTTATTATGATATGCCTCATAATTTAATTTTCATGCCTTAAAGTTCTTTTCATGACTTTATTGATGTATCTCAAGTTCATATGTAAAATGTTTCACTTGTTTCCCTTACTGGGCCTTCTGCTCACCCTTCCTTTTGATGTATATCCCCAGGTTATGGGATGCAGTAATGAGCCTAGGGTGAACATGAGGAGAAGCCTTTCAAGTGTTTAATAAGAATGATTTTTTTACATGTTTTATGTTCCTTGTTTCTAAGACACTAAACCTCAAAGATCCTCAGTTCCGTGTAATGGAATGAAAAGTTATGTTATAAAAAGACTGGATGCTATAGTTGGTATCAAAGGATGGTTTATTTATTTGTGGAAATTAGGATATGAAAACTCTAGGAGGAACCCTATAGAAAAGTTTAATATAGGAAATCTTCCTGGTATTTTGGTGAGTATTGAGTAAGGGGTTTCCAAGAAAATACATCCCTGTCTGGATACGAGCAGGTAGAGGTGGCTCTGGCACAGATGTACATAGGGGTAAAACCCGAAAACACTGCTTTGAGCTAGACTCGAAGGGGAACTGGTACACGACAACGGGCCTTGCTGCACTCTTGGTTACGACACTCCCGGGGGATATGCTTTGGTTAATTCCTAAGCTTGGTATGAACCATTGTTAAAGGAACAATGATAAAATAAAATAAAGGTTCACATAAGAATATATGATCATTCATAACCTAGATGGGAACCTAGGAGATCACAAGTTAGGTTATACCTTTCATATACAAGTTATCCTTATATGCTTCCAGTTCCTTTTCATGATTATTAGCTAAGTACTTAAGCCCCTAATTATGCTTTCTCTTCTTAGTTAATGGTGGGAAATGGAAGAACATGTTCTGACAACCAATGTGATAGGAAATGCGACGATTTTCATATTAATATGACAGGGATGATTAGGGGATTAAAATATGATTATTATTATTTTGGAAGACGTTCATTATTTTGGGAACCATATTTGATCGAGGTAAATAGATTACTACGGTATTTTCATTGAAGAGTAAGGTTGACTTATATTTTGAAGAATCGATGAATTTAAGGTGAACTTATAGTAATTTAGGTTACTTATGGGAATGACTAACCTATCTTGGGTAAAATATGTTTAGGTTAGCTACTTTTTTTATAAGATGTTAGGAGTGGTTGATGTTGTCTAGAGATGAACAATGAAGTTGTTTTGGAAGACTATGTTATCAAATCCTTATTGTATTTGGGTTTCAATCTTAGTTTGGTTTGTTTTGAGGAATTTTAAGGACCGTTATTTAGGGAATGGTCTATGATGAAATTTGGGTAGTACCATGGATCATTGATGATTTAAAAGTAGTTTCCATTCCTATGGGATTATTTCTTTTTGAAGAGTTGTTTTAACTTAACCTTTCTGTTTTTGGGATAATGTTTAAAGATAGAAGAAATAGATAGTTAATCATTTGTAGATTATGTGATTCTATAGAAGATGATTCTTGTGCTTTTATGAGACCAAGTGTTTTTGAATTCTCATCATTTGGAGAAAAGATTAGTGTTGGTAGGGACTTGTTAAAGGATGAAACTCTACTTCAAGTTAGGTATATTTTCTTATGTTTTTGTTCTATGTAGTAAATGAAATCCTCAAAATTATGAAAAGAAACGTAAAACAAAAATGTTGTTGGTTTACGTTTCCTACTAGGTAATCAAAGACCGTTTACACACATCATATGTTTGGGATTTTCTCATGGTTAACTTTCTCCTAATCAGGTTCTCTATCACTCTCCCTCAGAACTTGACCCTTTGTTTTCTCCTCCATGTCCATGTTTTCCTACATGGAACCCTAGTGTGGGTTAACTCGGGTGACCTTTGTACTTCCCTTTCTTTATTTTAAAGTAATAGTTTTACTGAATCCTTTTCCGATGTGGGACTTTCAATGAAATTTCAAAACCCAATTTTAAAATTGTGAGGACGCAATTTCTTAAGGGGGGAAGATTGTAACGACCCGAAATTTTTTTAAATAAATTTTGTTTCCCAATTTTATGTGTTATTGTTATACTCAACAAAAACGTTTTATTTGATAAACATGATTATAATTAAAATGAGATCAGTGGGTTTTGACTATTATATAACCATCGGTCAATATGACCGCTGTGAACAAAATGTTTTGATATAAGTAATCTTGGTTAATTATTATAGAAAGAATATTCGATGGCCTCACCTAGTAGTCTTGGACCGATCGAAGCCCATCTAACAGAGATTGGGAAGGAGGTAGCACCACTGGGCTTTGCTCTGGATCAAATCCAAGCCGAACTTCATCATGTGAAGCTGGAACGGAATCGCCTTCGTGAGAAGTTCAAACTGATAGAAATTACTACTCAGGCAATGTTGACTGAGCCGCCCCAAGCTTCTATCACCCTAGCACACCTTACTCTTCGGTCCTATGCCGGTATTATAAGGGGTTATGTAACGAGACCGTAACTACCTTGTGTAATCCTTGTTTTAAATAAAAATTGGGATTTCTTCTTATGATGAAGTTTATGAATTTTGAAATGACCGGATAAATATAGTATGCATATTTTTGATGAATTTTAGAAAAAGGATATTTTTAATATGTTTATGTAAACCCTAAATAATTAAAAATGTGTAATGATTTTCAAAAAATGGTCTTCTGCAATTATGTTGAGTACTAAATTTAGAGTCTAATAAGATCAACTTGAATTTTTGATGAATAGTAAAGTATGAATAGTGATTTTATGATTAGGATTAGTAATATGACCAAATGGATTAGTAATCCTACTTAAAGAAAGTTTTAAAATAATCTAGGCACCTTGATTAAGTAATGTGATTCAATAAAATAGTTAAATAACGGTTTCATTAATTATTATTCAAATATTAGTTTTTCCGGGTGAATAGTTCTTTTTTAATTAAATATTTAATTAAAAATAATTAGAAAATTATTTTTATAAAAATGGCTTTATTTTTGAACTCAGAGCATCGATATTATGTTATGGTAATTTTTGGGGTTTTTTCTGAAAAAATGAATTTTCGATGAATAGTGTTTTTATTTAAAAATTAAATAAAAAATATTTAGAAAAATATTTTTATAAAATAGATTTCAGTTTTGAAATCAGAGCATTGATATTTGGTTAATGTGAAATTTTGGGATTTTTCTGAGAAAGTTGAATTTTCAGTGAATAGTAAAAATACAGTTTTAGGGTTTCAATATGTTTAATGACATCATAACAGTGTCATGATGATTTCATGAGATCTTTTGAGGGTTTGCCGGCCAAGGGCGATTAATTATTGTTTTGGGGGCCCCATGTGGCTTAACTCCATGATAAATGACAAGGGAGAGCACATGGGTTTGAGAAAAGCACATGTGAGGTGTCCCTTGGCCATTAATGCCTTGTCCCCTCACTTTCCCTACAAATACCAAGACCTACTCTCATCCATTTGGCTCCCCACTCATTCCCAACGAATTTCTGGTCTCATTACCTCCCAAGGAGTCTTCCCAAGGTGCCCCCAAGCCCTCAAGGTCCCAACCTTTGAGGTTTAAGAGTTACATTTTAAGATAAGGGATCCGACCTCTCTCTTTCTTTTCAAGTAATCTCTTTTATGTATTTTCTTTTATACTCCATGTTCTTATGTTGGAGGATGTTCTTTTATATTCATCATAATGCCTATTTCATGTTCATATGATGAGAGACCCCCCCTTTCTCTCATCAATTCGTTTTAAGAATGTTTAAGTGGCGCCGTTAGGCTGCCGAATTTTTAAGGGATTCTTTCACCTTCCTCGTTTTCAAGTTCTATTTTCATTCAAGTCTTTCATGTTCCTTTTTGTTATATTGGGGTATGATCTCTATATATATCATACTGGACTCTTATGTTCATATGATGATAGACCCCATTTTATCTCTTCAATTCAGTATTTTGATGTTTTAAGTGGCGCCGTTAGGCTGCCGAATTTTTAAGTGGTTCTTCACCCTTCTCGTTTTGAAGTTCTACTTTCATGTCAATTATTTCAAGTTCCTTTTTGTTATATTGGGGTATTATATCTATATATATCATACTGGACTCTTATGTTCATATGATGAGAGACCCCATTTGATCTCTTCAATTCAGTATTTTGATGTTTTAAGTGGCGTCGTTAGGCTGCCGAATTTTTAAGTGGTTCTTCACCCTTCTCGTTTTGAAGTTCTACTTTCATGTCAATTCTTTCAACCTTCTTTTTGTTATGTTGGGGAATTATCTCTATATCTATCATACTGAACTCTTATTTTCACATGATGAGAGATCCTATTTGATCTTTTCAAATCATTTTTTTGATGTTTAAGTAACGTCGTTAGGCTGCCGAACTTTCATAAGAGAAATCTAATTTTTTTTCTTCCTTCCATGTTTTTCATTTCAAATGGTATGTCCTTGAAATTTCATTACCATGATCATTTATCCTTCTTATTCTGTCCGTGTACTATTTTATGGGTCATTTATGAATGTTTGACCCATGTCCCCTCTCATTTCAATGTTTTCTAAAACCCCGAAACTTAGCCGTTATGCTGCAGAATTTTCCCCTCAAAATGCCTCTCTCTTTTTTCAAAAATTATTTTATGTTATAAAGTAAATTCTCAAAGCTCTTATTTCTACAAGGGTATTCACATATATATCAAAATGTTCCATTTTAAATTATGTGATTTACATACATGAGACCCGCTTTCCCTTTCCGTGGGTTTAAAGTGACGTAAAGATCATGTCTTTAAAGCAGTTTTTAAAACGTTATGATTATGAAATGAAACCAATTTATTTTATGCTATGTTGGTTATTTATGAAATTTTTGATGATGATATATGTGGCTCACATGATAATAAAGGAAAATTTAAGGGTGCGCCCTGATAGCACTCCAATGCATTGGGTAATGATGTAACCACTAGAGATTACAATTTTCACGATACCTTGGTGAATAACCATGGTAATTTTAAAATGACACCTTGGGGATGGACCTTGGTGATATGTTCATGATTGTCTATGTAAAATGATGTAGTCACATCTTCAAGTTATGAAAAAGTTTTATTTTTATTATGATATGCCTCATGATTTAATTTTCATGCCTTAAAGTTCTTTTCATGACTTTATTGATGTATCTCAAGTTCATATGTAAAATGTTTCACTTGTTTCCCTTACTGGGCCTTCTGCTCACCCTTCCTTTTGATGTATGTCCCCAGGTTATGGGATGCAGTAATGAGCCTAGGGTGAACATGAGGAGAATCCTTTCAAGTGTTTAATAAGAATGTTTTTTTTTCATGTTTTATGTTCCTTGTTTCCAAGACACTAAACCTTAAAGATCCTCAGTTCCGTGTAATGGAATGAAAAGTTATGTTATAAAAAGACGGGATGCTATAATATGGTTAGTTTATTTTTTTTATTATGAAACATAAAATAATTCATTCCTTATACCTGTGGATTAATAATTTTTTATTTGACGTGGTTTGTTTGAATATTCTCATGTAGTGTTGATAATTAAACAATGAAATTCAATGGAAATCATGGTAACATTGACAGTTAGGATTGTTTTAAGTCGTCATGATGTGTAGTAATCAGCCACAACCCAATCCAACACATGATGTGACTGGTTTTACTCCATGAAATTATTTCTATTATAAAAATTTATTCATTTTACTAAAATGTATAACTAACTCGATGTGTCTATTTTCAGATTAAAATTAAAATTTGAGGTTAAAAAGATTCACTCAATGAAAACCGAGCACACATTCTTGGAGTTTCTTTCTAATTTGGGACATCGATCCATAAATAATTTGAGACATATTTGAATTGGTTTAATGTCTAACGGATACACGATGTGATCCACGTGTGTCAATGTATATGTTTCATGTTTAAAATGACATTTTATTAAAAAAGAAAAGTCATGAACTCATTATTGAGAAAAAAATTCATATTGTTTTGATTCTTTCAGGAAAAAACAATAAACAAGCAGTTTGTAATGTGAAGTAATCAGTTTCACCTCAATCTAATGCACAAACTGTGAGACCAGTATGGCTTTAAATGCACCATTATCAAAAATTGACATCAATTTTAGTAAAATACAAATAGACCCACTCAAAAAAACATTCATATTATTTTTATACTTTTAGACAATGATAAATATGTTATTTGAGATGTGAATGAATCATGTGAACCATAATCTGACTCATGGTGTGACTGATATGACTCCAAGTGCATGTTTTTATTTTAAATTGACATTTCTTATAGTAAAATGGTCATATTTCCTACACAAAACCAAGAAAAAACATTCAATTTTTTAAAATATTTTAGAAAAAAACCATTATTCATTCATGATGTGTAAGAATCATCTTCATCTCAATATGATACACAATGTGATCATTATGAGTCAAAGTGCATGTTTCACATTTAAAATGGCATTTTAGTAAAAACGATAGCAGACATACTCCAAAATGAAGAAACACAATCATAATGTTTTGATACATTAGGACGATGTTCCATATGCCATTTGGGATGTGTATGAATCAATTGTACGTCAATCTGAGGGCGACGTGTCCAGTATCACTGAATGCGTGTATTTTTCTTTAAAATTCTCATCTGTTATAGTAAAATGGAAAATTTTCCATATCAAAAATGTTAAAAAACATTCTTATAGTTTTTATACATTACTAAAATGATCCTTAGTTCAATTGTGACATGTAGGAATCTGTCTCACCATAATCTGATAAACAATGTGCCAAGTATGACTCAAACTGTCCATTGCCATTTTAAAATCGACATTTTTTTAAAATGTGTCACTCACTAAAAACTGATCAAACACGTTTATATTATTTTGATAATTTTCGAAAGTGATTCAAAATTCATTTCTGTCTTTTAGAAATCCATTTCACAGCAAACTATTACACGATGTGATTGTAAAGAGTCAAAAGTGTGTGTTTCTATTTTCAAATACCATTTTAGTAATGAAAAAGACAACTGACGTACTAAAAATGGAGAAAACAGTTTAATATTATATTTATTAATTAGTACAATGATCCAAAAGTAATTTTTTATTTTTTTGAATCAACTGCACCTCAATCTGATGCAAAGTGTAGCCTGTATGACAGAAAGTGTGTATTTTTATTTAAAATTGATATTAGTTGTAGTAAAATTAACACTTTATATGATATTGTATATTTATATTACATCTATCATAACAATTGAATTCTTAAATAGGGGATTTATTTTTCTCATGAGGAGGTGCTTTTTTGGAAATTACAAGAGTCGGGTACGGATTAAATGATAAAACAATATTGATATTTTTGAATGAATGTAATAATATGTATTTAGGTAATTATATAATATATTATTTGAAATTTCTATAATATTTTTTTCTTGTGTTTGTTGTGTAAATTAACTTTCATTTAAATCTTGTTTTGGGACATTATTTTGTTGATATATGATTTGTATTGGGTGTTGTAGTGTGCTGTTAGAGCACACTGTAGAATAGACCTTTATAAGAACATTTAAAATCATTGTTAAAGTTCATATTTTGAATCACAATTAAAAACACTAATAAAATTTTATGTGTTTAGGTCACATATTATGTGTTGATAAGATACCCTTTATTGGTTATTTTCTATTCACTGAAAAATTCATCCTTCAACGGTGCAAAAAAGAGCACTGATAAATGGTTCTTTACCAATTCTCTTGAAAGCATTGATAAAGATCACATTTATCGATGTTTTTGTAATTATTAAATGAACCCTTTATCAATGATTTTCACCACTGATACATGTTCAGGGATTTTATCCTCACTCATATAGTATGTTCATTTCTATCACTGATAAAGTTCATTTCTAGCTATGTTAAAGTCCGGTTCTGTTGTAGTACCAATATATTAGAAATTATATATAGAATGGTTACGGACATTTTTGGGGCCTTGATGAAATATTTTATGATTTATCATGAAAGGATTCCATGTGTTATTTTAAAAAGTTTTATATTGTTAATATAATGGATATTGAATAGATGATTATACAATGTAATTTATTTTATTATTGGGTAAGAGTATTATACTGATTATTTAAAACACTAAAAATATTGATATTTTGGGAATAATTGTATTCAAGTTTAATGTCACATGAATATGTAATGATTGTGGATCATTCCTTTTAGTTGGTATTAGAAAAATGTTTATAATATTTGTATGTAAGGATGTTTTCAGGTGTTGTTTTATTTTGAGTTATAGACACAATCATAGGTTTATTTGTTTATTGTTTTCTATAATATTAATTTATCAGAAACCCTTAATGAGCATATAAATAATTCCCATTTATATAGTTAATGATTTTTTTTGAATATTTTACATAGATGACAAATTGACATAGGTATAAAAGATTTCATTATTAAATTATTATTGAATTTATTCATTCATTTGTTTTTTATGGACTATACCTATATAAAAATAATAATTTAGTTCATGTTTTAATTATGTTATTTCTTATAGATTAGGGATAATTTTTCATGATGTATTAAATGTGGTATTCTATTCCCTTTTAATCCCATTAAAATGATTTGATAATTACTATTATTAAAAAAATATTATCACATGCAAGAAAATTCTTGACTTATCAAACCCCATTTAATCTCTCCAAAAATATTTCAGTCATGGTATATTTCTTAATATTATTTAATATTTAATCACTAAATACATTCCAAAATATATAAATTTTTTAATGGACATGTCCTATTACATTATAGAGGTTAGGATTCTTTTGAGAAGATAAATCTTATATCAATGTAATCATGATGTTTATATTTATGGTATGAATTACTTTCTTATGTTTTAATAATGTAAAAAAATTGGTTAAACATAAGGAAATATTTCATGACTTTTATTATTAGAACCATTTATCAATGAATAAAGAAAAATAATAATGGGTAATGGTATAATGATTCTCTTTATGTATGGATTATTTAGAATTACAATATAATGGATTGCATTCAATATTATGAGAATCCTGAAACCCCTGTGGATTATACTCACTAGTTTTTCTATTCAAAAATTTGAGACATTTTTATTATGTAATTGATACCTTCTAGAAATGTTTTTGTGAAATGGTGATAATTTTTTCCAGAGATTTATTGTATTTTGATAAATTTTTGAGGTATATGTAACACTTGATTTTGTTAAGAAAAGTGTTGTTTGTGCTAAAATTTCAATAATTAACTACACGTATATTTAATGGAATTGACAGAATTAATGGGTTACGGGATCATTTATTTTGAGGTAATTATGGGTCCTTATTATATGGGAACATATGATATGGAAAACCATGGGATGTAAAACTAATTTGGTGACTATGTGAATTTGGAAGAAGACCACTATGGTTTTGTGAAACATTATATGATTGAGGTAAATAAAACCATTCAAGATTTTATAATAAGAGTAAACATTGAACTCTATTTTTGAACCATATATGATATTGTTGTAAATATATGGTGATTTTGATTATTTATATAATTGATTAAAATACCAAGGATATTATGTGATTAGAGTAAATAAATTTTTCTAAGATTCATTAGATTATGTGATGTTATTTGGAGATAAATTATAATGTAATATAATAATAATATGTGATAAAATCCTTATTATCATTTAATTTTAGTTTTAGTGTTGAATATTATGGTTTATTTCCAATATTCTTATTTGTGGAGTAATATATGACTAATTTTTGGGAAGACTATTGAATTATGGATATTATTGTTTTTTTCTACATTTTATCGAATATCCATTTTGGGGAATAACATATATTGAGATGAAAATTTTTGTTTTTGTTTATTTGGATGGGCAGGATGAATAACTTTTTCTTATTTTTTTTAATAATGTGATTTCTGAAAAAATTATTATAGTTATTCAGTAATGAAAAATTCATATTCAATAATTATAGTATGAAGAAAAATCTGAGTTTGTGGAAGAAATTTATTTAAAGAATAAGTTATTCATAATATAAATATGTTTTTCTTTAATTTTTTAGTAAATATTATAAAATAATACATGATATTTATAAAATGTATTTTGAAAAAATAGTGTATCCTATAAAATTATTTACAGATGAATCAAGGTTATTTTACAGTCCTCAACATGTCATGGTTTTTTTTGGTTATTGAACTTCTCCGAACCATATTCCCTATTTAAAATTATTATTTATTTCGAATTTGATTTGTTTTCATATACATGGATTCACATGAATCTAATGTCTGCCTATATGGAAAAAAAGTTATATTTAATTCAATATTACCATCATAAATTTCATTACATTATTTCAGGTGGAAGATTTATTGACAGATTTAACAGTTTAGGATTTTAACAAAGGTATTTTGAGAAGTAGAAAACTGGATACCAAGTCCATGTTAAAAAGAATGAGCACATATATTCTTAATGGATGTGGGATAATTAAATATCCATATATGTTAAAAGTGGATACTATGTTCTATAGCGTGTGAGATAAAAATCACATATAATAAATGAAAAACAAAATACAAATATTTTTATATGATTATTATAAAATAGGGATTAAATTTGTAGGAAAGAATAAGAATAACTAATTTATGAGATAAATGTATTGTTCCCTATCAACATAAATTTATTAAAAAATTCATAAAAAATAAACAATCATTTATAATTAAATAAATTTTGTTTATCAAAAATACATCTTCTTAAAAAATGATGTTTCATTATTTTTTGAGTACTAAAAAATTTCTATAAATTTTTTATCAATTATTTGACATTATGAATCTCATTTACGAATCCATCCTGTGAAAATTATCCGAAGAATAATTTCTAATAACTTTCTATAAATATTTATTGTTCATTTAATTGTGAAAATAAAAATATTTATTTAAAATTGTATTTTATTTAAAAATTAATATTATTCTTTATATTAGAATTAAATGCCACTAATAATTTTTTATAATATCATTATTGTTTTGGAAATAGATTTTTTACATTAATTTAGTTTAAAAAAATTATATTTTGAAGGGTACTTCTTCTGAAAAAGTATTTTTATCGTGGTTTTCTAGTTTGATTAAATATTAAATGCTAATAATTATGTTTTTTGACATTTTAAAATTATATTCAATATTTGGAATCAAGAGGACCAAATTTATTAAATCTTACCCATTTGTTTATTGTAAATATTAATATTATGCATATTAATTTTTCAAACCACATTGAATGGTCAATCAATTAATTAATGGTAAAAAATTAACTGATAATGACTAGAAAATGAATATAATAATTTGTTAGATATTATTTTTTGAGAATATCCCATTCAAAACCATTCGTGAGTCATATATAATTATTTTTTAAAACACTTGTATGTGATTATGTCCTTCAAAATATTTTACCTCATGAAAATAAAATATTGTCAAACTATTGTTTTTCATAACTATAATATACATAATATTTTGTTTACATTAGGATATATTCGATTGAAAAAATATGTTTTTAAATATATTAGGAATATCTTTCATATAGAAATTTATTTTAAATTTTTATGTAAAATATAATTACCATAAATTCTTACATATCATTTTCAAGATAATTATTCAATTAATGGTAAAATAAAATAATTTATAATAATAATATAAAGAGAAATAAAATAAGATATAATTAATGTAATATACAAACATTATAGAATAAATTGAAATATTAGGTGTGTATTAAATTTTTATTAATTATAATAGTAATCATGATCTTATAAAAGTAAAACTATAGAGTAGTTATATAAATTATAATTAGTGATATTTTATAATAAATGATATTTTTTAAAATGATTTAATATTTTTAAAAATATTAAATTTTTTCATGTGATTGGAATATGATTTATAATATAATTATATTCCCATTTAATGTATTTTTAATTTTTATACTATCTATCATTATCCTCAAGGATTAAGAAACTATTTTTTCATAGTTCTTTTAAAATGGATAAAATGTATTAATCCCAAAGCATGTTGTAAAAATATTGAAAAAAGGACTAATATTTATTTTTATATATTATTTCATCAAATAATAATCTTATAATTGATATAATTTAATTTTGATGCATTTTTAATTGGACATATATATATATATATCTGTTTAATATTATGAGAAATTCGATGTGTGTCCCAACCAAACCATATAAATGGGAACCACTTATTCTCATTTATTCCCACCTAAAAACCAATTTTATTCAACCATGATCTGAAATAATACCTTACGAGAATCTATACCAACATTATGGAGGTATTATTTTGGTAATAATATCATTCTTTGTGTACAGAAGGTGTTATGTAATGGTGAATTTCTAATGAAGATGGTTCATTTTTAACCGAGCGTTATTTGTTATTTCTTCATTTTCATCCTTATAATTATCTATAGAAAAGATGATATTATAACATAATTGTATTAAATTTACATTTTTGTTTTTATTTTTTCTGAATAACAAATATCCATCTATATCTTCCATCAAATGGGAATGAAATCCATCATTGGTATGTATATCAAACATCCAACACGCAAACTGATGTAATTTATATTCCATCACTATGTATTTATATGGTTATAATTTAAGATTTATAATATATATATATATATTATTCAGGAAATATTTATCTTTCTAAAAAAATAATTCTCCAAATTTTCCTTAATATTCCATAAATTGTGAAAATAATAACATCATTTGTGTGTACATGTAGACTACCACCTCCACAAAGTGACCAGATTCATTTTTCATCCCTACATAAAAAGGATTATAAATTTAAGTGCATATTAAAATATAATGTTATATTTAGGTAATTATTTATATTATTTAATTACTAAATAGTAATTACCTTATTTTCATAATGGTAATTTAAAATTGGAATCATTACTTACTCATACTTTCAGCCTACCATCACAAGGATTGTAATATAGTTCATTTTTCTTAATGATATATAAATTTTGGATTTAAAAAATTAATAGATTTATAAAATTAAAATTTATTTCATTATTTTTATTATATATATGATGGATTAATGTGAACTTTAATGGTCATCATCATATCGAAGACATTTTTGTGTATGAGCTGAATATCATCAAAATATTTGACACAATCATAAATTATTATGTAAATGTATATAATAATTTAAAAAGATAGAGAAATGGAAAATTAAAATTGAAATATTTTCACAGTAAAATAAATATATATTTTATTATATTTATATTTATGGTAAATAACTTATATGGGATGTTTGAGTCAAAGTAATCGACTATCAATTAGAAATCATCTTTCGATGTTCTCCCCAAAACTCCCATTTACATACAAATCCATATTTTATGAAATTTTATAAAAAGATTATTTATTACCATTTTTATATTATTTTGAAAATAATTTTTCAAATGTATTAATTTTTTCAATTTGGTTTGAATTAGATATTTTTTTCCTTTTACAAATAATGTACATTTTGAATTTTCCAGAACAAAATTGTTTAGAATGAATGTTTTTATAACAGATACGAATTGATTATATTTTCCTACTTTAGAGGCTACTAATTTCATTAAATAAAACACTACAAGTTAAAAAGTATATTTTCAATGAATTTGTTTCCTTCATAATTGTGCATATTTTAAAATAATTTATTTTCAATGTAAAATTCATTTTCCTCATGTAATGGGATTAAGATGATTGCTTTTATATTTGTGTTATTTTTATTAGACATTTATTTATATTATTGGTGGTTCAATTATCTGTATCATTATAAACCATATAAGGATGGTTTTGTTATAGTCTCTAATTTGTTGGGTATGGTAGTAGACCATATTGTAATTCCAAATATGAGAAGGATTTAACTAAATAGGTTTTTCTGAATAGATAATGGAAATTTATCAATTAAAGACTTATATGTGTATCTATGATGGTTAATAAATGATAATGTGCATAGATTAAACATTATGGCATTACATTAGTAGTTGTGATGGATACTGTAACGTATAATTTATAAGTTATCCATGAATGTGTTTCATGAGTAGTCATTATGATTAATAAAAATATAATAATGATGGTTATTTCATATGTTAGAGTGAAAAGACTATCTTTTTCAAAATAAGTTCATTTCAATTTTATGTTTTAAAATAAAATTTAATGAGTTAACTTAACATTAATGATTTATAATGAAATGTTTTTTTATCAAAATCATAGTGATAAAATGATTATTTTATGGGTAAAATGGTTTATTTTAATCCAAGTGTTTAATTTGAAAAATTAAAAATGTTATATGTATTCATTGGATGATAGTTTGTATTGAAATTTTCTGTATCTTATGTAGATTTTTTTCTCATCCCATTTTATTAAAATGTTATCATATGTTGGTGAGGTAAAATGATTAGGTCGAGTTAAAATTGGTGAATATTTTTCATGAAAGGAAATCATATTTTATATTTAAAAGTTGTATATTTTCATAGAATAGATAATGAGTAGTATTTTATTCCAGGTAATTAATTAGTGTGCTATATAAGTGTAATGTTTCAATTCATTGAAAATATATAATTATTTGATATTTGGTAAAACAATGTTAATTATATTATAAATATAGTAGAATATGTAATGTTTAAGGATGGATCCTCAAAAAATTGAAATTGTTTTGATGTCGTTGTTGTGGATTATTTTTTTTGAGTATATATGTATCATATCATGGTCCTTCTTGTTCAATGAAATCCTCCATTTTCAATTCCACAAACAATTTATATTTATTCTAATTAAAATTTTAATCCTTGGCCTCACAATCTAAAAACAAAATTAGATTGAAATGGAAAAAATTTATCTACACATGAAAAATCATGACATATATGCATAATATTTCACTCCTAGAAATAAATTAATGATATTTAAATGGAAAACCAAATTGATGAATAATGGACACCACTAATATAATTGAAATATTAGGGAGGGTTATTTGATATTTCAGGCTTGATATAGTGTATGGATAACACCATTCACTAAATCAAGACTCAATCCTGACTTATTCCATTGGAATTAGTGGATATTTCTCTAATTTATTAATTTGTGATTTCATGAATAAATTGATTCTATTTCCCCTATAGAACTCAATAAATGCCCATATCAAATGATTCCTCCTTCCGATTGAAAATATAGCTAAAGCACCTACATCTATTAGAGAAAATATATTAAGGACACCCATGTTTTTTTGGAAAA
Organism: Viscum album; assembly: GCA_963277665.1. Lineage (NCBI taxonomy): Eukaryota > Viridiplantae > Streptophyta > Magnoliopsida > Santalales > Viscaceae > Viscum > Viscum album. Next base: position 290,899,550 of record OY728143.1, on the reverse strand, counting down.
AAATTAATAGGTATATTCCTTCCATATGAAGTAGGCTCATTGGTATTTCTACAAATCTATGAAAAATAAATTCCTCAACAATCATGATCCCAAGAAACTTGGTGAATCCATCCTTAGTGACCGCATCAAGTATTTCTCTTTTCTTGGGATGATGGATCACCTCATACCTTAATCATGGTATATAAAGACATACCCATTCACATAGTTTATTCTGGATAAGTGATACGTGGAGAATCATCAATACATACAACTCATGTTACGATGACCCAATTAGAATAAAATTACCATTTAGATGGATATCTAACTAGCTGTGAATTTTTTTCTAAAGCCAGAAGTCCTAAAATATTATTGATTGATCTAATTTCTTCCTTGGAGTACACCTTCATTAACAATTCATGTTTCTATAACCTCCCTCTTCACAAAAGGGACACTATTGGACACTTATTCTAGAGGAAATTGTAACTACTAGTGTAATAATAAGGTGAAATAATAGGCTCACCTATTTCCATGACATCCCTAACTCATATATATTTTTTACCTCATCAACTACAGTATGGGTAATACTCACAAAAAATAGTACACTTATCATTATAAAATTTACACTTTATTACTTTTAATGTTATTCAATTATCAAAACCCCTCATATTATGATCAATATATGTGTTATCCTAATTTCACCATATCAAACTATGGTGTAATAGGCAAAGTCCACAATCGATAAGGAAACCGTGGAACACCCCATGATGGGCAGACCACGTGTCTCTATAAAATGATCATTAATGAAATATATTTCATTGAAATCCATGCAAAATAACTATAGTAATCCAACACGGATAATATATATATCATGGAGTCTTCCAAGAGAAATCTGAAACAATTATTATGAATGAATGCCTAATATATGTAAAACTAACTGATCAGTTTAGACGAGTTGGTGTACCATCATGACCAACCATTCTAGTAGTACATATTATATCCTCTTATGTCCAAATATAATATATTTTATCAATAAGTGATATAACTCAGAAGAAAAATAAAACAGAAAACCCACCATCAAATGCATAACCAATTGATGAAAAGTGAAATATCATGAGAAACTAGAAGTCATATTAATAAATATATCAATGGTGGAATCACTTTACGTCATTAGATATCTCAAGGATTTGAATGTTGAGGCACTCTAGATCCTAAGGAGATTGAGATAGATGTCATAGTGGCAATGTTTTATCAATTAGAAATCAATTCAATAGAATCCCATGCCCCATTCTTATTCATGGAGAAATATCAAAAAGAATCTATTCACTCACACATCAAAACCTTTTATATTTTTGGAATTTTTAAAAACATTGACAACAATGGGATATAATAGATATTTTTTCATTATCTATGTCTTACCTTCATGAACACATTTTAGATTAGGATACAATGATGATTAATTTTTTCCAATGAAGTTGTTCATTCCAGATATGAAAAGATATTAAAAAATACCCTCATAAAGATAAAGTTTAATTCCAATTATAAGGATATAATTTATGATGTTGAGTTCCTGGTAATGAATGAGGACACAAAATAGAATGTATTAAATGTGATACTTTGTCCTTGTATACACATATCAACCCCATTGATATTCCATATAGATATGAAGTATTCTATTGCGCTAAATATAGTTTTTTTTGTAAAGGAATTCATCCCCCATGAAATGTTGTCAATAATAATATATCATGACATGAATAAGTAAGATATACATGAAGTGTAAATTAATATAGGGAGACTAATGAGTTTATGCTCACAATGACCTAGGAAGAACAAATTCTATAACATGGATTATTATAAAAAATTATTTTTTATTGCATGAAAATTTGATAAATGTGACATTTATAGCTTTTCCAGGCTACCATAAGTCCAATGATTCACTAGCGTATTCCTTAATGTTTTCAATATTGACAGCTGATATGATAAAATCAAATTACTGATAGAATAATAATCTATTTGAGTTATAAAATTTAAATTATATATGAAAGATAATTATGAACACCCCCAAATACATTCATTATAACATAAGTCATCCATACTTTTCATTCACTTGTTAACATTATAGATTAAAACATAAATCACCAAAATTCCCACATGACGTCACTTACAATTTAGGATTTCATGTTTTCTTCTTGTATCATCTCATCCTTCATCATGGATAGTGAAACACCTTTTTTATATTGATACTGAGGGTATGTCCATAAATGTTGAAATTAAATATGATGAGGATGACATCTGGGACAAAACTCCATCATTTTAAGAAAAAATTTGCACTACATTTAATGACCTCTATGTGGTAAAATTATGAATAGAATAAGATTCACATCCTAGTTGTATTAGTTATTTTATTTCCTAGGAGGAGGAGGACTAGAATATCTCATTCTAGAATAATCATTTATATATTTTCTCCTAGAATGGAATTAATATTACTAGTCCATATCATGATGTGTCCACACATCACCTTAGTTTTATGGATGAGAATTGGCATTTTATATATATTGAATGGATAATCCAGCCCTCTCATCCCTAAATTTATGTATTCAATGTTTAATGATTGATTATATTTAGCTTAATTCAAGAGGTTATGTTCCCATATTATCATTCCAAAATATTTCAGCTCAATAAAATTAACACATAGTTTATAGTGGTTTTTTATTATTGGGAGATAAAATTATAATGTACAAAATGATTATTTCCTGGTTCTAATAGAAATATTATATAATATGACACAAAATTCACCCAAGAATGTTCTTATACGAAATTATACCAATGTAACATTCAATACAAAATGGACCATAAAGATGAGGAATCAAATTCCTTCAAGGCATTAGAGCTGATATTTTACATGAATAACATTCATTTGGTCCTAAGGAATGCATTTCCCACTTTTGGAAATGATATACATCACTTATTCAATCTCTTAAAGATAATAACTTTATATAAATATGTTGATTTTTTGGTAGTGAAATATCAATAGTGTTGTGATCATGTCACTAACCTCCTAGATATATTTATAAAATTAAAATAACATGGTTTGATGATAATTCATATGTAGGTTTCTATCGAGGTCTTATCAGTAAAATTGTATAGACATACAATATCCTACTATATATGTGAGGTCGATCAAAATAAGACTTCTTCATTTATTTCCATTATACCTCCTCAAAACCTCAAATAGGTATGAGAACTACATGGAAACCTATCTTCTATCTTGAATTCCATATCCATATTTTTAGTAAATATATCCCTATATGTCGGTTATTTCTCATGGGGTCCTCTTATCAGTGGGATGAAGTCTTCAAGGGAACTTTTGGGTCCTCAAGAATTATATCATACATCCACCGATTTTAATACCACTAATATATGTAATGTACCTATCTTATATGAGACCACAATGTATATATCACTGGAAACCCATATCATACAAAATAAGGAAGAAATAATCAAAAATAATTTATATTATATATTCATAATGATACTAGATTTTGAGACTTGGATATCTTGAATAACAACATTGATGTCAACCTCAATCGGAAATAGATGAGGTATTAAATGTTAACCAAGAAGTCCTATTTGTTTCTTGTACCAGTACACTCAATTATATTCCTAGAATCCCTAATACAGATGAGTGTTAAGCATGATTCAGGGTTATCCTACATTAGTAAAACTTGTGATTCTTAATATAGAAGGAAATCAAGGGGTAAACAATTGTTGATTTACTCATAGGGAACCCTGAATAAAAAACACAATATTAAACAATGAGTTCCCTAGATAAGAGGTTCTATATACTGTTGAAACTCCAAAAACAATGAATAAATATTTTTATAGGTCCTCGTGATGTCAAAAAAAGATGATAATTGAAGGAATGGATAAACAAGGTTATCTTACCTCATGTACTTGATTCCCCAACCATGTAAATTATTCTATAATCCTTTCTATTTTAAGGCTACACCAATAATGAGAAAGAATATGAAGCCCTTATTGTCTACCTGGATATTCAAATGTCGTTTTATTTAGCCTATATTATTTTAAAATTTGATATGTAATTATTAATTAAATAGTTAAATGGTGAATACATTACCATAGTGATATAATTAAAACCCACTATGACTATCTATTGGAACTAATGGTGGGAATTTTCTTAGGAAACACTACATAAAATGACTCAACAACGTAATGCCTATGTTGAAGCGTTAGATAATTCATCCATATCCCTAGATGATCTATATTAAGATGAGTTACTTTTTCTAATCACATGTTGTTGGTATGTATCACTAATTATTGTCTTTGACAAGTTTCAGAATAATAATATCTGAACTACCCCATTGAATGATGGTACGATTATGTCTATGTCATGGATGAGACATATAACGGACTACCACCAAAATGTGACTCTTCCATCAGACCAATCCGAAATGAAAAAAAATGATGATCGTGTAAAAAAATCACCCTCCTGGATAATTCAAATGAATAAAATGTCATAAAAAATGGGGATTTGATAGATTCCTCTATAGATTCGTCATATAATGGGAGACTCTTTCCGTAATATATGAAGTCCATGAATGATCTTTCGTTTATCATAAGTAACAGTCCATAATTTCCCACCAAATTTAAACGATGCGTTATATTTGGTTGATGATGTATCAATACTACATAGAGTTCTCGAAGTGTCGTTGTTATCAAATAGATCAAAAAAGAATACATCATCCCCTAGAACATTTTATAACATAAATGTATAAATGGTTATGTAATATATGGCGAATGAATTTCAGGGGGCTATATCCCCAAACATTGCCTAAAGAGTTCAAGTCTATCCTTAACGCTACCAAAATCTTCTTCAAATTGGTCAAGGATATAACTATAAAGGAATTCAAGGATAAGATCATGATTTAATTCATAATGACTAATATAATCACAAAATTTTGTGTCTAACAAATAATATACTTTGAAAAATGAAAAAAAATTATTCTCTAAAGTAAAAGAGGCTATATCTGGAGCACAACATCCAATAATACTACATAAACATCTATCATGTAAATGAAAATGTACAGATATAGGTTTTGAATAAAAATATCTCAAATGTCATTTAAAATTGGTAGAAAATTGTTTTAATCCATGGCTATTAAAATATTTACATGTCATGAAGTCTAATATCATCACAAAACATTGTACCAAACAAGAGTACTTATATTCGATTATCTATGTAAAAAGTCCTTGTTGGTCATCAAGGTCTTATTTCATTCAATATGGCCACAATATTTAGTGTACTCTCATATTAATATTAATAAAAAATGCTACATAATGACTTGGAAGAACTCAATGAGAAGAGGTCACATAAATTTCAAAACATAGAAGTCCATCCAAATCAAATTGTGAGATACATCAATTTGAATATATGATTCTAATTATTTCTACACAGAGAATTTGTCTGGGTTGTCACATCCATACTAACATTATAGAATAATCCTATAAAGATGAAACCTACGTGTGAGGTTTCTTATGTAATACACATGGTCTATTTCAATGGATCTTAATCCATGTCCATGATGAACGTGTAATGTTACATGTTTCCCCACTAATTCATATTTAATAAATAATAAAACATCATAACTTTCTATATTCACTCATGACTATGTGGAAATATTTTAATTTTCCCTATTTATGATGATCTTTGTTTCCTGAACTTAATATGGAGAAAATATACATCCTAGTCACAAGATGATAAGTTTAATGACAACTTATTTACCACATGACATTAATCTGCACAAATCACATCATTATCGTGGGTCATTAAACATAATGGAATGGATTATAATCACATGACATTAATCTATACAGTATCAGAGTCATAACTACATGAATTCAGATGGTATAGTCATAGGTCCTCATCATGATACCTTAACCTACAAAACACATCATTCCGAGTTGTAAGACTTAAAACTACATGACAACATTTTCCATGATGCATGTGGTTAAACTAAATGACATGAAGTCATATTTTTTGGCATTCCATTCCCTTTTACACATTTTATAGACCATGTTATGAATTTTCCATTTTATTGGGTTTGATACCCTTTTTTATTTCTCTCTAACATCATAAAAATGGAATAGAGTAATATCAAATAATTCATGATCACAACCTATATCCTCCCTATATTTACTTCCTTCTCAATCTTTAGAATATATGAATTTGAATTACACTATACATGATACATATTTTTAGGAAATATAAGAAGTTATGGTGTATATGTATAAGTGAAATTGTAATTGAGACATTGTATATGGACTATGTGTGAACTTATTCCAGTGTTCATTAGATATTTTGTGATTCTTGTATCATCTATTTCTGGGCCAACCATAAATTTTGAATAAAATTTACAATTTTTTCCATGACAATCAAATCCTTCTATGAATTTTTTCTTCCACTGAAATATGAGTTCCCACATATGTTCCCATTGTGGAATATAATTAATCCTAATAAATTTATAATTCTTCACATATTTTTTACACATATCATGAGACATGTGAGTTTAAAGGTCCTACAAGTTCACTCTGCCAAGCGCGAAAGATATTCATTTATTTATATGATATGGAAAACCATCATTGTGAGATTAAATTTAACTGCTTTAAATGGGGACATGAAATTGAGTAGATAATCCTTTCTGATTATTAAACAATTATGAATTGAATTTATTATCCATTAATTCATAAACTTTATTCACTAAATGTCACTAAATCATTTAGGGGCATCTAAATGTGCTTAAATGTCCAATTCTCTATCATCCAACATAATGTCTAAAAATATAGAGTTAATACTACCCAATTTATTATGATGATAAAATTCTATTTTAACCCCATAAACATGAATCATTATTCATTCTTGTAATCCATAACAAAATTTTAATAGGTACAAACTAATTTAAATGGACCATGCTATTATTCATTTGTGATTAAAATAATGTTTGCGAGCTTATGACATAGGGGATGTCTAGGCCCCCAAGGAAAGGTACCCCTTAAACCCATGATGTTTTTCTTTACCACATGATATAAACATTTCTGCAATTAACAATAGAAATCCAATTATTACCAATGACTACAAACCATTCACTATGAAATTATAGGGTTTTGATTTAATCACTCTATATAGAAACAATTTAGGTGGATTATAATACCATCATTTCTAAAGATATGTGCATCATACACATTATAAATGAAATATTATAATATCATAAATTAATTTCAGTTTATTTATGTGGTATGAATCATTTATTAAGGAAAAAAACCTCATATAAAACCCTTGGACAAAGGCATATTACCATAAAATATCATTCATTATTGGTGTATGTCACTAGGAATTGAATTTCCCCACATATAGTCAATTATAATGGATATTACACATCTAAGGGCGGAAAACCAGGTTTGTTATATTACTATATGAGGGAAAGATCCTGGAAATAGTATGGGGGAATAATCCCCATATTTATAAATATATTATAGGGTTTATTTTTCAATCCCCATACTAGTATAGGACAAGAAATTCCCCTCCCCTACAAAAGAGGTTGATCCACACATGAAACCATTAAAAAAAATTAACATCCAGGTTCACTCATAAAATTAAAAAAAATGTTCCCCTACATAAAATCTACATATCATCACTTAAAATATATAATAATTATAGAAAAAAATTTATTCCCATGTATTTGGGATTCATAGTGACAACAAGACCCCAATACATGCCCTAGTACTTCAACCCCATTGGTTTTTATGAACATTTTTTTAATATAATTAAATTCTACTTGATTTCAGGTGTTGAATGCTACGGTGGGAAACACATCCATTATATTGTACACAAATATATTAATACACTATACGAAACATAGTCTTTTCTTGTGTTATTGGCAACAACATGTTTCTATAAAACATTATTTTATAGTTATAATTATTTATGAGAGAAATTTATAACCTAACCATTAATAATAGTAATATGTATACAAATAACTACTCTTTAAATATTAATTATAATAGTCCAGAAGAAATAAAACCTTTAATTTTTAGTAATTTCTTTATATGTTGTAAATTTATATTTTCATAAAACAACTTCATTGTATAACATTTTTTGAAAACTAACAATAATTAATTTTTTCATTTTAGACATTTAATTTTATAAAAAAATTATTTTTTAAATTTATAATATCAGAATTATCATATAGTGATGCTTTTTATTTTTATGAGAAACATCAATGTTGGATGAAAAGGAAAAAATATGGGAATTTAATTCACAACAACTTTTTCCTCATATTTGATTATATAAGTAAATTATATATTTTTATTTCACAATATATCAATTAAAAATCTATTAATCTAATTGATTTCATTGTAATAAATTTATATGTAATTTATATATATATTCTTAATGAACTTTTGAACATTCTCACATTAAAACCCAGTTTCCTCACCACGTTCATGGGATTAACATTAAACATAATTTTCCAATTCTTTAAATTAAATTTATAAAAATGGACATACACCATTCTAATAATTGTAATATTAATAGTATAATAATATAAAAAAAATTTCTATCCAGAAAATAGAAAAAGTGATTAAAATTAATTACATCAATTATGGTAAAATTAATCTTAATAAGGGACTAAACCTTAATTATAGGAGATGAAAAGACCTATCCACTAGTACCAAACCCATGGTCTAGAAATATATCAGATGTAAAACTTATATTACTTATATTATTATTTTGTCATGAATTTTTTTGTTACAAACATTGATACACATAACTTGTTTCTAAAAACGACATATGTGACCTCTCGATCCTTTATAAAAGGACACCAATTATCCACATTATTCATTCATACCAAAACACTTATAGTATTCAATTATCTACCCAATTGACAACCAAATATCACTCCATTAATATACAGATCCTCCATTTTGTCATTAATACATCCACAAAATCCCTCTAGGGAAAACCAAAAGGAGTTACCCAAAGAATATGTATCATCCTTCCTCAAAACTCAATTCCATTATTTTCATTTTCCACTACATCACTTATACGTATTCCTTATATAAATATTTTCCTCAATATCCTAAATAAACAGATATTTGTTTATGAAATTTATTATACCAACCCATGCACACAATTCCATCTAATGGGTAATGAACCTACCATTCTTTTTTTTCAGTGAACTATGGACCCACAAAATGATGATGAACGTTTTTCCTTTCCCATCAATCATGGTTTATAAATATGATTGAAAATATAATTTCATTTTGTATATGTGAAATATATGATATAGTTATTATTATATAATTAATATATAACACATAAATTCATGCTCTCCATTTTATGTAAATATGATAATTTCATTTGAGACATGGTGGATTACTCCCTGCTCAAAGTGATGTGATTTTTTACACACAACATTCAATGTATTAAAGATTAGTTTAGTGAAATAATTCAAATATATTACATAAATATTATAATTTAATGATATATTTGTGTGTGTTTATGTCATTTAATTTTTTCCTTTGAATATGAAAAAATATTGAAATAACGTTCATGATTACATATTTCCTACTATCTCCATGAATGGTGTATTGAATTTCATAGTTATATATTATATATAAAACTATAAATAAATAAATAAATAATATAAATTATCTTTATATCAGGGTTTACATTATGGAAATCATGACATATGTATGAGGACAATGAAATTAAAAAAGTACGACATCTGAGAAAAACAAATAGGATATTATCTGAAAAGTAACCATAACATAGAAGTGTTATTATGATTTATATTTAAATCCATATATGGTGTTATATATAAAAATATTATTCTATGGTACATTCAAAATAATCATATATTTGTTAAAAAATATGATTGAATGATTATTAAGGGAGTCAAGGGATATGGTAGGGTTATTTTATTTCTCACTTTTATTTATGCGAGATTTATGACTTATTCACCTCTCATTTATTTTGATTTGTGATATATAACTCCAATGAATATATTCTATGATTATGTTTCTAAAATTAATATGTTTTTAAAAATCCATTTTATGATCTCACAAACATGGTATTTATGTTTCCACAATTTTTGAACAGGTAATGTAATTTAGTCACACTTTTCATTCTTTGAGACCCATTTCATTAACATAAAAAATGAGTTTGTAAAAAATGAATTTTCATTAAATATAATATATAAAGATAATTTTAATGTAAATATAATTTTAATAATATTTTATGGTTTTAATGTAATAAATTATAGGTTTTAAATGTGTTTTAAATGATTTTTTTAAAAAAATTATTCATGTTTGGATTATATGTTTGTAATGTGTTTTCAAAAAAATTATTTTTTCATAAGAAATAATGATTTCATTATTTGTTTATGATTTTTTATATACATTAATTGTCGAATGTTTTCAATATTCTTTATAACCTTTCAATGTTTTTAATGAAATGGGATTAAAATCTTTATCATTAATTATTTATACATTTTTCAATTATTTCTAACGATATTTTATTCAAAACAATTGTAAATATTTATTTATATAGTTTTAACGTTTTTTAAAATAAATGGTTGTCAAAAATTTATTAAAAATGTATTTATATGTACTCATGATAATTTAGAAAGAATTTGTTTTTTAAATTTTATTTTAAAAAATCTATAGTTTCAAAGAACAAAATATATTTTACTTAAGAATTATTTTTAAAGGTATTTCAAAATTATTTTCCATCTTTGAGGACACATGTTTGTGTTGCTCATGCATTTGTAGGTAAAAATAAAAAAAAATTCAATTTATAATATTTCTATAAATGGTTTATGTTTTTATTGTATATTATTTATAAAATCCATATTTTTTCATGGGTTATTGGATTATGAAACCTAGGCTTTTCATGGGTTATTATTTTTGTAAAATAAATTTGAATTATATCTTTTTTCCAAAAGACAATATATGATCACATTTTTATGACTACAAATTCTTTTAATGGGTTATGATATAATTGTTTATCATTTTATGGAATATTTATGTATGATTTCATTAATATTTGGGTGGAACTTATATGTAAATCCAATTAATTGGGTAAAGATAAGTAGTATATGAACACAAATATTACATGGGTTATAGTCCAGGATCAAAAACAAGAGGGTGCACTGGTTTTAGTTGAAGCCTGAAAATAATAGGGTACATTGGTTTATCCCAATCAATAAAATTAGAGGGCACGTGGATTCTAACCATATCCTGATAAAAGGGTACACATATTGTTTTCCAAATACCAGAGTAGGTACATAGGTTTTATCCCAATATTTACATGATATAATGGACTTGTTAGTTATCCTTGACATAATATTTTCCTTACAAATGTTTATAGCACAAATTATATGTCTTTTTCCTCAGTTATGATTTCGCAGGTTATTCTCATCATTCCATTATGATTAAATTTTCAATAACTACCAATAATTATTCCATATTTCATATTTATGATCATAATATATATTGTATGAGCTTCTAATTTCATGATCGTCTTCCCATTACCTTATTATCATGTCTATGATTATATATCTCCCTTTATTTATCCATAATGAGTATCTAATCTCACCCCCTTTTTTTCAATTTCAATTCCCTATGTTATGAAAATATGTATTCTATATGGTGTGTCTAATAAGGTGGGTATTCATGAGGAACCGAGTAGGAGAATACATGGGTTACTTATATAATAATATTTATGATACCATGTTTCAAAAAAAACTAGTGTAATACTATCTTTGGGTGTCCATTTGTGTAATTTTTTTATTATTCCTAAATATTTACTAAATTTTAATGAATGAAAAGATAGGGTCACTATTTTTTGTATCAAATAAACATTTTTGTCAACCTTTGAAAATAAATATGAGAAATCCTTACTGAGGCCTTTTAAGGACAAGTGTGTGGATAAGTATAAGGTTAAGTGAAATTATAAAAAAACATGTCTTAGAATATTAGTAAAGGATAAAGAGAGTGTTTTTTACAATACATATGTATCTAGATACTACATGTAGATGTGGATCTAGCAGAGATGTGACCTATGGTAATAGTTTTGACATTATGTGTTCATCCCAAATCGAGTGTGACCTATTAATTGACAAAAAGACCGGTTGCACACGTGGTTTGAATCTCTTGGAGGATAGGCTTTATAAATTCACAAACACTTCATGAACCATCATCAAGGATTTTAATAGGATTTGGCTATGCATATCATAGGATAAAATGAGGGTGTAATTGATTAATAAAAATGCTATAATTTTGAAATCATATAAGTGTTTTTTATCATGAATATGTGGTTCCTCACTATGAAAAATGTTCCGCACTGTATGTTATTTTGTATTAGTCAATTTATAGAACTCAAATAACCATGTTAATGGTGACTATGAAGTAAAATATAACATATGTTTTCTTGAGAATTTTAATGCTATAGGATATGAAATAAAAAAATTATTTGTATACTCACAAATATTTTTTAATCTATGAATCATGCTGAGATTCCAAATGAGAAATGGTGGGAACAACATTCAATTGAGTATTTCCTAAGGAAATGTCCACCTTATATCATTAGGTCTCCCAATCCCTTTACTATTGAACACTAGATTAGTACCAATGAAAATAAACTATTTTTTTCTCTAGTGTTCGGATAATGATAATTTAATTCCGGATAATTATCAGCAGGAATGTGAATAAGATGAGTAATTGAATATAATAAAAACACAAGGAATAAAGTTGGAATTGGTTCCATGGATTGGGATGAGTTGACGAATATATTATTTAATAATCATGTTCTATGTGTTCTTAATTGAAATATGGAAATGGATATCCTTGAGTTGAAGAAAAATGATAATTAATTTGTCGATATATTCAAGCTTTATATCACATGTCTTTCTAGGTACCCATCTAGAATTATCATCCATACTAAATGTAAAGTTGATAGGTTCTTTGGTGTCTTTATGATATGTTTAAGGAGGTTGTTGTCCATAAGAGACATTATATGCAATGAAGATATTTTGAGTTGTGAAAAAGATGTTTAAATGGATGTTGGATTTAGGTATCAATCTATGGGTTTTACCAACAAGAGGAATAAAGGGGACATATGAAAATATAAAAACCATTTCGATAAGAATTTGATCCTTTTTTATGCTCCATGTTTGTAAATAAGCATGGTTGAAATTATCCTAATATTTAGAATAATGTTTACAATTTTTTCAAAGGATTTTCATCTGCAATATTATTTCATAATTGATGGGAAAAATCCACTAATAATTCTAATGTAGAGAAATAAAAATAGAATGTACCTCACCTCTTTAAAGTGATATAAATGTATATAGAATGGGAGTAATGAAAAGTAGCTCCCAAACACAAGGGTGAGTGATGTTGATCAACCTAACAACCTTCTTAAATCTATGGAAATAGAGAAATCACAGGGAATCAATATCTATATTGAGGGGTGTGATAACGAAATAGTGAATGGTGCACTTCGAATCCACTGTATAACTTCTACACTCTTATTGGATTCTTCATCTACACTCTATTTCATATCTATAGAATATTCTAATGGTATTAATATTACACAAAAAATAATTACATATAAAATTAATAGGGAAACCCTCTAATAGTACAATGATTTTTTCTAAGGTCTATGATTAATCCCTCAATGACATTTGTGGGAATGCACTTCCTTAAAATATTTTCCTTCTTTATTTGGTATAATATTATGTCATATTAGGCATGAATTGGATTTATCTGGATAAATCCCACATCAATTATTTTACAAGTGATGTTTTGATTGATATTTCCAACCAGCCTATTATTTTATATCAATGTGAGGATAATAATGAATTACTTGTGAATATTAAACCATATGTGTGAGTATTAATTCACATTAAAATGGTTTGTTTATCTCAAATGGTTGTTGTTAAAATATATTTCTATAATATGCCTAATTTTTTAGAGTTTGTGGATTTATATCCTATATAATTCATTAGACATACATAAAAATGACATGTTGAGTTCATGATAGAGAATACACCTAGATTCTACCAAATTTAAAATAATCTCTATAGAGTGGATGAAATTGAGTTTTGGAATTTGAAGAAGGAAACCTAAGAAAATGTTGATAAGGGATTCTGATGAAAAGGTGTGTCACATTTTGGATGCCCCTGTTCTTTCCTTGAAAAGAAAATATGGATCAATGTGACTCTTCTTTTATTACTAGGAGATTCACAATATCATGAAAAATAATATGTATTCTATACCCCATATTGATGTCTTGTTTGATCAAAATCATGGACCTCAATTCTTTTCCATGTTTTATATTGGTTCTTTATATCATCAATTTTAGGATGATGAATCTAGATATACCCAAGAAAACATTTTGTTGGAGTTATGAACTCCATGAATATATAGTGATTCCTTTTAGTCTTACTAGTTACCCTATTATCATGTTCTATTTGATGATTATAGTCATTATATATTTCCTTGATCAGTTTGTGTTTTTCTTTATAAATGATAGCTTATACATTGAATAAGAATGGAATATCATAATGACCACTTGTGAAATGTACAAATGACCCTATGTATTGAAAACGTGTATGAAAAATTTTAATGGTGATAATTTTAGAAACAAAGGGTTTCATTTTTTGGTCACATTATCTAAATAGATGGTATAACAATATATCCATAAAAGATGTAGGTTACATAATGTTGGTCTACACTAGCCAAAGTTACTGTGATCCATAGTTTTCTTCATTTAGATGGAAATTGGTGATTGTTTGTGGATAAATTCTCATAGCTATTTAAACCTATCGCCATGTTAACTTGGAAGGATTCCATGTTCGTTTGAGATAATTTATGTGAGGAAAATTTCAATGAAATGAAAAGATTGGAAGCCAGTGCCCTTGTTCTTACATGACCCCATAGTGGATAAGGGTTTGTAATATATTTTTATGAATCCAAGAATGGATTAGAATATATTATTATGTGGGATAATATTACCATAAATTATTCCTCACTATATACGAAGAAACATGAAAAAATTACCATACTCATTAATTGGAGTTAGAAATGGAAATTTTTTGATTAAATATATGGTGGAATTATCATTTTAGAGAATAGTGTGAAATATATGTACATATTGATCATAATATTATGAAATATAAATTTACATAAAATGATTTGAACACGCACCAATGAATATGGTTATACATGATAATGGATTGTATACAAAAAATAAATTACTACCATAGGAAAGTGAACATGTTTTCCAATGATTAGTGTTGAAAGGGTTATTCTAGCCTATCAATTATGAGGATTGAAAGAGATAAAATATATCTTGATGGTAAAATGATATATATGGAATTATTTAAGGAATGAGTAAAATATTTTCCTACTCAATTTAATTTTAAAACCTATATCCATGTAAAAAATCAAAGAGGAATAGATGAAATATGTAGAGATACAAAATAATGCATAAAATATCCACCAATGTAACATTTATTTTGATGAAAATATAAGGGTCATGAACTATGAATGTTTTCCTTCCATATCAGATTTGAAGAATGAGATTTTAGAGGAAGCTTGTTGTTTTTAATTATCTATTCATCCTGGATGCCTGAAAACAAATGAAACTTTTATGGAATACTATTGGTGGGATGGATTACATAAGGATATTACAGAGTTTTTATCATGGTGCTTGGTATGCCTAAAAGTTATGTTGGATATAAAATAGTATAATAGGATGTTTAATCCATTAACCATAACATAATGTAAATGGGATAAAATCAATATTGATTCTGTCATTGGAATCCACAAAACCCGTAACATCCCAGGTAAATAAAGAATAAATAATTTTCATATTTATTAATATTTACGAATTAAATATTAATTTTATTTTAAAGGGGTTGCTATGTTCGATAGCGTACCCGATACGCAACGATGAGTTTCTTTGAATCTTACGTAGCACAGTAGTAATAAAATAATATTATTTTAAATGTTGGTTAACAAGTAGCCGTTGTACTGGCGGGAATGGATAGAAATAACTAAAATATGATTAGATATGTTTTTAAATGTTTTTACATTTATCAAATAAAAGATAAAGGCTTAAAATATGGAAAGAGTTCAATTTTAGGGAATATATACTCTAATTTTCACTAAAGGTTCATTTATCACCTTTTAATGGTGAACCGTCATTAAATATAGTTTTGATCACTCTTATACTTTATTTTGGACCAAATATAACTCTTCTTTAGAATCGGGACATCAAAATTTACTTTGTGTAAATTTTTGGTACCTTTCTGATAAAGTTCATTTTTTTATGAATAGTGTAAAATGTTGTATTTTAATTCAAAACCTCGTTTTAATCTAAATTATTTATATGATTATATTATTATTTTAATTGGTTTTAAAGTGAAATTAGAAAATATTTTTACCAGTTAATCCAATGGTGGTCATTGGAATCAATTTCACTTTGAAATTGGACATAAACCGGTGTCAATCTTTTGATACTTATTGTTTCACAAAAACACGCTATTTGTCATGACAGCTGGAATTAATTTTTAAATTAATTTATTTTACTTATATGTTTTGAATTTTGTAAAATGGACTTCATTTTTTAATTTGGAATATCAAATATATCTTAGGGTGAATTTTTGGTAATTTTCTGAAAAACATCAATTTTTGATGAATAGTGAAACCACTAAGTGGTAATCAAGCAAACTGATTTTTCAGTTAAATGAAAGTTTACCACTAATGTGTATTGAATTTTGAAAATCCGACATACATGGTTGTCATTAAGAAGTAAAATGTGGTTCAATGAGATTATAATAATTTTTTTGGTGAATAGTAACTTATTAAGTTCTTAATCGCGATTAGTGGTAATTAGGGTAGTTTAAGGTATAAATAATGCTTTAATAATAGGAAATGACCTAGACACATGTCCCAACCTTATTGGTTGTGTCATGGCCTACCAAGAAAAGACATGGGACAACTTGGGGACCCCATGGAGACACTTTGGTTTGGAAATGACATAAATAACTTTTTATTTAATGTAAAAGTAAAAATGACACAAACATAATATGTTTCACAAAAACAATTTTTACATGGGGTTATAAAGATCAGATTTTTTATTATAATTAGTAATTGGAAAGATAAAACGATTTCCTACATCATAGTATTTTTTATGATTTTTAGACATTATATAAATTAAATTATTTATGACATAATAATGATGCAGTGATGACATCATTATTTGACGATTTAAATAAAATGGAAAGACAATGTAAAATAAATGAACTACACATGGCCAAAACCAATTGGATGAGTGTATTTCGAACCCTTATCACCTTATCCACGAATTATATCAATGTGGGACCTTTTAAAACTGAAACACATTTTCAAATAAAGTAATATTTCTTTACTTTCCAAAAGTGCCCCTCCTCTCCTCTTATAAAAGGCCCCCACCTCTACCACCTTACACACACTCCTCAAGCCTTTGTATCGGCCAACCCCTTCCCAATTACTCTCTCCACATCCCTATACTCATCTTAGAGGATTCCCTTTGGGCAGAATCCTTTCAATGGAAGCCATTAGGCTCAAATCAAAAGGGAGTTACACTTTTAAAGGTAATTCATTCTCTCTTGTTCATTTGTTTTATTTTGCTTCTCCAACCCTTTAAACTCTTTTTATTTACTTCTTTGTAACAACACCAGTATCTTCAATATACTAGGATGTTGTTATAATATTTATTTGAGCTACACTCTTAGACAACTACATCAAATGGTTAAAGAACATACGGTTTCCGTGGATGGCGAAATTCTGCCTCCCGAAACGATGATTGTTCAATACTCATTTAACACCTTCAAGGGTGGCCATTATGATGTCACTATTTTTATATATGATATATAATATGTTTATGTTTTCTTTAAGCTTCTGTATTTTTCATTTTTTGGCATACCTTTATGGTTTCCATTATGGGTAAACACGATATCTTCATTTAAGGAAGTGCGGACTACCGCCCCCTAAAAGTGATGTGATTCGTTAATGCCATATGTGGGACGTGTAAAGGATGGATTTAAAGTTATTATATATGATGTTATACTGGAATTATAATATACCTCTATATCATTATTATTTCTTTCCATTAAAGTATGAGATAGAAATGAAAGTTGCGTTCATGTGTACGTACGGCTTACCGTCTCCATGAACGGTGCATTTCATTTCTTATCCCCAAATGTAATGTACTATTAAAATTACATGTATATAATGTATATATATAATTAATGATATATCTAAATGATGAATATAATTCTGGAATTAAAATATACCTACCTCTCATTTAGTTTTAATTCCATTAATATGACAAAGAAATGAAAGTAGCATTCATGCGTACGTACGGCTTACCGTCTCCATGAACGGTGCATTTCATTTCCTAACTCTAAATGATTATGTAATATTATAAATACATGTATATACTGGATATATATGATACATATTATATCCAAATCGGGAATTTCATTCTGGATATAAAGAACTTTTGACCACATGAACAACATGTAATTGTAAGAAGTCAACTTTCGACTTAAGAACCAAATATTGACAAAACAAACATTATTAACTTAAATGGTTACATAATGTTTATAAAATGGCAATAAGTGATATAAAAAGAATAATGAACTTTAAAAAGGTTCTTAATCAAGTATAAATTAACTCAAGTTTATTATTCAGGACGTTAAATAACGATCGAGTCAAGTCGGACCCAAGGTAAGGGACTTCGTCTCAATCTCCTTTCATTGAGGCATATTTCGTTTTATACACAACTTTCTTTTATACGGTGTATAAACTCCTTTGACTTTTACTTTTATACAAAAGGAATATTTTTCTACGAAGCGTTTTACTAAACGATAAAATGGAATGTTTTTTTTAACGTACGCGGTGACAACGACCATTTCTGCCGCCGCGAATATTATTTGATCTTTGGCTTTCTCAACAAGTCGTAATGTTTTTAGAATAAAATAAATACCATATACTCTTTTATGTATTTTGGTATTGAAAATGGTTTTGATAAAGGATTCTATTATTTCAATATATTTATGATATATTGTAATTGAAATGTGGAAATGTTATCATTCCTTTATATTGTTTTTATGTTTTATGATTTTATATTGGTACTTGGACATTTTAACGGGTGGTTACGTTATAAACCATATGACGGGTGGTGCCGTGAATACCAGGATGGGTGGTTACGTTATAACCTCCAATGCATTGGGTATGGAAGTCGGCCGTATGGCTATTCCATTAAGTATGTATGGAAATTGGCCATATGGCTATTCCATTAAGTGATATGTGTGGAAGTCGACCGTATGGTTATTCCACTTAAGTATGTTTATGTCTCAAGTTACCTTTATATATGTTATGTGTTCTTTATATGGGTTTTATGGTAATACTTTGGTGACAAAAAGGTATGTAATGATACTTTATTCAGTGAAGAGTTTTTACTACTTCATGAAGGTGAAGGTATTACTTTGATAGATTATACATGGTTTACTTGATTTTGAAAAACTAACAGTTTTCATTGTTTGTGTATCCCTTACTGAGCTTTTTATGCTCACCCCAAGTTTTTTTGAATTGTTTTTCACAGGACTTAATGTGGAATAAGGTCAAGGATGGGATCAAGGGAATGTCATGCTATATAAAACATGGAAATAGACATGTTTCTTTCTTTTTAAGAGTTTTTTTATTATGGAAACTTAGTATAAGTGATTACTTTGTAATGTTTTGAGATGTAATAGTTATGTTCTAATTCTCTAAAACTCTAAACCTGAAAAGATCCTCAACGTGAATTATTATTTTAATTCAATATTAAGTAAGGTTTAATGCTGTGGCCTTATAGTTGGTATCAAAGGTCGGTTTAGACAACTTTAGGGATTAGGAGTTTTTGTGAGGCACATGATTAGTCCCTATAACTATTATTTCAGTTAAATCCTTGTTTTATAACTTTTTTCAGGTCAAGTAAAGTCGGTTACGAATGGAAGGAGGAGGATCTCAAACGACATTCCTATCTCTCCCTGATGACATGCTTGCAATAATTATTGCAAATTCATCTTCGGATGATTGTGAAACTTTTTCTAGCATACAACTCACTTGCAAGCATTTGTTTGAAATATCAAACACCTCTTCTATACCTCGTTATCATCGTGGATCATGGGTTGTTTTTAGAAAAATACTATTTTCACAATATTCTCATGTTTTCAAGAGAGGTAAATATTATCAAGTTATTTTCAAATATTTTACCTTATCACAAGAATTTGAAGCATATTATGATTTTCAAAAAGGTGCTGAGGAAGGAGACCCTTGCGCAACATATTTATATTTGCTTTTAAAATATAGTCCCACATCTCATACATATGGTATTTTAAATGGACCAATGATAGAAAGTTTCAACTCAATTTCGGTCCGACTATTTTTTAGAAATCATGTTTTATCAGATGTTTTGGAATTATATGTCCTACATGATTATTTTCCAAAACTGTTTTTCTGTGAACACCCATATGACCCATGTTGTGCGAGGTTTATTTGGATGGAGGAAGCAAATGATTTTGAAGGATCTCTAAATAATTGTTGGAAGGCATGGGACTTCTACCTACGTGAACAAGATGACGATGAAACCGAGTGGACGCCATGATCAAGGTATGCTATTATGAGTTTGTGTAAGAAACCTAGAAAGAGTTGAAAGTCAACATGACAAGTATGTTTCCTTAAGATCAAAAACTAAATTCCTAAGTGAAAAGTAACTTAAAAGAAAAATGTTATCTATTAACTTTTAATACTAGGGAATCAAATACTATTTAACCCATCACAAGTTTGTGATTCTCTCATGGTTAACTTTCTCCTAAAAATGTTTTCTATCACTCTCCATCAGAACATGACCCTATGTTTTCTCCTCCAAGTCCATATTTTTCTTACATGGAATCCTAGTATGGTTTAACTAGGGTGACCTATATACTCCCCTTTGTTTCCTTTAAAGTGATAGTTTAATTTACTCCTTTTCCGATGTGGGGCTTTCAATGAAGTTTCTGAGCCCAATTTTAAAAATTGAGAGGACGCAATTCCCAAAAGGGGGGAAGGATGTAACATCCTAGGTAAATAAAGAATAAATATTTTTCATATATATTAATATTTACGAATTAAATATTAATTTTATTTTAAAGGGGTTGCTATGTTCGATAGCGTACCCGATACGCAACGATGAGTTTCTTTGAAACTTACGTAGCACAGTAGTAATAAAATAATATTATTTTAAATGTTAGTTAACAAGTAGCCGTTGTACTGGCGGGAATGGATAGAAATAACTAAAATATGATTATATATGTTTTTAAATGTTTTTACATTTATCCAATAAAAGATAAAGGCTTAAAATACGGAAAGAGTTCAATTTTAGGGCATATATAGTCTAATTTTCACTAAAGGTTCACTTATCACCTTTTAATGGTGAACCGTCATTAAATATAGTTTTGATCACTCTTATACTTTATTTTGGACCAAATATAACTCTTCTTTAGAATCGGGACATCAAAATTTACTTTGTGTAAATTTTTGGTACCTTTCTGATAAAGTTCATTTTTTTTATGAATAGTGTAAAATGTTGTATTTTAATTCGAAACCTCTTTTTAATCTAAATTATTTATATGATTAGATTATTATTTTAATTGGGTTTAAAGTGAAATTAGAAAATATTTTTACCAGTTAATCCAATGGTGGTCATTGGAATCAATTTCACTTTGAAATTGGACTTAAACTGGTGTCAATCTTTTGATACTTATTGTTTCACAAAAACACGCTATTTGTCATGACAGCGGGAATTAATTATTAAATTAATTAATTTGACTTATATGTTTTGAATTTTGTAAAATGGACTTCATTTTTGAATTTGTAATATCAAATATAGATTAGGGTGAGTTTTTGGTAATTTTCTGAAAAACTTCAATTTTTGATGAATAGTGAAACCACTAAGTTGTAATCAAGCAAACTGATTTTTCAGTTAAATGAAAGTTTACCACTAATGTGTATTGAATTTTGAAAATCCGACATACATGTTTGTCATTAAGAAGTAAAATGTGGTTCAATGAGATTATAATAATTTTTTGGTGAATAGTAACTTATTAAGTTCTTAATCGCGATTAGTGGTAATTAGGGTAGTTTAAGGTATAAATAATGCTTTAATAATAGGAAATGACCTAGAAACGTGTCCCAACCTTATAGGTTGTGTCATGGCCGACCACGAAAAGCCATGGGTCAACTTGGGGACCCCATGGAGACACTTTGGTTTGGAAATGACATAAATAACTTTTTATTTAATGTAAAAGTAAAAATGACACAAACATAATATGTTTCACAAAAACAATTTTTACATGGGGTTATAAAGATCAGATTTTTGATTATAAATAGTAATTGGAAAGATAAACAGATTTCCTACATCATAGTATTTTTTTTATGATTTTTAGACATTAAATAAATTAAATTATTTATGACATAATAATGATGCAGCGATGACATCATTATTTGACGATTTAAATAAAATGGAATGAAAATGTAAAATATATGAACTAAACATGGCCAAAACCAATTGGATGAGTGGATTTCGAACTATTATCACCTTATCCACGAATTATATCAATGTGGGACCTTTTAAAACCGAAACATATTTTCAAATAAAGTAATATTTCTTTACTTTCCAAAAGTGCCCCTCCTCTCCTCTTATAAAAGGCCTCCACCTCTACCACCTTACACACACTCCTCAAGCCTTTGGCTCGGCCAAACCCTGACCAATTACTCTCTCCACATCCCTCTCCTCATCCTAGAGGATTACCTTTTGGCAGAATCCTTTCAAAGGAAGCTTTTAGGCTCAAATCAAAAGGGAGTTACACTTTTAAATGTAATTTATTCTCTCTTGTTCATTTGTTTTATTTTGCTTCTCCAACCCTCTAAACTCTTTTTATTTACTTCTTTTGTAACAAAACCAGTATCTTAAATATACTAGGATGTTTTTATTATATTTATTTGAGATACACTCTCACACAACTACATCAAATGGTTAAAGAACATACGGTTTCCGTGGATGGCGAAATTCTGCCTCCCGAAACGATGATTGTTCAATACTCATTTAACACCTTCAAGGGTGGCCATTATGATGTCACTATTTTTATATATGATATATAATATGTTTATGTTTTCTTTAAGCTTCTATATTTTTCATTTTTGGCATACATTTATGGTTTCCATTATGGGTAAACACGATATCTTCATTTAAGGAAGTGCGGACTACCGCCCCCTAAAAGTGATGTGATTCGTTAATGCCATATGTGGGACGTGTAAAGGATGGATTTAAAGTTATTATATATGATGTTATACTGGAATTATAATATACCTCTATATCATTATTATTTTTTTCCATTAAAGTATGAGATAGAAATGAAAGTAGCGTTCATGCATACGTACGGCTTACCGTCTCCATGAACGGTGCATTTCATTTCTTATCCCCAAATGTAATGTACTATTAAAATTACTTGTATATAATGTATATATATAATTAATGATATATCTAAATGATGAATATAATTCTGGAATTAAAATATACATACCTCTCATTTAGTTTTAATTCCATTAATATGACAAAGAAATGAATGTAGCGTTCATGCGTACGTACGGCTTACCGTCTCCATGAACGGTGCATTTCATTTCTTACCTATAAATGATTATGTAATATTATAAATACATGTATATTCTGGATATATATGATACATATTATATCCAAATCGGGAATTTCATTCTGGATATAAAGAACTTTTGACCATATGAACAACATGTAATTGTAAGAAGTCAACTTTCGACTTAAGAACCAAATATTGAAAAAACAAACATTATTAACTTAAATGGTTACATAATGTTTATAACATGGAAATAAGTGATATAAGAAGAATAATGAACTTTAAAAAGGTTCTTAATCAAGTATAAATTAACTCATGTTTATTATTCAGGACGTTAAAGAACGATCGAGTCAAGTCGGACCCAAGGTAAGGGACTTCGTCTCAATCTCCTTTCATTGAGGCATATTTTGTTTTATACACAACTTTCTTTTATACGATTTATAAACTCCTTTGACTTTTACTTTTATACAAAAGGAATCTTTTTCTACGAATCATTTTACTAAACGACAAAAAGGAATGTTTTTTAACGTGCGCGGTGACAACGACCTTTTCCGCCGCCGCGAGTATTATTTGATCTTTGGCTTTCTCAA
Source organism: Viscum album (assembly GCA_963277665.1). NCBI lineage: Eukaryota > Viridiplantae > Streptophyta > Magnoliopsida > Santalales > Viscaceae > Viscum > Viscum album. Next base: position 290,875,183 of record OY728143.1, on the reverse strand, counting down.
CAAGCCGTAATGTTTTTAGAATAAAATAAATACCATATACTCTTTTATGTATTTTGGTATTGAAAATGGTTTTGAAAAAGAATTCTATTATGTCAAAATATTTATGATATATTGTGATTGAAATGTGGAAATGTTATCATTCCTTTATATTGGTTTTATGTTTTATGATTTTATATTGGTACTTGGACATTTTAACGGGTGGTTACGTTATAAACCATATGACGGGTGGTGCCGTGAATACCAGGATGGGTGGTTACGTTATAACCTCCAATGCATTGTTTATGGAAGTCGTCCGTATGGCTATTCCATTAAGTATGTATGGAAATTGGTCGTATGGCTATTCCATTAAGTGATATGTGTGGAAGTCGACCGTATGGTTATTCCACTTAAGTATGTTTATGTCCCAAGTTACCTTTATATATGTTATGTGTTCTTTATATGGGTTTTATGGTAATACTTTGGTTACAAAAAGGTAAGTAATGATACTTTATTCAGTGAAGAGTTTTTACTACTTCATGAAGGTGAAGGTATTACTTTGATAGAGTATACATGGTTTTCTTGATTTTGAAAAACTAACAGTTTTCATTCTTTGTGTATCCCTTGCTGAGATTTTTATGCTCACCCCATGTTTTTTTGAAATGTTTTTCACAGGACTTAATGTGGAATAAGGTCAAGGATGGGATCAAGGGAATGTCATGCTATATAAAACATGGAACTAGACATGTTTCTTTCTTTTTAAGAGTTTTTTTTATTATGGAATCTTAGTATAAGTGACTACTTTGTAATCTTTTGAGATGTAATAGTTATGTTCTAATTATCTAAAACTCTAAACCTGAAAAGATCCTCAACATGAATTATTCTTTTAATTCAATATTAAGTAAGGATAAAGGCTGGGGCCTTATAAAACCTCTAAAAAGATTAATGATAAATGGTTCATAGTGTATATCCTTACTAAGCCATCACCATTTACTACATTTAGATAAGCCAAATATTTGGATCATCTCAGAAAGATATATATTATGGATGTGAGTCAGAATTTAAATTATATTTTATGGGGATCGATGTTTTAGATAATTGTTTTGGAGAATTATTTAGAACGTACTTGCTACATAATTGTGTTTCTATATTTCTTATCATCCTCATACACATAGTCAATCTGGAAGAAAAATTCAAACCCTAGAGGATATGTGGAGATATTGTTCATTGGATTTTAATTCCAAAGTTTTTAATGATCATTTTTTAAATGAATTGATTCCTATTTATGTATTTTGTTTTAAGATACATTACATAAAAATTTCATTATATTCAACACAAATATAAGTCAGTGAAACATGCAACATTGACATACCTTGAATTACACGCATCACCGAGATTATACGAAACATAATTTTACAGTTATAATTATTTGAATGAGATAGTTATATCATAACCATTAAACATAGTAACATGAATAGTAATAAATATATTTTAAATTTTATTTATAATTTTTCTATAAAAATAAAACATACTAACAATAAGATATGTAATTATTAGTAAAGTCTTTATATGTTTGAAAATACTAATTTGTTAAACAAACCTCTTTTTCATTCCTTCTAGGAAAAATGATAAAAATAATTTTATAATATTTTAGAAATTTACTTTGATAAAATAATCATCGTTTTTCAATTCATAAATACAAAATTACCTGAAGGTAAATATTTTTCATTTTTTTGAGAAAACATTTTTTGGATGAATACTAAAAAATCATGACGTTTACTTCAAAACAAATTTTTAATGTAGTTTATTTATATAGTCAAATTATATTTTAAGTTGTTTTATGGTCATAATAGATCAAATAGACATATATTAATGTAATTTATTTCATTATAATAATATTTATATTTAATGTAGGTATAAAATAAAAATTAACATTCGAACATTCTCACAATAAAACCACACTTTGTCACCACATCTGTGGTATTAGAATTAATCTAAATTATTTAGATTCTCTAAATATAATTTAAAAAAAATAGATAAATGGATATAATATATATAATATTTATATTCTGTTTTTTGTCATCAAAATTATTGGACTAAAATATTAGTGAATGTGATTAAAATAATATATCATGATTAAGGTAAAATTGAACTTAATAAAGGACTAGATCATAAAATTTAGGTCATATATGAACTATCCACTTAATTAAACCATATTTTATGTCCATATTGGGGCCATAAAAAGTATATTATTGAGTTTGGATGGTTTTTATTACTGTTTTTGGTCCAAACATGGGTTCACCAAACATTTTTCCAAAAATACCATATTTGTCCCCTCCATCCAATATAAAAGCTTGTTACCACAACCCCATCTTCATACATATAAAAATATATAGTATTAGGTATTATATTCCTAATTATGTTAAAAAATCCATCCATTCCTCCTATAAGACTCCCTCTAAGATTATTTTCTTCAAATAATGCCCTTTGGTACAAACCAAAACATGTTAGCCAAAGAATAGGTAACATCCTTCCACAAACTTCTTTCATTTATTTTATTTGTCCACTAAATCAATTATTCTTATTAAATTCATAAATTATAACATTATTATAATCAATATAATAAAATGTTTTGATTATAATGGATCTACCTACACCTACACAAATGTCTGAATAATGGGTAACATACTTACCATTCTTGTGTATGGTGAACTACTGTGTCACAAAAAGATGTTCCTCGTTTTTACATTACAACATCTCAAGGGTTTGTATAATGATGTAAAATATATATTTTTATGAAATATATGTATATATGATTCATTTAATCTTATTTAATTATAATATTATACATACCTTCACGATTTTCAACTTTAGTAGATTCAAAAATTTCATTTGGGAAAAAATGGACTATTGTTTCCTTAAAGCGATGTGATATGTTCACACAAAAAATGGAATTAATTAACGATGGGTTTAATAAAATTATATGATATATATTACCTCTAAATACTTTCATAATGATATTATATATATATATATATATATATATATTTCATTTAATTTTTCTCATTAAATATGAAAAATAAGGGCCTACCATCTCCATGAATGGTGTATTTCATTTAATATATATATATATTTTGTATATTATTATAAATAAATATATTCTGAATATAAATAATATTTTTATAATTTTTACATTCTTTAAATCATGATATAATTATTGGGACCAAAAATATAAAAAATTGTGACACATATGAAAAAAATGTATATTATATGAAGCATAACCATAACATGGATGTGTAAATAAAAGGGAAATATAAATCCATATATGGAGTAAGATAAAATAATATGGTTATGTAGTATATTTTTAATATACATATATTTTTTATTAAGTATCTATTATTCAGTATGAATATATTCAAGACATAATGTAATGTTATTTCTAGTCCGACTATAATCTATGTGAGATTTAAGCTTTCTTCACCACTCACTTCATTTGTGTGGTGAATCTATTGAAAATTTATATATTATTTGATTGTTTTCCCTATATTTATGGTTATTTAAATATATATATTTTTATTTGTCTTTCATGGGGAATTTATTTCAAAAGCTACCAAATTGGTAAAGTAGTTTTCTCTGAATTTTCAATCTTTGTGTCACATACGATGAACATCAAAAAAAATTTAAAAAACTATTTTAAAGGTCATATTTTAAGATCATTTTCATATCAAACTTATTTACAAAATGAGTTATGGTTTTCAATGAATACTTTATAAATTTCCAATGTTTTTTCAATGAAAATGTTCTCAAAAAATAAAAATTTCTTAATAGGTTTCCAATGTGTTTTCAATGTAATGGTTTTCAAAATATTTTCAAACATTATCTATATGTTTTAACAGACTATTACAATAATGTTAATGAAAAATATTTTCAATATTTATTTATAATTTTTTTAATTGTATAATAATAAATTTTTTTCATTTTTTTCTTCGAATAATTCCTTATATGATATAAAAGTGTTTTTAGAGAAATAGTTTTCAAAACCTTATCAATGTTTCATTATAATTTTTAATGTTTTTTTCAAAGAAATATTTTTGAAAAAGGATTTATTTTTTAGAAATATGTTTTAAATGTATAATATATTGATTCCTAAAAAAAAGTTTTTAGAATTTATTTAAATATTATTTTTCATCTAAGATGACATCCATTGGTGTTTCATAGGCCTTTATGGAGAAATCACCCAAAGGATTCATTCATATACCTTATAGGAATGAATTATGATTTAATGGAACCATGTTTATGAAACCCATATATTTTTTACAGGTTATATGATTATGAAACCTGGTTATTTTTATTAGTTTGGTTGTTGATTTAATGATTATGACACCTATCCCATTTCAATATATTAGTATATGATTAAATTTTTATGACACCGATTTCATTTCACTGGTTATGATATTATTGCTTATGGTTATATGGAACATTTATGTATGATTTAATTCTCAGATGGGTGGAACCTATATCTCTCCTCAATTTATTGGTTATGATATGTGGTATATTCTCCCAAAGGGTATATGGGTTGTTTCCCAAACCCAAAAACATGAGGGTAAACGGGTTGTATCCCAAGCACGAATTCAAGAGGGTATAATATTTGTAACCCAATCCCAAAACCAAAATTTTACATGGGTTGTGACCTATATCTGAATAGAGGAGGGTACATGGTTTGTGGCTCAATACCCAAAATAACAGTGTGCAATGGTTGTTAGCCAAATCTCAAAGTAAGTATATTGTTTGTAGCCTAATCCTAAAATTTTGTAATGTTATTGGTATGTATCCATGACATATGATTTTATATTATTATGTGTATGCCACAAATTCTATGTCTTATTCCTAAATTTTGATTTCAAGAATTATTCTCTTGATTACTTTGTGATTCATGTCTTTGTAATTATCGATATTTATTCAATGGTTCATGATTTTACTATTTGATGTACAGGGTGTGATCTTATAATACTAGGATCACGTTCTCATACACTTATGTTTATGTCTGAGCTTACATATCTCCATTTTTATAACGATAATGAGAATATTATATCACACCTATTAATATATTCATCCCAAGGATATGAATTTTTGTATTATGTATAATGTGTTTATGAAGGGTCTATCCATGAAGAAACATGTAATAGATAATGTATCTCAGTTATGTACTAGTTTTTATGTTTCCATGTTTCCTAAAAAACTAGACTCATGTGTTCTTTGGGCGTCTGTTTTTTATGTTTTTAGGTATTCCCAAAAAAGGGCGAAATTAATACGTATGAAAATTGAGTCTGGTCATATGTTCTATCTTTCATAAATAAATAAAAAACTAATATTTGAACATGATTATTATAATGATGGAATTATTTCTGTAACATCCCAGGTAAATAATGAATAAAACATTTTCATATTTATTAATATTTATGAATTAAATATTAATTTTACTTTAAAGGGGTTGCTATGTTCGATAGAGTACCCAATACGCAACAAAGAGTTTCTTTGAAATCTTACGTTGCACACTAGTAATAAAATAATATTATTTTAAATGGTAGTTAACACATAGCCATAGTATTGTCGGGAATGGATAGAAATAACTAAAATATGATTATATATGTTTTTAAATGTTTTTACATTTATCAAATAAAAGATAAAGGCTTAAAATACGAAAAGAATTCAATTTTAGGCTTTTATACCCTAACTTTCACCAAAGGTTCACTTATTGCCTTTTGAGGGAAACCATCATTAAATATAGTTTTGGTCACTTTTATACATTATATTGGACCAAATAAAACTCTTCTTTAGAATTGGGACATCAAAATATTCTTTGTGTAAATTTTTGGTATTTTTCCGATAAAGTTCATTTTTTAATGAATAGTGTAAAATGTTGTATTTTAATTCAAAAGCTCTTTTTAATCTAATTTATTTATATGAATAGATAATATTTTGAATTGGTTTTAAAGTGAGATAAGAATATATTTTTACCATTAAATCCAATTGTGGTCATTGGAATTATTTCACATTGAAATCAGACTTAAACTAGTGTCAATCTTTTGATACTTATTGTTTAATGAAAACACGCTATTTGCTCTGACAGTAGGAATTAATTATTAAATTAATTAATGAAACATATTTGTTTTGAATTTTTTAAAATAGAATTTATTTTTGAATTTAGAATATCAAATTTAGATTAGGGTGAATTTTTGGTATTTATATGAAAAACATCAATTTTTGATGAATAGTGAAATCACTAAGTGGTACTTATAAAAACTAATTTTTTGTTTAAATGAAATTTTACCACTTCTGTGTTTTGAATATAAAAAATCCTACATACATGGATTTCATTAAAAAGTAAAATGCGGTTCAATGGGATTAAAATAATTTTTTTGGTGATTAGTAACTTATTAAGTTTTTAATCGTGATTAGAGGTAATTAGTGTAATTTATGGTAAAAATAATGTTCTAATAATTTGAAATGAACTTGAAACATCTCCTAACCTCATTTTATGTGTCATGGACGACCACGAAAATCCATGGGTCAACTTGGGGACCCCATGAAGCCACTTTGGATGGAAAATGACATTAATAAATTTTTATTTAAAGTTAAAATAAAAATGTCACAAACATGAGTTGTTTTACTAAAAAACAATTTACATGGGGTTATACAAATCAGATTTTTGACTATAAATATTAATTGGAAAGGTAAAAAGATTTCCTAAATCATATTAGTTTTTATATAATTTTTACTCAATAAGTAAAATAAATTATTTATGACACCCTGATGATGTAGCGATTACCTCATTATTTAACGATTTAAATAAAATTTAAAGATAATGTAAAATATAAGACCTACACATGTCAAAAAACTATTGTATGGGTTGATTTAGAACCCTTATCACCTTATACTATAAACACATCAATGTGGGACAATTAAAATCCTAAAAGAATTCTAAAATAAAGTAACATTTCTTTAGTTTCCAAGAGTGTACCTCCTCTCCTGTTATAAAAGGCCCCCACCTCTACCACCTTACCCACACATCCAATGCCTTTGGATCGGCCATCCTCTGCCCATTTTTTATCTCCAAATACCTATATTACTCATTGAAATCTCACTTTGGGCCTAAGTATTCCAAAGGATGCCTTTGAGCTCAAATCTAAGAGAGTTACCCGATTTTAAGGTAATGTCTTAACTTGAGTCCTTTTGTTTTATTTTGCTTCTCCAACCCCCTAAACTCTTTTTATTCATTTCTTTTGTAACAAATATAGTATATTAAATATACTAGGATGTTCTTATAAGAATATTTAGAGCTACACTTACAAACATCTACATCTAATGGTTAAAGAACATAATGTTTCTGTGGTTGGCGAATTTCTGCCTCACCAAACGATGATTGTTCAATATTATTTCAAACACCTTTAATGGTGTCCATTAAGATGTCACTCTATTTATATATGATATATATTATGTTTATGTTTTCCTTATGCATCTTTATTTTTTATTTGTTGTTTACCTTTATGGTTTCCATTATTGGTAAACACGATAATTTCATTTTAGGAAGTGCGGACTACCGCCCCCTCAAAGTGATGTGATTCGTTAATGCCATACGTGGGACGTATAAAGGATGGATTTAATGATATTATATATGATATTATAATGGAATTATAATATACCTCTATATCATTATTATTTCTCTCCAATAATGTATGAGATAGAAATGAAAGTAGCGTTCATGAGTACGTAAGGCTTACCGTCTCCATGAACGGTGCATTTCATTTCTTATCCCCAAATGTAATGTACATTTATAAGTACATATATATAATGGATATAGATGATGTATGTTACATCTAAATGATTAATATAACTCTGTAATTAAAATATACATACCTTTCATTTAGTTTTAATTCCATTAATATGACATAGAAAAGAATGTATCGTTCATGCGTATGTATGACTTACCGTCTCCCTGAATGGTGAATTTCATTTCTTACCTCTAAATGATTTTGTGATATTATAAATACATGTATATGATAGATATATATGATATATATGATATCCAAATCAGGAATTTCATTCTGGATATAAATAACCTTTGACCACACGAACAACATGTAATTGTAAGAAGTCCACTTTCGACATAAGAACCAAATATCGACAAAACAAACATTATTAACATAAATGATTACATAATGTTTAAAACATGGAAATAAGTGATATAAAAAGGAATTATTAAATTGAAAAAGGTTCTTATGCATGTATGAATTAACTCAAGTTTATTATTCAGTACGTTAAAGAACGATCGTGTCAAGTCAGACCCGAGGTAAGGGACTTCGTCTTAATCTCATTTCATTGAGGCAAATTTAGTTTTATACACAAAAATAATTTATATGTTGTATAAACCCCCTTTACTTTTAATTTTATACAAAAGGAATCTTTTTATATGAAGTGTTTTACTAAACAAAAAAAAGGAATGTTTCTTTTAATGTACGCGGTGACAAGGACCTTTTCTGCCACTACGAGTATTATTTGGTTTTTGGCTTCCTCAACAAGCCGTAATGTTTTTTTAAAATAAATAAATACCATATAATCTTTTATGTATTTTGGTATTGAAAATGGTTTTTATAATGGATTTTTTATGTCAATATATTTAAGTGATATATTTTGATCAATGTGTGGAAATGTTTTCTTTCCATTATATTTGGTTTATGTCTTATGATTTCTATAATGGTACTTAGACATTTGGCAGGTGGTTACGTGATAAACCATATGAAGGGTGGTTCCTTGAATACCAGGACAGGTGGTTACGTTATAACCTCCAATGCATTGGGTATGGAAGTCGTCCATATGGCTATTCCATTAAGTATGTATGGAAGTTGTCCGTATGGCTATTCCATTAAGTGATATGTGTGGAAGTCGACCGTATGGTTATTCCACATAAGTATGTTTATGTCCCAAGTTACCTTTATATATTTTATGTGTTCTTTATATGGGTTTTATGGTAATCCTTTGGTTACAAAAAGGTAAGTAATGATATTTTATTCAGTGAAGAGTTTTTACTACTTCATGAAGGTGAAGGTATTATTTTGATAAAGTATACATGGTTTACTTGATGTTTGAAAAACTAATAGTTTTCATTCTTTGTGTATCACTTACTGATATTTTTATGCTCACCCCAAGTTTTTTTGAAATTTTTTCACATGACTTAATGTGGAATAGGGTCAAGGATGGGATCAAGGGAAAGTCATGCTATATAAAAGATGGAACTTGACATGTTTCTTTTTAAGGGTTTTTTTATTCTTTGGAAGCTTAGTAGAAGTGTCTACTTTGTAATCTTTTGAGATGTAACAGTTATGTCCTAATTCTCTATAACTCTATACCTGAAGAGATCCTCAATGTGAATTATTCATTTAATTCAATATTAAGTAAGTTTTAAGGCCGGAGCCTTATAGTTGGTATCAAAGGTCGGTTTAGACAACGTTAGGAGTTAGAAAAGTGTAAAATTATAAGTTAATTTATGGTACGATTAAAATGATATAGCATTTAAAGATTACCATGTTGCTTAGCCTAAGATATTTCTGTGTTCAAAATGGTTTTCCACAGAGCAAACAAAGCTGCTATGTTGGGACGACATCAGGAGGAAGACAACCATCCAAATCAGCAACCTGAGATGGTCGGAATCGGATCTGAACAGTTTGTTGCAGTGATGGCACAGTTAACTTAGGCTATAAATGGTGGTGGTATCCATTCACAAGATCAGCTAGATCAACCACATAGGGAAATGTCAGTGGTGGAACATTTCATGAGGCAACATCTCCCATCATTTAGAGGATCATCTGACCTTGTGCAAGCTGAAGGGTGGATTAAAGAACGAGAGAAGATTTATGATGTCATGGGGTGTTCATAACATCAAAAGGTTAGTCTTGTTGTTTACCGTTTTGAAGGTGAAGCAGATCAGTGGTGGTCGATGGTGAAAAATATCAGGGATAGTGATGAGATTGATGATCTTCACTGGGAAGAATTCAAAGGTATGTTTCTTGAGAAATATTTTCCTAAGGTGGTTCGTCTTTGGATGGAAAAACAGTTCTTAGAATTCAGGCAGGAGGATGACTCAGTGGCTACTTATGAAGCAAAGTTCACTCGATTGGAAAGGTATTCTGCAAACATCATACGAGATCTTGATAGTAAAATAAACTGTTTTTACTCAGGGTTAATGCCAAAGTATCGAAGGGCTTTAGCTTCTCGTGAGTTCAAAAGTTATGAAAAACTTGTTCGATGTGCGGAGAAGGTGGAAATTGAGTTTGCCGATGATCAGGTGTTCTAGGACAAACAACAAAATAAGAGGTCCAGTTGGCATGAAAAGGGGAAGAATTAATCAAAGAAGAAAGGAGGCAAGAAAACCAAATAACCATCCTGTGAGAAGTGTAGTAAAATGCATCCTGGGGAATGATTATCCAAGTCTGGTAAGTGCTTTCGGTGTGGTAAGTATGGTCATAGTGCTGGTAACTGTAAGGAAGATGATCAAGCAGGCAATGAAAAGCCAGCGGTAAGATGTTTTAAGTGTAATGAAATGGGTCATTATGCAAATGAGTGTCTAACGAAGAACTCAACTGGCGGAAAGCAGCCAGACTACAAGTAGAAAGGGGTGGTGAAATCCTTTGCAACAACTTCAGCAGATGTTGGGACATCGGATGAAGTAGTATCAGGTACACTGTTTGTTTGTTCAGATTATGCCAATGTGTTTTTTGATTCAGGGTCAACACATTCTTTCATTTTTGAGAAGTTTTCTAGTGAATTGGAAATTCCATATCAATATATGAACCATGAACTTATGGTAAAAACACCCAAAAGGAACATTGAGACAAAAAGGAATTATAAGAAACCTAATATCCTTGTGTGTGGAAAGAATCTACCAGCAAACCTTATTGTTTTGCCTCTAGTAGTGTTTGATGTTATTTTTGGAATGGATTGGATTTCTGTTTATCATGCTAAGATTGACTGCAGAGCTAAAATGGTTTCCTTTCAGAAATATTTTCAGTTTGTGTACAATAATGAACCCTTGCTTTTGATAACATATCAGGAAGTTGAGAAACTAGTAAAAGATGGAAATGAATGTTACCTTGCACATATTGTTGAAAATAAAGGAACTGTTCAGATTAATGATGTGCTAGTGGTAAATGAGTATCTTGATGTTTTCCCTGATGAGTTTCCTGGTATTATTCATGATCGGGAAGTTGAATTTACTGTTGACTTAGTTCTTGATTTTAAGCCAATTTCAAAACCCCCTTATCGAATGGCTCAAGATGAACTTTTAGAGTTAAAGAAGCAATTGCAGGAGTTATTAGATAATGGTTTCATTCGACTTAGCACATCACCATGGGGTGCTCCTATCTTGTTTGTTAAAAAGAAAGATGGCTTAATGAGACATTGCATTGATTATAGATCCTTGAATAATATTACTTTTAAAAACAAGTATCCTTTGCCTCATATCGATGATTTGTTTGATCAACTCCAGGGAGATCAGTATTTTTCGAAGATTGACTTGAGGCTGGGGTACCATAAGTTGAAAGTAAAAGAAGAAGACGTTCTGAAGACTACATTCCGTACTAAATATTGCCATTATGAATTTTTAGTTATGCCTTTTGGGTTTACCAATGCACCTGCTGTATTCATGGACCTTAAGAATAGAATTTTCCATGAGTTCTTGGATAAGTTTGTGGTTGTTTTCATTGATGGTATTTTGGTGTTTTCTAAAAGTAAAGAGGAGCATGAAAGTCATTTATGGGTTATCTTGAAAACCATAAAAGAAAAGAAACTATATGGAAAATTCAGAAAGTGTGAGTTTTGGTTACAAAAAATTTCTTTCCTGGGTCACATTATTTCAAAAGATGGAATAACTGTTGATCCTACTAAAGCAAAAGTTGTTGAAGAATGGCCAAGACCCACAAATGTAACTGAGATCCACAGTTTTCTTGGTTTGGCAGGTTACTACCGAAGGTTTCTTGAACATTTTTCACTGTTATCTAGTCGAATGACTAAGCTAACTCGTAAGGGTGTTAAGTTTATCTGGACAAAACAACGTGATGATTGTTTTCAGGAGTTGAAAAGAAGATTGGTGAATGCTCCCGTATTGGCACTTACTTCCAGGAATGGTGATTTTTTTATATACTGTGATGCTTCGTTGAAGGGACTTGGCTGTGTCCTTATGCATAATGATCAGGTAATTGCTTATGCTTCACGTCAGTTGAAAAATCATGAAGTAACTTATCCAACACATGATTTAGAATTAGCTTCTGTTGTTTTTGTTTTAAAAATTTGGATGCATCATTTGTATGGAGTAAAGTGTGAAATATATACTGATCAAAAAAGTTTAAAGTATACATTCACTCAGAAAGAATTGAACATGAGATAGAGTATATGGATGAATTAATCAAGGATTATTATTGTACAATTCATTACCATCCGGGAAAAGAAAATAAAGTGGATGATGCTTTGGGTCGAAAAAGTAATGCTTCATTAGCAATGTTGTGTTTGTAACGTGACCCTTTGGTTAAGGATTTGATGAACTTTGGCATAGAAGTTGTTTGTATAGGAATTCCTTTTGTTTTGTTTCAGGTATCAGTGACATCTTCCCTATCAAAAAGAATCAAGCAAGCACAGAAGTAAGATAGTGAGTTGCAGAAAAAGTTAGAGTTGGTTTAGAAGGGAAAGTTGCCTGAATTCAACATTGATAATGATTTTGTGTTGCGGTTTGGTAAGATATTATGTGTTCCTTGTGATTCAAAGTTGAAGAATGAGTTGTTATATGAGGCTCATAGTTCCCCGTTTTAAGCTCATCCTGGAAGTACTAAGATGTACAGAGATCTGTGGGAGTATTACATCTGGGATGGAATGAAAAGGGATATTGCTGATTTTACGGTGAAGTGTTTGACTTGTCAGCAGGATAAAGCAGAGCGACAGTTACCGAAAGGGATTCTTAAGCCTTTACCAGTGCCATAGTGGAAATGGGAAAATATATCCATGGATTTTTTCATGGGATTACCGAAGACAACTAGAGGTATTAATGCAATCTGGGTTATTGTTGATCGCTTGACTAAATCTGCTCATTTCCTTGCTATACGAGATACTTTTTCCCTAGATCAACTTTCCCATTTGCATCTTAAAGAGATAGTCAGGTTACATGGAGTTCCTCTCTCATTTGTGTCTGATCGTGATCCCAGGATTACTGCTAACTTTTGGAAAGGCCTTCAGAAGTCGTTGGGTACTGAATTAAATTTTTGTACAGCTTTTCATCCGCAATCAGATTGGCAGTCAGAAAAAACAATTCAGACCTTGGAGGATATGCTACGATCTTGTTCGATGGATTATCAGGGAAGTTGGGACCAAAATCTTTCTTTGTTTGAGTTTTCTTATAATAACAGTTTTCATTCCAGTATACAGATGGAACCATTTGAGAGGTTATATGGGAAGCGGTGTCGAACTCCAGCTTTTTGGGATGAAGTGGGTGAAAGGAAGCTGATGGGACCAGAATTGGTAGAAGAGTTGGCATAAAAAGTTCAGCTGATATAGAAACACATGAGAACAGCTCAGAGCAGGCAGAAGTTTTATGCGGATAACCAGAGGAAGGATATATCTTTCGAGGTAGGTGATCATGTTTTTCTCAAGGTCTCTCCATGGAAAAGTGTGATGAGATTTGGTAAGAAAGGAAAGCTGAGTCCAAGGTTCATTGGACCATATGAAATTCTGGAGAGAGTTGGATCAGTTTCTTACCAAGTGGCTTTACCTCCGAGTTTATCTCAGGTACACAATGTTTTTCATGTTTTTATGTTGAGGAAGTATATGCCAGATCCATCTCATGTTTTGAGTCCAGAGGTAGTTCAGCAGGAAGAGATCCTATCTTATAAAGAACAACTAGTCCAGATTCTTGACCGAAGAGAGAAAGTGTTGTGAAATAAGGTAATCCATCAGGTAAAGGTTTTGTGGAAAACCCATATGGTTTAAGAGGCAACGTGGGAATCTGAAAATGCTATGAGGGATAAATACCCCCACTTATTTTGATAAGTGAATAAAATTGCGAGGACGCAATTCCCAAAAGGGGGGAAGGATGTAACATCCTGGGTAAATAATGAATAAAACATTTTCATATTTACTAATATTTATGAATTAAATACTAATTTTACTTTAAAGGGGTTGCTATGTTCGATAGCGTACCCGATACGCAACAAAGAGTTTCTTTGAAATCTTACGTTGCACAATAGAAATGAAATAATATTATTTTAAATGATAGTTAACACATAGACGTTGTATTGGTAGGAATGGATAGAAATAACTAAAATATGATTATATATGTTTTTTAAATGTTTTTACATTTATCCAATAAAAGATAAAGGCTTAAAATACGAAAAGAATTCAATTTTAGGCTTTTATACCCTAACTTTCACTAAAGGTTAAATTATCGCCTTTTGATGGCGAACCGTCATTAAATATAGTTTTGGTCACTTTTATAAATTCTATTGGACCAAATGAAACTCTTCTATAGAATTGGTGAATCAAAATTTACTTTGTGTAAATTTTTGGTATTTTTCCGATAAAGTTCATTTTTTTAATGAATAGTGTAAAATGTTGTATTTTAATTCAAAAACCTCTTTTTAATCTAATTTATTTATATGATTAGATTATCTTTTTAATTTGTTTTAAAGTGAAATTAGAATATATTTTTACCATTAAATCCAATAGTGGTCGTTGGAACTAATTTCACTTTGAAATCGGACATAAACTAGTGTCAATCTTTTAATACTTATTGTTTCATGAAAACACGCTATTTGCTCTGACAGCGGGAATTAATTATTAAATTAATTAATTCAACTTATATGTTTTTAATTTTGTAAAATAGAATTCATTTTTGAAATCATAATATCAAATATAGATTAGGGTGAATTTTTGGTATTTTTCTGAAAAACATCAATTTTTGATGAATAGTGTAACCACTAAGTGGTACTTATAAAAACTGATTTTTCATTTAAATGAAATTTTACCACTTCTGTGTTTTGAATTTCAAAAATCCTACATACATGGTTTTCATTAAGAAGTAAAATACGATTCAATGAGATTAAAATAATTTTTTGGTGAATAGTAACTTATTATGTTTTTAATCGCGATTAGAGGTAATTAGTGTAATTTAAGGTAAAAATAATGTTGTAATAATATGAAATTAACTTTACACATGTCCTAACCTCATTGGATGTGTCATTTACGACCAATAAAATCCATGGGTCAACTTGGGGACCCCATGAAGCCACCTTGGTTGGAAAATGACATTAATAACTTTTTATTTAATATTAAAATAAAAATGTCACAAACATGACTTGCTTTCATAAACCAATTTTTACATGGGGTAATAAAAATCATATTTTTTACTAAAAATATTCATTGGAAATTTGAAAATATTTCCTACATCATAGTATTTTTTTTATAATTTTTAAACCATAAATAAATTACATTATTTATGACACCATGATGATACAGCGATTACCTCATTATTTAACTATTTAAATAAAATGGAATGATAATGTAAAATCTAAGACCTACAGATGTAAAAAACCTATTGGATGGGTGTATTGAGAACCCTTATCACCTTATCATAGAAACACAACAATGTGGGACCATTAAAATCCAAAAGGCATTCTAAAATAAAGAAACATTTCTTTACTTTCCTAGAGTGCCCCTCCTCTCCTCTTATAAAAGGCCCCCATCTCTTCCACCTTACCCACACTTCCAAAGCCTTTGTCTCGGCCAAACGCTACCCATTTTGTCTCTCCACATCCCTATATTACTCCTTGGAGCCTCACTTTTGGCATAAGTCTTCCCAAAAAGGCCTTTGATCTCAAATCTAAGAGAGTTACCCGATTTTAAGGTAATGTCTTCACTTGAGTCCTTTTGTTTTATTTTGCTCCTCCAACCCCCTAAACTCTTTTTATTAATTTCTTTTGTAACAAATACAGTATATTAAATATACTAGGATGTTTTTATAAGAATATTTATAGCTACACTTACACACATCTACATCTAATGGTTAATGAACATACTGTTTCTGTGGTTGGCGAATTTCTGCCTCACGAAACGATGATTGTTCAATATTCTATTAAGCACCTTTAATGGTGGCCATTAAGATGTAAATCTATTAATATATGATATATATTATGTTTATGTTTTCCTTATGCTTCTTTATTTTTCATTTGTGGTTTAACTTTACGGTTTCCATTATGGGTAAACATGATAATTTTATTTCAGGACGTGCGGACTACCGCCCCATCAAATTGATGTGATTCGTTAATACCATACATGGGATGCATAAAGGATGGATTTAATGATATTATATATGATATTATACAGGAATTATAATATAACTCTATATCATTATTATTCATTTCCATTAATGCTTGAGATAGAAATGAAAGTAGCTTTCATGCGTACGTAGGGCTTACCTTCTCCATGAACGGTGCATTTCATTTCTTATCCCCAAATGTAATGTACTATTATAAGTACATATATATATAATGGATATATATAATGTGTGTTACATATAAATGATAAATATCTTTCTGGAATTAAAATATACATACCTCTCATTTAGTTTTAATTCCATTAATATGACATAGAAATGAAAGTAGCGTTCATGCTTACGTATGGCTTACCGTCTCCATGAATGGTGCATTTTATTTCTTACCTCTAAATGATTATGTGATATTATAAATACATGTATATGAAAGATATATATGATATATATGATATCCAAATCAGGAATTTTATTCTGGATATAACGAACCTTTGACCACACGAACAACATGTTATTGTAAGAAGTCCACTTTCGACTTAAGAACCAAATATCGACAAAACAAACATTATTAACATAAATGATTACATAATGTTTATAACACGGTAATAAGTGATATAAAAGGTATAATGAACTTGGAAAAGGTTCTTAAGAAAGTAGAAATTAACTCAAGTTTATTATTCAGGATGTTAAAGAACGATCGAGTCAAGTCGGACCCGAGGTAAGGGACTTCGTCTCAATCTCCTTTCATTAAGGAATATTTAGTTTTATACACAATTATCTTTTATACGATGTATAAACCCCTTTGAATTTTACTTTTATACAAAATGAATCTTTTTCTATGAATTTTTTTACTAAACAACAAAATGGAATGTTTCTTTTAACGTACCCAGTGACAAGGACCTTTTCCACCACTGTGAGTATTATTTGGTCTTTGGCTTCCTCAACAAGCCGTAATGTTTTTTTAAATGAAATAAATACCATATACTCTTTTATGTATTTTGTTATTGAAATTGGCTTTTATAATGGATTTGTTATGTCAATATATTTAAGTGATATATTGTGATCAAAGTGTGGAAATGTTTTCTTTCCATTATATTTGTTTCATGTCTTATGATTTTTATAATGGTACTTGGACATTTGATGGGTGGTTACGTGATTAACCATATGACGGGTGGTGCCGTGAATACCAGGATGGGTGGTTACGTTATAACCTCCAATGCATTGGGTATGGAAGTCGGTCGTATGGCTATTCAATTAAGTATGTATGGAATTTGGTCGTATGGCTTTTCCATTAAGTGATATGTGTGGAAGTCGACCGTATGGTTATTCCACATAAGTATGTTTATGTCCCAAGTTACCTTTATATATGTTATGTGTTATTTATATGGGTTTTATGGTAATCATTTGGTTAAAATAAGGTAAGTAATGATATTTTATTCAGTGAAGAGTTTTTACTACTTCATGAAGGTGAAGGTATGACTTTGATAAA
This sequence comes from Viscum album, assembly GCA_963277665.1. Classification (NCBI taxonomy): domain Eukaryota; kingdom Viridiplantae; phylum Streptophyta; class Magnoliopsida; order Santalales; family Viscaceae; genus Viscum; species Viscum album. Next base: position 290,857,355 of record OY728143.1, on the reverse strand, counting down.
GTATACATGGTTTAATTGATGTTTGAAAAACTAACAGTTTTCATTCTTTGTGTATCCCTTACTGAGCTTTTTATGCTCACCCCATGTTTTTTTGAAATGTTTTTCACAGGACTTAATGTGGAATAGGGTCAAGGATGGGATAAAGGGAATGTTATGCTATATAAAACATTGAACTATACATGTTTCTTTTTAAGGGTTTTTTTTATTCTATGGAAACTTAGTAGAAGTGTCTAATTTGTAATCTTTTGAGATGTAACAGTTATGTCCTAATTCTCTAAAACACTAAACCTAAAAAGTTACTCAATGTGAATTATTCATTTAATTAAATATTAAGTAAGGTTTAAGGCTGGGGCCTTATAATTTCATTTAATATTTATCTAGATTTATACCCATTATATTGGGATATATAGTTACATCCAGATACCATATTCTAGGATTATAAATACATTCTAAAAAGGATAACTCTGCACATTTAAAATGATAATTCAAATATTACCTCAACATTCCTTAATGCATATAATTTCACTTGTTGATGTTGGATATCTACATTCCCTATAATAGAGTCATAGTTTTTACACTTCACATAAGAGACCAAACCATGTGAGAAAAAGAACAAGTCCCGAAGGAAATAAATTAAACTAACATAACATTCATTTCTTTGCAGAATGAGTTCAAACATCCTGGTCACCATAATTTCCACATGACATATAATAGTGAGGCTTAAGTCCACCCTATATGAATTTAAACTTCTACAAATGACTCCTTCAAAATGGAAAATTACTCCCTTAAAAGAAAGATTGATCCATAGAGAAGTATTCATTACATTGTTGGTTTCTTCCTTATGGAATTAATTTCACTGTTCGATATGTAATATCATGATCTATAAAATGAATAACCATTTAAATGAAAATTTGATTTTTTGATAACTTCCCACACATGATATGTTGTGATGCCAAGATCCCACATCTTGGGGTAAGAATCAAAGTCCAAGACAATAGTTCCAATTTTTCATTTCCGATGTATATGAGAAAGAAGTATATTGTCTTCTTGTAATGCCCTTACCCTAGAAGCCTAGAGTCAAGGAGTTATTTTAATATATTGTCATGATTACAAGGAATCATGTCTTGAAAGAAAGATCAGTTTAGTAGTCTGTGAAAATAGATTACATGTATAAATGTTACACTGCACATTAAAAAAACAACATAATTATCCTTTGAGAACACAATTATTCCCCTATATTAACCCCTCATATAAATTATAATACACTTCTTGGAATCCTAGAAAAATAAACCATAAGTAAGGGGTGAGATCAAATTCTCATTAAGGATAAAAATATAGATAAAACATTCACAAATAATAATAAAAATTTAATGAAACGTATAAGAATAAAACACATGCCTTTTAAACTTCAACATAATCATAATATGGAAAAAATAAATCAAATAATTCCATTTAGTTATTCACATGGATATTCTACTACTCACATAATCACATATAATATAAATAGCCAATTTCATAATGATAGAATGTATAATTCCATTATTTATAACCACATAGTCAAGGCCTTGTGCCAATACAACAAATAAGATTTATTCAAGGCCTTGTGTCAAGAAACTAGTTTGCCTCTTTAGACCTACCGATGGATCGAGGAGGTATAGCGGGTCACACCTATCACACACTAATCCCAATGCATTCCTCATATGAAAATGTTTAAACATAACATAAACATTCGTATTAAAACTAGCATACAAAATGACAATACTTTATCTGAAAACCATGAATGGTATAAAAATTATTAATCCACAGTCAAACATATCACAAAATCATCAATACAATATTGAAGATTTATATCATAATAAATCATCTGCGATGAAGACTAATATCTTTAAATGATTTTGACATATTATAAAATGATAAGTAAACCTTTGAGATAAAAATATCCCTTTTTAATGAAATCATTAAAAAGTCACATAATTTATAAAGGAGGTTATTTAAATGATAGTTTTGAATGAAAGTATCCCATATCACTTTGAATATTTTTTAAAGGAATTAACATTTTAAAACATTCATGTCAATATAAATAAATCCTTAAAACCATTTTAAAAACATGGAAATTAATGAAAAACATTTAAGAAAATAAATCTTTAAAAAATTTAAGTAGATGATTTAGTAAAAAATTTCATTAAAAATACTCCCTTTTAAAATTATTTTATTAAACATGGACATGGATAATAAATATGTCCCATTAGATACATACGTAAAAACATCATCTGATTATAATGATATTGCAAAATTTACACTTACCATGCACTTTCCTTTGGTCGAGGGTACATTTATCATTTTGTATAATCACCATAGCATGTTATTAAATTATTAGAGAACCATATTCATATTTATTATGTCATACATGATTCATTTATGAATTTATACCAGCAATTTAATAATTATTTCAATGTTAAATCAACATTTCGAGGAATAATCGCTCTCTTTATCTTACGTGTTTCAACTTGTTATTTGTGACCATATCAGTTAGATAATGATTTAAGTAATTCAATAATATCACACATGATTTATATATCATATATATTTAGAATATAAATATGTATAATAGATACATATATGAAATGGAAACACTGTTTATGGATACAGTAGACCGTATGTACGCAAAAACGTTGTTTCCGTTTTCATATCGCATTGAAAGGAACTAAGTGAATAAGATATATTTAAATACACAAACACAAATATATATATATATATAGTATTTATAAATCATTATTATGTCATATATTTTATACTTATCAAAAATATATTTTTTTAAATCATCGTTGAATGGTTAATATGGAAATTAATCTCATCGCTTCGTGGAGACGGTAATCTGTACGTATGCATGAACAACAATATTATTATATTGATGGTTAAATCATATGTAATTGAATTTGATATCATATATATGGAATCATAAACATGTTATATTTATTATTTACATTAGTTATACTCATTATTATACCCATCCAAATAATTAAGTTTTTGAATAACAAACTACACTTCGACATGGAGACAGTATGCCATACACACGCAAGTATGGTGACTTTGTCATTTAAAAAATGGATAGAATAATGAATATGGTTTTAACATTTTTATAATAACCTCATAGTATATAAAAGATACAAGAAATATTATTTTAGAATGGAAACAACAAATAGGAAGTGGAAGAGGAAATGAACATGAAATAGGTGATGAAATATTTACCTTTTTTCAAGTCGTTCATTTTGATTTGATCAAAAGGGAAACATAGGTTGTCTTTATAACCAAAGTAAGGCCTCAAAATGAATTATTTCAAGGATAAAGAGTGTATTAGTCTCAAAACACTCAACCAATAGCTTTTTTATAGGTTTATGTCATCATATTAACCTTATCATTTAGATTCAACTCTTAGATAAATAGTTTGACATTTACCATGTCTTTTTGTATTTTTATATTATATGGTTAATAAACTGACAGTAACAATTCAAGATAACCCCATGTGGTTATTTATTAATCTATATAACCTTATCTAAGTCCTTTTTATGACCATTAGATTTTTTGGAAAATAATATCAATTAATAATAATGTATTTATTTTAAAAACTAAATTATGTCAATTTGAAACTATTTCGTATATGATTTTTTTAATGCCATAAAAACTTTATCAATTACAATAAAATTTATTTAAGCAACCCTAAAATGTCATATTAACCAATAAAATGATTGTAATTCATCATAATTCTCAATTTAAATTTATTTGTATATTTATAATATCAATTGTTTCAATATTTCATTAATAAGGAAATTACAACATCATCATTGTGTCATAAAAAAATTTAATTATTTAATGTCTAAAAATTATAAATAAAATACAATTATGTATGAATTATTTTTATATTTATATTTAATATTTATAGTCGAATTTATATTGTCTTTATCATTATATTAAAAATAATATAGTTATTAAACATTGAATTTAACTATTTTAACTCTTCATTAAATAATATATTAATAAATGTCCTAATCTAATCCATGCGAAAAAAGGGATAATATTATATTCCTATGGTATTTTTGGTATAATTATACTTATCCAATAGAATTAGTACATTTTTTAGGGTAATTATGATATCATATTTACTCGTAATTACCATATATATGTTTAACTGAGGTTTATAAAAGTCAAAAGATATGAATCACAAAAAATTATTTTCATCTTATTTAACCAAATTTTACATACTAATATTAACCGTGTCTCTCAAATTGTATAAATTAAACATACATAAGGGTTAAAATTATGTTTTAGGATAATTTACAACTGCTCCAAGGAGATGGGTAAAAACAGTAAAAAGTTCGATAAAATTTTTATATATCAAAACATATTATAAAATGGCTCAAATTAATTTCATTGAACATATATTGGTATTATGTATATATATTGACCTAAAATAAATTTAAATAAAACAATTAATTATTTAAATAAAATATCTATTTTAATTAATAACTTTGTGTTTTTCACTATTCATTAAAAATTGATATTTTTCAGAAAAATACAAAAAATCCACCATAAGCTAATTTCAATATTTTCAATACAAAAATTAAGTTCATTTATGAAGGTAAAATTTTTAAAATTTAAAAAACTGGTTATTTCTATTAATAACGGCTTGTTCGATTTGTTGGGGTGAGTTTGAACTCAATGTATCATACAACACAAGATATTGTATTATTCAAAGGGAAACATATCATGGAAGCATGGGGTGTAACATTATCACCTCATTAAAATTAATTTTCGCTCAAATTTTCTAAAATATTACTGCATAAGAAGATTCAGGTGGTTCTTCGTCATGTGTTCCCTGGGTTCACACGTTTCCTCTTCCATCATATGGTTTCTCCATAGAACTCTTACTAGACGAGACGTCTGGTTTCCCTGCACTTGGTATCCTGTATCAATAATATTGACATGCTCTTCAAAATAAGATAGATCTTGTTTCAGTTCAATTTCCTCATAGGTGATTACATGTGATGAGTCAGGCATGTATTTTCTCAATAGTGATAAATGGAACACATCATGAACTTTGAAGAGACTTGGTGCCATTTCTAAATGAAATACTACAACCATAATTCATTCTATAATTTCTAAAAGGCCGATGTACCTGGGATGTAATATACCTATCTTACTGAATCTTATAACTCCCTACCATGGATATACCTTCAAGAAAACATGATCTCTTACCTGAAATTCCAAATCCAGCATTCTGTTATCGGTATATCTCTTCTTACATCATTGAACTACTTTGATGTGGGTATGGATAATAATCACCTTTTCCATCATTTCCTAAACATGTTTTGGGCCTACGAGTTTATTTCACCAACATTAACCCAACATGTTTGTGTAAGACATATCATGATATATATTGCTGTATATAGTGACATATAAAAACTTGAATGAAAGATATTGTCATATAAAAATTATACTAGATGTAAATATTGATCCCACAAACCTTGAAAGACAAGTGAGTAAGATCTCAACATGTATTCTGTGGTTTGAATACTCTGTTCTGATTGTCCATCGGTTTGACGGTGGTAGGAAATTCTGCAAAGAAGTTCAGTATCCAGGGCATTCTAAAGACACTTACAGAATCGTGATGTATAATGGGGATCACGATAAGAAACAGTCAATTGAGGTACACCTTGGAGTCTTTCAACTTAAATAATATATTGTCTTGTCAGACAATAAATTTATAAATCTTATCTTATAACAAGAAAATGTTTTGACTTGATAAGATGATCAAAAATAACCCAAATTGTTTCATTCCTTCTTGGAGCCTTTGGTAACCCCATGACAAAGTCCATCGTAATATTATAAAATTTCCACTCTATTATTGGAAGTGGTTACATGAATCCTCTTGATTGTTTCCTTCTAGCCTACACCTGTTGACAAACCATACATATTGGTAAAAAATATACAACCTCCCTCTTCATGTTGTCCCACCAAAAATGATCCTTCAAATATCTATACATATTGGTTCTCCTATTATGTATTGAGAAATTAGAGATATGAGCATCATAGATCAATATCTATTTTAGATCAGGTAAGTTATGAACACAAAGAGTTATCCCAAATTTCAAGATTCTATTTTCATATATGATTTTACTGAATCTCCCATCATTCACAGCTTTAATATTATTTTGAAACTCCACATCATCATTCTGAGAATCTATATCATTTCTAGTAAAGATGGTTTGGAAACCATTTAAAAATGATTAGATGTTTCACCTTCTATGGTTATTACCATATCCATCATTACTAGATCCATGAAAATATGATCCCTTTCAACTATCAACATGTTCAATACTCCATGATCCATTCCACTCAAAGCATCTACCACCTTATTTCCCTTCCTCGGTTGGTAGTGTATAGTGAAATAATAATCCTTAAGTAGTTCAAGACATAGTCATTGCTTCATGTTGAGTACGTTCTATGAAAAAATATACATCAAACTCTTGTGATCAGTATAAATCTATCATTTTTTACCATATAGATAGTGTCTCCATATTATGAGAGAAAATATTATTAATTCTCAGTCAACATCATGAGTAGGATTTTTTTCTCATGAATTTTTATATGTTGTGATGCATAGACAATAACTATATCATTATACATAAGGACACAACCATGTCCCTTATTTGAATCATCAATATAAATTACAAACCCATCATTCCTTGATGGTAGTGTCAATATAGGATCAATGAATAATGGTCTATTTAGTTCTTCAAAACATTCTTCACACTATTTTGTCCAAACTAATTTAACACCTTTATGTGAGTTCTTGGTTAATGGGTTTTCTAATCGAGCCCAATTTTGTACAAAACACCGATAATAAAATGATAAAACAATAAAACGGTGTACCTCAGTTATAATCATTAGTGCTGGCCATTTGTGGAATTCCTTTTTCATTGAAGGATCAACAGAGATTCCATCCAAAGAGACTATATGGCGAAGAAATGAATTCTCTTGAATCTAGATTTCACGCTTGCTAAACATCCCATATAGTTCATTTCTACTAAGATGATTTAGGATAATGTGCATGTAATTTTTATGATCTTCATATATTTTTGTGTATACCAAAATATCATCAATAAATACCACTATAGATTCATCAATATATTCCTTGACAACTCTATTCATTAGATCCATAAATACAGAGGTTGCATTAGTCAATTCATAAAGCATTACTGTAAATTCGTAATGCCTGTACCAAGTTCGAAATGTTGTTTTTGGAATTTCCTCCTTCTTCACACACAACTGGTGATATCCATATCGAAGGTCAATCTTGGAAAACAAATTGAGCTCCATGAAGTTGATCGAATAAATCATCAATGCGAGGTATGGGATACATTTTCATTATTGTTATAACATTGATCTCCTTGTAGTCAATGCACAACCTCATGGATCCATATTTTTTTAACAAAAATAAATTGGGGATCCCCATGGATAAACACTAAGGAGAATAAATCCATTATAACTCAATTCCTGTAGTAGTTTCTATAGTTCCACTAATTCCAAAGTCTCCAATATATAAGGGGACTTTGATAGGGGCCTTGAACAAAGAATTAAATCAATGGAAAACTAAATTTCCAATTCCGATGGATGTCTGGGTAAATCCTCTGGAAATGCATCAACATATTCAAGCACTATAGGCATGTCCTCTATTTGAACATTATTTTCCTCTCCCATAGTTTTTTCATTCTCATCCACTCCAATAATTTAACATAGTAGATCTACTGGGGGTGGATATAGATAAAAATCAGGTGTTGAAGAATATTCACTAAAGATAAGGTAATCTTTATAATCATTGAAAATTGTTACCTCTTTCTTCTTATAAAAAATTTTCACATCATGGTCTGAAATACAATCCATAACAAGGATTATATAAAATTAAATCATGGTTATAACGATTAGATCATCTGATAATGAAAATTTATATGCCATATTGGGAACTATTTCACAAAACATTATTGCAATGATACTTTTCATGGGATTTATAACTGGAAAATCCCATATAAATTCAAATTAGAAATATATAATTTTCTTATCAAGCGGGGAAGATATGATACAATGCGATGATCCATAATCAAATAAATTATTTTCTAAACTTGAGGAAACCATTAAATTACCTGCCATCATGTCATTCGGAGCTTCAACCTTAGCTGTAGTGAACACATATGATTGGCCTTTCTCCTTTGGCCTTTTATGTGGTGTGTTTCATTGGCTCCTAGGACATTCATTTTCATAGTTACCTTATTCTCTACAATTGTAGCATTAAACATTGACATCCTCTTCCTCCCCCTTGCAATTATGAGCTTGGTGGATTCTCAATATACTTGTAACAAACTCCCATTCCCTTCAGGGAAGTACCAGGGTGTTTCTTATCACATTTACAATGGGATGGATATTCAACTTTTCCCTACTTCCCCTTATTTCTATTTCAATATTGTTCAGTAGATCTCTTCTTCTCCTGCTTTTCTTTAATGTCGTATGACTTAGAGAAATATTTTTCTTTCTTGATAGTAAATGAGACAATATCTTCATATGATAAGAGGGATTATGTAATAATGCTCGATGGGGAAATGCCTTTAACCCATCAAAAATTTTATCAATCTTACTCGTTAGGTTAAGTATATAATCTTCTATATGCATTTCTAACCTTGTGAAGTTTTCCCCGTACATTGCGAAGTTATCATCATTATTCTACCTCAGACTCCGAAATTGTCTGTCCATATATACTCGATGGTCACGGGAAAGTATTTTTCTATGAAAATCTCTTCAAACTTCCTCCATTTCATGTTTGATACTTCTTCATCTTCATTTTTTTTTAGATTAATGACCACCATTGATCTGCATCTCCCATGAGATGATAAACTGCCTTGACAACTTTTTCCCATTCGCTCCTCACCAAAGCATGAAATATTCTCTCCAAGGAACATATCCATTGCTCAACTAAAAATGGATTTTTAGTCCCATTGAATGTTAGTGGTTGTTTCCACATTAATCAGTATAACATTGATTCTCCATGTTGTGGATCAGGATGCTCCATACGAGTAAGGTTATTTTTCATAACCATTGTTAGTCGTCCCAGTATGGTGATAAGTTTATTAGCACCAATGGCATCACCAGCTCCACTATAATTATATAGAGTATGAGTGAAATATCTAAATGGATTATGGGCATTAATACTATTTCCATTCCGTCCACTAGGTTCCATTTATAAACAATGGCATATAGTATATTAGTTTATGAACTACAATACATAATTCTGAGCTTGTAAAACACTAAAAATAAATTTAATAGTTTATGGATATAATCCATAATCATAAAAATGTTCTCTCTAAGGATTTATATAGTTATAAATCCTTCATAATGGTTTGTAATAAAAATGAGAATTATCATAAATATATCCCTTGGGAGTGTAGTAACCAAGAGTGCAGCAAGGCCCATTGTCATGCATGATTTCTCGCTTGAGTCTTTCTTAAAGTGGTGTTTTTGGGTTTTACCCCTAACTACATTTGATCTAGTGCTGCCTCTACATTCACATATCCAAAAAGGGATATTATTCATGGAAAAGACTCAAAATATCTATAGTACCGTAATTCTAGGTAGTTCTTCTATACTAATCCTCAAAGTCTATCTTATGGTAGTGTTCTCTAATGAGATTTTTTTTATAAATATAGTTTCCAAGTTTGTACTATGCTTCCACTGATACCAACTGTAATGCCCCAACCCCAGTTACCCTGATTCAGTGCATTATTTTAATACATTGGCATGCTTACAAGGAATCAATTCATGAATGACTGATCAGTTTAGCAGTACTGAAAAATATATTACAAACATAAAGTTACATTACACATTAGAAAATAAAACACAAAATAATTGATCCATTGAGAACTCCATTAATCCCATAGCTTAACCCTTATTATCAATCATTATACACTTCCTGGTATCCTGGTAAATTAAAACATAAGAAAGAGTGATCCCAAATTCTTAGTAAGGATAACAATATAGTATAAACTTTCACAAATAAGCATAATCATTTAAGGAAATTAATAAGACTAAAACAAAAGCCTGATAAACATATACATCTTCATAATGTGGAAAATATAAATTAAATAATGCCGTATAATATTTCACATGGATACTCTACTGGTCAACTAATCACATGTTATATCAATATCCAATTTCATAATGATAGATTGGATAATGCCAGAATTCATGGCCACATCGTCTAGGAATTGTTCCATGAATACAAATAAGATTTTTTTAAGGCCTTATTCCAATACACTAGTTTGTCTAATGAGACAATCAATGCATTGGGGATCTTAAACAGGATCCACTTGTCACTTACTAAGTCAAATTCATTCCTCATATGAAAAGGTTTAAACATAACATAAACATTCATATTAAAAAAAGCATACGAAGTGATAATAATTTATCCCTAAACCATGAATGGTGTAAAAATAACACATCCACAGCCAAACATATCACAAAACATGCATTACTATATGGATTATTTTTATCATAATAAACCAACCTAGATCTAGAATAATATATTTTAAAGGATGTTGACATAGTTGACAATGATTACTAAATTTCTTTAAGAGAAATATCCATTTTTCTTGAAATCATTTAAAAGTCACATAATTAATAATTGAATGATACTAAAAAATAGTTTTGAATAAAAGTGTCACATACAAATTTTAATAATTTGAAAGTAATTAACATTTTAAAACATTCATGTCTATATAAATAAATTCTTAAAACCATTTTGAAAACATGGACATTAATGAGAAAGTTTTAGAATAATAATTCGTTAAAACATTTAAATTGATGGGTTAGTAAAAAAAATTTCAAAAAATCCCATTGGAAAATTTTTTACAAAACATGTACATGGATAATAAATATTTCCCTGTATATACTTACATAAAAACAACCTCAGATAATAAAGTGATTGTGAAATTAACCCTTACCTTGCTATTTTATTTGGTTGAGGGTACATTTAACCTCCTATATAATGACCATAGTATGTTATTAAATTATTCAAGAGCCTTATTAATATTTATTATATCATACATTATTCATTTATGTCATTATACTACCCATTTAATAATGATTTCCATGTTAAATTAACATTTCATGTAATTATCGTTTTCTTTATCGTATGTGTTTTAACTTGTAATTCTTGATTGTATCATTTAGATCATGATTTACATACTAACAGAAAATAAAAAATGATTTATATATAATTTATATTTAGAATATAAATATTTATAATATACAGATATATGAAATTGAAAACACCGTTTAGGGAAATGGTAGTCTTTATGCAAGCATAAACGTAGATTCTATTTTCATATCGTATTGAACTGAACTAAGTGAATAAGATATATTTAACTACATATATATAGATGTGTGTGTGTTTTCAGTATAATTATCTTTTAATATATTTCATACTTATTAATAATATATATTTTTATAATCATCATTTAATGGTTAATGTGGAAATGAATCTCATCGCATCTTAGAGACTGTAATACGTATGTACACATGAGCGACAATATCATTATATTGATGGTGAAATATTATGTAATTTAATGGTATATCATATATACAGAATTATTATCATGTTATATTTATTATTCACATTATTTATACTCATTATTATACCCATAAAAATAATCATTTGTTTGAATAACAAACTACAACATGACGTGGAAACGGTAAGAAGTACCTATGCACGTATGTTGACTTTGTAATTTCTATGATGGATAGAATAATTGAAGATGGTTGTACCATTTTTATAATAAAATAATAGTAAAAAGAATATACTTGAGTTATAATATTTTAATGGAAATAATAATTAAATAGGATGTGGATGTGGAAGAAGAAAATAACTTGAAAGTGTTGATGAAATATTTACATCTTTTTCGGGTTCTTCCTTTTGTTTTGATCAAAAGGGATACGTACGTTGTCTTTCTGACCAACGGAAGGCCTCTAGGATGATGTGAAGAATTTTGGGAGGATATTTGGGAAGTATTTGGCTGATCCAAATGTATTTGGAGGTGTGTAATTAAGATAAGGGTATGTTCTCTTTTAAAATAAATGTGAGGGTCACTTTAGGAAATGCTTGAAATATTATTTTATAATAAAATCATATTCGGTATCTAGTAGATCCAAAATTAATATATTGAGGATTAGGTGGTCATGGGTTTAAAAAATATCATCCATTATGTTTTATACTGTTTTAGTTCATCATATTAACCTTAAATTTTAGATTAATCTTTAGATAAATAGTTTTACATTTATTATGTCTCTTTGTATTTTTATATTATATGGTTAATAAACTAACTATATCTATCCAATAGAACCCCATGTGGTTCATTATTAATATATATAACTTTATATATGTCCCTTGGCACATCCTTATATTTTTAGGAATATTATATAATTTAATAATATAAAATTTGTTTTAAAAACTCAATTATGTCAATTTTGAAACTATTTAGTATTTGATTATTTTGAAAGCCATAAAAACATTATCACTTCGAATAAAATTTATTTAACCAACACTAACATGTAATATTAACCTTGAAAATTAGTGTAATTCCTTATACATCTCAATTTACATTTATTTTGATATTTATAATATCAATTATTTTAATATTTCATTAATAAAGTAATTATTGCAACATCATTGTGTCATAAATAAATTAAATTATTCAATGTATAAAAATTATAAATTAAATACATTTATGTTGGTAATTTTTTCATCATTCTATTCAATATTTATAGTTTAATTTATATTGTCTTTAAATATATATTAAAAATGGGTTAGTTATTGAACATTGAATTTAACTCATTTAATTATTCTTCAAATTAAATAATAATTAATGTCATAATCTAATCCATGTGGACCAAAAATAATAATATTTTATTTCTAAGCTTGTTTTTGGTCGAATTATACTTATACAATTGTTTTAGGACCTGTTTTAGGGTAATTATAAAATAATTTTTACCCATAATTACCATATTTATTTTGAACCTTGGTAAATAAAAGTCAAAAGTTACTATTTATCAAAAATTATTTTCATCTTATTGAACCGAATTTTACTTACTGATATTAACATCATCTCCTGGATTTTTAAAAATCAACTCTCATAAGCCATAAAATTATGTCTTATGAAAATTTGCAAATGCTCTTATAAGGTGGGTAAAAGATGGTAAAAAGATTATACATCTTAACTTATATTAAAAAGACTCTAATAAATTACATTGAAATTTTATAGTTATTATGTATAAATTTTGACCTAAAATAAATTTAAAATTAAATATATAATTATTTAAATATAAATTCGTTTTTAAACAATAACTCTGTGTTTTTCACTATTCATCAAAAATTGAATTTTTTCAGAAAAAAATACCGAAAATTCAACATATGTTAATTTAGATATTCCGAATCCCAAAATGAAGTCCATTTTGAATGATAAAATTTATAAAATTTCAAATAGTTGGTATTACTATTAATAAGGGCTATTTTGATTGGTTGGGGTGTGTTTGAAAATGAAGATGCATACAACAGAAGTTATTATATTTTTCAAATGGAAACGTACTATGGAAGCTTGGGGCGTTACACTACCCATTTCTGTATATGAACTACGTGTTGATTTATTACTATAATTAGATGATATGTAATGATTTTTGGACCACATTTCTTGATCTCATCCACAACATCAAAAATATATATAGTTACCTCTATTTTCATATGAAATATGACAATATAGGGATCTTCTTATAATAAAACATCATGTTTCCTCATTCTGATCCCATTTAGACGTACCGAGACACTTGGTTATGATATCCTAGTAATAAGACTTTTTTAATAACGTTCATATACTCCCCAAATTCATGATCTATATCAAGAGAAATCAACCTAATTTGGATGTAGGATTGTGAATATTTCCTCATAAGTGTTGGTCTCACCGAATATTAGGGTCATTAAACATCATGTTATTTTAAATAGTCTAGGATCATGAACATGAATGATAGAGGGGTAAATACTCATGAAGAAATATATACACCTTTCCCTATCATAGAAGTAAAATCTATGAAAATAGCCTTTTCTTCAACTCCAACATGTGTCTTGATTCATATCCATAAATGATAAGTACTTATCCCTTTTTCCTACATCACTAGACCTACCATTGTACATAAAATAATTATACCCTATTTTTTTCAATTTATAAGATATGGATTCATGTCGACAAATTTTTATTTATTCTTATAGTAGTGCATGAAATCATCAGAAAAATGAAGAATGTTAATACATGTTTTATCAAAGATAGTGAAATTTTTAGTATTAATGAATTATCATTATGTAATGTGAATACATATAAATATGATCTAAGTATTTGTGAAGAAATTTCTCCACAGGAACAATATATGGTTTTATTCTTATTAGTACACGATATATATTGGCGATCATATCACTCATGTAGGTTCCATCAACAAATTTCAAAATTACCCCACCAAACATTGTTTTTAAACCACTCTACTATTGTTTCAATTCACCAATAGATATTCACTAATGTAAAACATATTTCTATTTTACTACACATAAAAAAATATTCATAGGAATTATCATAAGAATATCATTGACAAAGAAATAAATAATCCTCTCCGTATATGAGTTTATATTATGTATAGAACCATAATAGAACTTTTTTGGGATATATTTTTATCAATATTGGATATATATAGATACACAATGGTTCTATATCCTTGGAACATCCAAAATATCCAAAAAAATAATATGCACCCCTCAATGTATATGTTATATCAATGATGATATATTTATATTAAATTATTGTCTTTATCATGACTCCAATACTCACAATATTCATATTAAATCCTATGGTATGTCCATTCATAGAATTTTCACATACCCAAACTCATCATGCTTCCTAAATAAGTTGGATATTAGTTGCAACTAGTTTCCTCCATTATCATCACCACGAGATGTTTTTCTCCTTCCCGTTGACCCCTCTATATAATATTAGATGTTATTCCTCAATTCAAAAAAATTCTTTTTTCACACTGAGCCTGACTCATTTTCCATTATAGGATTGAGATGACACTTTTTATGTGGTTTGGTGATTCATGGAAAATGATAAAAAAATATCTAACTAAAAAAAACCTTAAACTACAAAAGTATGGTTGAGTCCTACAATGATTCTCTATTACCTAGGATCATATCATATATTGTTTTTATTGAATATGATTTATATCAGTGAAAAGGAGCCACATCATATGGTTATATACACACAATAATATTTATGGATGAAAATATATCCATAATTTCAATACCTAAATATATGATCTATTTATAGACACTTTTAATAAATCACATTTTTTAAAAGATCCTTTTCAAATGATGTTATATGGTATTCCCTTCATCAAATTTGAATGATTTTAAACAATATTTCATATGTTCCTTTTCGCATGAACCAAACCTGTGCTACACTTGGGTCCACCTTAAATGATAACAAGCTGATTAACATTCACATCATTGGTGGATGACATTAAAATGAAAATACCACAAGCCATAATCACTCCTTATCAAAGTACTATAAGAGTCTAACCATGATCAAAAAAGTTTTAGTGTTCTTTAGTAATCTATCTAGTCACATAAACCCATGAATCAATCATTTATTCATAAATATATTAACTTTCTAGAATCCTTCCATGACCTTTCAAAACTATTTTATACCTTTATGTTTTACTATGAATATATATATATTAGTTGGATCTTTATAAGGACTCTTAATCATTCGAGTGGAATATGTTTTTCCTCACAAAAATATCCTCTGATCCTTAAAAGCACCAAAATCATGAAAATGGAATTTGTTTCCCCATATTTATTTTTTGTCATCCCTTTTATGTCTTATGTATTCCAATACTCATGGTTCGGGTCCATTGACTCAGTATATTCAACATTCACATTTCAGATTCAAAATTTTTTTGTACTACTCTCAACATAGGGAATCCAATGTGGGGTACTGGGTAACACCTTCCATTTTTCCTAGGTCATTGAATTATAACCATAATACATATACACATTTTTCAAAGCAATATATCCTTAATAATTATATTTTAATTTTATAAATTATAAGAACTCACACTTTTGGTGAAAGAGATATAAAACAAATATGGATGAAATCCTAAAATGAGAAGTGTGAGAAACATCCATGTCTTATCATTCTACTGTATTCATATTTACAGATTATAGAAAGAAACATAAATAAAGAAGGAAAAATATTATAGTTTATATCATATGAAGATATAAAAAAATGATCCATGCTCAACTGGGAGTTTGGATTAAATAAAATGTCATATAAATGAATTATTATACCATTTTCCCAAAAATGAATTCAATATATAATGGTAAAACATTAATAATTCTAAAAAATTTCTTATATATTGTATTTCATAAATATATACATCATAACATTAACGATTGAGTTAGTACTCACCAATTAATTAAATCAATACAGTTCTTATAGAATCCAAAAAACATGTTTTATTCCTCTTTCTTCAAATATATTGATTAATAGTAACATGGATTCAATAATCTATTTGGACCCACAATGATTATTTGGTGGTTAATACAATGCCTCTAAGGTGGTGAACAATTTGATATTTTGGTCCTAGTGTAAGTTTCCCCTATAAACACAATAGTTATTTTCCAAACTATGTGTGATACTCATTTCTGAACATGGTAATTTCTAACTAACACTCATTATTCTATACTAGAAATTCACATAGTATTCCAGGATAATGATTTATTAGTTTTATTTTCCATATATTCATTTGTTTTAATCATCATCTGCATTATGTCACTATATACCATAACTATTCTAAATGTATTGATACAGTACCTCATTGATTATTGTTTTTCATCTCCTCATTATTTTATCCAACATTGTATTATATATGGATTTGTCCATCATAACCATAAAACTAACACCCCCTATCTTGAGGTTCGCTACCAAAACATTTTTCATATTTTTGACATTTTTTTCCAGTTGCCCCATGTCATATAAACTATCTCTAGGGTGTTAATGCCTTCATTGGATGGTTTATAATCCATTTTGTACATCATTCCTCTGGTTATTGAATCTAAAAAAATATTTCATTGACATTATAAAATATCTTTTTAATATTCAAGGTACCACTCTTATTTACCATAAATGATCTGGATCTATGTATGATCCCTTAAACCATTAATAAAGGACATATTTTCCTTTTGAAATAATTATATTATCCCTATAGTAAATATAATCACACTTGTTACATTCATCAACTCCGAGTATTTTTTAAGAATCCCTAAATTATTCACTACATCTCTTCATACATTATTATAAGCATTTATAAGTTATATAATAATCCTACATTCCATCCTTATAATTGTATTTGACCGACTCGATGTTATTTCACAAACTACCATTCCCGGTCGAGAAATATAGATGATGAGTGAGAACACTTATTGAATACTCATCCTCCAATACATAATCACTGATATTTTATTCTTGAAACCTGCATTAATACTCCCCATTCCTTTGATAAAAATGATATTGGGTTCTTGTAAAATTCAGGAATATTCATCCTCCATGACCCAGTTCGTGTCTCAAATGCCCAAATTTCCTATAAAATATTACGTGGACCATTGAAAATAAAAGGAAATATTTCAAGTGATACAATCATGACTATGCAATAATAACCCTGGATGTTATATATGATCCCCAATAATTTAATTCACATGTGTATTTAACTTTTTAAAAAATGTACCTTAGAACCATATGAGTTCTTATAACATTGTAGCCCAACTCATGAACCAACTGTGATTCATGATCATCCTTAGCATTCAAGTAACATTAAATCACTCTAATTCAATCTATTTGAGTCATGAATCCCCTTTTTCATGAGTAAAATTTTAATAATTCTTTATTATTCCAACAATATATGTTCTAGGATATATGAACCAAACATAGAGTAACATATTTTCCATGATAAATTACTATAAAGAACACAAACATGTAGCCCAATATGTATTATCTTAAAATTTAATATTTTAGTTCAAATATATTTTACCCTAATCATCATCTATATTGGTTAGACATTTTTTACAATATATAGTTTATAAGAGGTTACATTGTGTTATTCAATTTAATTACCCAATATTGAAATCCTATAAAAAATACAATTCTCCACTTTCTCAGATTGTATTTTAAATATATTAGAATAAATAATGAGTGTTTTATAATAAATGAGAAGTAAAACATGGTAGGTCAAATAGTATAAAATAGTGGAATAGGATAATTCAATAGTCTACCTATTAGGCCTTATATATACGTATCTCAGGTAAATGTAATGTTAATAAACAATTCACATAGAGTGCGGGTCACATAAAATGGATTTAACTATATTCACGATATACTCACTATGCCCCTAAACGTGGTAGAACATATATATATCTCTTTACGTGACACATCCACCCAATTAATCATTCAAAAATAGAATTTTTTATGTATTGAACCTCCTTAATTTATGAATATTTTTATACCAATTATCATCCACTATACACTATCTAGATGATTCATTTATGGTTCGAGCATTAGATTCTGTGTTTGAGATCATTATGTATTATTAGAAATACTTATTTTATTAACAAAATATATAACATATAATGTAACCAATATTACATTCCTATAGTTAAAATAGGGGAGAAAAATACCAACACATACTGTCTTAACAGATTTTTTACTAATAATTTCAATGAAAGGAGATGAGTGGGATCTCCAATGTCAAGATTCACTCTCATGGTTCGCCGAAAAAAAATTATACAGTCTGTTGATAGTAAAATATTATTTTAAATGAATTATACATTAGTTATAGCTCTGTGAATGATTTCAATTATATGTTGGGGTCTATCCCACTCCATATCATAAACCATATCATGTGAAAAAATAGCAACAATCAAGTAAAATAACTCATGAACTACTTTTATCTATTCCAAAATGGAGATTTTTCTCTTGAATTTTTTTCATTGAGTGATAAATGATGGCTTTATATTCCTCTTACTAGAAATTCATTCTTATCGATTAATTGATAAACTGGGGGTCTTTTGGATGTTTTTTCTCCACTTCATTATGTTATTATCTTAATGATTATTGTATAAAACTTATATCATCATAATTTAAAATATACCTATCATTCTATTATAGTTTTTTATAGTCTAGGATGTTTCACTACATCAATTTTTTAAATCATTGTAAAATTAACTGTGTTGACCTAGGCATTTAAATAGTTCACAAAGGGGTTTTTATTGACCAGTAATTTATTTCAATTTTGTATCAATAATTAAAATAAAATCTTATTCCATGCTCATATCCATGTCACATTACTTTCTGTATCCATTTATGAGGGTGGAAATTTCATGGGTAATGTTAATGAAGATATATTCAGGTATCATTCACCATTGTGAAGTGTTTGGATTGGCTGTTGGGGAAGAAAAGGTGGTGTAATAATTCACCCGTCCACTATCAACAATATTCTTTGACCTACCTCTAGTCAGAATGTCATTTTCCACCATTATGGAGTGTCCAGTTTTACAAAAAGGAACTCTTCCATATCCGCAAAAAGACATTACCTTAACAAGGTATCTTATTCAATGTATTTATAGTGTTTTGATTCAATTAAATTATAACCACAAATACATGGTTTATAGTGTGACATGATTTTATTACTCACTACACTAGTTGTCTTAGTATACCAACATATTGGGACTCTATCCAGGATTTCATTTAGTCTCGATATGGAAAATAAAAAATATGTAGGTTGAAATGTAATCATAAAATTATTATCCCATCATTTAATTATCAACCCTGGTTAATGCATAAATATAAAATTTCATTCCACTGAAATGCCTGATAAATTGTAGGATTAAGTCATCTGGATACATAAATACTTATATGAAACCCAATAATGGGAATATGTTTCAAAAATAACTAATTGATCCAAGGGATCATCAAGGACCCATCCCAATGAGACATTTTTAATTCCATATCATTAGTGGAACAACGTCTATTATCAATGATCTTAATATAAGTAGCTGCCTCTGTAGTGAAATTTATGGTGTGGATTTTAGAAACATAACTACAACCTAATCAATGTATTTCATCATATTATCAACTATGGATATCAATATTACCCATTAAAAAAATTATATAGTGGCAAATAACAATGGTGTTTTGATATTTATAAAACGAATAGTGATCTCTTATCCAACTGAATAGAAAATGGAATGTACTACTAATATAGACAGAGATTTTACCCCAATAAATGTGGACCAGTTGTTGATAGATATGGTAAATTGTTGGTCAAACTAGATTGGGTTTTATAACGTTATCCAATTGAGACAACATCACTATTTTATTAAATTAGGCACCAAAAAATGCTCCCCCGACAAGGAAGATCCAACTATTTAGAAACATGGTGAGATATCCCATCAATTAATGAAATTGGAATTCATCGCGCTTTATATTGTATCCCAATGAGGTGTAATATCTGACCAATAAAATTTCACAATAAAATCCCTAACTATTCAAAGCAATTCAAAATGAACAATTCTGAGGGTATTCCATAGTCTTCTATGAACATTCATGAAAAAAAATTCATATATAGTCATTGACGGAAATGAATGATCACATTCCCAAATACTTCATCAACATCTCCCTTATGAGGATGAACATATCCCATGTTAGTGTGGGATTATATTTAGGGACATTACAAATGTTTTATATAATGTGGAAATCCTTAATCATCCTCCCAATTAGAGGTATCCCCCCATCATGGTGGATGTCTGAATTCCCTTTATTTCCATAGGTTAGTTCAAAGAATTTTCTTCCTATAAATCAGTGACTAATCAATTACAAATGAATAACTGATATACTATACATTATTATAAAGAAGATCCTTGATATCCTGAAAATATTTATAACTTGAATTTTATAAGATAATTTTTTAAAACATTGATTGACACATATTGGTAGCATCCATTTATCGAAAAAAATTCCACCATATTATATGTTAAAAATTAAATTATTTCAACCATAGTATTATTAAATAAGAAGAATATTGAGTTGAGTAACATAGAGTGACAGGTTGATGAGTGAAATCATGATTCAATGGGATTATATAGTAACTTTTACCATTATTGGAGAACCCATGGAATGATGGAGGGACCATTAGACATTTTCGGAGATGATGGCTTGATTGAATACAGAATAAGATTACAATTACGAATATGTTAGATTATGGATAACTCAATGAATGATATATTCATCATGAAATCCAAGATAAATATAGAAATTTTAAGTCAAAGTGGATAGATTCATAGATCAACCCAAAGAAGATATTATATTATCTTATTATTAAGAAAAACCCCATACATGGGTTCAATTTGATTATTTATTGCAATCATAGCTCTCTAGTTAATAGAATTGGATGAAATATGTGATCTTGATCAATTTGGATCAACCTAATAAAATTATACTCCAATAAAATCTCATATTACAAATGTGAAAAAATTATTACATAATTTCATTCATGATATCTCATATATTTTGTGGATGACATGATTTTGTGACCAAATAAAGATCATGTGACCATGTAACCACTTTAGGTTTAAACAATCATCATCCCCAATGTATATCCATGGAATGATCATTGGAATTACATTAAAAGGGACATACAAGATCCTAATCACTTTTTGGATTAGAAATTCATATGAGTTCTCTACATAAGTAATTACATGATTCATTTGAAAAATCTAGATTATGCGATTTGGTTTTCTCAAATGGTGTGATCATGAGATATGATCATATGGAGACTTCATGAATGAGGTCATATAATATGATCATGATGGGGAAAAACTATTATACCAATAGATAATTGAACCCTAGTGAAATGGAACTACTAGTTCCCATTAATTAATAGGTTGTTTTTGCGAGATACCAAGGATGAACTATAATGACGAAAGTCACATGGAATACAAATATATGGAATCCCAAGTGATGTATGTTTTATTTACAATTGATAAATTGAGTCCCTAAACATTATTTTTTAGTTCAGGGGGTGCGGTAATTTGGAAACCCAGTGAATAAACAATTAAAATATTATAGTTTTGAAAATACATGATAACTTAATTTCTATTTTTCGTATAAAGTAAATGATGATAAAACATGATAACTAGTAGGTCAATCAGTTATTATACATGATCCCATAAAATATAGTGTGACACATGACAGAATAAATCCCCATAGATTCACATGGTGAATTAATAACAATGAATGAGGTAGTTTACATGGAATTCCCATGTACTCAAATTACCTAGGACTACATTTTAGATTTCATAATGTCATCAAGAGATCAAATATATTAGGTACCAAACCATTATATGGTCACTTTTCATAATGGGACAATGATAGAATCCATAAATAACAATATTACAGGATAGTTGTGTGACTCAAAAAGGAAAAGTTTTCTAAAATGTGGGTGATCATGAAGTCATTTTTCATTATTAGTTTCCCCTAAAATACATCCAAAAACACATAAAAATAAGACCACATGATGAAGTTAGGTTACTTTTGTCCAAAATAAATATTTATCATGATAGTTTTTGTTACTTTATGTAATTGAGAGATTCCACAGATTACATTCAACATAGTCACGTTAGATGAACATGAACTTTCAATGTTGTGTGGAATATAATTATACTATATTAATCATGGTTACATAGATATTCTAATGTTTGAAGTGGCATAGATATAGGGGAGAATCCCAGAGAAAACCCCATTTTTAGTGAAAAAGGAATAGGAGAGTGACAAATAAAAAGAGATTCAAACTTGATAGAATATTATAGATTAGTGGAATCACATTGCCTTGAGTCCTTATACATAATTAATTTAATAAATAACATAAATTAAAAGAAGATTAATGTTAGATATTTATGTTAGATTTAGTATCACAATTATCTCGGGTCACCAAATAGTTTGATGACTTCATTATCTTTTGATAATCTTATAGTGATAAGACCATGAGATGGGCTCTAGGACATGTGAGTAGGTGATGAAATATCTTAATCCTATAACAGTTATGTTAAAACATAGTCCACATTCCCAAATTCATTTTTTACTGCATAGCCATTACGTATATAACATTACCATTTCTTCATCATGAGGATCATAAGACCCTATGATATTCAATTGAACAACACACCCTCAGGTGTGTCACTAAAAACATCATTACTGATCCTTCCCCCAAAAGTCCATATATGTTAATGTCCTCTAAATCTCACTAACACATTGTTCTTTAATTATTTTAGCTTTATTCCAAATATCATTCCCAATAGTAGGTATGTGGGAAAATGAACTAAGATGAGTATGATTCCTATTGTAAATATGATGCATATAATGCCTTAACAAGGCCAAAAATCTAATTTATAATGAATATATTTATAAGAAGACATTTAATGGGGGTATAATGGAAATAAACACATAACATAACTATATATATGCTGTATATGAAGTTACTTGGGAAATAATAAGACCTTCCATATGGATTCAAATCCTATTAAAGGATTATAATCATGTTACCCTTGGTAAGGTTTTGTATGTAATCCCAACACCCAAATTAAACATATCTTATATCTATATATCTTTTGATTCTCACATAGATCATAGATCACATGTTCTTAAAGGCTTTAAATGATCACACAATTAGTATAAAAAATCATCCATTTTGATATCCTCCTTAGGTATAATCCCTATTCAAAATTTATTTTCCTTAAAAGGGACACACTCTTAGTGATGTAGCTCATAAAATAATTATATTCAATTGTTTGGATGAAACATCTATTTTCCCACCTATTAAAGTGCTCATACCTATACCATATGAACAATGAGAACAATGATAAGTATAAAATTTATGATATATAGGTATTTTATAATGCATAACCACTATCCATTAATACCCAAATGTTAATCGACCATTCCAAGATATTATATTTCCTTTGAAGACAATGATATAATTTTTCATGATTTTGCATTGAAATAAAAATTGTAGAAATTATATCCTCCATCATGGATCATGTTATTCATGTGAATTATATTTTTATTTCTCTCAGTGAATCCTCAGTGTTTAATCCACATACAAAATTAATCCTTATACGGTCCTCCTCCTTAGCTGTAACCCATGACCCTATACTCCAATACATTAAAGGGATATATTCGAAAATGAATCTACTCAATGAAACCTCGGTGTGTAACCCCTCCAAAAACCCAAATAGAGATCTAATAAAATGAATATGTTATTTTATTATCCCAAATATCCCACAAAAATAATATATCATGTGGTCTTAGATATTATAAAATATAAATATATTATCTTGATAAAAACGACTCCAAGATAACCCAACTTAAAGGTGTATTATTTGACTATATTCACCTCCCATTTTATTGGAAATATTCTTGATTAATTGGGTGGTGATACTTATACTATAGATGTCCAATATTTTTACATATAGTATTCCATGATTTTTAAGAATAAATATAAAACATGTTCAAATAAATTATCATGATGCTTAGTTATTTTAGAAGATATAGTTGATATTGCATGGAGTGAAACAAAAAAATTACAATACATATATTTTTCTCTTCATTGAAATCCTAAATACAACCAAGATTGTAAAACTACATGGTATAAACTAAATAATACATGAATGATTTGGGTGAAAAAAGTTTCTAATTAAATAAACATAATAATTTTGCATAACATCTGAGTAAAAGGTATAACATGATGTCACAAAAGAGAATATTCAAGCACAATCAAATGGAATAATGATATAATGGAAATGGTATCATAAGATTATAGAATAATATAAAACATGTAAGAATAATAAAAAAAATTCAATTATGATAATAAAAAACATCCATGACTACATCACGTGGTAGAAATAGTCGTATAATGGATTAGCTTCACTAAATAATCCCATAAACAATTTCCCATGGGAATAAAATGTAACCCAATTAATTAGAGGGTTTTATAACACATTCATTGAATATACATTCATATTCATGACACAATATAAAATAAATTATAATGAGTAAATATAATAATTATCCATGTAATTATATTTATTTCAAAATAATGTCTAAAAATATAATCAAAATTTACTTCTTAATGTATAAATATGTGAAATGGATGTAAGGAATGTATTACTACATAAATGAAAAGAAAATAATATATGTAAGATTCTTATATATAAATTTATAATTTATAATCATAAAATATCATTAAATATAGGGATAATATAATTTAGGGAGAGAGTGGCCATAACCCAATAAAAATTGTGGTTTAGAGAAATATATAATCTTGAGACTAATTCATGGAAAGTTATATTTATCATCCAAAATAATTAAATTATTTTTATTATATAATTCATTCATTTTATTTTTTAAAAATTATCCCTTTTATTTTAATCACTACCATCTAATATTAATGTACATATCCAATTGGTTTCATGTTGGACATTTCAACAATTTATGACTCATATGTCCAATTTCACTTTAGAGAGATGACTATGGTAAAATATATTTTTAACTAAACAAATAAACAATATAATTAGATAAATAATTATAATATTTTAAATAAATTTTATTTTTAAAAATGATCATGATTGATGGATATGAAAAATGAAATACATTACAATCAGAGAAATGACAAGCATTACATACGCATTGGTAACATTTCCATTTTGTAATGATAATGATAAAAGGAAGATAAGTCATATTTTAAATACAAATAAGGATAAATATATCATGAAAATCATATTATTTCATTAATTACACATTCATATATGATTTATGCGATTCAGTAATAAAATAAATTAATCACATTGTTTTATGAGGCATTAGTCTTCCATACACATGAATGTCATTTTTATTTTCAATGGAATGGTATGTTACGAAATTATATGACATATTACATGGTTATAATGGTAAATAAGTCATTATTATCATGTATAAAATTTAAAACCATCATTATAATTTTTTTTGATATGTGATGATGGAGAATGAATTATATCGGTTCGAGAGGAAGTAGTTCTCCATACGCACAATCGAAGGATTGCATTACCAATTAATGGATGTACATATAGATTGAGAATTTTACATAAAAATAATGATATATTATTATATTGGAGAAGAAAAATTTATTATATTTTTCTTATTTAGTGATATTTGATGTTTATGGATTAAAATATAAAATAAGCATTATTATTATATAGCGATTTCTTTTTTTGACCACCTATTTAGTATTGTAACTATTTCCCTTACATATTAGATTTATGTACAATAAAATTATTATAATTTTATATTAAGGTCGTAATGATATCATTTGTGTAATTATTCTACAAACCAATGGGGTGTTCAATGTTTCGAATAATGAGGTGGTGGCATGGCCTTTTATAATGTATGGAGAGTGAAATATTTGTAAATACACCAAACAATTAAATAATGGGTAGTCACCCTCAATATATTTACGTACACAAGTGAAAAATAAAGTATTTTATTAAATTTTAGGCTAATAAAAAATTTACCATTCATATGAAACACGTTCTAAAATTTTTATACTTTTTACTTCTTTTTATTTTCAATTTTACACATCTAGTTTGATTCCATGGTGCCTTTTTTTCAGTTATTATTAGTTAATTCTAAGAAAAATATAACATATTATATAATATAAATTACATTTATTTAAAAAATAAAATTTATTTTATCATGTTCAATAAAAATATGTTGCACAATAATATTTTAAAATTAAACATGCCAACTTTTCAAAAGAATTGGTTGTCAATAAATACATTTTTCACGAATTAGATGATAATATAATCAACATTTTACATGTAATCCTATGTAAATTAATAAAAATTAATATTTATTGATATATAATATTTTAATTTAATTTAAATTTTTCATCACTATTGGGTTTTTTAAAATAGTATAATAGGATTAACAATATTAACTTTAAAATAGTTTTTAGAAAAACGTGTTTTAAACTATTAAATAAGTATATATTAAAATATATTATAATGATTGATAGGAAGTAAATAACATTACTGAAGTAAAAAAATATATACTTATATTTATTTTCAATAATATTAAATAATTATTATTATATTAAATTATCAATTCATTAATAATAAAAGGAAGTTTTTAAAAAATGGAATTTTCCACATTTCACTAAAAAACCCACTATTTTCAATGAAATCCATATATTTAACCCTATGATAAAATTGATTTGAATATTTAAAAAATATTTTCTAATTTTTAAAGTAAAATTTCTAAATGTTACATTAATTAATTATAATATTTTTACAAATTGTGTAAAAAATAAATTATAAATAAATATATTTTTAGAAAAAATATCGTTGTTAAAAATTAAGCCCCAATTTCCTATGAATTTATAAATTGAGTTAAAAATTTATAAATTTTTCATATATTATTTGATCTCATTCATATCCACCTTTTCAATAAAAATGTTAAAATCACCATATTGAAATAATCATTGTTCTTTAGTGTTCAGTTTTGTGTGTCTCCAATGCCATCTAACATAGTTTACCTTTTACAAAGTCGTGTTGTTATATTATTCACCCCTGGATAATATCTATATAGAAATTTTCTATTAAATATTTTTTGAAAATATTTGGGGGAAATTATTCTTGATCACTACAAATTCTTTCCATATTTCTACCTCAATCTTCTGGTTTCACCTTAACTATTCAACTAAGTGAGTTTACTTAATTTGTAGAACATTTTCTCTATGTAATAACATCATCACCCAATACTACATTCATGGAAGGAAATTATCAAATAGTATCACCTACATATTTAGTACAAGTTTGTTGTGTAATAAGTTCTTTATAAATGGGGATACATGGAAGGCATCATGAACATGTGATAGTCTAGTATTGTGTCCTAGAACATAGGAAACCTCTCTAATGCAATCAAGGATCAAAACCAGGATGATATAGAACAGACTAGGACATTAATTACTCCTAAGCCACATTAAATTATTATATAGTTAATTACAAATGAAAACATTATCTCTAACCTCAATCTCTAGAGATTTTCTATGATTATCTAAATATATTCTATGATGTTTTTTTGGATATTTCATGTGAGGTTGAATGGTTTGAACCCTCTATTTCATATTTGAGAGAATATTAGGTTCAATCATTTTATTCTCTTTATCATCAACCAAACATTTCAATGTCTGGTAGTACTTTTCATACTATGCATCATAAGTTCCATCCTGAATGATAAAATTTAACCTATTTTTATACGAGAACACTACATGTGGAATGTACTAATCCAAGCATCATTGAAAATACAATTAAAAAGATCGCATAATAACATCTAGAGTTGTAATGGATATATAAATATGAACATCTATCTTAGGGAGATAAGTAGTGGTGAATTTATTTTCTTTATCAGTTAATATTGATGGATTATTTAAAACCATGATGTAAAAATTGTATCACTATTAGATTAAATAGAGAGTGTAACTCCATAAAATCATTCAATTTCACTTTTTATTATCTTAGCAAGATTCCATTTTTATCATTCGTATGTCTATGAATATATGATACATCCCAATTATAATCTTTTGTAAAATTATATAATCCTTTATACATAAGGTATATTTAACTTTGATTAAATTCCCATGATGCACAACTATAAAAAGGCCTTTAACCACACTATAAATGGCCTTTATGGGCCCTAGAAAGGCACTAAAAATGTGAGCAACGTTAAAAGACGAAGACTTTTAACAGTGATGAAAAAGTGATAATAAATAACTCATTTATAAAAGCTAAAAAAAGTGTTGATTAATATGTTTATTCAGCTCCATTAAAAGAGATGATAAAGGTCCATACTACAGTATGATGTTACATCACACTATAACACCACTATAGTTTGTTGTAATACCATATTGTAGCACCCAAAACACTTCATATATCAACAAAAACATTCCCCAAACTTAATTTAAATGAAATGAAATTGACAACATTGAAACATCCTATAATTAATCAGGTATGGAAAATTTAATTTTTTTCTCTAAATCATAATGTGACCTAGGGCGCATGCCTGCCTACCCTGCTACGGGTCCTGGGCAGCCCTTTTAAATTTATTAAATGACTGCATAGGTTTTATGAAAATATTTATGTCATGCTTTAGCCCAGTGTTCATTATTAAAATAATTAATTAAGGATTGAATAAAAATAAGAATTGATATAAATAAAATTAAAATAACTCAAAAAGGTAGTAAATTAAATCTACAAATAAAATAGAATGGGGGCTACATAAAAAGTAAAAATTATTTAAATGGTATATT
The DNA here is from genome assembly GCA_963277665.1 of Viscum album. Classification (NCBI taxonomy): domain Eukaryota; kingdom Viridiplantae; phylum Streptophyta; class Magnoliopsida; order Santalales; family Viscaceae; genus Viscum; species Viscum album. Next base: position 290,827,772 of record OY728143.1, on the reverse strand, counting down.
AAAATTTTTTATATTTTTTATTATTTTTTAAATCTTTTTATTCTATTATGTTTTTCATTTATTTTACTATTCATTTTCTATTATTTTTCTCCTTTTTTATTTTTTTATTTTATTTATTTTATTTATTCCTTTCATTCATTTTTCTCATATGTTCCTCTCCTCTTTCTCACGTCATGCCTCCCCCTCTCCCTATGTGGCATACCACCCTGTCTTCAATTCAGAAGTCTACCATGCCTATGTTCTCTGTGTATTTTCTCCACCATTAGATGAGTTTTAAACCTCATGGTATGGTTAATAATTACTATTTGGAATCATGGGGTTTCGTTGAGTATCATACGCACAGTTCCTCATAGAATGATTTTATCCTTTATTGGGGTATTTCTAAAATAATTTTTTTCTTCCTCTTTTGGTCATATAAAAGCCTATTGGGGATCAAAGAATAATGTAGGACTATAGTTTTGGGTATCTAATCTTTTTCCATCCACTTAATTTTGATTTCTAATAATGGAATGTTGTATCGTTCGTCGATGCCTATAGACTTTGTGCAATTTCACCCTTTTATTCCAATTTATTTGATTCGCTTAATTTTTGTAAACTTGTGTATCATAAATTAAATTTTTATAATTTTTGAAACATGTTCGGACATCCCTTGTGGCATGATGATGTTGTTGGTATATACTCTGTTAACCTAGGGTATTTATTTTGATTGAATTCCTCTGTTTCACAACCAATTTATTTGTGATTAATTTAAATAATTATTTTACAATAATTTTGAACCATGAATTGTGGGATTATTGTTAGTTGTTTGTGCTGAATTATGTATTTATTTAAAATTTCACATATCTATTTGTATTGATGTAGTATATTGCATTGTTAATTTGTTATGTTGTAACATTAAATTAATACCTTTTGTTTCATGGTTGTATTTGAATATATTTCAAGATTCTATTACATATTCATCCTAAGTCATATCATCTAGTTTGAAATTTTAATAAAAAATAAGAAATTGATAGAATGTGGGTCCCATACTAAGTGTCAAATCTGGATCCTCCCTTCCTGACTGGTTACCACTACGCATCGGGTGTGGTGTCTTTGGATTTTCTAGATCAAGACTTCCTTGGGATTTCTAATACTAATGAGTGACACCAGTTCAAAAAGGGATAGTTGAGGATAGATCCATTTTAAATGTGTCTAATCCATCCTTAGATGATGCTTGACACCTTTTAGTGATATCATAATTGACTCATTGTAAAACCATGCCTTGAGAAATACTTGGTATTTGAAAAGACATCCATAGATGAGCTGGGTGGTATTGGCTAATTTTAATTTTGTTCCATAGAGATACCTTTGGAATGGGATCAAACTTCAACTCTCAACTTAAACCATAATAATCATACACTAAAGGATTATATTAAATTTTCAATGAGTTTTTAATATTTTTGATATTCTTTTTGTTTTTTTGAAGCACACCTAGTTGACACATTTCCTAAACCCCATGTTAATGACCAATCATGGGGGTATGCATCTTCCTTATTTTACCTTTCTTTTCACTGATTTATATATAAGTATATGTGAATTATGCTTATAATTACTCCTTTCAAGATTTTGGCTTTGGCTGAAGTAGGTGATTAGGGATATGTACCGTTCAGAACCTAGTCCGAGTTATTTATTTAATTGCACCTATTTCATTACCTGCATTGGTTATATAATGGGACATAACTTTTTATTACTGCACAAAATGGAATGTTTTTCAAACCATGGGAATTGGTCTTCTAGGATTTTATCCCACACTATGCTCAGACATCATTTACACTGAGTGAATTACAGGATTGCAAGTATAGAAAAAGGGAAGCATTCAGCCTCCAATGGTTTACTGTTTTTTTTATTTTTAGGACAAAGACAATGGAAGAGGACCTTACCTTTCTCGTGAGGCAATTGCTACTTTGTTTATTTCTCTATTAGATGATAGTACATGTGGGTTTCTTTTTTCCCGTACATTCAGTTTAGATATACATCATATTATGACATTGTTTTGTGAGATTCCCCACTTGATTATTATTCAGATGGACTAGTCATATTTCTTCTTCTTTAGTTTATTCATTTTTATGTTTCCACTATTTATTATTTATTACTATTTACTTCCACTATGATAATACATATTACCTATGAGGGCATATCCACCACCGTGGACATGAATGATACATTCACTACTAGCCGATATCCTCTTGAATTTAGGGAGATGCGCTTGAGGTTATGTGGTGAACCTGGCTCAGGCTACCCTTTAGGTGGATCCTAGGATGAGGCTGTTGCAAAGTGGTATTAGAGGATTTTTTTTGTCTAATTGTTTCGGTTATAATAGAGTATAGGATATAGGTATTTGTAAAGTATCATGTTTTCTGAACTAGCTAACCCATTTACCGGGGAAACCCAAATTCCAGTGTTGGGATTACAGTTATTGATTATGACAGTTATTGTTGATATGATTTCACTGTTTGGTGACTCACTTATTTTTCATTGTTGTTTGAGTTTTTATTGTATAAATAATGGGTTTTTACCATTTTATCCTGATGATATGAGGTATATACATTACATGAATCATATTAGGCACCATATGATTAAAATTTCCTTTATATTACATTATTGTATTTACTTTCATCATGCATTTTCATATTTCAACATGAGTGATGTTGTTCCTAGATGTACATTTTTTGGAATGATTGTTTGTAAAATATACATTTTTAATAGTCTATTAGATTTTAAACTGACTTAACCTGAAAATGGACAGGTAACCACATTTAGAATTCCTTTTATATTTTCTCTACTATATAGAATATATGCTTTTGATGCGGGTTTTATATTATGTACTGCTAAAAGGAAGGCTATATACCTAACATCCTTTTGTTCCTTACATTTTTTTCTAATCTTCTTTAATCATTGCCTAATCGTCTGTGTTTGGCTATTGTAGACCAATGCCTCCATGAAGTATTCTTGTGGAACATTTAGATAGTGGCAAAGAGATCATTCTAGAGATGGTGGGTTCTGAACCACCAGTGGTACCTATTTTAGGTACTCCTGTGGAGGGAACTTGGATGAAAGTCATAAGTGGTAACACTAGAGGAGTGAAATGTTTTGTATGAGAAGATTTTTATAAAATCTTTGGTTCTTAAAGGGATAGAATATAAATAAAGATCCCAAACTGGAACAAAATAATCAACTTATAAAAGAAAAAAATTATTATGTATTTAAAAATAAAATTAAATAATTAACAATACATTAAATAATTCTCTATAAATTTTTTTTACAATGAAAACCTCAAGATTACTTCTACGATTGATCAGATCCAATGTTGTAGTTCTTCTTACAAAGGAAGTGTTGGTAATGTGAAAGATAGTGATAAATTCACCATTTAGGGGTTAAGTGGTTTAATGGGAGAATGGGCATGAAAGATAGAATGATCAACCCAACTAGACCAAAAGAATACACATGTATAAGAATATCATTATTATTGGAGTAATACTAAATATATATATATATATATATGAAAAAATATATTAATTCTATGGAAAATTATTTTAATGTGAAAACACAAAATATAACCTCTGTAATTGAGAAAAATAAGCATCATTTGTCATTATACAATGGATTTTGAGGTAACATGAATGAAATTGATAAATGAACCTATGTAAAGGTGAAATTGTTTTAAGAGATAATGAGCACGAAAATTCGACAAATTACTCCTAGTCGAACAATATAATTCCCCTATATAAGAAAAAAAAATAGTATGTGAGTAATACTGAAAATAAATAAATGAACCTTACATATGAAAAAATAAATTATTTATTTTTCCAATGATTTTACTATGCAAACATTAAGATTAATTTTGTGATTGAGAAGGGGTAGCACAATTTCTTTTCCAAAAAGGCAGTGGAGGTAAAATTAATGAAAGTGAAAAATGCACCACTATAGGGTGAAAGGTTTGTAAGGGAGAAGGTGAATGAAGGTTGGATAGAGTACCCACACTCAAAAAAATACACATAGTTATGAAAAAAATTATTATGTGAGTAATACTAAAAAAATAAACATAAATATGAAACAATACATTAATTATATGAGAATAATTTGACTATGAATCCATCAAGATTACATCTATGATTGAAGAAAAAAATGTCTCTGCTCTTCATGCAAAGGCGTGGCAGATGAACAACAATCATCTAAAATAAATCAACTCTGTAAGGAATAATGAAAATTTAATCTACATTCCATTATAGAATTTTTTAGAAAAATAGAGAAAGTATATAATAAAATTACCTTTGCATCTGTCCAAATAATTTCCATCATTATAGTTTTTTCATGTAAGGGATTTGTAACATCATAATGTTCTATATACATTGTATTCATGAGTATTCAGGAAATTAATTTAGAATATGTGAATTCATTTGATAACATATTGTATTATGAGGAAAATCCCAAAAAATTTACAAAACATTGACCTCATCATTGAACTCACATTCTTTTTAATGGTTTCTAGGATTTGGTTCCTCTTCCAAGAATCCAATTCCCATATTTGTGGTCCCCTCTAATGTATAATACAATTTCTACAATGGGACTAACAATAAATTATTATATTGTCCCAATGAAAGGGTCATCCTCGATCGAATTTTCATCTTACTCAAATAAATCAATCTCCCGTGGGAAAATCGACCAATTCTTGTTCGTTGGATTAAAAAATGAAATACCTTCACTACTTTTGATGCCATAATGAACGAATATTGTTTTTCCTCTTATATGCTGATATTCACCTTCACAAATCCCATTTCATCAACTGTCACTCAATTAATATTATCAACCAATTTTCAGAAGAAAAGAGGTAATTGAAATGTTATATATTAGAAATCATATATCTATTAGATAATTACAAAATATAACACCTTTTTAGAAGTTTGATTTATATCTGTGGAACTAGATATGTGCATCACTTCAGTCATAAGGGTAACACAACTATTTTTTATCACATGGAAGTCATTTTGATCATTTTTATAGAATATATAACAAATTATTATCAACCCAGTGTATGATATAACATTTTAATTTGGTCCTCTAGCTTCCCATTGAAGTCATTCCGAAATTGAATTTTGATTTTTTGACAACTCCTTATAAATTTGATCTCTGAACTATCTTATAAACTTTTCACGACTCATCCTAGTGGGGCCCGAGCCGCAACTCCCAAAATCTGCCTCCAATAGGCCAGGGGCTGGTGACTAGCACCGAGTAGGCATGCTACTAATATGGGAGAAATTTCCTAGAAAAATGTATGCATGCACACACATCTCCAAGCCCACAGAGCTGAAAGTTAATAACTACTAAAAGGAAAAGATTCATGCATACACTAAAACCCATCCAATAGAGTATGATAGGATTGTAAAGTACAGGAAAGTAGAACCCTGGGCCAAAAGAACAATCCCACCAAAGAAAAGTCTGTAACAAAGTCCTACCTATAAGGAAAGGTATTGGGACTGCAATCTGTAGTCGTAGGAATACATCTCGGCCTTCCTGATCTAACATAGCAACGTTCGGTACTTTTCCACCCTAAATCCTGTCAAAGGCTCGCTTGTCAGCACAAGACACGACACGTACGGGCAAAGCCCGTGCATGGTTGAGTATAACAATACTCAGTAGGACACCCCGAAACCAAAAAGGAAATAAAACAATGGAAATACCACAAAGTAAAGATACAATGAGATCCAGACAATATATGTCTATAGAACATATAACATGAATATCCAGATATACTCATACACGATCGACTATCGTGAAACCACCACTAAGATCCAGCTCGATGATTCCACTACGAACGTAACAATGATAACAAACTCTTAGTTATGAAGAGAGAGATACCAAGTACTCGTTTTGAGAGAAAACTCTCCACATGTACCACAGAACATGGTGCTCAGATGAGGATCACAACCAATAGACATGGGGTGATTCCAACAACTTGGACTGAAATAATCCGCCAAGCAGAGGATCGTTGCCAGGGTAAAGTTGGTCACGTCGACACCAAGAACTCTACCTAAGGTTCCAGGAATGAATAGAGGATTCGTCTAAAATACTCACATAGGGGACTCCAACAACTCTATTCAGGAGGTCCTGCTGAAGGGATCATACTCCTATATGTAGGAAATGATACAGGAAACATTCAAGAGAAAGTCCAAGGGGACAAACCCTAAGGAAACTGGCCCATGTCACAGAAGGAAACTGGATCAAGCCATGAAGAATTGGTTACAAGGGGTGTAGTATGGTTAAACTCCGTGTTAATTGACTCTGGGTACTGCCCATGTAATCGTATTTTGTCATCTATTCACGCTGTGTAAAACTCACCTACATGGCGTGTAGAAGAATCACGCGTCGTGTTCTTTGACTCTGGGTACTGCCCATGTAAACGGCCCATGTCATTCGTCTTGTCAGATAGAAAGTAACTAAATGGCATGTAGAAGAATAAAAAGCCATGTTCGAGCACCCGGGATCGCTTCGTGTATGCTGTCCATGTGCCCGTACATGGTCTTTGTCCATGTCGCTTTCCCGTATACCAGCACACGGGGTATCCCATGTATCTGGTCGGGTCTAGCCGAGGAGGGGTATACACGGCATGTCCTTGTCCATGTACCCAACTTGTGTCCGTGTACTCGCAGTGTACATGCCAGGTAAATATGCCAACGATCACATGCCGTGTATTCGAGATTTTTCCAGAAACACCATCTTCCTCCTCGCGCCGCGGCTCATCCTCCGGATCCACGGTTTCTCGTCCGTTCGTCCCGATACTCCAGAGGATGGTTCATTTCATCATACAAACACCGTAATGGGTGTTTTTGGTCCATAAATTGAATCATAAACCTGGAATGATCCGTCCAAAGAAAAATGCCTAAAAAATCATATCTCTTGATCCACTCTGAATCATCCGCCGAAACCGTCGCCACACCACCGTGGCATCGCTCCGGGGTTGGATCTACAATTTGGGATTGTTGCATTGCAGAACGGATGTGCAGCGATCATTGTTCATCGCCCTGTGAAGAAGGCGAAGAACGTAAAGAATATAAAGGGTAGAAATCCAATGAAACAAATTTGAGGAACACAAATCTGCCGTTATTCATCATAGAGTTGATCTTCTCCCATTAATAGGATTAAACAGAGCAGAAAAATCAACAAAAAAATTTCAACATGGATTCAATCTCCCAAAATACCCGCAAAAGCCCATCCTGCAAGAACGATCGATCTGTGAACTAATATGTTCGTGGATTAGCCCGCGTTCATCATATAAATCAAAAAAATGGGATGAAATCTCAATTTAAACATCCTACCTGGATTTTTCGGCGTCTGTTGGTGAAGATCTGGTCATCGCGTCATCGTTGTCGACGAAAATCATTAGGTTTTCCGTCACCGTGTTGGGAGGTTTTCTCCAGAGCCTCCTAAGCCACAAAGGGTTTCAGGGTTATGAGGTTTGTAACCCTGGACCCATGCAATATCCTTTATTTATAAAGGATAAAGATATATACTACAACAGAGTTAATAAAATATTTTAAAATAAATATTTTATTACGGTTACGTCCAACACCCAGATTTCACCATCGGCCTGTGCCAGTCGATGTTAGGTCACTTCTAGGGTAAACCCACTACTCTGAATGCAACAGTGCCATCTGATTTTTGATCCGAGCTCCCGTTCGGGAGATATTCAACTTTTTCAGGAAAACCACACGTGTGCATAATTTAATTATTAATTTAAATTCAATCATTTGTTTCGGGCTCACCGGGCCTCGGAACTGCACGCCGTATTAGATCCTAGTCTCGAAATAATCCCCTTTATTTTTTTAATATTGTATGGAAAACCTGAGAAAATACATCACACCCACCTTATGGATTTTACGTCCCTGAAAATACAAAACAAAGGCTACTAAAAAATATGTGGGTACTGCACATGAATCTGAGCCTCCCACTCCCACGTGCTCTCCTAGAGATTCTCATGCTGCCACCGAACACACGCCATGGGAATATCTCACCCAAGAAGGATATTCTACGGCCGATCCTAAATATCCATTTAGTACACAGCAAAGGTCGCTCCATAATCAATGTCTAGCTCGCCCCAGTCAATGATGCGCGATGGATCATGCACATACCTCCGTAGCTGTGACACATGGAAGATGTTGTCTACCTGGTCTATCTGAGGAGGTAGAGCCAAGTGATACGCCACCTCTCCAACTCTACTCAAAATCTGAAAAGGGCCAATGCACCTTAGAGATAGCTTGACGCCTCGGCCAAATCTCCATAATCCCTGTCGAGGTGAGACCCGAAGGAACACATGGTCTCCCTCCTCGAACTCCAAGGGTGTCCGCCTCCTGTCAGCATAAGAATTTTTCCGACTCTGTGTAGTCTTCATCCGCTCCTTGATGACCGGCACCTTATGTGTAGTAGCTCTCACCATATCTGGGCCCATGAGTGGTGACTCTCTTGGGTCAGTCCAACAAAGTGGTGACCTGCAAGGTCACCCGTACAAAGCCCCGAATAGTGCCATACCAATAGTGGAATGAAAACTATTTTTGTAATAAAAATCCAACAGTGTTAGGTGATCCTCCCAGCTATGACCGAAGTCAAGTATGCAAGCTCGAAGGATGTCCTCCAGGACCTGTATGGTCCACTTTGTCTGACCATCAGTCTAGGGATGAAACAATGTGCTCAAGCGTAACTGAGTCCCAAAAGCATCCTGCAATCTCTTCCACAACCAGGATGTGAAACGACCAACACAATCTGAGACAATCGTGGATGGAACTCAATGAAGTCTAACTATCTCCTGCACGTAGAGGCGTCCCAAGAAATCTAATGAACTCTGCTCCCGTATGGCTAGGATGTGGGCCGACTTGGGGATTCAATCAATGATCACCCAGATGGCATCGTGTCCCCTAGACATATGTGGTGAACCCATCACGAAGTCCATGGATATCCCATCCCACTTACACTCTGGCACCACAAGGGGTTGAGTCAAATATGCTAGCACTTGGTGCTCAGCCTTTACTTGCTGACAAGTATGGCACCGAGAATCAAACTCTACCACACTCTTATTCATTACTCGCCACCAGAACTAACGTTATAGGTCCTGATACATAATTTCTATGCCAGGATGCACCGCTAAAGGCGATGAATGGAACTCCCTCAGAACCTCCTCCCACAACGTCACTGATACTAATGGGAACCCTATGAAAACAATAGCGTTCTCCACACCTGTGGAATATCCATCAGCCACAACACATGTGAATATCTAATAATGTAGTGCATCACCTCTACCATCCTTGAGTTGTGCTTCCCTATCTTGATGTAAGAGTGGAGGGGAAACAACCATCGATTGAAGGTAAGCTCCCTCATCATCATCCATGAAAGATAACTGTAAGGAGGTAAACTGCCTCGTCTCTTCATCCAGTAACTGCAAACTGGATTTCCTGCTGAGATCATCTGCCACAATTTTGCCCATCCCAAGTGTGGAAATGATCTCAAAGTCGTAATCCTGGAGGAACTAAAGCCATTGCATTTGTCTCAAATTCAAATCCTTCTAAGAAAAGATATATATGAGACTCTTATGATCAGAGTAGATTATAAACCACTCTCCCATCAGGTAGTTCTCCCACATCTTCAATGCAAAGATTATCACTTCCATCTCAATATCATGGGTAACATAGTTCTGCTCTTGAGGCCTCAACTAGCATGAGCCATAGGCAATCAACACATTCCATTGCATCAGGACACAACCATGACCAGTTGCTGCTGCGTCGCAGAACACTACATACTCGACACAATCCTCCGGTAATCTCAAGATCAAGGCGTTCGTCATAATCTAACTCAACTGATGGAATTTATGCCGGCATCTCTCAGTCCACACGAAAGGCTGCAACTTTCGGTTCAAATCTATCATGGGTGCTAAAATCCCGGAGAAATCAAGAATGAATCTCCAATAGTAGCCTTCAAACCCAAGGAAACTCTGCACCTCCATCATGCTCCGGGGTGGTTTCAATGCTAGCACTACCTCTACCTTGGCTGGGTATTCTGCCATACCATATACTGAGATAACGTGTCCCAGAGTGTGGACCTCATGTATCCAGAACTAACACATCGATAGTTTCCCATACAACTGGTGATCTCATAGTGTGTACAGAACCATCCTTAAGTGTCTCATGTGATCCTCATCAGACACAGAGTACAAAAGGATATCATTGATGAAGACCACTATGAACCAATCTAGATAGGGCTGAGTGATCCGATTCCTGACTCTCATGAACACTGTCGGGGCGTTCGTCACGCCAAAGGGCATCACCATGTACTCATAGTGACCGTAGAGAAATTAGAATGCCGTCTTCAGTATATCCTCATCACGTACTCGCAACTGATGATACCCTGATCGTAGATCAACCGTCAAGAACTAGAGTGTCCCTCTCAAATAGTTGAAGAGGTCATCTATCCTCAGTAGTGGATACCGGTTCTTCATGGTCACCTGATTCAAGCGCCGGTAATCCACACATAGCCTCAAGCTCCCGTCTGCATTCTTGGAAAATAGCACTAGGGCCGCCCAAGGTAAAACGTTGGGCATTACAAATCCCTTATTCTACAAGTCTTCCAACTGCACCCTCATCTCACGAAGCTCTGCAGGAGCCATCCGATATGATGATGCTGATATCGGTGTCATCCCGGGATGCAACTCAATGCAGAAATCTCTCTCCAGTCATGGAGGTAGTCTGGGGACATCCTCTAAAAATACTTCCTCATACTCAGCCACTACTTCTGTAAACTGGAAACTCGTGACATCTTTTGTGCCAAGGGCTAGTCTAGACAAATGATAGGATATCAGTTAGACCTTCCTACGAACAAGTCCATCTAGTGCTTCCTTGGTCTGTCTTTCACCAAAATAAGAAAACCTCATTCCATCACTACGGAGACACCACACCCTTTGCCTAAAATAGTTGATCTGAGCATGAACTTTTGATATCCAGTCCATACAAAGAATGACATTGTAAGGCCTCGACGCTACCACCAAGAGGTTCCAACCGAAACTCTTACCTCCAAGTGTCCGGTCACACTGTCTATAGAGGTGTGTGATCTCTGAATATTCTCTAGTCTATGTTTCTAAGCATAAGGGTTGAGTCAACGACACAGATGGAATCTCAAGGTCTCGAACAAGATAAGAAGCCAGAATGGAATGTCTAGCACATGTGTCTATCAGTACATAATCAAAAGTATAAAAGACACAGATTGTACCTCTAATCATTCCGGGAGTACCTGGGTCATACGCCTCTACCACCTGCAGTTGTCCCTGCCTTTGTCCACCAGCTCCCTGAGCCTGGGGTGGACCTCCTGGGGGTGGTGGTGGTAAAAGGTCAAAATGTCGACCACCTCCAACTGCTCTCCCAGCTCCTCTACCGCGTCCGCTGCCCCATAGATCAATCTTCTCTACACGTTTCCTCTACCACGGAGGTCCATCCACTGCTCCAGTGTCGGTAGTACATCAGGTTGGACAATCTCGAGCGATATTTCCCCTACCATCACATGAGTAGCATTGCCTCTCTCGAGGATGGCTGGATGAGCCCTGCGAACCCTGTACGGTAGATCCCATGTCCTTGGATCTCCTCTGAAAATGTCTTCCACACCTGGGTCCCTGAAGACGGCTCCTTGCTGCCAAGGTCTCTGATCCAGCTCCCTTGCGACAGACAACTACCGACTGTCTCTGCTCTCATAAGAATCTCTCAACCACCAAAGCCCACTCGAGCACCCCAGAATAAGTAGGAATGCTCATAGGGATGATGCTAGCTCGGATATCTCTGATAAATCCCCACTCGAAATTCCAAGATCTGAAGTACTAATCTCTGACCATATCCATCGAGTACTGCGGGAGGTTGGTTAACCTCGATGAATAGTTATCCATCTTCATGGTCCCCTACTGGAGCTGAATAAGCTCTTGTATATGTACTTCTCTCAGGGTAACCACTGAAAACTCCTCTCTTAAGAGATGCTTGAACTTCGACCATGCAAGAGTCACCTCGTCGTGAGTCTGAATAATCAAACTCCATCATCGTCTTGCCGAGCCCTACAGGAGGCTCGCTGTAAGGATCACCATATGGTATGCGGGTGTCCTAATAAAATGGATGACTCTGGTCACTGCCTCAAGTAAGTACTCTTCTACCTGAGGGTAAGTCTCACCTCAAAACCTGAGGGGTCTCTACCTCTAAAACTCATGGAGTGCGCCCAACCTGCACTCCTCCTCCACTGGTACAACTGGCACTAAACACTACTCCAGAGGTGGTGGGATAACTGGCACACCACCCGATGGTAAAACTCGGGGATCTGGTCCCTAATTCGAAGCTTCAACACTGAGTGGTTCATCCTCATGATCAAGCTATTGGATGATATCAGGTGCGTGTTGTAGAGGCATCCTGTGAAGAAACAAGATGTATCTTAGTCAGTGAGTATATCTGGAGAGCTAACTCAAGAAGGACATGGAAACCACAACCCATTCCTATATGATTCATGTATCATTATTTTCCCCTAAAACTAGTGTTATCATGTTTCGAGTCAAAAAGCATGTTATCAGAGTCCTGGTGTATGGATATGTCGGCCACCTGCACCAACACTGGGGTCTCTAGCCTGAAAGCTTAACTCGAAATACATAACACTATTTCCCAAAACCAACTCACAGATTCTCGGTCCTCAGGTAGAACCGACCACCTCTGATACCACTCTGTCACAACCCATCCCAGTGGGGCCCGAGCTGCAACTCTCTATGCCCACCTACAATAGTCCAGGGGCTGGTGACTAGCATCGAGTAGGCATGATACTAAAATTGGAGTCATTTCCTATAAACCTGTATGCACGCACACACATCTCCAAGGCCACAAAGATGAAAAGTAAAAACTACTAAAAATAAACCATGCATGCATACACTAAAATCGAACCAACAGAGTACAGTAGGAATGTAATGTACATGAAAGTAAAACCCTGGGCCAAAAGTACAATCCAACGAAAAGAATGACTATAAAAAAGTCCAACCTGTAAGGAAAGGTATTGGGACTGTAATCTGTAGTCGTAGGAACACACCTCAGCCAGCCTGATCTCACTAATCATCGTCTAGTCCTAGTCCACCTATAATTTTGTTAATGGCTCGCTCGTCTTCACAATACACGGCATGTGTGGGCAAAGCCCGTGCATGGGTGAGTATAACAATACCCAGTAGGACACCCCGAAACCACACAAGAAATACAAAAAGGGAAATACCAAAAATGAAATATATAGTCACCTCCACAGAATATATGTCTACAGAACATATAACAAGAATATCCAGATATACTCATACATGATGGAATATCATGAAACCACTACTATGATCTTTTTCAAGGATTCTACTAAGAATGTAACAAGGAGAACACACTCCTAGGTATGAAGATAGAGATACTAAGATCTCATTCTAGGGGAACACACTTCACAATTACTTGGGAACATGTTGCTCATATGAGGATCACAACCAATAGACATGGGGTGATTCCAACTACTCAGTCTGTACTAATCCTCTAAGTAGTGGATTAGTGCTAGGGTAAAGTTTGTCACGTCGATACCAAGTACTCTACCTAGGGTCAAGGAATGAAAAGAGGATCTGGCTCTATGTCTCACAGAGGGGATTCCAACAACAATATTCAGGAAGTCCTACTGAAGGGATCATACTGTTATATATATGAAATGATACCGGAAACCTTCAGGAGAATGTCCAAGGGGACAAACCCTAGTGAAACTAACCCAAGTCACAGAAGGCAACTGTCTCAAGCCAGGAATAATTGGTTACACAGAGTGTAGTATGGTTACACGCCATTTTCATTGACTCTGGGTACTGCCCGTGTAAACGGCCCGTGACATCTGTTCAAGCTGTGTAAAACTCAACTACACAGGGTGTAGAAGAATCACACGCTGTGTTCCTTGATTCCGGGTACTGCCCATGTAAACGGCCCATGTCATTCGTTCTAATGGATAGAAAGTAACTACACGACATTTAGAAGAATCACAGGCCGTTTCCAAGCACCCAGGCTCGCTCTGTGTATGCTGGCTATGTGCCCGTACATGGTCTATGTCTGTGTTGCTTGCCTGTGTACCAGCACATGGGGTATCCCAAGTATCTGGTCAGGTCTGGCCGGGGAGGGGTATACACGGTGTGTCCTTGGACGTGTACCCAACCTGTGTCTGTGTACTCCCATAGTACATGCCAGTTAAATACGCCGATGAACACACACTGTGTAGCCCATACTACACGCCGTGTAGTCGAGATTTTTCTAGAACCACCGTCTTCCTCCTCGCACTGTGGTTGATCCTCCAGATCCATAGATTCTCCTCTATTCATCCTGATACTCCAGGGGTTTGTTCTTTTCATTATACGAACACTCTAACGGATGTTTTCGGTCCATAAATTGCATCATAATCCTCGAACGATCAATCCGAAGAAAAAAGACGGAAAACTCATATCTCTTGATCTGTTCTGAATCATTCGCCAAAACTATTGTCACACCTCTGTGACATCGGTCCAGTTTTGGATCTACAATTTGGGATCATTGCATTTCAGAATAGATGTGCAATGAACCGTTGTTCATCGCCCCACGAAGAATGCGAAGAACACGAAGAATAGAATGGCGATAAATCCAATGAAACAAATTTGAGGAATGAACCTCTGTCGTCATTCATCAAGGAGTTTATCTGATCCTGTTAATAGGATTAATAGGAGTAGAAACATCAACAACAAAACATCAACATGGATTCAATCCCCCAAAATCCCCACAAAATACCATCCCACAAGAACGATCGATCCGCGGACTAATCTGTTCGTGGATCAGCCCACATTCGTTGTATAAATCATGAATTTGGAAGAAATCATAATTTAAAAATCCTACCTATATTTCACAGTGTTTGTTGGTGAAGATCGGGTCTCCGCGTCGTCGTCGCCAGTGAAAATCATCAGGAACGTCTTTACCAAGTTGGGAGGTTTTCTCCAGAGCCTCCAGAGCCGCAAAGGGTTTCAGTGTTACGAGTTTGTAACCCTGGACCCCTGTGCTAGCATTCATTTAAAAAGGATAATTATATCCACTGCAACCAAATTAATAAAATATTTTAAATAAAATATTTTATTATGGTTACGTCCAAAACCCAGATTACTCCACTGGCCTGCGCTAGTCGAAGTTAGGTCCCTTCTAGGGTAAACCCATGGCTTTGAACGCAACGGTGGAATCAGATTTTTGATCTGAGCACCTGTTCAGTAGTTATTACACTTTTTAGGAAATCCGCATGCATGTGTAATTTAATTATTTAATTAAATTCAATCATTTTTTCCGGGCACACCGGGCCTCAGAACTACACGCCGTCTCAGAGCCTGGTCTTGAAATAATCCCCTTTATTTTTAAGAATAAAGTATGGAAAATCCAAGACATTACAAAACTATTGATAATGTGTATCTCATATCCATCTTCTATCCCTTGTTGGATTGAAATATATGTGTGTCTTTTATGTGAATAAATAAATGGATCAATATATTCACTAATATGTAATATGTAATGATTTTCTTTGTCCTGCTCTATAATATATGTTGTAACAAAAAATATTAAGGAAATTCCTTCACCCATAAGATATTTATAGTAAAAATACATCAATAGACCAATGATTTAATCATATCATAGATAATAATTATATAATTGAATATCTTTAGAAAAAATATATCATTCTATAATACAACCTTCTGGCTGACTTCGATTCTTGATATACCCTTTTTGAATCATGATATACAATTCAATGGGGTACATCTATCTATAATGGATTGGATCACATATTTAAACCTATTTGAACATGTTAAGCATTAAGTGGAACATTGTATCAAAAAACGATAGTGGGAAAAAATTTGGAATACAAATTAATGCATGTGATTCGTCAAAGAATTCACCCCATGCACCATGCAGATTTAAAATTTTTATGCTCGTTGATGTAGTGGTCGTCAGTGCTCCGGTGGATACCCCTGCCTCATGGTCTTTCGATCTAGTTCCATCTCTTATTGACGATATTCATAAGTGCTTCCAGTCGGATATTTCCTTTCGGGGATCTCTATGTGGATTGTCCTAGGCTTCGTAGGCATGATTTCTAAAAGTCATTCGGATCTCTCCGACAATATCGTGGAAAGGTTCATGTATTTCTTTGGAGGTCACTTCATCAGTGTTTGATGATTTGGTGGGGTGCCTCTTTTGGACCATTGTTTCTCTTCTTTGTTCCATGAGGTCGTCCCTTCTAACCATCAGGAATTTTGTGGACTCATGGGGTTTTTATGATTGAGCATTCACCTCTTCTGTTCACTGGAACTCCTTCTACTTAGTAATTTTTCAGAATGGGATTTTTTCTATGCTTGGTAAAATTCACCACAGTGTTGTGGACATTTTAATTTTAATTTTTTGTTACTGTCATTAGATTATCATAGAGGGAAGGAGATCCCCAGAGTTGTGGTTTGGGATAGCCTCTTCGTCATCCCTCTGCCATTTCAGAATGCGTATTTCCATAAGTCTATTGGGGACTCCCTCAAGGGATTCCTTTGTGAGGATTATTAGACCCATTATGGTGAGGACATGATGGTGGATCAAATATGTGATGAGTGGTATTTTTCCATCCTTCTCCCACACTATGTCTCCTTGAGGGTTCAAGGCTCAATAGTGTGGAGGTAGGATATTATCTTCCCACTGTTTCCCAGAATCTATAGCTCTTGTTGTCTCCAAGACCACTCTGTCTAGGTCAGCAGGAACTGAAGGTGTAGTGGCAGAGGACATCCCCATTAGGCCCATTCTATCACCTCATCCTCTTCATTGGATAGTCCTGAGTCTAGCCTAGTCGAAGTATCTTCTCCATTTTTGGGTGTGGCATAACTTTCCCCTAATGATCAAGAGGAAAATCATTCCCCACATCATCCCCCTTCCACTGGTGGTACTCCCTACTCAGATTTAGTGAATTTTTGTACCTTGGGCACCCACCTAGTTTGATCCAGTGTTTTTTGAGTATTATTTCAATCCAATAAAATTTTTATTAGGGGTTCTTGTTAGAAAGAGCCTTTGGGAGTCCCCTCTAGTGTACAATACCCCATGTGTTTACCCCTCTATTGGTTCAGGTTTCCTCTTGTGTTCTTGTATAGGTCCAAGATGCTGGATTGATGTACTATCATCCCTCCCTGGATGATGGTAGTTTTCAGGTCTCTTCTAGTGTATTCCATGATGGAGTTGTGGAGGCCTCAACACTCGATCAAATAGATAACTTATATCTATATCCTTCCAATTCTATAAGTGGAATGTCTCTATGATTAGTTCCTTCAGAGGAACAAATAACATAATATCACACTGATTCAATCGTTGGTATGTGCACTAGATCTAAATTATTTCAATTGAGGGAGTCTTATTCGACCCACCATAGAGAGATCGGGAAGCCTGGGGTCAAAACATTGCCACTTTGTTTTTAAATAATTCCTATGATCCCTTGGGACTCTTGTGGCCTTAGTGAATAGGGAAAATAAATCATCATTTTCATAGAGATTTAGAATAATAAGGTGATTTTTGTGGAAGTCCTCAATCACAAACGAAGGCCTAATAAGATAAAGGATTTATGTCACAAAGTCATTATGCATGGTTCCATGCAAGAAAATCTGATTAATAGGTACATCTTAATTTTTTGGAACTTGGAGATTTCAAATGAATTAATTTCATTAAAGCGACCAGTTTGTTACTATGAGGGTGTTGAAGGGGGGGATAGTATGTTGGTTTATTTTTTGTATGGGGGCTATGATTCTCATTTTAGATACTAGGTATGGTAATACTTGAGTACTTTTGATTTGGAGTAATGTCCATAGATATTGGGAGTGACCTTAATGATATTGTTGAGCCTGAGGAGAAGAACCGTCCTGGTAGTTTTCTATGAAGGGATGGCTTGGATTTTCTCGATTTATGGAAGAGAATGGATTATTGGATTTGAGGTTCTCTAGAGATGCATTCCCATGGTGTAATAACCACAGAGGAAAAATTTGATTCTCGTGTTGGATTGACTAGTGTCTTGAAAATTTGAATGCTTTTGGAATGTTTCTAAATTTCATTGTTAAGAACTTAGTTTGTTTTATCTATGCACACTCTCCATTAATGATTTCCATATTTCATAGGCAGGCATATTCAAAAGGTTTCAAGATCCACCACAATGGGGGCATCATCACTAGATATAAACAGTCATTTAAAAGCTGTGGCATGTACAAGTTTACGGAAACTCATTGGTTGCGGTCATTAACGAACATAGGTGGCAAAGTCAGGGTAGAAGGCATGGGAAACAAATCTTCATCACTAAGACCAGGACTTGGAGGCTCTAAAATGAAGTATCGAAAATATGGAATCTATCTTAGATTATAATTGGAGTAAATCAGTGTTTGAAGAGCTCACGGACGGAGAAAACTCTTGGGTGGAGATGACTCTTAAGAAGCAACATGTGTCTTTGAAAAGATCATGGTCAAATTGGTTGTATGAGGGTGACAGGATCTCGACCTATTTCCAAGAATTCAGGAAATAAATATGGTGAGTCAATAAACTCAATATATTACATGGTGATGTTATGTACACAGATGACAAACACACTATGAAGAGCATGGCACATTCTTTATTCAATGATATCTCGGCTAGTCCTAAAACAAGGATGTCAATGGTATATCCAATTATCAATTTGGCTATATAGGATGTAGTGGCCCCCACTGTGTCTATCAGAGATAATGAATGGTTATAGATTATCCCTAATGGGGATTAGATTCCCTCATCCATGAGGAGTCTATATCGAGATATTTCTCTAAGACATAATGGATTCCCTAGATCATTGTATAGTGATGCCTAAGAGGTGCCTAGTGATGATATCACAACTACAGGTCAATATTTCTTTTCGGATGGTATCTTTCCAAGGGTTATTAGTTCCACCACATTAGTGCTTATTCTGAATGATAAAAATCACTATTGTCTCTTACATTATAGACCATTGAGTTTGTGTAATTTCCCCGAAAAATTATTGAATGTATCATCAACTTGAGGTGTTTAATGTTTATCCCTTGGTAGAATTATATTAAACAACATGGTTTTGTTAAGGGGTAGTCTATTCAGGGGGGCTATAAGACCTTCAAAGGATATTATTAGGGTTATTAACACTAAGACCCATATCTTTAACTTCTAAACCAAAGTGGACATGAATAAGGCCTATGATAGAATTGAGTTGGGTTTTGTTAACAGAGTGCTTACTACTACGGGGTTCTCTCACAGGGTTGTGGTCCTGAACTTTAGATTAATCAGCTCCTCTTGGATGATTTTCTCCTCCATGAGGAGGACTCAGTGCCCCTCCAAAGGTAACCAATGGGCTCTTCCAGGTAGACCCAATTTCATCCAGCAACTTTACCCTTGCCCATTATACTCTTAACCACCTCATCAGTATTGGTCTCTCACATGGTTCTGTACCTATAAATCGTAAAAAATTTAACCTCCCTCTTATATCCTGTTGGATGTTCATGGATTATACTATATTATTCATTAATGGTGGAAGTATGTCTGTTAGAGGCATCCAATAAATCTTATAGTAATGCTTCTATTAGAGTGGGGAAGTTATTAATAATGAAAAACGTAATATCTACATCTCTAATAAATGTTTTACCAACAGAGTCTCTTTTATTTGTTGTAGTATGGGTGATCAATGTGGGACCTTTCCATTGGAGTACTCTGGACCCCCATATATTCAAGGATAATAAGGGTGTGGGACTTTATCATATCATGAGAAAAATCACAGGTCAGATTCTCAACTTGATGAACCACTGCCTTTCATTCTGGGGGAGGATTTCTTTGGTGAATAGTGTCCTTCTAACCATTCATATCGATGTGTTGGATTCTACTAATCAGGCCAAAGGTGTTATCAGTGCTATTAATAGGATTCTGGAATGATTCATGTGGGATTATTATTTTGAATGGAAGCGGCAATGGGTTTCTTGGGAGAAATTGGAAAGGCCCATACTAGAGTGTTGGGGGGGGGGGTTATGTGAGTATTATCTACTCTATGCTTTAATGTATACACTCCAATCTTACAAGGGAAGTGTTCAATGGGAAAACCCTATAGAGGAAGCATTTGTCTTGAAGGTGGGTGGTGATGAAGTGGCAGATGATGGTAATGCATCCCCTTTATGGTCCCAAATTCTTCCCCTCATCAACATTCTCAACTATAATTCTTGATTTATCACTGAGGAAGGTGATAATTTTATTTTACAACAACTTTTCATGATTTGTTATTGGATTTTCTATTTGCCCAGTGCCTTTGATGTAATTCATTTAAGCCAGCCACCACCCTAAGTTTAATAATGCAGTTATGGACACTGAACATAGGGCTTTCTGGGACTCTATCATCATCAATTAGGACCCACATAGGTGCGTGTTCATAGCTTCTTCCTCAGTGAAATTCTTCATTAATGATTATCGAAGGCTCTTGGTTTAACAAGATCCTTACAATAAATTTAATGACATGATATGGTGTAAGAAAATCCTCTAAAAATATAATATTTTAACATGGAGGATCATGAATCATGTCATGGCCATAGATGAGAAGTTCTAGATGTTTGGTATTAGTATGGAATCCAAATTCCATTGTTATGGTTGACAGCAGGCAGAGATAACTACTTAGCTACTTTTTGAGAGAAAATGGGCCTATGTGATATGGTCCTTCTATGGGGTTTTACGGATTTCTCCATAAGTTATAATCGTGATGTTCCATTCAATGATAGATGGTTCTATGAGACAACTAGTTGAGGCATGGAAAGGATGGATATGTCAATTTTCCTTAGTACAAGGTGTTGGTGTTTTTGGAAGGCGATTAATCAGGATCGGTTCAATGAGACGTTTTCCACAGTGAGGTACATTATTGTGCATATGCAGAATATAATGGTGGACCTATTCACGATCATCACCAACTGGCGTGAGGCTCCCACTATAAGGCTGTTGCAGGTTAGTTCTCCTCCTATGACCATTTTTGGTACCAGAATTCTGAGGCAATGGATCTGCTGGTGCCCTTCATCCTTCGGTTACAAGCTCAATTTAGACGGTTCCATTTTGATAGGAGAGATGATATGATGGGGAATGGTTAGAGACTAGTGTGGGAGTGTGGTGCTGGCCTTTACTAAATCTTTTTGGTATGGGACGTCACTTATGGAAGAGACAAGATAAATTATCATAGGGTTATTACTTTTCCATTTGAGTAATATTGTTATTTCTCAAGACAAGACTTATTCTTTGGTCCTTCAAGATTCTCGGCATCTTAAAGGACATTTTCCTTACGCAATATCCTTCACTATTAGAAAAGTATGCACCCTTCTAAATAATGTTAGTGTGATGCATAACTAGTGTGAGGTGGAACAAATTTGTTGATCACCTTGCTTCTATGGCACAGCCGGGATGCAACGTCACTTTCCACCCATCGATCAATTTCTAGAAGACTGAGGGAGTTAACATAATAATAGGTGATGCAATGGGTCTACATTACTTTAGGCCTCCCTAGGTAATTTTCACTCTTGTTGTTATTGCTGTTTAGGTGTGTTTCTTGTATTGGTTTCTTTTTTTATAGTTTCCTATTTCCTTGGCATTTAGTTGAATAAAAATTTTATGTTTGATAGAAAAATATTTCTAATTCACCTAATATGATGGAAATACCATTATTCTGGATTGAAATCTTCACCAGGCTACAACCTTAATTTATATGGCTTTGAAAAAGAAGAATATTCTGGTTAATATATGTCACTCATTCTGAGGAAGAATGGAATTGAAATATAAATTCATTAAATTAATAATAAAAACATGGTAGTTGTGTGATTTTTTCCGTGTATATTCAAGTTATTAATTGATACATCATTCTTGATATTTTATGAACACCCCTAAGGAACTTTTACACCAGTAAGGAATAGGATTTTTTATTTTATTTTATGGATATTGTGTTTGACAATGTGAAAATGTCCACCTTTACCCTTCACTTGTGCCAACTCTCCCCTTATCCCTATTTCAATCATGTCTAACCCAACCATGATTCCATATTTATTTTTTCCAGGAATATTTAATTCTGTTCCCATAACACTTTCAAATAAATTTTTTTTCTACATGCATGACTTCAGGAATCATTCTGACATTAAAATAACTCCAAGGCAGTAGTTCAAAAAAATTAATCTCTTCACCCAGTATAATTTTCAGCGGTTTTTAAAAAAAAATTATACCAAAAATAGTGTCAATATTTTTACTATTTTATTGTTTATTGCTAATTACTAGATACAGTGTTGTACATTGGTCAATATTCAATTCGAATGCTTCCTTCTATGATCTGTATTTATATCATTGAGGTATAAAAAATTGATGCCTTAATACACAATCATCGATGAATGTTAAAAAAAATAGTTTGTGCGTTTTTAACAAATTGGATACCCCAACAATAATTTATTGATATATATTAATAAATTTACATAATATGAGAAGTCAATAATAATTCTGTACAACGTTTCCATCTATGTGACTTATTCAATTTTATATTCATCATACATTATAACACATATATCCCACATCAATTTCAGTTCATCAATCAATGGATCCAAATAGACATCAATATCATTATGGGTTATCATTGGTCCCGATAAAAGTATATACAACATAATGTATTATCACTTTATTCATAACCATGATGAGAAGTTATAATTTACCAACAAGATTGTCCATGTACTGTGAGTACTACCCTATACACCGAATGGAATTAATCCTTCTATACATAAAACAATATGAATGTTTCTCATCTCATCTCTAATTTTAGGAAACACGTTATCAATTTTCATCCATTGAGTAGAATATATTGGATGAAAGAGGTTCCCAAATTTAATTCATGTATCTTTATGCCATGTTAATTTTCTTGCAGTTTCTTAACATGAATATAGTCTTTTAAATAGTGGACTTATAGGAAGTTACCGTACATATTTGGAAGGACATAATTCATTTTTATTATATTGATATAGTGACACATAGGGAATTTGATGAGTGATTTATAGTCTTTCAAAATAAATATAAAATATTTTCGATAGGAATGTATATTATTTCAGATCATTCCCATTGAACATAACAATTTTTTAGAGTCACATGTTTGACATGGTAGTTTATATTCTTCTTCTAGCATGTCTTTTGGAAAACCAAGTAGTTTTGTAATTCCTTTGTCGCTTCTTATGTTGCCAACATTCAAATTATATAACTTAAATACAACTAAAAATGATGTGTATTTAGTAAAAGTAGATTAAAATGGTTTCTTCAATTAACTATTTAATTCTCAAAAAACATTGGACAGTAATCAAGGTCAACATCAATTGAAATTTTAATTTCATACAAGCTATATACATCATCTTCTACAATGTTATTCATATCAAATGATTCATAAACAATAGTATCATCCCAATCGATGTCCACATTTGTTTTTTTCTGTGTTTAGCCCAAAATTTATAGATTTTTTCGATTACTTGAAAAATCAAATGTTCTTCCAACGCTTCCAAACTAATTTTTCTGGAATAAAAAATTTACACACTAACATATGACTTTAGAAGGGTGGTGCTCATGCTTTCTTGAAAACATGATAAACTCTTTATATGCACATTCATATTTATTTGTAAAATGATTAATTTTTATGGATTTCCGGTTTATATCCATCCTATTTGGTTCATAAGAGTTAAATTTTATACAATATATAAATAAATACACACAATATATTCATTATCAAATTTGAATGTTATAGAAAAATATAAGAAAAGAAATATGGATCGTTTATACTAGAATATCTAGGTTTCTAGATAGTAAAAATCAAAAAATATGGGCTATTAGAATTTTAAAAATTAATGGGAGATATTGGTAGATAATAAATTAAATTTACACTAAACTATGTAGGTCTAAACCAAAAGATAGATATTGTAATGACCATGGCCTGAATTACCCAAAAAATACTATTTCAGATCATCAGATGGCCTTTAACACACCTCAAAGTTAATAAAGGATGGTTTAAACATTTAATGTAAAACCCCTAAAATGGGACCCCCCGATATAGAAACAATTTTCCGTAGAGGTTGAACAAAATTATAGCTTAACCCTTGTGGTCAATGGACAAGGAGACCCAAAATCATCATTTCCCAATATATGAAAACAATTTTGAATAAAAAAAGAAATAAATGATACAAAAGCTAAATAGACACGAATACATGTCATGCCATTATAAAAATTCACTCACATGTAACCAATAGAAAATACCAAATAGTTAAAACATGATATAAAAACATATCATGAACTAAAGGCACCAAAATGATTCAGAAAGTTGAGGCTTGATTTTTTAAAACCCCAAGTTATTAACTAGGGATGAACCCATTGAATATTCACAATAAGAAAACTAAGGATAGTAGAGAATTATAAGAGGAACTAGATCGTATGATATATATAACTAATAGAGTAACAAACATCAGTTTACTAACATGGTTCTGGAGAAATAGCAACTGAAGCTGCATGTCCACTGAGGTGTCCCTGAAAGGTGTTAGCATATATATATATATATATATGAATTAGGGTACCACCAACCTGCCTCAAATAAGTATTCAATTAACATGAATATATAATAAAATTTATATACATTTATATAAATATATGAAAAAAAATATTTACTAATAAGATAAACAACATAGTAGGAAAACAATAATTAATAAATCACAAGTACAATATCAGATATTAACAATGGATCATACATAGGTATTCTATACAAAAAATAGACCACAAATCAGTCCCTAAACAACATATCATAAAAAAATCATAAACAATAGATCATACATAATGGATCATAAACAAATCATATAATATGAAATATATAACAAAACAAAAAATACACGAAAAAAATAGATGTCCTACCTTGCTGGTTTAAATGAAATCGGATATTCTCTTCGAATGTCAGATGATATGTTCTGTGGCACTCAATTGGTTTAATTTGTCCTTCCATTCAAAGATTAGGAGCACCAAAAATGGGTGGATTTCATTGAAATCATCTATATCGTGAAACATTCAAAAATCATTAGGGATTTTCAAATTGATTGGAACACTTTTATCAGACCTTACTAATAAGCATATATAAAAAGCCCATTTATTGGTTCTTATTATATATGATCTAATAAATGGCCTATTTATCAATGATAAACTTTTATAACTAATAAATGTTCATTTTATCATCGCTTTTTTAGTACTAATAATCCCTCATCTTTATCAGTTCGAAAAAATAACTTATAAAGATTCCTTTGTCATCGCTTATTACTAAAGCAATGTTAATTGATTTATAATTTTAATTAAAAATACTTATGTATTTATACGTACATAATAAATATATATAAATATAAATAAAATTAAATATTTTCACCTTTAAATTTATTTATTATAATTTTATAATTATTTATTTATAATTATTATAATATTTTAAAAAAACTATCTATATTATTTTATATGTTTATATAATTATCCATATATATATTTAGTAAATATATATATAAGAATATATATAGTAAATATATTTATTATTTAAGAATGTATACAGTAAATTAAATAATTATTCAACTATATAAAATTAATTATTAATAAAAATATAAAGAATTTAAAACAATTTATTTAGTAAACATCTATGGACTATATTCATTAATACCATAATGATTTTTTTGGAATTAGTGAGTCTTAATTGCATCACAATGAAAATATAATGTATATAAATTAATCAAAATGATGTCTGGGAATTTCTACAATCATCATACTTAATTGGTTGTATCACGACCGAAGGTTAACCTTAGAGGAAAACTGTGCCCCATGTAGTTGATCAAATGTGTCATATATCCTTAGTAGGGGATCCATTTTATTTAACGTTATTTTTTTGATCTTGGGATAATCAATATATAAACACATTGACCCATAAATATTTATGATGTAGAAGATTTGTGAACCTCATCCTGATGCACTTCAGAATCTAAACCTGTTATATACATTCTATTATAGTTTATTTTTCAACTCCATATATTAATAAATGTAAATTTTATTTGGTGTCTCAAAACTTGTAGCGGTTCCATAAAAATATACATTAGAAATGAATGATATTATTTTGTTGTAAACGTTTGATTTTTTTTGAAATATGCCATTATAATAAATTTCAATGGAAATTTCATCTAGCATGTTACTATACATTATCTAAATAATTTTAGAAATATATTCATTCCTATAAGAAATAATAATTCATGCTTAAATTTATTAAATAAATGAAGATTCATTGTCATTGTGGTGCTTCTATTGAATCAGAGTGGGATTCTCTATTTAGATTGTTATTTCATTATATAGAAATTATTTTCTGGAACTATATAATATAATCTAATAAATACTCATAATTACATAAAATTACATCATAAAAAGTTTTAGAAGTTTTTCAGGGATTTTGAGTCTACAAATATGGATAGGGGTGAGTTATATACCTGGGATGCAATAATTGACCTAATTCACGATCTCCACTTATAACTCCACATCTATTTTTGGTAGTTGTAGTATAATATTACTAATAAACGTGTATGATATGAATGAAAGTGAATAACTAGAATCTAAATGTATTTTTTCTATGTAATAATGAATATTTATAATTGAAATCACCACTTTATTTTATGGTATCTTGTTTTCTATTATGATAAAATAATCTATATCTATCTTCCTTGTACATAAAGGTTGATTTTATCTGTTGTCATCAACAACCCATGGCTTAGTTCATGGTTCTCAAGTTTTCCTAGTTCCTTACAGTAGAAATAGTGAAATATATAGTGATTCTAAGAGGTAAAATTCATTTCATCCCAAACATTGGTGATTTTATCACATAAAAAATAACAGGTTATGTTCTATTCCTTCCCATACATAAAGAAATTCATGTAACCCTTCAAAAAAATTCTAGGATTCTTCTTCCCAAACATTTCATTGGTGGGATGTTTGACTTTCATTCTACTAATACATTTCTCTATATTATTAATGGATTAAACCAAAATTTTTCAATTTTTAACCCCATGTGTAGCTTGAGATAATCTAGTCCGCATTTCTTCTATGATGGAACATCACACATTATCATCATGCCAATTTATGTCTTGAATTACATA